>CM052810.1:156000098-156104092 GCA_028533885.1 Nasua narica
GACATTTCGAGATTTGAAATGAATGAAGATGGGACCAGCACAGGGACAGGCCCCTCTCATTCTGACTCCTTCCTCTGACTGAGGTGCCTGGAGTTTTAAGGCCTCCTTCCAGAAACGACGCCCCCTGCTGGCCCACAGGCATGTGCTAGCGCGGGCGGGGACACACACACACACACACACACACACACACACACTCACTCACTCACTCACTCACTCACTCACTCATTCCTGGCGATGCCTCATATAAAACTCCACGTTGTTGAAACTAAAATGCCCAAACATCACAGCTCCGGACTTCCGGCTGCCCATGCACGGGAAGCTCCCAGCCCCGCAGTCACACCACACCCCCGCCCTCCCGGGCCCGCAGAATCCACTCTTCCCCTCCCCCCGAGAAAGGAGGAGCGAAGGAACTGTGCCAGGCCACTGGTGTGCCGGCTCATTGATTACGGACAGCCGAATTGGCTGACCGCGCATCGGTGCAGGTATTTTCAGAAGCGAAGTGCTCCCTGTTTGTGGGTGCACCTCGAGGGGAGGGCCTTGGGTTCAGAGGATTTAAGAGGAGGGCAGGGCCCGCCCCCGCCCCCGCCCCCGCCCCCGCCGGCAGCGTTGGGGATGAGGGATGTGTCAGGGTAGGGCCTGACGGTGGGGGAGGACGGGGGTGCAGCCCTGTCGAATCCGGGAATCCGAGTGATACACCCCACCCCAGCCCTGCCGCTCTGCCCTTGCCCCTTCTCAGTCCCTCCTTTTTCCTTCTTCCTTCCATTCTGTTTCTCGCTGCCTCCCTCTCCTATCTCTTCTCCATTTTTCTCCAGCCCCTTGTCACAAGGACTGTGGTCTGTGGACAGCAGCGTCAGCATCACCCAGAGGTTGTTAGAAATGCAGAATCTCAGGCCCGGCCCCAGACTCCTGAGTCACAGTCTGCATTTTAGTAAGATTGCAGGTGAACTGAATGCAACTTAAAGTCTGGGTTGGGGCGCTGAGTCTCCTCCTTATTTCTTCTTTTCCTGTTCTTAGCTTTCCCTCAGTCCTTCTCCCACACCTCCCACCCTCTATCTTTTTTCTATCCTGCTCTCATCTGCCCTCTGGTCTGTCCCTCTTTCTTTTCTTTTCCTCCCTGCCTCCCCTCCCTTCTTTCTTTCCTTTCTATTTCCAACCATCCATCCACCCACCCACCCACCCACCCATCCATCCATCCAACCATCCATCCACCCACCCATCCATCCATCCATTCATCCATCTATCCATCCATCCATCCACCCATCCATCCATCTATCCATCTACTCACCCTTCCTTCCTTCCTTCCTTCCTTCCTTCCTTCCTTCCTTCCATCCACCCACCCAACCTTACATCCATGCATCCATCCTTATTTACATTCATCCATCCATCCATCCATCCATCCACCCACCCATCCATCCATCCACCCACCCATCCATCCATCCACCCATCCATCTATCCATCCATCCATCCATCCATCCACCCATCCATCTGTCCATCCATCCACCCTTCTATCCATCTATCCCTCCACTCACCCTTTCTTCCTTCCTACCTTCCTTCCTTCCATCCATCCACCCACCCACCCAACCTTACATCCATGCATCCATCCTCACTTACATTCATCCATCCATCCATCCATCCATCCATCCCTTAGCTCACTGATCCTGTCTACCAACTACTTCTCCACACGTCTTTCCTTCAAAATCTTCCCCCTGTCTTTGCCCCATCCCTTTCTCTTCTTGCTAAGGCTGAGGAGAAAACACAAGAGCTCTCTCATCCCACCTGCCCACATCCCACTGCGATGATGCCCCCCTAGCCCATCTTGTTCCTCTTCTCCAGGCCGCCCTGGACTTTCAGGGGAAACCATTCTCCCACCCCGGTCATACCTGCAGAGGATTTTTTGTGCTTATGGCGATGACATGGTACTTGTAGTAGCACAGCTCGCAGCTCCAGCAGCCGCGCTCGCTGATCCACTTGATGAGGCAGGGCTGGTGCGTGCACTTGACTGAGCCATCACAGCGGCACGGGCTCAGCAGCTCCCCCTGCAGAGAGAGAGGCCGAAGAGGGTGAGTTCTGGGTCTGGAGTCTGGCAGGTGGGTGGCTCCTGGAGTGAGGGTTTGGGCCACTGGGGTAGGACAGGCCACACCGTCACCTGTCACCGGCTTTGGTGGGAAGCACCAGAATCCACGGGGGACAGGGGAGCCAGGCAGCTTCAGAGAACTCAACTAGCATTTCGGTGACTCTGCTCCCATTGGGTGCTGCCCAAGTCCTAGGGTGCCTGTGAAATGAGTGGGGCGATTTTTATGGAAGCCCTCTGCCATCCAAAGGCCTCTGTCAGCCTGATGGACTTCTCTGTGACGGGGTCTCAAACTCAGATGCCCTCAGAGCCGGACAGACCATGCAAGTGACCCAAGGCAGCTAATAGGGATTGGGACCAATTTAAGGCCCGGACCCCAAGTTAATGGGACAGCCGCCATCAGTGTGTCCTAGGTGGCAATTTTTATATAAAGTCACCCAATAGTGAAATGTCAACAACAAAGGCAGATCTTCTAAATATATTGCGAGGGTCATTTTGCCTGAGCTTGGGGCTCTGGTCTGGAGCCTTTGTACTTCCCTGTGGGCCAGCACATGGCGACCCAGGTCCCTCTGTGAAGCCTCCTGCCCCAGGTCCCTGGTTGACAAAAGCTTGGCAGGTGGGGGCAGGCCTGAACCCCGGGGACCTAAGATGTGGGACATGTATCCCTCCAGACGTGTCCTTGGGGCCTGGCTGGGAGTGGCCGCGAAGCCGGGTCTGGGGCGGGTCTGGAAACAGGGAGGGAGAGGACCCAGCCCAGCTAGATGGCGTGGGTGGACCACAGAGATGGGCTTAGCCTCCAGAACCCCTGTGACCACATGGCAATGACTGTGACTGAAGCTGGCGGACTTTGGCTTCCTGCAGACCTGACACAGTGGCCTGAAGTGCCTCTGTGAGCCTCCGCAGCCCCTTTCTTTCTCTCTCCCCTCCCTTTACCCTCTCTCCCCTCTATGTTGTCTTCTCCACCCCCCGCCCCCAGCTCAGAGTCCATGGTTTCTGCTTACTAAATCCCACTGACTCAACTCCCTCATTTACCTTCCTAGAGACTTAAGCAGTTGGGCCCTCCCACCGACCCCAACCTGCGCTTTCTTCTGACTTACTCCTGGGCTCCCTTTCTCCTTACTTCCTATGCCCTCCTCCCCATCCTCAAGTCATTTATTGTGGACCCAGCCCTTCCGTCTCTTTGCTGTTAAAGGACCCAGAAGATGGTCCTGAGCCCCACACTGGCGTGTTTGCAATTTGGCCACTTTAACTGTGTCCTTGCTAATTTGGAGATTCCACCATTCAGGAAACCACATCTTGCTCCCAGTCTTGGATAAGCAAACACAGACGCACCCGACCTATAAAACATGTTTAATCATGCTCTTTGCCGTAGACTGTAGAACCTGCACAGGATCACCTTTCCCTTCCAATTCACCCCCCGTCACTTAAAGACTACACCTTGGATTGGATGAGATCTAGAATATTCTTTTGCATTGGTCTGTCTGTCAAACTGCTTCTCATCTTCACCAGAGTTCCAAAGCCACCTCCTATAGGGAGTTGCCCCTGACTTCTCCGGGATGAGCTCAGTGCTCTGATCTCTAAGTGCCACCTGCTGAGCGCCTCGGTGGGGGGGGGGGTATATTCCTGTTGGAGCACTGACCGCATCCTTATAAGGATGTGTGAATATGCCTCTCTACTTTTCAGAGAAGCTCTGGAAGGCGGGGATCAGGGGTTGTTCATCTCTGAACCCTATCCCCACAACGCCTAGCCCTAGTCCCCGAAGACCCTCAACAACAGGTGTGTTTGAGTAAGTGAAAAAAATTAATCAAATGTCTGCTCAGGTTCCCTACACTGTCCTGAAGAAAGGGGATGAGACACCTGCTCCACGAGGATGAGAACCGTGGCCACTCGTGGATATCAGCACCTTGCTCAGTGCCCAGCACTCAATGTATATACATGCCACAAATGAACTTGGTCGCAGAAATGCTCAGAGTGCCTCATTCCCGTATAACCCTTCCTAGTTCCCCGCCCTGCTCCTCCAGTATTGACAGGCCCCCTCCCCTGAAGCTCCCGGCCTTCCCATACCCACTGTGGTAGCACTTCCCCCATTTGTCTCTGGGTTCCTGCACCATGATCCCTTACAGGAACAATAGCTTATCCGTCTTTCCATCCTCGGCATCCAGTGCTCCAGTGCGGTGCCTGAAACAGATCCTCCTTGCCGTGTCGATGGCAAAATGCATTCCTATCTGTTTGATAAACAAGAAGTTTTGCTCCCCGAGGACATGGCCAGCTCTGGCACCTGGTGGACAGCCGTGGGGCCTGGGAGAGTAGAAGAGGCAGGAGAGGCCCACATTGCTGGGCACCTGCCACAGCCTTCCAGGTCTAAGGGCCCTGGGTAGTGAGTAGTTGCTGTGTAACTCAGAGAAAGAAAGAGGAGGGAGTGAGTGGGGAGAGGTGCTGGGGGAGGGGAAAAGCCCTCATTATTCATGGCAGCCTTTCCTAGGCTCATTAATTCTAACAGGATGAGCTGGGTTTGATTAATCGGGTTGTTAAGCAGCCATGTCAAATTGCCAGTAAAGTAAGAGACATGACTTCCGGTCCCTGGCAACGTTGCGAAGTGACAGAGTAGACTGTACTCCTTGCTTCCCAGCGGCAGCTGAGAGACAGGGCAGCAAGGGCTGTTGGCTGGGCACAACCGATGACAAGACCTGGGCTCTCCGACGTGGCTCGGGAAGGGCGACCGCACCACCAGTGCTCACAGGGGACCCCGGACACCCACACACTTATGTGGGGACAGGGACAGCATGACCCGGCCTGGGCCCAGTGCCTGACTATGGGGCCCAGTGGCCAAACGTGGGCTGTCTCCGCCCCCCCCTCAGGGGCTCCTCTTCCCCCACACTTTCCCCCGGAACCGGACAACAAAAAAGGCAGAATAGGAGCTCGCTTCAGGTGCTGCAAAGATTAGAAAGCAAGAACACCAAAACTGTTGGAAAAGTTTCACTCTGATGAAAGAAGCAATCCAGGATTTGGGCAAAAAGATAGTAAATCTGGAAAGATGTTATTTTAACCTTGGCATTTACATAAGTTTTGTGTTTTATGATCTGGTATATTTTTATGTACATTTGGGAGAAGGGCCATCATCTTCTTTATGTTTAAGGCGTGTAGGAGGCCTTAACGTGGCCGCTTTCCTGTCTTTGACCGGTCAGGCCTGTGCATCTTCAAGAGCAGGGGAAGTGGCAATGAGCCTGTGGCCCGAGGGATCAGGTTAGACTTCATGCAGATGAGCTTTGCAGTCAATTCCGTTAAAAGCTGGAGTATTGGAGCCAGGAAACGGAAGTGGCGAACACCTCCGAGGGTAGGAAGAGGGAAGTTCAATGACCAGCTCTGGGCCACGCCCCGGCCGGCGGAGGGGCCAGAAGGAGAAACCTGGTCTTTCTGACCCAAGACGCCAATTGGCTAACGGCCCCCTCTCCCCCGCCCCGCTCTGTTCATCCTTCCTGGGCCCTCTGTCCCGGCTGTCCCTCCCACACCCCTGCCTCCGCCCTCCGCCCCCCCTCCACCAAATCTCTCCGCCCACTAGCTGCGCGTATGTGTCCTCTCCCTGCACCAACACCAGAACTTGGCACTTGTTTCCTGTGTCTTCCAGGATTCCGGCTGCTCCTGTGTGTCCCACGGGGCCCGGCACATCACAGGTGCACCATCCCGAGCGTGTGCTGACGGCAGGGGCACCAGGGTGCGGCGGAGCATGGCCCCCCCCACCCCAGCCCAGCTCTGAGGCTCCAGCCCTTGGGTTGGAGCGATCATAACCGATTTTTGTTGTTATTGTATTTTGTCGTTTTTATCTTATTTTTATTTATTTATTTATTATTTTTTATTACTATTACCATCTTGTCTGTGGCGCTCAGCAAACGTGACAGATCAAAGGGGATCGGTAAATGCAAAGGGCACCAGACACTCCTCGGTGATCTGCTCGGGGCTCTGGGGCCCAGGGAATGACCAAGGCAAGAAAACCCCGGTCTTCTTGAATCCCCAGTCCCCGAGGGACACGGTGTGGGGGAGGAATGGAGAGCATGGTTTTCGGAGATGGACTGCTTAGGTCTGAATGCCTCTTCACGCTCACTAGCTGTGCAAACTTGGGCAAGTCCCTCAAGCTTTCTGAGGCTTCTTTATCTTTCTGTTGCGGACAACTCTTGCCCCCTCCAAGGGCGGCTGTAAGGACGGAGTGATAGCACGCCCACAGAAGAGCCTGGGACAGCACTTGGCACAAGTAAATCCTTTTGTGCGAGTATTACAGTTCTAACTCACGTTTCTATGAAGACTTTAATTTCATAGTTTTCTTCCTACTCCAGCTTTATTTTATCCTCTACTGGCGAATAAGGGAGGAAGGAGCCATGCCTTAGGTAAAAGGTCAACGGGGCCCCTGAGAGAGGGGAGTCTGTCCTTGTGAAGTGGGTGAGGGGTCAGAACACAGACCTGGCCCAGTCCTCTGTGTCCTGAGGGGGACGCTCAGAGCACTAGGGGCGGAGCCTCTTCCCTTCCCTGGGATGCTGAGAAGAGCACCGGCCTCTTGGAGGGGCTAAGTGGGGTCAGGCTAGAGGCAGGGGGTAGGACAAGCTAATCCGAAGCCCTTGGCGGCAGCTGAGCTGGTGGGTGGGGAAGAGAACAGGATGGATTCTCCCCACTGCCAGTGACACAGCAAGCCGCAGGTGCAAGACTCCAGTGGTTTCTCCATTCACAGATTTCTTTCTGTTTGTTTCCGGCTTGCTCCGACTCCTTCCCGTCTCAATCTGAAAGGCCTCGCTTCTGGAGTCCTTAGGTTACCTGGTTGCCATGGCAGTGGCAGGTAAGCCAAGATTTCCCCTGCCACCCACATGGCCACCAGGCATCCCTGCCACTGAGCAGAAGGAAACAAATACAGTCTAGTGGTGCAAAGACTCCAGCCCAGCTGTGGTTTGCAGCTCCGGAAGATCCGAACAAAGGAGCCAACAGAAACCCTAGCCTGGGGGTGTGGCTTGGGGGTCTCTTCCTCTAGTGACACTCAGGTGGTGGCTAAGAGCTTGGACTCTAATCCTAGGATGTCTCAGATATATGCAGGCTCTTACAATCTATGCCACCCTGGGAAAGTTGATTAACCTCTCAGGGCCTCATTCAGTCATTCCTTTATTCATCAGATATTCATCTAGTATGTTTCAGGGTCTGTTCTAGGTGACAAGGATACAGCAGTGAATGGAACTGACCAAAATTCTCCAGTAGAGAGAGACAGACCAAAAAAATATAAACAGACTGTAAGTACCTAAGAGGCTGTCATGTGCTATGGAGAAAAATGAGCAGGGGAAAGGAGAATAGAATACCAGGAAAGGGGCAGGGTGAGATTCTAAATACGGTGGCTATGAAAGGCCTCACCAAATGGGGATATTTGTGCGAAGACTTGAAGAAGGTCAGGGAGCAAACCATGCAGATATCTGGGGGCTGAACATTTCAGTGCAAAGGTCCTGAGGCAGAATCATGCCTGGCATGTTGTAGGGACGCCAAAGAGGCTGGGGTAAGGTGAGTGAGGAAAAGGGGAATAAGAGATGAGTTCAGAGATATCATGAGGATGAAGAATTACGGACATATCAGGAGAGGCTTGTGGGCCATTTTAAGGACTTGACCCTTACTGTGAATGAGATGGGAAGTCATGAGAGTTTTGAGGAGAGTGCTGTGATCTGACCATATTTGACAGGATCACTTTGGCTGCTGTCTTGAAAACAGACTAGACAGAAGAGTCAAGTAGAAAGACAGGAGGCTGTTGCAGGCATCCGGGTGGGGGATGATGGTGTTTTGGACCCGTATGGAAGCAGTGGGAGTTCCGAGAAGTGGTTCATTTCTAGATACATTTTGAAAATACAGATAAGAAGATTTACGGATAGATTAGATGACTGGATGAGAGGAAGGAAGACAAGGATGATGCTGATTTTGACCTGAAGGATGGAGAATTGTTCTCATTTGAGATGAGAAAGACTGAGAGAGGAGCAGGTTTTAGAGGGCAGACTAGAAGCTCAGTTTTGGACATGTCAACTTTGAGATGCCTGTTAAATAGGCACCAGACACTGCAGTAGATCCTAGTCTGGAGTTCAAGACATCAATCTGAGAGTCAATGACATACAGATGGTGTTTAAAGCCATGAGCCTGGGTGAAATCACCAAAGGAGCAAGTGTGGGTAGGGAAAGGGTAGGATTCCATGGCTGCTCCCTGGAGGATGCCAACATGTCAGAACTTGGGAGACGGGAAAGCACCAGGAGAAGAGGCTGAGGGGGAAGGTCAGTGAGATGAGAAAGGAACACTCCAGTGGTTTCTCCATTCACAGATTTTCATGATGTGTGGAATATGTACATATGTTCCAAGAGCCAAACAAGAAGACAACATGGTTCCAAAAAAGGGAACCATCAGCCTTGTCAAACGCTGCTGATGGGTCAAGTTGGATGAGAACTGAGAATTAATCATGGATTTGGCAAGTTTTCCTGGATTTCTTCATTGTCTGTGAAATATGAAGCAAAGTCATGGTCTGAGAGTGAAAGTGGGGGAGGTGGTATTGGAGGTTCGAGAATTGGTATAAAATAGTCATCTGGGGGAACTTAGGAGTGATTAGACTGGAGAAATAAGGTATGATTTCTGGCAGCATGGAGGGTCCTTTCTATTAGATGGCAGGGCCCCCATCTGCAAGACTAGGGGAGGAGGGTAGTAAGGAAATATATTTAGCACCACGCCTGGCACATAGTAAACACTTGGCAAATGCTGGCTCCCCTGTAAGAGGTTATAAGAGGAGTGATAGCAGAGCTCCTTCTCTCTAAGCCCACTTTCTCACCTACTTCCAACGTTGATCAATTTCCTTCCTTTTTCTCTTCACCCTTTATGTAACATTCTCCTATTAATAAGCCTAATGTTATAAACATTTCACAATTCTAACAAAATGCTTTCATTGACATTCTACCACCTACTACCTCAATAACCAAATGAGGCTAATAATTACTTCTCCTGTTTTACAGATACAGAAACCCACTCAAAGAGGCTGTTAATTGCTCAAGAGAAAGGCAGAGGAAGGCTCTGAGACCAGTTCTGTGCATCAGGCTATAGCCACTGCATTTCTGCCACTCTAGCGTCACCGGCTCGTCTCCTCTTCTGCCTCCAGAAGCCTGTTCATCAGATCCTTACCTTTCCAGCTCCCAACAGACAGCTGACATTGCTGGCTTCCCCCATAAACATATAAACATGAAGGCAAAAGCCCTTGTCCGCTTTGCCCCTCTCCTCAGAAGCCAATTCCAGGCAGTGTTCATTGGGTAGTAACTGATGTGGACATGGTGGAGGACAGGCTCACTTCCCCCTCGCTTCCTCCTCATACTCTGACCCTTGGCAGATCCTCCCCATCTGATACTAGTCAAGTCAAAATTTAGAGAGAGAGATTTTTGTAAGCAGAGTAATAATAAGTTTTCTCTGGGATGCTGTCTAGATTAATAAGGAAAGTTACAGATGCCTTATGATGCTCCACTGTGAAGACACAGAGGACCTAAAGCCTTAAAATCAGAATTTCCCCTCCAGGGTAGACGCAGAAGCCATGTGTCCTTGGGTGGGGAAGATGGGACATAAGAGTAGAAGTAGTTCATTGGGATGGGAGTGAAGAATAAGGAGAGAATGTGGGTAGTAAAAGGAAGGGATGCCAAAGAAAGTAGGGACTCCCCATTGCCCATTCTGGGCAGTCTGAGCATGGACTTGATAGGGAAAGAAATGTTTTGCACCATTCCCCACACTCCACATATTTGGAGGACCAACTCACAGGAAGGCTCATCAATAATGCGTCCTTCCAACTCTACACACACAACCAAACTGGTCCATGATATTGGCCAACTACTTATGTAGCTATGATCTAGATTGGTGGGGGAGGACTGGGGAGAATGGTGACAAAGCAGAAGCACAGATGGGGCCAGTGCCCTGAAGGAAAACCTAGAAGATTCCAAGTGTCTTCTTCCTGTAGGAGGCCAGGCAACCATTTCTTGATTCCAGAGACCTACAAGAGGCCAATGTATCCTGATATTAGGATCAAGAGAAATGACCTATCGTGAAGACCTTCTTAACCAGCAAAGGTTGTGGTCAAGAGGTAAATAGGAGAGGGTGTGACTCCTCTGCCCAGAACGGTGATAAAGCAAGTTTCCCCCTTATCTATGGAGGCAGGCTGATGGGCCAGATGACTTCAGAGATCCCCATGGCCCCAGAATTCATTATTATACACAGACAGGCAATTCTGAATTCTCTGCATATTGTGTCAGGCGGTGTATGGGCAGCTCTTTGTTTTCTGCCTGGAGCCCTTTCAGGCCCATCTTTTTGCTGTCACCCAACCAGAGCATGTAGCTTGCCCCCTTCCCAGCTCACTTCCACACTCAGCGGCACCAGGGCCAAACCTCGGCTTCTGGAGACTAACAGTGTCTCAACACGCGCACAAGGAAATCCGGAATTGTTGCAAGATAATTTGATTTTAAAAACAAAGAACTCTATTACTAAGTAGAAAAAAAAAAGATTTAAGGCCTTAATGAGCTGTAGTTATCTACACTAAATCCAATTAACCACATAATTATTTCTAGTTCTGCTCTCACACCAGCAGCTTACTTTCACAAACACACACACAAACACACACACACACATATAATCTGCCTCCCTCTTCATGAAAAAAATCTCCAGCCCTCCTGTTCATCAGTTCCAAAAAAGAATTACAGAAAGAGACAAGGAAAACACACAGACCCAAATCCAACCCTCCAAACCATGGTTTTTCATTTTCATGATAATTATTTTATTCCTGCAATGCTTTTCCCCTTATAATTTAACTGGTATAAGACAAATGTATCTATTTCCTCTAACTGCCTCTAAATTTACTCAACTGGTACTAGAAGGAAGAACTTAACCTCACAATAATTGAATTTAAATAAGATCCAATTCCATAAAGTCAAACATGGTCTGCATAATAAACAAACCACACTTTACAGGGGCCGGTGGAAAGAAAGAAGGTCATATCTTATGTGTATATTCATAACCATCTCTGTATTTCTAATAACCTAAATATGCAATATACTGTCCATTTGTCTTTCTGTGTAACTCATCATGGCCATCACCGTGGTTACCAAAGAGCTAAAATTAAAGGCTCATCTGCCCTCAATCCTCTGCCTGACTCAATAGAAAAATGTAATTTTGATAAACCTCAGCTGGCCAGGATGGGGCTATTTGCATATGGCAGCCGGCTGGGCCCGTTTCCAAGGCTCCAGGCAGCCAGGTTGAAAGTGCAGGGATTTCAGGTCATGGTGTCCTCTTTCCTTCCCACAAGTCAGGCCAAGCCAAGGGCATGAGTCAATGGCAAGTTAAAGGGCAAATATTCAATTACCCCCTGGGGTCAGCCTTCCTTACTCCCTGCATGCTGGCAGAGGGATGCCCAGCTCCAATTGTGCAAAACCTTTGTGTTATTGGAAGGGGTTGTGGTGAAATTCGACAAAAATTAATTTTCCGTCCCAGTAATTAATATGTCACTCTGTGTGGAGAGGATACAGCAGATGTTACAAGTGCAAATGAACTATGAGGATGCATTGCACTTCATGGACGTTTTGAATCACAACCCTAGGCTCTTAGAACTTTCTCTACGGCTGGCTCCTACAAAGCAAAAAAGCTGGGTCTTTCCTGGGTGCCAACCCCAGCTCTGCCCCCCTCTGGCTGGTGACCTCGGCTTTACGCCATCCATTCCTTGGTTCTCAGAAGTCAGCGTACGTAAGAACCCCCTGGAAACTTGTTAGAAGGATACCCAGGCTTTGCTCCAGAGATTCTGATTCTGTGTGAACCCACTCTTCCTGTCTTGAAGCAAGGTTGGCTAAGACTCATTTTGCAAAGCCCTGGACCAGATACTTTTTAGCAAGCCTTCTGTCTTCTGCCTCACTCTAAGACTCTTATGTATACAAAGATAAAAACAAATACCAATAGCTAACACATAGTGAACACTTACTGTGTGCTAAGGCCCATATGCCAGCTTTGACTGCTGAGTTCAAATCCTGGTTCTTCCACTCAGTGAGTGAAGGCCACTGTGGAAGCTACTTACCCACTCTGAGCCCCGGCCCCGTCATCTGCACCTAGATGCATTTCTAGATGTTCCCGCTGCTATGGCTGCCTCTCTTAGCAGGCCACACTCACTGAGCATGCGCTGGGGGCCCCCACGTTGTCTTACGCACTTGCCATTCAGGAGGCTGGATAGCAAGGCTGCCGGGGCCAGTGGATGCAGGCTGGCTGGTTTGAATCCTTGCTCTGCCTGTGTGGCTGTGGCAAGTCTGCTCAGAGGTAAAGCGAGGCCAAAAATACTTCCCGCCTCCCCAGGGTCTCATGAAGATTCAAGGAAATAATGCACAACGAGAAGTATTTAGAACGCTGCCTGATGCATAGTGGGTGCCCACTGTAGATCATTACTAACTGGACCCACCAAGGACCCACCAAGGACCCACCAAGCCTTATGGAGTCTCCCCATCCTAACAGAAGGAGGCAGACAGAAGACGCTGCTGTCTCAGTGTGGACGAGGCCTCCCTGCCCTTTGCTACCTTACTAAGCACCTCACTTTACCACCTTGTAAATGAAGCTCATCAGTCCGAAACCTGTGAGTCCTTAAGCTGCCTAGGGGCCTGGGTAATTCGTGGAAAATAGTAACAGTGGGATGAAGGCCAGGAGCCTCCAGGTGCTGCTAACTGCCCTGTTACTTTGGGGGAGGGAAGGACAAAACAGATACCCCGGCTCACATCTACCTGCCGGGCTCAGCGTCTCCTAGGAGCCGTCCCCACGCCTTCTCCCTCGCATGCCTGAGCTCCTTCCTCCTGTGATAGGGTAAACGACAAGGCATTAAGCCCGGACTGTTTCCAGCCATCACTCCTTTCTGCCCCCTTGTAGGCAAAGCTGTGAACGTGTGCTCAGGGGGCCAACCGAGGGCTTTGTGACACCCTTGGAGGCACAGGAAGGACGGGAAGGGAAAGCAAGGTAGAGAGGCTGAAATGATCTGTGTCACAAAGAGCTTAGCGGGAGAAGGGAAGTAAGAGAGGGAAAAGAGAGTTTGGCCCCGTGATTTCCTCTGCCTGCTTTGGAAAGAGTAAACACTGAAGTGCTTTTCAGTTCTTTCTCTGTATGGGACCCGCACTTTTTCCTTGTGACAAGCTTCGTTCAGATAATTGTATATTGAGACTGAAAAGCCTGAAGCCCAGGGAGGGTGGTGGGGCGGTGGGGCACCCTCCCGCCCCGGGTTGCGGGGTTGTGGGGTTGCGGGGTTTCCACCCCTGCCGGACTGAGGCCTCGCCCCAGGCGATTCCCATTCCAGAGTCTGCTACAGCTCAGCCCCACTCTCTTCACACCTCTCAAGGAAGCATACTATTCCTGAAGTCTTGGCTGCGCTTCCCCGTCAGGAATAAGCACGCTAAGGAGAATTTGAATTACTATGGCGTGCGAATAGACTCCGGTCTGTTGACTCCAAGCTTCTGCTAAGCTGCTCCAAGTGGTTGTAGCTTCTGTCATCTTGGCAATTTTACTTTTTGTTTGAAAGAATTCTATATTCCTTACTTCTGGGGCTGGGAAGGGGGTGGTCTTCAAAGGGCCTTCGTTGTATCCCCCAGCCTCTGGTCAGAGGGCCTGTCCCCAACCCTGACGTATGAGGTGCTCCTGCACAGAGATAATTCCAGGAAAGGGGGCCCCGGAGCCTCCCACGCTTACCCAGTGCCCTTTAAATCCATATGTGAAAACCAGGGTAGGGGCTCCTGGGTGGCTCAGTGGGTTAGGCATCTGCCTTCAGCTCAGGTCATGATCCCAGGGTCCTGGGATCCCACTCCCTGCTCAACTGAGCGTCTGCTTCCTTTCTCTCTGCAACCCTCCCCCCACCCCAGCTCGTGTGCATGCGCGCTCTCTCTCTCTCAAATAAATAACATCTGGAAGGAAGGAAGGAAGGAAGGAAAACCAGTGCAGAGAAGCCCAAAGTTCATAGAACAGCCCAGGCTTCCCCACTCAAAGACTGGGGAGATATGTATGCACCAAAAGATTGAGGCTATAGCCCATAGTCTCCCTCATTTAAGAGCTGTTCCGTGGCCTTGGTTGAGCACTGGCTCTGGGCCTAGGTGCTAAGACCCCAAGATGGCGCCCACCCACACCACACAAGCCCTAGGACGTGCTTCCTCAAACCCATCTACATTCTCAGCTCTTGCCGTGGTTTTTTGGTCTCCATTTCATTTAATTGGTGACTGGTATGTAAAATATCACTTCTTCTTATTTGCCTTTAACCTTTTTCAGATGACAAGGTAGTTAGGCAAACAATCAAGACTTTTCTGGGATTTCAGTCATTTTCTGGGATTTGGTAATCCCAATCCATGTTGTCCCTCCCCTTAGATTTTGTGACTGATTTAAACTGTATTTATCTTCCCCTCAGCAGTCATCCGTCAATAAAAAGTCCTTATTTTTAGATCCCAGTCTCATGTCAGGCATCATTTCAGCCGCTTTTCCAGACCTTCACCATTGCTTAAGTTTTTAAGGAAAGTTTTCCTGCTATGTCCCAGACGGCCTAGGATCCTCATGTCCAGAAGCTAGGGGAGAGAAGGTCATATAAAAATATGTAGATATTTTTTTATATATCAAAACTTTCTTCATAACTATGTCCCACACATATAGTTTCCCCCAAATTAGGAACATGACATGCAGCCTATTTTTATTTTTATTTATTTATTTTTTAAAAGATTTTATTTATTTATTTGACAGAGAGAGAGAGATGACAAGTAGGCAGAGAAGCAGGCAGAGAGAGGGGGGGGAAGCAGGCTCCCTGCTGAGCAGAGAGCCTGATGTGGGGCTCGATCCCAGGACCCTGAGATCAGGATCTGAGCCGAAGGCAGAGGCTTTAACCCACTGAGACACCCAGGCGCCCCTACAGCCTATTTTTAACTTGCATCTTTCTATTCACACTACGTCATCAAAAATTTCTCATGGCAATCCATGATGTCATGGTTCACATTGATGATTATTTCCTTAAAAGATAATCCTGGAGGGGAAGCTGGGTGGCTCCGTTGGTTAAGCATCCAGCTCTTGATTTCAGCTCAGGTTTTGATCTCAGGGTTGCGAGATCCAGCCTTGTGTGCGGCTCTGCACTCAGTGGGGAATCTGCTTCTGCCCCTCTCCCTCTGCCCCTCCCCCCACTCATGCGCACTCCCGCTCCCTCACTCAGATAAATCAATAAATCTTAAAAAACAAAAAAGACAGTCCTGGAATGGAATTACTCATTCAAAGGGCTTTAAGGCTGTTGGTATATGTTACCAAACTGGTCTTGCTTAAGATGACCCGTTTTCCATCCATATCATTACAGTGCGTCAGTACCTCCTGTTCCTGCCTCATATTCAAGGTCTCGTCAGGGGCAACGGTCAGTGGTACCATGGCTGTGACCCTGAGAAAAAAGGCTCAGAAAACACAAGCGGTCTATTCCTTTCTACTTTTCTTTCCACCAGGGAGGTCGACAAGAGGTGACTGCAGGATTGGGGCAGAGTTAAGTCCAGAATTCGCAGCAAGACAATTGAGGCAATCTTGGAGGAGAAACTTAACCACGAAGGAGAACCAGTGAGCACCTGGTTCTCTTAGCCTGGCTGCTGGGGAGGAGGGTCCTTTTCCTTCTCCAGAGGCCCTGATGCATGATGACAAGGACAACTCGGAGTATTCTTGTCCAGAGTCTCAGTAGAGCTCAGTCTCTGGGGTGGTGGGCTACAAGGTTAAGACACCTGGGGCTAATGGGTCCCGAAGTTAAGACCCCTCACCCAGATAACTGCCCTTTAAGATAGCTAGGTATGAGTACGTACCCTCACCGATTGTAGCAATACCCTTGTGTGACTGGGTGACTCTGCTGATAAAGGTGTCATTCAGCCTTATTTTCCCTGCTACCATTTCAGCCTTTTTCTATCTCTTCACAATGAATGGACAATGCACAGGTTTTAAGATCAAACAACTTCTAGCTCTGCCATTTACTAGCTATGTCGGTTAGTTTCAGCTGCTAACTATGCTCCTGCACATGCACCCCGAAATTCATGGCATTTTTAAAATAACAACCACTTATTATTTTTCACAAGGCTACAAGTTGTCATAGTCATCCTGCTGATCTGGTTTGGCTGAGCTTAGCCAGGCTCGCTCCTGCGAATGTGAACTGGCCAGAGGCTGTCTGATCTAGGACCGGCGGCCCTCTGCTCACATCTCTTATCATCCAGTAGCACAGCCTGGGTTTGTTCACATAATGCCGGAAGAGTCCCTGCCAGCGAGAGCGGGTCAGCCCAGATGTGCAAGCACTTTTTAAGCCTTACATCAAGTTTGTAATGTCCCATTGGCCAAGACTCGTGGCCGGCTCCAGACTCAATGTGAGCAGGCATTCCCAAAAGGAAGTGACTATAGGGAAGCATAAAGATCTAAGGCCATTAGCAGAATCAATCTATCACATTAGCTCTACGACCTTGGACAATTTCCTTAACCTCTCGGAGGCTTACTTCCATCATCTATAAAAATGCATAGCTTTTGTAGGATTCCTTGCTATAATATATATATATAATGTCTGGCACATGATAAACATTCCATATGTGTTAAATTTCCTTCTCCTTTTCCATCATTTGGACTTTCTCTTTTTTCCCTTAAATGCATTGTTTCTATGCATTACCTTCTACATTCAAAGCTGCAACATAATAACATTAAACATTATGCTGGTGGCTTCTGTTGAATCTCCACAACGCCCAGCCTGTGGCTAAAACAGTATGTAGGCCCTCCATTCATTCCAATCATCTGAAATTTGGATAGTAAGGGAATCAGGGGGTCTTTCTTCCCTGTGTTCCTGGGACAGCCCAGTTGTGAGATGACCTCTCAGCTTTCTGACCCAGCTCCAACATCAAAAGTGAAAAAGAAAGGGTTAACACATTTGCATTAACTGATGACTCAGGATAGAGGCAACAAGATGGGGAACCTCCATTTCCTAATTTATAGGTGGCCTTGGGGGTAGGATAAGTATCCTGGCCTCTCCGTAGCTAATCAGGCTCCAGAAGAGACATTAATTGCAGCCAGTCCATCCTGCTGGGGAGACCCAAGGCTGCCAGCTCCCTTGCTGGGAATGGAATAGAATTTTAATTGGCTGTGAAAGCATCATGGCAGGTGGTGCATGAAAGAATTGGTCCTCTCCCCTGAAGCAGGTGAGAGAAGCTTTGGGGGGAAAGCCCTGAAGAGGTACATGGCAGCAAACACCAGCCACGTCCAGGGCTCATCCCAGCAGCAACACCACTGGTCCCATTCCAGGGCTGGACTCCCTCCAGGGTCAAGGAGTCTCTCACACACTATCCTCAGTGTGGTGAGCACAGAAGCATCAGGCCTGGAACCCCGTTCATCCCTGTGCCCACCTGCTGACTTTCATAAGAGAAGTACTACATAGTGACTGTCACTTGTGTGGCCAAGGAGACCAGGATCCCCTACCTCAGAGAACTCTCCATATATAATCTCAGCCCCCCAGTGTGTGTGTGTGTGTGTGTGTGTGTGTGTGCATGTGTGTGCATATGCGTGTGTCCATTTGAACCAACGGCGCAGCATTCCTCTGCTGCTGACTCAGAGCTGTGTTCCCATTTTTTCACTCAAACGTATGTGATAATGTCTAGGAAAGACATGTCCTCATGGCAATGTGTCTGTTTTCTGCCATGGCGTTTCCCGGAACACACACAGAACGTAGGGTGACGGGATGCCGACCTGTGAAGGTCAGCGGATGTGTCTATGAAAACAAGACAATGTGAACTTGTTACCATAAACGTACAGTGATGGGTGTTGTGGTTTTCAGAGACGCTCGGGCAGGTTCTTTAACCTCTGTGCAGATCAGTTCTCATCAATAAAATGAAGGCAATGGCAGTACTTACCTAATAGGACTTTGGAAAGGCTAATAAGATGTAAAGTGCTTAAAATAATGCATAGACTCAATAAATGGGTTTTCGTGATTACTTCTAGTGAAGGGGAGGGGAGTGGAGCTGGCCATTGACCCAGCGTGCTCTGTTGACCTAGTGCCATAATGAACCTGTAGGCAAAAAGTAAAGTAGGAGCCCAAAAAATGTACAAGGAAAATCAATGCTTTCAGAAAACTGTTTTTTGTGAGATGAGAGCTTGAAAAAAATTCAGAATTTTCAAGGAAACTACTTCATTAATCTTTAAAACTTCAAGCAATTAAACATCATTTATAACTACTGAACGGTTTTATTTTCATTGTGTATTTTGATTTTTATTATCAATTTTTTATTAAAAGTTTATCAAAAATTCAGTTAGGATAAGAGAGATGCATTGAAGGAGACCATTAAAAATGGAATTTTATAATTTATAGAGATATCTAGACAAGCTTCTAAAACCAAAGCAAACCCAAAACCTCAATTCCATTTCCATTCCCTCTGTGCCTCTCCTGTTCAGACATCCCATCTCCTTACTGGGGAACAAGATGTCTTTCTGGTTTAAGCTCAGAACATAGAAATGAAAATAGCCAGAATAAAAGACATGGCCAATACAGAGCATCTTCTTTGAAGTGATGAGAACTTCATATCCTAAAAACAGCAGATGGAAGTCCAGGACCTTAGGGAAAAAGAGCCCTAGGAATGTCGCATTAATTCCTGCCCTTAGAAGACAGAAGAGGCTTCCCAGTATTGGAAACAACCCTATCCCCCTCCAAACATGGTCCCTAGATCACAGCTGGATGCACAGGCTCCTGTGCCTAACTTCTCCCAATTGGACCGTCAATGTTGGGGAAATTGGCAAGACAACCATTTAAAGAAGTAGTTGGAGGCACACATCAGATCGCCCCTTCAAAGGATGGTCTTTCTCACATTTCCTACATCTGTAAGAGATTTACAGCGTCAGTGGAGGCAGATCTTGTTCTTTCTCTGTCCACGGGACTAGAAAACATAGCTGGGCCACCTGACTGGGGGTGAGGTGACAGGTGGCAAAGCTAGTGCCTCAGAGTGTGCAGATGCCCACAGGGGGTGCATTCCTGATGGTGTAAGGGATGACGGAAATCCTAGAATGAGTTCATTGGACGTGGGCACAGAAGCACTGAAAGTATTGAAAAGCGGTGTCTTCCACTATAAGCATAAATCAGCTTTTTGGTCTTCATCTTGGGTTCTTACAAGTTTTCTTGGCCTAAATTATGTCTTTTCAAAATAGGACCACCCAGGGTAAAAGGTCATTAAATTGAGGTTCCAGACTTCCCTCAGCACAACCTTACAGGAAAGTTCAGGGCAAAATTCCTCCTAAGGTTGTTGCCCCTTCCCTCCCACTCCTACTACTCCCTGTACCCCCATCCGACCAAGGGCTGCACTCCTGACAGGTGCAAGATGTAAGGTCAATACCATCTATTATGTTTTTGTTCTGTTGTTTTGTCTTTGCTCTTTAAATACCCATGAGTCAAGTCTGTCTTAGGCTCTAGAAGAGTGAAAAACACTCACAGGCTCTATGGGAGCCATTCAACTCAGCATGCAAGCATCTCCTGTGTTATTCCTAATGACTCACCAGCCTCTCAGTGACAGGGAGCTCACTACCTTAAAGGCTACCCATTGTACTTTTTTAATAGTTTCAACTAGTGAAAGCTTACTTGCAATGATAAATATTAGATAGCAAGCTGCAGGAGAACAGGGCTCTGTGCAAGGCATGGTGAAGTATGGCAAAAGATTGGACAATGATCATGTTGTATGGTATGTGCATCTGTATTAGTGTGTGGAGAAGAAAAAGGAGATAGGCAGATGTCCATTCAAGATTGTGTACTGTGGCTGTTTCTGAATGTTTGTGTGGTCATGGTACATGGCCCTTTCCCATCACATCTGCAACAATTTCCCCCAACCCATATCCCACCTGCCTCTTCTGGAATAAATACCTATCTCTATTCACCATGAGCATCACTTTTCTTGTCCTGACTCTAACCCTCAGACAAAAATGCCAGAGACAAGAAGAATGGAACAGAGGCAGGGAAGAGGAGGGGAACATGAGTTTAAAAAGTCAATGTGGGGGGAGCCTGGGTGGCTCAGTTGGTTAAGCCTCTGCCTTCGGCTCAGGTGGTGTTCTCAGGGTCTTGGGATCGAGCCCCACATCAGGCTCTCTGCTCAGCAGGGAGCCTGCTTCCCCCCCTCTCTCTGCCTACCTCTCTGCCTACTTATGATCTCTATCAAATAAATAAATAAAATCTTAAAAAAAAAAAAAAAGCCAGTGCAGGGGGTACCTGGGTGGCTCAGTCAGTTAAGCATCCAACTCTTGATTGCGGCTTAGGTCATGATCTTAGGGTTGTGAGATTGAGCCCTGCATTGGGCTCTATGCTGGGTGTAGAGCCTGCTTAAGATTGTCTCTCTTCCTCTCTCTCTCTGCCCTTACCCACCCACTCCCCTCCCTAAAAAGAAAAAAAAAAGCCAATGTGGGGTGCTTAGGAGCTGCCAAAAGACTCAGCAAGAAAAGTAGTGGAATGGATGGGTAGGACCCTCATGGCCCCAGCCAAGCTGGTAGACATCCACATGTAAACACTCAGACGCCATGACAAAGAGCTCTGATTCCATGAATTTTGGCTCCCCACCTCACAGCCCAGTTATAGAGTAACTTGTGCTGGGTGGTTTGGTCACGTAGAAGGGAACTAAGGGTTGGTCGTTGCCAGCCATCTCCCTGTACCCATGCTTACCCCTTTTGCCCTAACCCTTCAGAGTAATGACACAGAATAAACCCTAAAGAATAAAGAGAAAAGGGACTATGCAAACCTTATCCTAGCATGTCTTCTACTAAACGTTCCTTTCTCATCAGAACATCCCAACATGTCTACCTAACCCCACCCCACCCACTTTCACCTAAACATTTTTCATGATGGTCGCCATCATCATCATTGTCATCATTGGGGTTGAGATTGTTTCAATTTCAACATTTAGACCCCAAGGACATTTTGATTCCATGTTTACAAGTGCAAAGTTTAATGGGAATTATATATACATTGATACACATTCCTTGAGAAGGTATTTTCCAAAGAGAATTCCATTAAGCCAACTTGATTTTCAATCAAACTTTTTTAATAGACAGGAGTTAAATCGTTAGCAGTTTTTCTATTTCTCCTCTAATGTTATTGAAAAGTCTCATTGGGATAATTCGTTTTATAAGTAAAATGTGTGTTAACCATTTGATTAGCTGGTTTTGGGTCCATGTTAAAATTCGCTAATTATAGCTCCATCATTGAAAGTTTTATTCTGTGGCCTTTAAAATCCTTCCAAATTTAATTTTTTCTGGATCAAAATTTGCCAATCTGAATTTTCTCAAGAAGCTGTGATCTTCTGCCAGATTTTAATAAATTATAAATTTTACTGAGGGCAGTTTGGGCCGCTATCAGTTTTCTGGTATTTAGTGTTTGTTGATTCTTCACCAGAATGAAGATGCCCTCCCACATAAGAGCAAGGGTACTTTATTCACTGCCTACTACATGCAGGCATCAAATACAAATGACCTCATTTAAGCTACAGAGAGGTGAGTATTATTATCCCCGTTTATACATCAGTGAACTAAATCTGAAAGGAGTGAGGTCAACTGCCCAATGTTATACGGCAGCTAGACGATGGACCCGGGAATTGAAAAATCGGCTTTTGAGTATTAAAAGCTTTCATTGTTTCTACTGTATCACAGTAGCTCTCTCTTCATTTAAAATCATACTAAGTCCGCTGGCTGCGCTTACATCTCATAGTACCTTCTGCCTTGCTCTGGCCCCTGTCTGTCTGTCTGTCTCACACACTCACTGACCCCCCCTTGTGCTTTGTTGCAGACTGCCTCGGACTGCAGGCCCCACCCGCAGGAGCGCAGGAGCGTCAAGACTCATTCTCTCCTCCCTGTCTGGTAGGTGGTCCCACAGGCCCGGGAAGCGTCTGGGAGGAGCTCCTGTGGGCAGCCCCTCAGTGGGTCCTCACAGGGTCACATCCATGAGTGCCCCCTGGGAAGCCTGAAGGAGGAGACAGTGTGTGTGAGCATGAGAGGGAGGGGGTCCCACCTGGGGAGCGGGTTGCTGCTCGGGAGGGAGGGAGGCCGGGGGCCCTCAGCCCTGCCACTCACAGTGACACACACAGGGAGGTGACCACTGGGCGGTGGGGGGAGTGCATTGGCATGTTGTTCTATTTAGTGAGGAAGAGCATGCCTTTTCAGTGGAGCCCATCCAGGCAGTTTCCTTTTTTACAGCAAATTACAGGGGGATGGGAAGGAAAGGAAATGGAGGGAGGGAGGGAGGGAGGAAAAAAGGGAGGGAGGGAGGGAGGGAGGGAGGGAAAGGGGCTTCTAATTTTAAACCCTTGCCAGGCATTAGTTCTATGGAAGTTTCTGTGAGGGAAAAAGAGATGGGAAGGAGCAAGGAAGGGATAGCTGACTGGAAGGGCCAGGTCTAGGATAGTGGTTTCCACACACACTTCTTTTTTCAAACATACTTTTTTTTTTTTTAAGTAGCCAGAAACTTTTCTTCAAATGTATCCTGTGAGGAATGCCACTATTTAAAATAAGTGAGGGACTCCTGGGTGGCTCAGTTGGTTAAGCAGCTGCCTTCGGCTCAGGTCATGATCCCAGGGTCCTGGGATCGAGTTCCACATCGGGCTCTTTGCTCGGCAGGGAGCCTGCTTCTCCCTCTGCCTCTCCCTGCCACTCTGCCTGCTTGTGTGCTTGCGTGCTTGCTCTCTCTCTCTCTCTCTCTCTCTGACAAATAAATAAAATCTTTAAAAAAATTAAAATAAAATAAAATAAGTGAAAGGAGAGCTGTCTTCACAGACCTGACAGGAGGAGATTCCAGAGTCCCACTCACTTGAGCGCACGTGGCTCCTCTACTAGTGTTAGGACCTGCTTAGCCTAAGTGATTCCATCTTGTCTAAGCAGCCATTTTGTTGTGAACACAAGCTGACCTTGCCCTAAGGGAACAAAGTCAGCTTGGAGGGACTGACTTAGAAAGATAAGTCCAGGACACCAATGGAATGTGGTCTGTTGGCTCCTGATGACAGTCCCCCAGAAGAACAAGGTTGAGTCAGGCCAGGTGGGGATGTCCAATCAGTAAAGGACACATATGCCACCTCCCTTAACCCCACTGCTCCTGAAGTCAGGTCAGGTGGAGACGTCCAATCAGTAAAGAACGCATATGTAACCCCCTCCAACCCCACTGCTTCTGACCAATAAGGATAAGCTCACAGTTGGTTTGCGGTTTTGCCCTATAAAAGATGGCCTGTAAGACTAGGCGGGGTCGCTCTCTGCATAGAGTCGACCCTGACAGGCCAGTATGATTCTCAATGCTTGGCGCGAAATAAAGCTCTGCTTGACCTTCGCTTCGTATCAGTCTCGTTCCTTTGATCATGGACCCTAACATTAGCTCTACTGGAAACAGGTCTCAACCAACATGGCCTAGGAAGAGGCTCGCCTTTTCTCGTGTTCCCTCCTCATCCATTCATGAAATACTTGCTGATGCCTATTATGTTCCAAGCGCCATGCAAGGTGGTGGGGGATTTTGAGGCAAATGAAACAGACCCAGCCCCTGCTTAGCACGGGAGATGAACATTCATGAAATAATCACACGAACAAATGGAAAACTGCTGCTCTGACAAGCCCTGTGAAAAAGAGGCCATGGTGTCACCCAACGGGAGGCTGCCCCGAGGGAGCCATATGCAGGCTGAGGGCTGAAGGACAGGCAGGAGCTATAGGAAAAGGGGAGGGAAGTGCATTTCAGAGAGAAAGGATAGGAGAGAACATGGCAAGAGTTCCTGTTATTAATTGCTACCTAGCAACCAATCCCCAAAAGCCAGCGGCTTAAAATAACCACCATTTTTACCAATCTCACAATTTTTGTGGGTCATAAATGTGGACAGTGCTTGGCTGGGCACTTCTTTTGCTCTGTGTGGCATTGACCGGGGCCACTCTGTGGTATTCAGTTGGCAAATGGGCTGGTCTGAAGGGCCCAGAATTCCCTCAAATGTCTGGGGCTTTGGTGATGACTGGAAACTGGTTGGGACCATTGGCCCAAACATGGCCACTCCAACATGGCAGCCTCAGAATCACTGGACTTTGTAGATGGCAGCCCCAGACTCCTAGAAGGAGTGTTCCAAGAGGCAGAAAGTGGAAGCTCCTACTTCCTTAAGGCCTTGACCAGAAACTGGCACCATATCACTTCTACTGTATTCTATTAGCCAAAGCAGTTGCAAAGCCACTTCAGGAAGTGGGAACATGGACCCCATATCTCAGTGAGTGAGTGTCAAAGAGTCTACGGCCATCTTTAATCCACCATGGCAAACACAAGAGATTAAAAGAGAGCCAGCATAGCCAGAACACAGAGTGAAGGAGAACTGCGTGCAGGAAGGGGGGAGGGAGAGTGGGGCCAGACCTCACAGGCAGGGCTGCAGCACATCTTTGTCTACATAGCACACCTCCAGAAGGCACCATTTCCATCGTAGGCTAGGTGAGCGGAGCCCTTGGAACCATGTGGTGCACAACCTATCTGGCCACACTGGCTCCAGGAACCACACTGGCCCTGGGAACCATGTAAGTCTATTGAAAGATTTTGCTGATTGACTCTCAGAGCTTTTCTGTCCCACAGAGACTATATACAGGCAGCCTGAAACTCAAACAGTGGTTGGTTTAAAATTTAGAGTTTGAATCTTTGCAACTCAGAATCTCCTATAGATGGAATGTTTGTGTCTCCCATCCCCCCAAATGCCTATGCTGCAGCCTCACCCCAATGTGATGGTATTTAGGTGGTGGTGCCATTGGTCATGAGAGTAGGATTCCTCATGAATGGAATTAGTGCCCTTTTAGAAAAAATCCCAAGGAGGTCCTTCACCCCTTCCACCATGTGAGGGCACATCTATGCACCAGAAAGCAGGTCCTTACCAGAGACCAGATCTACTGACACCTTGATCATGGACTTGCCAGGCTCTAGAACCATGAGAAATAAATGTTTATTGTTTATAGGCCGCCAGTTGATGGTATTCTCTTATAGCAGCCTGAATTGACTAAGACAGAAGACTTACCCAGATACACTGTCAAAAGTCACATTAGCTCCGTCTTAAACGCAGGCAGGCCCTCCCCCCAAGCTCACCTCCTGCACTGTAGACAAAGGGCTTGTCTTTTTCTGAACCACCCTTTCTGGCCAATGGCAAAGGCATCCTGCTCTGCCTAGTCCGCCGTGTCCCTCAGGTGCTGAGTCCTTCCTTGTCTGTCCCAATTTGTCCAGTGGACAGGCCCTTTCACACAGCTCTCGGGCCGTAACCAGGTGCTGCCCGGCCAGCCTTCCCTTTCGTGCTCAGCAATTGCATTGTTTCTTCCTAACACACTGTATTCTCACTCAAGTCCAATCTGGCTCAGCTTCGATCTGGCGCACTCCTGACCAAGCCGGGGCTGGATGGGCACTAAGCAGAACATGCTCACCAATGGATGAAGGCTATTACAGCAGTAACTTGAACACTTTATTGTCATAGGATGTTGTCCCGTATGAATGCATCATAGTGGTGACACAATTTTGGATTGTTTCTGGTTTGGAATTACTATGAACATTCTTATATACATCTCGGCAAGAAGGATGGCCACATGAGGAAGGGAAACCAAAGGAAGCAAGGTCACTCTCACTGGCCCGATGAAAGTTCTAGACTCCCCAGCAGCCATACTAATAGTCCAGCTGACTTTCCTCCTCCAAGAGCACCCCAACCCCACAGTGTCCCACTTGTAGTCCTTCCCATGTGGCTTTAGCCTTGATCAGAGTCAGAAGATTGACTTCCAAATATGGCCCCAACCGTTAATGGTTAACTGTAATGCTGCACCTGGCAAGTCTTGGAAATTTTAGACTAACCAAAAGATGGGGTCACAGACCCTCAAAAGAGTCCCCACCAGGATTTCCCCCTCACTCCCTGCCCTAGGAATTTACCTGGAATAAATATGTCTGGCCCTAGTTACCATGCTTTGTCTTCTTGTCAACTATTCCTAGTCTTGACTTTAAATTTGTCTCCAGATTTCCACCCTTGGGCATACATGGTCTATTTTTGCAGCTCCTTTTTTGCTAGTCTCGCCCTGACTCTAGCCAGTGGAAAAGAGTCTACTTCTTTAGACCTACTTCATAGACCAAGTTTTGGCCTCTTTGCCACATTATCCTGAGACCCAGCCTATTGTTCTACAGTGAAAGCCACATGATCCCAGGCAGGTCATCTAACCCCTGTAAACCTCCTGGCTCCCTTGTCAGTAAATTGGAGCTAGCAATTAACCCTTGTTCAGCTTTAGCATAATTGTTAAAAGCCTAGCTCTTACAGGTAGGCTGCTCAGGGTTCAAATCTCAGCTCCGCCAGTTACTAGTTGTCTTAGTCCCTTCAGGCTGCTCTAACAGAATGTCCTAGATTGAGTGGCTTATAAACAACAAACATTTATTTCTCATAGTGCTAGAAAGCTGAGAGGCCCAAGATTAAGGCATCAGCAGATTCGGTGTCTGGTGAGAGCAGACAGACGGCCATCTTCCCACTGGGTCCTCACATGTTGGAAGGGACGAGCAAATTCCCAGGCTCTGTTTTAAGAGCTCTAATCCCATTCATGAGGATTCCACCCTCATGACCTACTTACCTCCCAAAGGCCCCGCCTCCTCAAAGCAGCACCTTGGGGTTAGGACCTCCAACAAAGAGGTTTGGGGGGAACACAGATATTCAGTTGATGGCACGAGCAGTGTGACATTGCTCTACACAAGTCACTGAGACTCTCAGTGACCTTCTTCAGGGTCCTTGCCTGCAAAATGAAGAGTACCTACCTCATGGGGTTGTGGGAAGGGTGGCATGAGTCATATACAGAAAGCACTAGCAACACTTGGCACATAGGTTGCAAATAAACGTTGCTAATATCATTAATGCTTTGTCTCACAAGATGTTGAAAGTCTGGAAGGAGAGGCCGGTTGCTGTGATCCATCCATAGCATGTGGCACAGACCACAGGTCCTGAGAAAATAGGTTGGCCCAGGATGGGTGTGCATAGTCTTTCAAATCTAAAGGACTTTGGTTTGAATCCCACTCTGCCATGGCCAGGTGCCCTTGAACAAGATCCTTTTGAAAATTAATAGAGAAGTAGGTGGCCTGGCTGGCACACAGTGGGAACTGAGTTCAGGTCGGTTTTCTGTCCTCCCTGGGAGATGCTGCCTCAGCATGAGCAATGCCTGAGTACAATGAGTTGACTCAGTACCATCAGGACATCTGAGTCCGATGGAGTGAGGTTGGCTGGTTTGCAGACAAGGCAGGATGAGAGGAACATTTAGCCTCAAGCTCAGATGGGAAGCATGCAGGTGGCTGGTCACACTGAGGCTGGGAGCCGCTCTGCCCACAGACACCATGGGTGCCTCATTATGTGACCTGTCACTGTCTCTGAGTGCAAGGCCTTTAGTGCTATTTCCAGGGGAAGGTGTCTATAAGCAATTAATAGTGACGAGTAACGACCTGAGTAAATTGCCATTGGGCTGGATAACTAATACTGTTCCTGGGCAGAAATGGGCCAGGACTGAGAAGGAAGTGACAAAGAATGAAATGACTCTGAGACCACCGGAGAAGGCCCTACTATCATGGTGCCTGGGGTCCGGAGCCTGGAGTCTCTGCAGGGGCGATGTGATGCAAGGCCTGACTACCCCATCTCCACCCCAAACTTCACTCAGGGTACCTTTCTCTTCATCTACTTTATATATTGGGTTTCCATGAATTTAATTTAAAAATTAAGTTCTGCTGCTAAAAACATTTGAGAACTATTGCATTAGTGAAACACAGGAGCTAGGTATACTAAAGATGCATATTTCATTTTAGCCCCCACTTTGGGTTGTTCTGCTACAAAAGAGGTGGTTTTAAAGTATGCAAATGAAGAAAATAATAATGCTGCTTCCTTACATGTTTATATCATATTCCAGTTTGCACTGTGTGATCGTATTTCTTATTTGACTCTCATAATGGCTCAATCAGCTATTCAGAGCCGGCCTTCTTTGTCATTTGCTGATGAGAAGAAGGGGGCTAGGGGCTCTAGAAGTTTTCCAGGGAGATGAGAACCTGTTTGGGAACAAGGTCTATCAAGCTCTGGGTGGTGATGTCAATGAGGATGCTAATCATAGAGCCAACAATTTTTAGGTGCTTATTTTTGTCAGTTCCTGTGCTAAGAACTTTAGATATTATCTCTCTTGGTTCTCACAACGACCCTACCAAGTATGTAATACTATCAGTAAATTGAGGCTCTGCGTCACTGAGTAACTTGCTAAAGGTCACAGTGCTAAGAATTCATGCATTTAACTTGAAACCCATCATGTGGAAATGATCAAACAAATCCACTTCGAAAAACAGTCTATGAAACAATGGGTCTGGACCCTTCATTCTCCCAAAATGTCAATGTTCTGACAATAGACAAAGGTAGGGAGCTAGACAGAAAAAAAGTCACCTTAAAGGACATTAGGGGGACATGGGGGGATATTTGAGTAGAGATTGTATATTAGCTCTTAGCATTGTATCAATTCTAAATTCTTAGGTATATTAACTGTATTGTGCTTTTATAGGAGGTATGCTTTTAGGAGATTTGTGAAGACATATTTAAGGGTTAAGTATTATGAAGTCTGCAACTTACTCTCAAGTGGTTTAAGGAAAAGTTTTTCATAGATGTACATACATATACTTATATGTATACAAGTGCTTGTAGACACACACACATACACACACACACACACCTTCTATATATCTCCTATATGTATATATAGCATATCTATCTATATCTCTCTACAGATTATCTATATCATCTCAATAGCTAAATATCTACCTATCTAAATACCTATATCTACCCATCCGTACATGTTGAGAGAGAGCATATATGTCAAAATTATGAATCTGGATAAAGGGTATATGAGTGTCCATTGCACTGTTCTTTCCAATTTTCTATGTGTTTCAACATTTTTAAAATTAAAAGTTGGGGGAGACATTTTTTTAAAGAAATAAAGCCAGGCACAGGGAGCTCCTGTCCTGGGCTCCAGACTTTGCTGCCCTCAACAGCCAGGGATACAGGTTTCCTGTGTCCGCCACCCTGTGGGCTAATGATGCACCATGTAACCACATAAGCAGACCAGATGGGAGCGCCCTACTGTGCGCCCAGGCCTCTCTGAAGTGTGTCTAGTGAGCCGGGCCTGCACTTTGCTCCCGGACCCCTGTGTTCTGACCCTCCCACTAATCACTGTTCTTCCCAGCACTTGCCCCTAACAGTCCTCAGAAAGGGATGTTGCTGGTTGACAATGAAGCCCAGACTATGACGTCTGCATACTGCCCAGACACTTATATATCATTCATAGCTCATTAACCCAAGCTAAAAAAGGAAAGCCACTCAATATAGCCAGCTGCTAATCCTCAGGGCGCTGATCCTGGTTGTGTTTGGATTGTACAACCTGCTTTGCCACGTCTGGCCCCCTGTCCCCACCTTCTCCTATTCCTTTCAGAGAAGGGTATGGATATTCAAATCTATCATGGTTGTTCTTTGTGTTTACTCCTGATGAATGGCACAGGCATAGTGTTTGGAGAGGGAAAAGAATAGTTACCATGGCCAAAATGAAATCTCTTACCTACAAAATGCTGTTTGTAAACTTCTGTTTCCTTGCCTTTTGGTCCATCCTCACCTCCATCCCCCATAAGCATAAAAAATGAAGAGTTGATTCTAATGGCAACATCTTTACAAAGCATCTGGTTCTGAAGATCCCATGGCACTTTACAGATGGTTTCTGGAGAACCTAATTAATCCTCACGGTGTGTCTGTGAGGAAAGAGGTTTTGATCTAAATCTACCCTGAAGATGGAACAGAGCAAGATGGGTGGAAATTATAGCAGAAGAAATTCGAGCTAGAAGAGAGGTAGAATTACCAGATGGTATGGACGGGAAATAGATTTCTGTGGCAGCTGGTACGTCTCCTTTTCCAAAATATTTTTAAAATAAAAGAAAACTCCCTAGAGTGGACATAGGACATTTTCCTTTACATCTCCTGCTCAACCCACATGGTCCACGTAGGGCTAACTTGCCTGCACCACACCCATGCCCAGATTCTAGGCATGTGCATGTAACCCAGGCTAACCAATCAGGGGACATCCACACTGGGACACAGTGATTGGTTTAGAAATGGGTCAATGACCCATTTGGTCAATGACCAAAACCATCAAAGGAGGTCTTCCTAAGGATTTTACTTGAGTTTTGGAGAAAGACACTATCTTAGTCTGAGCTCATGAGTTGTGAGTACAACACAGACTCAAAGATGTCAGAGACTATCCTGCTTCTACATGAAGAGAGGCTGGTGTCATGACACAGACAGATTTTTCTACATGGACCAAAGAATGGAAATTGAAATCTGATTCCCCTGCCATTTAAATGATTTGAGTCAGCCTATAAATACCATGGAAATTGGGGGGGGGAGGGAATTTTACTGGTATTACATTTAAAAAAACTAATTGAAATTGAAATTGCTAGACATAAAACCCCTTGACTCCAGGCACGCTGCGCCCATTTCCATTCACTTCAGCTTTCCTGGCTTTTTGGTTAATACACTTTCTATTTTGCTTGATGCAGTTTCAGTTGGCTTTCTGTCACTTACAACCAAGAGTGCTAACTGATACAGCTCCATTTCCCTGATCTTCAAGCCCCATTCCATCCCATCCCCAACCATACACCCTTCATCTCCAATGGCTTTGGTGCCTTCCTGCTTGGAGCTGAGGAACCAGCAGAGAGAAAGCAGAATGACATCTCCAAGCCTCTCCTCCCCATTTTATGATGGGCAAAGCACAGAATCATGGGCCTACATGAGACCCTGAAAGGTACATAACCAGTACCACCACTCAAGTGATTCCGGACTCCTCTCAACTTTGCCATCAGGTGGTCCCCCAGCCTTGACCCTTGTAGTGAGTATCTCTCCTCACCAAAGCACCCCTTTGACTTTGGGACAATCCCAATCATTACAAAGTTCTGTCTTGAGTGAATTCATTGCTAGTTGTGTTATTTCCAGACATTGGTCTTATTTTCTGGGGTGCAACAGAGACATTTACTCTCTTTGCTTCAGCATAACCTTCAGGTACAGATAGATAGCCAGTCTGGCTTCTGATGCTGTCCCTATACCTAGCCATCTTTCATGATTTTAATTCCCTTCATCATGTTGCCATTTTATTAGCCCACTTCTGTAGGTATATGCTTTTAAGGGTGACAAGAGAGGCATATAGAGGAGCTCTTCTCTTTTCTGGATTCCATAGTTCAGTGAATATAGCTGAAGGCCACATTATCATCATCAAAGAAGGGGAAGGGAGAAGAGGATTCTTTTAAGTAAAAATGGTAATATAATGGATTTGAAGAATTTGGGAAATAGTAAAAAAAAAAACAAAAGATTTCCTTTAATCCTACCATCTAGAGGTAAGCACTGTTACTACTTTATTATTCCTCTTCTAACCGTTTTCCTATAAAATATAAATATAATTTAAAAATAAAATCTGAAATCAAACTCTGGATACTTCTTAGATTTACGAACATATCCAATGTCATTAATTAACATTATTGGTAATGATTCCAGAATAGTCCATACTGTGGCTGAACCATGTCCTTATTGTCAAACACTTTGGTTTTCTCACATTTTTACTTTAATAAATAATCACATGATATGAGCCCTTTAGTAGAAGATACCATTGTAGAAGTAAGATTAGAAGGCAACAGAGTAGGGACATTTGTAAGGCTCTTCTTTCTGGCGAATTCCGCTTCAGAAACATTGCATTCATTTATTCTCCACCCATAGTTTACGAAGCACTTGTCTTACCATAATCCACTCAGCATTACATATAATTTTATAATTTCTTATATTGCGGTCAATTTATTAGGAGCAAATGACATCTAACTGTGGTTCCAAGTTGTATCCTCTGATTATTTGTAGAGTAGAAAATTTTTAGATTTAATAAAACAATTCTTAAATGGAGTAAAATTGGTTCCTCTTTTGTGACTTCTTTCATTTTTTTTCAGAGGTAAATGGTATCTAATTGCTTCTTTAAGTTGCATTTCCTTGACTATTAGTAAAGCCAAACATTCTTAGGTTCATTAAAGTAGTTTTTAAATAGAGTAAAACCAATTTTTTTTGTGACTTCTTCCATTATTTTTGCCTATCTTCCGTTATTACTTTCATAAACTGGAAAAAACTTTATCGATCCCAAATTTTAAATACTAAAAGTTATGGGCTCCTTAAGTCTGAGTGTTAAGCCTCCATAGCTACTCCACAGGTCAGTTTTCCTCTTTTTTCCTTTTCTCTTTTCTTTCTTTCTTTCTTGCTTGCTTGCTTGCTTGCTTGCTTGCTTTCATTGCATGCCACTTCCCCCTTGAGAACTGCACAGGTCAGTTTTGAAGGAGCAATGACATGTGTCATGAGATGACACTTGAAAACTTTAAAAGCACATGTAAGTGGGTGGGGAGGGTGGTTATCATCTTCCTCTCACTGGCTGTCTCTCACTACCTACCCGTCTCACTCATTTTCATTCACAACTATTCACTATGATCCCTAGTTGTGGAAGGGATGTAGAGAAATCCAGTTTCTAAGGGCATGAAGGGGGCAGAGATTTTTCTGGGCTCCCAAAGGCTGATGTGAATATTATATGAAACACATCAAAGATAACTGATGCCCCTGTCATTTAGATGATTTGAATCAGTCAGTAAATACCATTAATTAAGGGTCCACTCTGGGCTGAGCCCTGAAATGAGTATGATGAGAAGCACTTAGGCCCAAGGCAACAATGAAGAAGAGGAAGTCATTGTAGAGAGAGGAGCCTATGGGGCTGGAGAGTCACGATAATGAGAGCCCTGGATTCTCTCCTCCTCCTGCTTCCTAGGTCTTGCTTCTAGTTTCCAAGTGAAATGCGGATTATGAGAGAACCAATCTGCATTATAGTTGTGTGTTGTAATCACAAGATACTATTTAGGAACACTTAAATTAGATCTCTAGTTCAAACCTTATGCCAAAATAAATTTGAGATGAATTTAACATTCAACAACTTTTAACGAATGTCTTTCGTGTATCTAGGTTAGACACCAGGTTAGGTGCTGGGAATACAAAAGAGACATTTCTGACCTCCAGAGAGTCTACAGTCTAGCTGCAAATATTGAGTGAATAGACAAGTGAAATATATAACTGTGATTCTTGATAAAGCTCATGAAAGAAAACAAAAGGGTGCTAAGAGAAAGAAAACCAGGAGCCGGGAGAACCTTCTTCAGGCTCCATAACAAAACAAGGAAAAGCTTCTCTGAGATATTTACTCTGGGACTTGAGGAATGGGAAGGCACCACCAGTTGCAGAGTGGAGGATGATCACTCCAGGCAGAAGACAGCTGTCAAAAGACCAGGAGAGTTGAGAGAGCTAAAACACAACACCAGAAGAAAATACAGATAAATATTTTTATAACCGTAGATTAGAAACACCCTTTCTACATGTGGTTCCAAAAAATCTAGAAACACAGAAGTTCAACGACATCAGAATGTTTAACTGCTTCATGGCAGAAAGCACCTAAAAACCAATGGTCAATGAAGCAAAATGACTATAACTTGTATGACAGTTACTATCTTTCCTGTTTAGAAAGTCCTTAAAACCAAATATCAGAAAGATTAATGCTCTCAAAGAGGGGAGAAAACACCAAGGGAGTTCACAAAACTAAGAAACACAAATGGCCAATACACAGAGGAAAAACTGTTAAACTCGTCTACTAAATAGACAAGTGCACATAAAAGCAATGATGGGATGCCATTTTTCACTCGTGAAATTGGCAAAGATTGGTGAGCAGAACTGAGAGGAATGAAGAGAAGCAGTTACTCTATCCCCTGCTGGGGGGATGCACATTGCTGTAGCCCTTCAAGAGAACAGGGAGCAAAAGTCTTAAAGATATGCATACTCTTCAAATCGCAATTCTAGTTCTAGGAATTTTTTGTAAGGAAATATCCTCAGTTCCTTAGGAAGATTTAACAATGCTGTTAATACTGTTCATTATAGTATATTCTATCATGCTCATAAGCCAGAGGCAACCTCCAGAGATTCACTGGTACGATGGAATACAGTGAAATCAGGATGAATGATCTCGCAACGATTTCAAAACTTAGATTTTATTGACATGGAACTGTGTTCAAGATGTTAAGTGAAAGATACAGGTTACAAAACAATACTTACGATAGCATCGTATTTTGTTTTAATATATATTTATGCATAGAAATGTCCTTAAAATGTTAACAATGGTTATCTCTGACTGATGGGAGTCCATATAATTTTTACTTTGTTTGTAATACCTTTATATGTTATATGGTCATGTTAGAACAGACATGCATTACAATTTTTTCATAAGAAAAAAATAAAGCTTTTCTATTGGGGTGGGTAAGAAGTGTGTCATCTCCATCCCCTGGGGCCAGAAAGGGCTGGAAGATGATCCTGTCTATTTGGCTTCTTCGGGGCAGGTCTGTTTGATTAGGATCACCTTAGCCTCGGGAACAGGACTAATCCCCGGGGAGGCAATATCCTTCTCCAATAACGTCCTATCCCTGGTTTAGACACAGTCACCCCATCCACATAAGCCCCCTGCTCAATGTTTTCTCTTTTCCTAGGAAACAAAGCCCTTTGCCGGCTCTGATTCATTGCCCGGTTGGAAGCTAAGTCATCAGAGCCTCAGACGCAGGTGTCTGGGGTGACACAGCGCGACACAACGCCTCTGGAATAAGGGCAGCCCTTCCGCCTTCAAGGCTGTGAAATGTCAGGCGTGATTAGAAAGGTCACTCGTCCTGACAGCTCTCTGTGCTTCCCGGAGAGCAGGCTTCCTGCTGGGAACGTTCCTAATTGTGCTCCCCGCGGTGGGGTCCCTGCCTGCTCACTCCCTTATAATAAAAGAGGCCCTATTCTCCCTGCCAAGTCCTTCTCGAACATGAAAAAAAAAAGCCAAGGATTGCAAAACCTTGCAAATCAGAGCAGCTCTCTGATTCAAGATGCAGATAAAAAGTGAATTTCTAGGAAAAAGTGTTGCATGGTGGAAAAAGGAAACCGTCTTCTTGGAGAAAAGAAATAGACAGCCCTGGAGAATGTGTGAGGAGCTAGGGGGCAAATGGGTCAGAGGAACAGAGGAGGAAAGAATAGACACATTCCAAAACCATATCCTTAGAGCGAGAAAGCAAAAGCACGTGGCACAAACTCTGAAGACCAAGGTGGAAGCTCTCCTATAGTGACGAGCTCCTGGTCCCACCCCCTGTAGGTTGGGGGTGCAGCTCAGAAATCTGCATTTTAGAAAAGCACCGAGGGTGGTTCCAAACGGCGTTCTGTGTATCCCCCTTTGAGAATCCCAGCATGGAGGATAAGGATGGACAGGTTTGAGTGACTAGCTGCTGAGCACATCAGAGGCGCCCCAGGAGTGTAGCAAGTAAAGAATGGGCTGGAGTGGGAGAGGAAGACTGCCCAGAAGGAAGGGTGGGGAGAAGACCTGTATAACTCTCTAGCTCTCAGAGCCCCAGCTAGCCCAGGACTGGCTTCTGACTCCGTTAAGCACACACCTGATGTGAGTGTTCCCCCAGCAAGCCATCATCTCTAATCGGTGTCTTTACCCAGGACCTGCACTCTGGTAAAGCACTGGCTGGACACCTGCCCTGTGGCAGAATTTCCAATGTGTGCACACTTGCCCAAGGGTCCCATGCAGATAGATGCAGATTCTCGCTCCGGAGGTCTGGGGCGGAGCCAGAGATTCTGATTTCTAGCAAGTTCCCAGACAGTGGTTCTCAATTCAGGCTGCCTAGTGCATTCATTCACCTGAGGAGCTGCAGGAAATGCAACGTCTGAGTCCCACCGCCAGCGATTTGGATGAAATCGGTCTGAAGCATCGGGATATTTAAAGCTCTCTGGCATCCACTGCTCAGGCTGCCCCAAGGAGGGTGGCGGAGGACTAGAGGGGGCTTTCAGGCCATATTCTCTCTTCTTCACTAAGTACTAATTAGGCAGATGAATGTGGGAACTCAATGTCCATCCAGATGCAGACTCAGACCCCTGGGCTTCAATATGGCTTCGAATGTATTTTAAATTTGACCTACTATCATAATCATTGTTATATTCTTTATTTTTATTTTTTAAAAGAAAATTTTATTTATTTGACAGAGACACAGCAAGAAAGGGAACACAAGCAGGGGGAGTGGGAGAGGGAGAAGCAGGCTTCCTGCTGAGCCTGATGAGGGGATCGATCCCAGGACCCTGGGACCATGACCTAAGCTCAAGGCAGACGCCTAGTGACTGAGCCACCCAGGTGCCCCATAATCATTGTTGTAAATAGCACTATCTATCTTGCAGCGTTCTTTTCCATCATAACACCTCTGTGAGTTATCCTCCTAACTCCTCTGTGAGGCGAGACGCATTATACACATATTATAGGAGGTAAAACGGAGGATGAACTAGAACACCGAGCATGAGGTATCGGGTTCCACCTCAGACCCGATGAATCAGAAGCTGCATTTTAACAAGATCCATAGGTGATTTGTACGTACATTAACATCAGAGAAAGGCGGCACAGCACGGATTCCAGTCTCCGCTGGCTCCTGAGGGGTTAAAGCAAATGCTCTTCAGTCACCTGAAGGTCTTTTTAAAATGCAGTCTTTAGCTTTTTAGCATCTCCACTGAAATCACCTGCTCCCCCACCCCAGACTCTCAGCTTCTCAGAATCAGCTTCTCAGCAGTAGAATCAAGAATCTGTATTTTCACAGACCCACCACGGTTGGTTCTCATACTTAGGCTGAGAACTACTACCCTAGAAGTGTAGGGGAAAGGTACCACCAATATTAAACTGTTATTTTAGGGAGTGGACAACATTTTTACTCCCCGTGTGATTGGATCTAAATTGTCCATGTCGATAGAATGGCCTGGCAGGGGGTGGGGAGTGTAGGTATGATGTATGGGAGATATTTTCCTTTCATTTCTTGGTGTCTGCCTTCTGGCTGCCTCCTCCTTACTGCACTTGCCCTCTGAGTGTGGTTAGGACAGAGGGGACCACACCACCCGTTGCTCATTGCTCTGCAGAAAGATGAAAGAGGAGGTGGGATGAGTGGAAATGTGAGGACATCAGCCAGGATAAGTTTTAGGGATAATCTATGGGTTTTAGAATCTTTAGAATTTTTGCCCCATTGATTGGCAGTGTTATTTTCTCATCTCCATAGGAGTTTCTAGGGTAATGGGAATGTTTTGTGTGCAGTTGGCTTTCATCATGTCTTGTCAAGGTAGTGCAGCAGGGACACTGGTCTCTAAAACATCAAATCCAGTTCCCGTGGTCACTAAACACCCTTCCCCCTCCAATCAGGAGCCATTTTGGGCTCTGATGTACATCAGCTTTCTGTTCCTTTTAAAGCAAACCCTTTTTTACACTTCTCCACAGGCAGAGAAAGGAGAGAAAGGATATGACCAGGTCGTGTGGTGATGACATGAAGGATACGAATGGAAGAGGGAACAATGAACATGTTGACTCTCCAACAATCCTGCAATTGCAGGGCAGTTGGAGGTGATGGAGGACAGGGGAAAAATCTCAGCCATGGCTCCAGCTGTGTGACACTGAGTAGGTAAAGGAAACACATGTTAAAATTGCCAGGAAAAAAAAACCCTAAAAATTGCTGATGAAAGAAATTAAAGAAGGTACAAACAAGTGGAAAGGTTACTGTTAATATCTGAGAAGACTTTATAGTGTTTCAGCGTCCATACTACCCAACACAAACTACAGATTCAGTGCCATCTCTCAAAATCCCAATGGTGTATTTTTACAGAAATAGAAAAGACAACCTTAAAATTCATATGGAACCACAAAAGATCCTGCAAATCCAAAGCAATCTTGAGAAAGAAGAAGTTCTGATGGAGGCATCACCTTCCTGATTTTGAAATACATTGCCAAGCTACGGTAATTAAAACAATATGGCATCAGCATAAAAACAGATATACAGACCAAGGGAACAGAATAGAGCACCCATAAATAAATTCGTGCATACATGGTCATCTTCGAAAGAGATAACAAGAATACACAATGGGGAAAGGATAGTGTCTTTAACAAGTAGTGGTGGGAAAATTGGATATCCACCATGTAAAAGAGTGAAATTGAACCTCATTTTACATGGTACACAAAAATCAACTCAAAATGGATTAAAGATTTAAATATAAGACCAGAAACTATAAAACTTCTAGAAGGAAACATAGGGAGAAAACTTCATGATATTGGGTTTGGCAATGATTTCTTGGGAAAGATACCAAAAGCACAGGCAAGAGAAGCAAAATTAGACAAATGGGATTACATCAAACTAAAAAGCTTCTGCACAGCATAGAAATAATCAACAGAGTGAAAATATAACCTACAGAATGGGAGAAAATATTTGTAAACTGTATGTCTTAGAAGGGGTTAATATCCAAAATATGGAAGAAACTCCCATAGCTCAATAGAAAAAAACAAACCAACAAACAAAAAACCTAATAACCTGATTGAAAAGTGGACAAAGGACTTGAATAGACATTTTTCTGGAGAAGACACCCCAACAACCAACTGGTTTATGATGCCCGACGTCACTAATCATCAGGGAAATTACAAATCAAAACCACACTGAGATATCACTTCACACCTGTTGGAATAGCTATTAGCAAAAAGACAAATTAGAAAAATTAGGATCTTTGTACGTCATTATTGGTGGGAATGTTAAATGGTACAGCTTCTATGAAAAACAGTATGGAGGGTCCTCAAAAAATTAAAAATAGAACTACCACAGATCCAGCATTCCCACTTTGGGGCACATATCAAAAAGAATTGAAGTCAGGAACTCAAAGAGATATCTGTATTTGCATGTTGAGTGCAGCATTACTCACAAAAACTGAGACATAGAAACAATCTAAATGCCTATCAATGGATGACCCTATCCAGAAAATCTGGTGTATACATGTGGTGAAATATTATTCAACCTTAAAAAAAGAAGGAAATACTGGCATATATGACAATGGGATGAACCTAGAGGACATTAAGCTAGGTGAAATAAGCTACTTACAGAAAGACAAATTCTGCATGATTCCACTTATATGAGGTATCTAAAATAGTCAAACTCATAGGGACACAGAGTAGAATGGTGACAGACAGGGGCTGAGAGAAGGGGGAAATAGGAAGTTACCATTCAATGGGTATAGTTTCAGTAAATGCAAGAGTAAGTCCTAGAGGGGTGCCTGGGTGGCTCAGTGGGTTAAAGCCTCTGCCTTCAGCTCAGGTAATGATCTCAGGGTCCTGGGATGGAGCCCCGCATCGGGCTCTCCGCTCAGCGGGAGCCTGCTTCCCCCTCTCTCTCTGCCTGCCTCTCTGCCTACTTGTGATCTCTCTTTGCCAAATAAATAAAATCTTTAAAAATAACAAAAAGAGTAAGTCCTAGAGATCTGTTGTACAACACAACACATATAGTTAAATGCTGTATTGTGCACTTAAAATTTCAAGGGGTAGATCTGATGTCTAGTGTTCTTACTACAGTAATAACAACAGCAGCAGCAGCAACAGTAGTAATAATAATAAAAATAAAGTCACCAGGAAAAAAGAGGGTTTTGCCAAACAAATGCAACTAGCCCTTGCTAGGGATGAAAGGTACAGAATGATAGGGTATTGTTCTTCAGAGCATCTTCCCTTCTCACAGCAAGAAGCTCACTGCAACTACCCTTGGAAAGCAGAGTAGATTCTATGGATTTTTTTTTTAAGATTTTATTTATTTATTTGACAGAGAGAGATTACAAGTAGGCAGAGGAGGGGGGGAAGCAGGCTCCCGCTGAGCAGAGAACCCAATGCAGGCAGGGCTCGATCTCAGGACCCTGAGATCACAACCTGAGCTGAAGGCAGAGGCTTTAACCCACTGAGCCACCCAGGTGCCCCTGGATTTTTTTTTTTAATATTTTATTTATTTATTTGTCAGAGACAATGAGCACAAGCAGTGGGGAGCAGCAGGCCGAGGGAGAAGCAGGCCCCCCACTGAGCAAGGCGCCCGATGCGGGACTTGATCCCAGGACCCTGGGATCATGGCCTGATCCAAAGGCAGACGCTTAACCGACTATGCCCCCCAGGTACCCCATCTATGTTTTTAATCTCCAGGCCCTGAAAGTCAGTTCTTACATTTGAGTAGCTCATCCCTAAAAGAATGTTACACCAAGGGAGGCAGGAGTTCCTCGCCACCTACATTGAGCAAAATAAAGGGAAAAGGAGCCAAAGCAGATGCATCATTCAGGAGTCAGATGTGTGTCTGTCAGGCTAGCCATAGCTCTAGGTGCTAGAGACACAGCAGTGAAGAAACCAGGCAGCACCCTTGCTCTCAGGTGATTCAGTCCAATGAGAAGAGATAGACCATAAACAAGTACTACAAAATACATATGTCAGGGGTCACAAATGCTCTGAAGATAATTACATCTACATAAAGGGACAGAGAGTGATAGAAGCTACTAGTGGGAAATCAAGGAAGGCCTTTTTAAGGAGATGAAATTTGAACAGTGACAGAATGAAGGGAATGAACTGTGTGGATATCAGGGAGATTCCTGCTCCAGACAGAGTACAAGTCCACAGGTGCTGAGGTAGGAGCTGTCTGGGGTGAGCAAAGAACCACGTGAAATCCTCCATGAATAGAATGGCAGACAATGACATCAGAGAGGGGGTCAGGGGCTTCATCCCTCAGGGCCTTGTTGGTCATGGGTAAAACTTTGAATTAGCTAATGGGAAGCACTTACAACTAAAGAAATTTTCTCCCCAAAACTTTTGTGATGTGACTAAGAAAAATTATTAAAACGACTTCTTTAGAGATTGCTATAAACAAAGGCATTAGAAAAGGAACACACAAAATGAAAGCAATCATGTCAAGGAGATGGGACGATGGAACTTATTTTCTTTTTAAACAACAAATTTGCGATTGCTGCAATGCTTACAGAATATAATATGTGTTTTCCTTGGAATGAATCCACCATCTCAGAGGCAGGATAGTGCTTCTGCATCTGTAGTACTTGGAGTTGCACGCAAATGCATGTTGGGCTCTCATAGATGCTCATGGACTCAGTGAACCTCTTGAGTTGGGTTACATGTTCTGCCTGGAACAGGAGAATAAGACACTCCCCAGGCCCTTCCTGAATCGGGTCCATCCTCAGGCTTTCAAATTAGCCATGCCTATAGAAAGTGCTATAGCCAGAGAAGTACTATGATTTTGAGCAAAGAGGCTACAGACCTTCTTTTGACCTTTTGGGAAACACAAGTTGGCTGCCTGGTGCCCCCGAACATGCTCATCCAACCTGGAAGCCCCTATGAATGGACAAGTTGTCAATGCCTTGCTTATGTTCTTCTTCATATCCCTAGTGCACTGGGCTATGTCAAAGAGAGAGTGGAGAATCTGCTTAGAACCTAGGACCATTGTAAAACATAAAGGCAGATTCAGAGAACACAAAGGACTCAATGTTAAATCCATAAATTATATCAACTCTTAAGATATTCTTCCTGTGATGTTTTCTGGGAAATAAATAAGAAAGGCATGTCACATTTTAGCTTTTTATGGACCAGTTCCTATGGGTGTTTAATTCTCTACCTCTCTTATCAGCATCCAATTTAGCTAGTAATAAAAATGTTTACTGATTGAACATCCAGTATGGGTCAGGTTCTCTGATAAGCATACTACATAACTTAACTCATTTAATCCTATAAGGAAGATAGCATTACCTCATATTGCAGATCGAAGTAACTGAGGCTAAGAAACATTAAACCGTTTGCTCAAAATCATACAGCCAGCAAGTGGACAACCCAAGTTGAAAATCTAGCTCTACCAGATTCCAAAGCCTATGATTTTAGCCTCCACACTAGATAGTCTCTTAGAGCAGTTAAGGGTATATAGTGTAGCCTCCTTTCCTTTAAGTAAGATTTTGAAAAATTTCTCTGAAGTTAAGTAAGAGTGGAGAAGAACAGTGATGTTAAAATGCCAGAGCTGTGGGGTGCCTGGGTGGCTCAGTGGGTTAAGCCTCTGCCTTCTGCTCAGGTCATGATCTCAGGGTTCTGGGATCTAGTCCCACATCGGGCTCTCTGCTCAGCAGGGAGCCTGCTTCCCCCCACTCCCTGTCTGCCTCTCTGCCTACTTGTGATCTCTCTCTGTCAAATAAATAAATAAATAAATCTTTTTAAAAAATGCCAGACCTGTAATACACAAATAGAATTTCAAACTAGAAAGCTGGGGTGAGATAAGAGGGCCATTTAATCTAAGAAATGGACTTCCTAGTGTTGGTATGAGGGCCTTAACTTCCCAGTCAGAACTCCAAGGCTTCCCACAACCTGGACTAAGTACTTCCCATTCATTCATCCATTCAAACATATATTTAATTAAATACCTTCATGTGCCAGGCAACAAATAATAAACACAAACAGAATGATCCCTACTCTCATGAAGCTTATTTCTACAAACAATAGCATCCAAAATAATATGAAATCACAGTGATGGTAAGTCCAAAGCAAGAAAGCTATGTGGTGCTAACAAAGCATGTAAGAGGGGATTGGTCTGTCCTTGAAAAAGTGATGCTTGAGCTAAGATATGAATGATGGCTAGGAATTAGGCAGAAAAGGAGGGAAAACTCTGATAGAATTATCCAGCCATTCTCATCCTCTCTCCCTCTTAGCTTGCCATGGCAGAAACCTGAATCCCATGAAATGGAGATGGGACAGTACGGGAAATGGATCCTTCAGGTCTCCTTTTTCCAAGCGAATGTAGCCCTGGGAACACTGAAAGTTTTATTCATTGAGGAGAAAGAAGAGACAAGGTGACTTGGTGATACAAAACCAAAATGGGGAATTGGTATTTTATCCTCTGGCATATCAGTCTTCTGGACTCCTTGGCAACACTGCTAATCAGGCAGAACTGCCACTGTCTTATACACTGCATTTATTTGAGCTAGAAAAAGACACTCGTTCCCCCAAGAAGACCCAACTTAGCCTAAGACACCTGGCTTGAGGAGTAAAGCATGGGCTAGATTTCTCCCCCGAGGACCAGCTCCCCCAGCTCAAACCAGATCCCCTTGTCCAGTGAACAACTGTCATATCTGTACATGGAGCTGTGGACAGACCTCTGCTCTACAAGTCTCTGTAACTGGGACAGCTGTGAAACAAGGAGGGACTGGATGATTAAAGTGTTGTGCACAATGATGCATGCTCAGGGATGTGTGTATGTGTGTGTGTGTGTGTGTGTGTGTCCTGGTGGATAAAGGCAAATCACCAAAGATGACTAGAGAAGTCTAAAGGGAGTAACAAGAATGAGAACCAGCAAAACTAGCCTGTTTTTGGAATGTGTTCACCAGAGCCAGTAACGAAGAGCAATGTGTTTACAGTAGACAAGGAGAAAGCAAGAGGTGAGCATCGAACCCTTAGGAGAGAAGAAAACAAACACCAGACGACTGACAATGAGGTGCCTAGAATCAGAGAAGTTGAAGGTTGGTTTAGTTGCTGGAACCTGGCACAGTTTTGGTGTAGAGCAAAGGTCTTTAACTTCGGGTTCGTGAATGAGCTTGAGGAGATCTCTGAGCTTCCTGAAACTGTAGTCTTATTTTACACAGATGTGTACATGAACACTTTTCTATGTGGAGGGGTCTTAGCATCAGACACTCAACTGAAGGAACCCTGGTCTTGGAATATACAGATGATCTCGCTTGGGTAGGTCAGAATATTCTCCGTAAGGATAAAAACATCTTGTCATGAGATGTCCTGTCAGAACACAAAGCTATTTACTATTAAGGCCAAAGAAGTCATAATTTTCCTTGGCAAAGAGCGATAAATGCTTCAAAGGGCCCTTTCCCAACGGTAACTCTGAGCAGCTTGGGTTTTCTGAATGAATGTACCTAAAATTGAACAAGCAAAGTGTGTTTATCAACAGCTGTTTAAATTGGGACTTCAGTAAATTACATTCACATCGTTTCTGCCTCCTCAGGCTTACAGTAATTAATTTTCTCCTTCTTTGCAATCATCCAGACGATCAGAACACAGAATAGAGTAGACAAGAATCTAGGCACTGGAGTCCTTCAATGTGGAGTTCAGGACTTGGCTCTTCTAGTTACCAGCTGAAGAAGTGGGTAGGTTACTTCCTCACCCCGATCTTCAGTGTCAACACCTGACTGAATAGGGAATCATAACAGGACCTCCCTTAGAAGGGATTGTGAGGATAGAATCATCCAATTAATCCACAAAGGGTACTTGGCATAGTGTAAGTGCTTCACACAAGTAAGAATTATAATTTACCCCATGCCTCCCTTTGAAACTTCTGTTTTTACTGTGTGCTTTTTAAAATTGAATATAATTTACATACAGTGGAAATCACAGATTTTAAGTACAGTTCAATAAGTCTGACAAACCCATGCATCCTTTTGATTAACAAAAGTGACGCACTCTCTGTTGTCTATTTAGTGAAACGTTTTTCTTCCCAATCGTTGACTTATATTACAATATATAATTTATCTATAAAAAAATCTCCGCCCGCTCTCCCTCCAACATACAGTTTCTAAAATAGCGCCTCCCCACCCCCAGACCAATTTAAAACCTGGAAGGAACTTAGTGCAGTCATTTTGCCCCTTCCCCTGCATCCAGGAGAGGCTGTGCATAAATCTGTTTTATTTTTAGGTCTCAAAGGAGAATGTTTCTACAACCGCCCTCAGTGACCTGTTGTGGCACTCGGCAAAACTTAACACTAGAAAACTCTGTCCTTGTGCCTCTCTGATTTTAAATGAGTCATAACCACTACTATTGATAATGCCTTAGCAAGGGGCTTAGAGTGAGACGTGGGCAGAGATGCATAAACTCAGCAACATGAGTGCACATGAGTATGTCTTGAGATTTGGGGGCTGGGGGTAGGGTACAAAGAAGGAGCACGGTTCAGCTCCAGCCCACTGGTCATGGGTCAGTTTACAGTCTCTTCTTCAGAATGTATACAGTGTTTTCACATTTACTACCTCATTGAACCTCAAATGTACCTGTAAGACAGGTAAGGTCAGCAGGCATACGGTCTGGTTTTTATGAGATGAAGAAACTGAGGCTCGGAAACAGTAAATGACTAGTTCAGTCTACACAGCTGACTGAACCCAGGTCTGATGGTCTTGTTTCACTGGTCCCCTGCTATGTCCCAGCTTTGATTCCCAGGGCAGTGAGAGCCCTTGTCCACACCTCAGTGGCTAGGCCACACCACCCACAGCTTATCAGTCATTTATGGAAAATGCAGGAAGAGATGAGAGGCAACTCAAAGAGTAAATATGTGGTTAAATAAAATGGAATATTGATTGTACAAAACAATAACAATGATATTTTATGGCATATAAAAATATTTGTAGGATTTAAATCCGTGATAAAAATAAAAACAGCCAGAAATGCTTACAATGGATATTTGTGCCCCTCCCAAACTCACTGCTGAAATTCTAACCCCCAATGCAATGGTGTTAGAAGATGCTAATTAGGTGATGAGTGTGCATCCATTACTGGAATTAGTGCCTAAGGAAAGGGCCCCTAGAGTGCTCTCTTGCCCTCTATCTGCCATGTAAGGTACAATTAGAACACAGCAGTCTACAAGAGGGTTCTCACCAGGAGCCCACCAAGCTGGCGCCCTCTCACAGACTCTCAGCCTCCAGCAATGCGAGAAATAAGTTTCAGTTGCATATAAGCTCCCAGTCTATGATACTTTGTTCTAGCAGTCCAAACTGACTAGGATAATGGGTAAGAGGTTTAAATGTTCTAAGATCTGACAATTCTTAGTGTTGTCTCAAAAATGGGAAGAGTATCAGTTTATATTAGATTATAGTAAGTAAAGTTGACCACTGAAAAATAAAAGGATATATAACTAAAAGGCTGAAAGATGGGGGAAAATATTGTATTAATACAAATGAAGACAAGAAAGGAGAGGGGGAAAAAACATAAATCAGGTAGGACAAACAGAAAACAATGGAAAGATAGTAGATCTGAACCCAATGATTTAAGTAATTATATTAAATATAAACAGACTAAATACTTTAGTTAAAATATAAATATTATTGGGGCACCTGCCTGGCTCAGTCATAGAGTTGCAACTCTTGGTCTTGGGGTTGTGAGTTTGAGCCCCACATAGGTTATAGACATTACTTAAAAATAAAATCTTTAAAAATATATATTAACATTATCAGACTGGATTAAAAAATAAAAATCCAATTATATGTTTCTTAAATATAATGACATGAAAGATTGAAAGTAAAGGACAAAAAGTGATAGAATGTCAACACTAACCAAAAGAGAATTGTAGCTATGCTGATATCAGACAAAGTAGATTTTACAGCACAAAGCACTACTAGATACATTTTATAATGATAATATGGTCAATCAATCAGGAATATATAATAATTCTTAATTTATGGATAACTTACATGTAACTCAAAATCCATAAAACAAAAATGGACAGAACTGAAAGGAGAAATAAAGTCACCAGGAAAACCTTTAATATATCTCTCTTAATAACAGAATAAGCAGACCAAAATAAATCAGTAAGGATATGAAAGATCTGAAAAACAAAATGACAAACAAATTTGAACTACAGATAGAGGTAAAATACTGCTCATACTAATGACAACAGGTATGTTCTTATCAAGTGCACATGAAATTTTCCAAATTTGAACACATATTGTGCGAAAAGGCAAATTCTAGAAAATTCCAAGAACTGAAATTACTGTTTTCTCTGAGCATGTCCAATTAAGCCAAAAATCAAGAACAAAAATATGACTAGAATATCAGCAAATGTTTAGAGATTAAGTAATAAACTTCTAACTAATCCATGAGTCAAAGAAGAAATCACATGGGAATTTCCATTCTTATTAATAGAAGTCTGACATACCAAAAAGATGTGATACAACCAAAGTTTTACTTAGAACCTTATACATTTATATTGGAAAACAGAAAGGTTAAAAAAATCAGTAATCTAAGCATTCAACTGAATAATTTAGAAATAGAACAGGAAATTAAGCCCAAAGTAAGTAGAAGGAAGAGAATCATAAAAATAAGATCAGAGGTTAATGAAGCAGAAAACAAATGCACATTAGAGAAGACCAACAAAGCCAAAATTGGGTCTTTAAGAAGAATAATAAAATGGAGAGACCTCTGGCAAGACCTGTCAAGACAAAAAGAGGAAAAGCACAAACTATATCAGGAAAAGTTCACCACAGACCTTTAAGACATTACAAAGTTAATAATAGAATATTAAAAATCCCTATGCTAAAAGTTTTAGAAAATTCAGGTGAAATAGACAACTTTTCATAAGAGTACAACTTAAAAACTAACATAAAATAGAAAATATAGTATCTCTAGACCTACTAAATAAATGTTTGACTAAAAATCTTCACACAAAGAAAACTCTAGGCCCATATGGCTTCACTGGTGAATTAGCCCAGATATTTAAGAAATAAACAGTATCAATATTACACAAACTATAGGAAAGAAAAAAAGAAAAAAGGAAAGAAGAAAAGAGAGTACTACATTCTATGAAGCCAGTATAGGTTTGATACTAAAATCTGATATTAAAAGGAAAGAAAATTTCTAGCCGATCTCTTTCATGAGCGTGACACAAAAATCCCAAACTAAATACATATCAGCAAATTGAATCCAGTATACCTAAAAAGAAAAATACACTAGGAACAAGAAACACAGGGACTGTTTAATAAGTGAAAGCCAGTCCATGTAGTTTATTTCATAAGTATAATAGACGTGTTTATTTATTTATAAAGGAGAGAAATCATATGGCTGTCTCACTAGATGAGGAAGAAAAGACTTAATAGAACTTAATACCATAAACGATTAAAGTTCCTCATGAACTAGTACTAGAAGAGAATTTCCAAATCTTTTCTAGAATGTCTAGAAAAATTCTAATGCAAAAATAGTACTTAATGGAGAACTATTAAAGGATCTTCTTCTCAAATCAGAAATGAGACAATAATGCATAAGTCAGGTGGAGAAAGTCAATTACCATATGGTTTCACTTACTTGTGGAGCATAAGAAATAACATGGAGGACATTAGCAGAAGGAAAGGAAAAGTGAATTGGGGGAAATTGGAGGAGGAGACGAAGCATGAGAGACAGTGGACTCTGAGAAACAAACTAAGGGTTTTGGAAGCAAGGGGGCTGGGGGGATGGGTGAGCCTGGTGATGGGTATTAAGAAGGGCACGTATTGCATGGAGCACTGGTGTGGTGCATAAACAATGAATCTTCTGTACTTCTCAGTAAAAAAACATAATAAATAAATAAATAAAAGCCAAATGTGGTTCAAAAAAAATCCTCACTACCTTTATTTCTATTCAAACTCTCCTGGAAGTCTTAACCACTTCAGTAAGTAAAGAAAAGATATAAAGTTGTATAAGAATGAGGAAAAAAAAACCAAGTAAAGTTGCCATTATTTGTGTCAATATGATTGTGCACATAAGAAAAAATAATCTATAAATGATTATAATTAAAAGTGATCTGGCAAAAGTTCTTGACTTTTAGGGCTAATAGAAATTAATTTATGTATCAGTGGTAAACAGAAAATAAAACATTTAGAATGATATTATTTAAAATAGCATCAAGAATATCGTGGGGCGCCTGGGTGGCTCAGTGGGTTAAAGCCTCTGCCTTAGACTCGGGTCATGATCTCAGGGTCCTGGGATCAAGCCCCACATTGGGCTCTCTGCTCAGCGGGGACCCTGCTTCCCCTTCTCTCTCTGCCTGCCTCTCTGCCTATTGTGATCTCTCTCTCTGTGTCAAATAAATAAATAAAATCTTAAAAAAAAAGAATGTCAAATACGTAAAAATAAATCTTGTGAAATCTTGCAAGAACTTTATACTGACGACTATGAAACTTCGCTGAGAAAAACGTAATAAAATATAAAGATATTCATCTCCCTAAGCACATCTATGGATTCAATGCAATAGTAATCAAAATTCCATCTTTTCTGTGGAAATTGACAGGTAGATTCTAAAATATATGTGGAAATGCAAAGAGCCAAAAATAACCATTACAATCGTGAAGGACAAAGCTGTTCGCAACACCAGGCATGAAGACTAATGACAGAGCCAGTCGTTAATTCAACGTGGTATTGAACTAATTCAAAGAGACTAGTAGAAAGGTGTTCACAAACAGGACAAATCCATGATTACTTGATTTATGACAAATGTGAAACTGCAGGCCTACTGGGTGGGGTGTGGGGGTGCAGACTGGTCTTCTCAATCAATGGTGCTGTACAAGTTGCAAATCCATATGGAAAAAGAAAAAGGGAATCTTGAACCCACTTCCTTTCAGAAGCAAACATTAGGTCTAGGTGGATTGCACTTCTAAATGTGAAAGTAAAACTTTTAAACGTTCTAGACAAAAACAAAGAACAATATTTTCATGATTTGGGGGATGGGCAAAGTTTTCTTATACAGCACACAAACAGCATTAACCATGGTGGGGGGAGGATGTGGTAAAATTAAAAACTTCAGTTTATCCAGAAACTTAATTTAGAAAGTAAAAAGGCGACTCCCAGAATGGGAGAAGGTATTTGCAAAACATGTGTATGAAAAACACAAAACACATCAACGACAACGGTCTTAAATCCAGAACCTATAAAGAAGTCCGACAAAGCAAAAAGAAAGACCCAGGTAACTCAGTAGAACGGGGGGCAAAACGCTTGAACAGGTTTTTCACGAAAGAAGATGGCCAGAGGGCCAATCAATTTATGAAAAAGTTCTCCCCTTCGGTGATCATGAAAAACACAGTTTAAAGCCACAGTGACATACCATGTAATCCCACTGGATTGGCTAAATTTAAGATGACATTCCTTGCTGGGGGAGGGTTCACATTGGTCCAACAAATAGGGACACTGGTAGTCTCTGCTCTAGGGGAACATGCATACCCTTTGTCCCAGCAATCGCGAGGGACGTGAGTCATAAATTCAACTCCTCAGTTCCTCCCGCTTTACATTTCCCTCTCTGCTCTAAAACAATTTCTTTTGACCCCATTTTCCCTAAAATCTTCCAGCTTTCTTCTCTCCTGTTCCCCCTCCATTCTGCTATATTTAGCTTGGCTGGCCTCTGGGAGACATCTAGATGGTCCCTAGGCCATCTCTCCTGCTCATTGCTAACAGGGCCCTCGATGTCCTTGGCTAATAGACCGCCCAGGACTTGGGGGACGATGTTTTTGTAGCACAGTGCCAAAGCAACCATTGGTCCCCTATCCCATTCCCTAAATCTAGGCCTGATATAAGCCTAGCTGAGGTGGTTTTCTTCTTTTAACAATAATTGCTACTATGGCATGGTGGGCAGAATACAGCTCCCCAGAGATATCCATATCCTCAACTAGGGAGCCTGTGAATATGTTCCCTTACATGACAAAGCTGACATAAAATTAAAGAGGTTAGCCAGGTGGGCCCGGTCTAATCATACCCGCCTTCAAAGTGAAAGAGGAAGGCCAAATGTGGGTCATAGGGGCTCAACAGGTATACTAAGTACTGGCTTGAAGATGAAGAAAGTGGCCCATGAGCTCAGGAAGATGGTGGCCCCTGATTGCTGAGAGGGCGCTCGTTGACAGTCAGCGAGAGAACCGGGCCCTCAGACCTATAATCACAAGGAATTGACTTCTGCCAACGACCCAAATGAACAGAAACCAATCGTCTCCCAAGGCCTCCGGGAAAGAACACAATGTACCAACATCTTCATTCTAGTCTGGTGAGACAGAGCCATGCTGGACTTGGAAACCACAGAGCTGGAAGAAAATAAATGTGTGCTATTTATAGCCAAGCTGTTTGTAGCAATTTGTTACAGCAGCAATAGAAAACTAATATAGTTGGCAAGGATGCAAGGAAATAGGACTTCTGCAAGGGAACAGCCTGTTTTATCAGAAAAGAATTTGGTAAAACATGGACTTTCCAAATAGCCAGTGAACCCAATGAATCAACCAATTGACCAGATTCACGGTAAAGTAACCTGTGGATTCCGGAGTACGGCGAGGGTTGCCATGAGGACGGAACCTCCACCATTCAAATGGCTAGCTGCTATTTCTAGTCATGATGTATGATTTCCATGTTAGAAAAAAATAAACAGGAAGATCAGCTTGGTAGCAATTTGCAGAAAATTGATATAGTTCACAGTCCAAGGCAAAATCCGTCAAAATACATAAAAGAAGATACCAATGACTGAGCAGAACCACAAAATCTACTGTACACGTGTCATAAATATGAAATTACTGACAACGGAGCCAAACGGTCATTGGCCCCAAATCTTAGAAACACCAGAAGATGGGCTGAACAAGAAAAAGGAAGAAACAACTGCGTCCATTAATTCCAGAAATTCAAAATCAAAGCTGATACGACATTTGTGGAGCTGATGAAAGAAGTCTCCCAAACGACTAAAGATTGAAAAAACAGAACGTGACATACACAAGTGGCCAAAACGATCTCATCACAGGGGAAATGCTGAAATGTAAAAATCTAACTGCTAGGAATGTATTAAAGCTGATATGCCATTTGGGGAATTAGTAAACAAATGCTAAAAGTGCATATAATTGAAAAAGTTGAGGGGGCGCCTGGGTGGCTCAGTCAGTTAAGCAGCTGCCTTCGGCTCAGGTCATGATCCCAGCGTCCTGGGATCGAGCCCCAAATCAGGCTCCTTGCTCGGCAGAGAGCCTGCTTCTCCTTCTGCCTCTGCCTGCCATGCTGCCTGCCTGTGCTCTCTCTCTCTCCGATAAATAAATAAATAAATAAAATCTTTAAAAAATAAATTAAAAAAAAAGAAAAAAAGAAAAAGTTGAAAAGATAGTTCCCAGCAAGAAATCAGAGGACACAGACCCATTTAACAAGAAAGCTTGATGTGTGGGTTTCTAACATGGAGCAACTGGGATGTGGTGAGTTGGTAGAAGTTTGTGGAAGGCTAGACACGAAAGGGCAAGCAGCAGAAAAAGAAAAGAAGAATCCAGAAGAGACCGAACAGTATGACAAGTGCCTCCAATATGATGGACATTAACCATCAAGATACAATTATTGAGGAAAGATAAGAAGATAAGAAGTAATTGGTTACCAGTCCTAAAAATTCTAAGCAATTTTAAGCTAGCAGGGGAACTAAGAAGTGACAGTGGTACCCAGATCCCGTATTAAATTTTGTTTACTAATTGCTAGAAATCAATTGGGCCATTGAGAAATGAGCTGGGGAAGTCTCATAAAAATGTTAAAAGTGTAGCAACAGAGAGTGATGTAAAAAGGATTTCCGAAGAAATCGGCAGAAACAGGAAGATTCCTAGTTGCAATCCCAACAGGCTAGTTTCTAGTGAGGAAATATACTTTTTTGATTATTAGATACTCTTAGGGCACCTGGCTGGCTCAGTTGGTAAAGCATGTGACACTTGATCTCTGGGTCGTGAGTTTGAGCCCCACATTGGGTGTAGAGATTACTTAAAAATAAATGAAAACTTAAAGATACTCACACACACACACACAAAAACCCGCAATTCAACTGAGCAATTCTCCAACTGCTGCTGCAAGGACAAAATGAGAGCAGTGCGCTCAACATGACAGCCTCCTCCACAGGCACAAGAAAACCTTCTCATCCAAAAGAAACTGCTTTACAACAATGTTAATCAGTACACTTGCTAAATTACTTATTCTGTTAATAGGACAATTAACAAATTGGCTTTGGTTTGCCCTATCTGTCTATCTATCTATCTATCTATCTATCTATCTATCTATCTATCTATCTAACCACCCACCTATCTACTTGCCTACTTATCCATCATCTTCCTAACTGGCCATTTTGTGAATGGGTCATTTGATTAATTGATTTTTGGCAAAATATTGGATCAATTCAGTGTTGGTTAAGTTTACCCAGAACCATTTCCTCTATAGCAAATGGGAATGCAAATAATTAAAAGAAAAAAAAAAAAACCTTCTAGAAAACAATTTGACAATACTTGTTAAAAGCAGTAAAAATGTGCATGTGCTTTGACCAGTAATTCCACTTCCAGGAAATTATCCTAAAGAAATAATGACAATGTGCAAAAAGATTAGGCTATACGAATTTCTTCATATGATTTTCTAGTACAATAAAATATTAAAGACAAGCAAAAATTTCAATGAGGGGGTGGGTTAAGTAAATCATCTGCATGTCTACAGTGGACTGCTGGGATGCTTTATAATTTGGGCTGTGAGAGAGTATTGAAGGTCTTGGAAGCTTGTTAAGCGTTATTGTTAAGTTTAGAAAAAAAAAAAACAGGTTGCAAAACAGGGATGTCCTGGTGGCTCAGTCGGTTAAGCCTCTGATTCTGGATTTCGCTCAGGTCCTGATTTCAGGGTCCTGGGATGCAGCCCTACCTGAGTCAGGCTCCAAGTTCAGCGTGGAGTCTGTTTCAGGATTCTCTCTCCCTCTCCCTCTGTCCCTCCTTCTGCAGGTGGGCACGCACACTCTTTCTCTCCAAAATAAATAAATAAAATCTTAAAAAGAAAATAGGTTGCAAAACAGATTGATACCACTCTCGGTAAGAAAAAAATGCCATATGTGTATGACTGAGTGCACAAACTCTAAACTATTTAGTGTGGTTATTTTTGGGCTTGGCATTATGCATAATTTTTACTTTCTTGGTTCTGCTTACCTGGCTTCTCTAAATTTTCCAGTTAACATGTTGTTTTTTTATAGAAAGGAAAAAGTTAAAATTTTTAATCACCTACTAGCTCAGAAGCTGAAAGCCCAGGCGATCCTCACTGTGTCCATGACCTTGAATAAGCCTCAATGTCTTTCTCCAAAATGTCATACTTCCCATCGTCCTTGAACTTCATGCCTCTATTCTTATCTTTTCTTTCCCTCCACTAAAATTCTGTTAGTGCCTCAGTACTTCCAGAAATCCATATCCCATGAACTCCAGCCCAGCTGGAGAAGGTTTACTTGGAGAACGTTTTGAACATTTATATGTTATATGTCCACCTACAAAGCTTTCATCCAGTAACTACTGAATGACAGGCCCTTTAGAAGGAAAGGATGCCAAGAGGTGGAAGTCACTCCTAGCCGCTCATCCTCTCGTGGAAGAAACAAGAGAGCTGATCCCAAACGGCACTGCACTGTGTAAGAAATGCTCAACTTCCAAGCTTGAGCAAGGTGGTGTAAGGTCAGAGAGGTCAGCCGTGCCTTCCAGAAGACATATGAGTGGGTAGCAGAAAGGAGGAACAGCCCAAACCTGCGCTCACTGAATCCTTGCTATGACCACGGGGGCTTTGTCAGACTTAGCCCATAGGAGGCTCACGAAGGTCTCACCGGGTCAACCATCAGCATCCTCTCCCTTTCTCCACTTTTTCTTAAGCAATTTAAAACACTATTTTAGGGTAAGTCACATCCCCCATGTCCCGGTGCAGGTCACTCTTTGCCTTGCCCTGTTCTGCTCTATGTCCCATGGCAATGACCCCTGGAAACCACACTTCTGAGGGAGGCTCCATGGCCAACTGGTTCAGCCAAGTGGGAGGTTGGAGGGTGGGAGTTAGGGAGAAGCTGGGGTTGGTCCTCATTCATTCCCAGCTTCAGAGAGCAACTTCAATGGTAGCTGTGTAGACTTCTTAGTTCCAGCACCCCTACCCCTTACAACATCCCTGAGATCCTACCAGGAAGCCTCCAGGAACCTGCTCCCTTCCTCTGTCCCTCCAGCTGAGGGATGGTACCACCTTACTACATTGCTTCTCTGTTCTGCCTCAACGTCTCCTGCTGGACTTACGGCTCCACCACCACCGTCAGAACTAGTTTCCTCCTGAACTGACCAGCATGGGCTCCCTTTTCCTAAACAGACTCTGATTCATGCAGTCACACAGCTACTCATCTGCTGAGCTAAGACATTCACGGCCTTTGGACTCCCGAGTCTTCAAAGATGATAGCCCGCGTCCATGGCCCACTGACAGCGGCCAAGGTCTTAAAATGGATCATCTGTTTAATGCTCACAAGAACCCTATGAAGTGGGTGCTATTATTATCTCTCACAAGACAAGAAGATGAGGCCCAGAAGACAAAGTGACTTTCCCAAAGACGCAGCCAGCAAGTTTGGGAAGAAGGTGTTTGAAGATCCGGGCAGTTAGTTTGAGTCCAGACTCTGTGCCTCGAACCACTCTGCAGTCCCTGGGCTGGACAGCAGGGAGCAGGGCGATGGGAGAGGGTCTCCAGAAAGGGAGTGAAGCACAAAGAACACAAGCATGGCCTTGGATCAGTCCTTTGACCTGTAATATTTCAGTTCCTGAGCTATGGTTGAAGGGATAGACCTGGTCACCAAGACCCCCCTCCCTGATGCTCCCCAGCAGCAGGCCCATCCCGCTAGCGTCTGCGAGAGAAGAGAGTGCTTGGCCTGTCACAGAAGAGGCTAATGCACAAAGTGACCCTGCCCTTCTGGGCGCCTCCTCAGTTCCTCATCCCCACCTTCCCACCTTCTACAGTCCTCCATCCTCAATGGGTAAAGCCCACGATCCCCCTTGGAAAATCCACCTGGTCCTCCCGGCTCCCCTTCTTTGGCATCTGCACATCACTGGAATTCGGGTTGCTCTGACTTTAAGTAGCAGGTGCTGAGCCGCTTCCATATTTCTTAGTAAATATATCAAAATACAAAATCCATTCATTCTTTCATCCCTTTCCCAACCCTCCCCCCTTTAGGACATGCTTTACTCTCTTGGCTGCTCAACTAAGAAGTGTTTTGCTTCAGCAAGAGCAAAAGTGGCATTAACACTGCGTGTCTGGCAGTCTTGGAGTCCTTTTCAAATCCTCATCTGCCCTCCCGGCCATTCATCCACCTGCTCATTCGTACATTCATTTGCCCACTCTGGGGGCAGGCATGGCCTTGGTTGGGGTCTTGGGTTTTATCAGGGTCTGTCAAGTATAAAGCTGACATCGCGAGGGATCCTACGGAGACCTCCTGGGAGGCCCCATTATCACCCAGGGCTCTGTGTTGCTACTGGGTACCAGGGAGCCTGGTGGGGGGGTGCGGCGCACTTAATTTCCACCCTCACCCTGGGCCTCCTGCTGGGGTGTATTGAAAACAACTCCGCAAATCCAGCGGCAGCCTCCCGCCCGTGGCTCCGCCCCCAGCGCCGCCCCCTTCCCCTAGGAGTCTGGGTGCGGAGGCCCGACTTTCCAGTCTTCCAGTGCACCGCTCCCAGCCCCCCTCTCCCAGACCCCGCGCCCCAGACAAAGGAAACAGGAAGTCGAGAGGGTGGGGCCGCTGCTCAGACCATCCCTCCTGGATTTCGGACCCGTTTTACAGCCCGGGCTCTGAGGACCATGCTTCATTTTCATGGCCAAAATGAGGGACCTCTGGGTGGGCTGAGGGGGAACCTTTCCTGCCTGCGTGTTGTTGTTGTTGTTGTTGTTGTTGTTGTTTTAATATAGGTAGCACGTGAATCTAACACCCCAAATGATTTTCAAGGGCTGGCGGTTTCAGCCAGGAGCTCACACACAATGCCCTCCAGAGCTCTTTCCCCGGCAGCGTTCACCCCAACAATATCTGTGGGGGAGGAGAAAGAAGAGGCAGAGGGTGCTTCCAGGTTGGAGCCTCAATGTGAAGTAATGAACCCCAACCGGGGCCAAAGCCAGTGATTTCCTAATCTGTCCCCCCCTCCCACCCTTCCTTTGTAAGTAGCCTGCCTCGCTACGGCCTGCAACAGTCTTAGCCCTCCCCCATGCTGTCCTTCTGCCCATCATTCCAGCACAGACTCAGCACGGTCCATGCTCTTAGGACTTCATGATCAAGAAGAGAAAGGAAATGATCCTTGGCTTTAAGGACGAGCTCCCAGCTGAAGGAGAGAAATGTATATGTCAAAGAATTTCAACAAAGGGGTGAGGGCAGGGGTCTGCATGAAAAAGTACTGGGGTGCCCTGCAGAATATTGGGGCCGGCAGGGACTTGCAAACTCCACTAGCCAGTGTATGCAGTGATATGAAAACCAAGGCCCAGGGAGGGGTCTTGGGAGGGACCTCACCTTGGGAGGTGAGCAACTCCCAAGGTCACCCAGCCAACCAGGAGCAGGGCGGGACTCACCCGGGAGCCTCCTGGTTTCTCACATTGGACCTGTACGCCTTTCTGTCCAGGCTGCCAACAGCTTCGGGCTGTCAGTCCCTCTACCTCCCCCTCATTCTGTTGACACTTCTGCTGGCAAATCCTCAAGTTTGTGCCCTCCCAGAGTGCCTGGCCCCCAAGTGCTTGGGCCCCAGGAAAGCGGTTGCTAGCACCATTCCAAGGAGGCAGGCAGGCAGTGAGAAGTGCCAGCAGAATCATTTTCATTAATTTATGCCATTTCGCAGTTCCTCCAATCTGTGTGCTCCCTGCTGGTCCTTCTATGTCCCGACTGAGATTGCTGTTCTGTTTGTTTCCATTGTCTGAGAAATAAAATGGTTTTGATTACACCCACGGTCTCTCGTGCATGACTACATTTTGGCTGCCCACAAGGCAGAAGGCGCCATCTGTATTCTCCTGCCACTGGCTTCTGGAAGGGGGCTGCCTGCTGCTGAGAGCCATGGGTCCAGGGACACCGCCGGACCCAACCCAGCCCACCCCTCGGAAACAAGAAACAGGGTATGGACTAAGAAGTTGGGAGGGAGAGGTGAGTGAAAGGGGCAGGACCCAGGATGACCCAGTTTCCAGTTAGCCTCCAAAGAAGGGGGAAGGCAAAAGAGTGTGTTAAAAAGAAAATGACGGGCCCAAAATGGCGTCACGGAGGGCAAATCACCAAACTGGGGTGATATCTAACCTAATTGCAGTTTCAACCTCCCCTGGAAATGTAGGTCTTAACCAGTCAGGCACGAGTTTTCTGATGGGCACCAATGAGGTAATCTGTCACCTAGGCTGTCTCTACCCACCCCCTCCAGGAAGAGGAGATAATCCACCTAATAAGACCCTCCTGCCCATCCCCCCTTAGGGAAGATGACCTTTTCTTTTGCTTTCTTGCCCCACCCTCCCTCCCATAAAGACCTTCCATTTTGTACTCGTCCTCGGAGCTCCCCTCTACCTGCAGGAAGGGTTGCCTCCTGATTCACGAATTGCTTTGTTAAATCTGCCAGTTAGAACTTCAGATTGGCTCAGTTGACTTTTTATTCTTTAACAAGAGGAAACTAACATTTCTGAGGATAAGGCAGAGTCTGTCAGTCTCTCAGTCCACAAGTGATACCAAGTGCTCAATGCTGGGGACTCAGGGGTGAACCTGGGCCTTGATGTGGTTCAAAATAGTAACTAGACTGGCACAAACACCAACCAATCAGCTGCTAGGAAGGTCCCAGGTGCTTAGCTGTGCTGGGCATTAACCCTTTAGTTGCTGGATCCTGGCGAGATCCGGGAGCGTTAATCCCAGTGGGAGAGCCGGAGCAGTAGGGATGGTAGAGCCCTAGACCGCAGCTGCCCACGAGCCCACAGTCAAAAATTGCAATAGTGCAGCAATATTAAATGTTAAATATTGCAGCGCTATACACGGAGGGTCATATGGGGGGTTGGCTATGGAGGGACTATAGTCCGCCACTTAGCAATGGCCCTTAGCTGGGGAAAAAAAAAAAAAACCTCAATGATTCTGGGCCTTCCAATCTAACAATTCTTCAAGAGGAGTCACTTCTAGATCGTGTGTGTATGATTTTTATAAAAAATAAGTTCTACAGGGGCACCTGGGTGGCTCAGTCAATTAAGCATCTGCCTGTGGTTCAGATCATGATCCCGGGGCCTTGGGAAAGAGCCCTGCGTCGGGCTCCCTGCTCAGGAGAGAGCCTGCTTCTCCCTCTGCCTCTGCTTGCTGCTCTCCCTGCTTATGCTCTCTCTCTTTCTCTCTCTCTCTGTCAAATAAATAAAATATTTTTAAAAATAGAACACAAATTGTATTCCCAGCCTTGGTCATAGAAAATGTACCCTTGCCCCCCACCCCCCCCGAGAGCCTTCAGTTTAAACCCTGTGACCTTAGGATACCAGGAACTGGGCTGGGCTTTCCAGGTTATAACTACAGTTAATCTTCACAAATACCCAGAAGGTTCACGCTATTCCCTCCAGCTGACAGGTGAGAAGGAGCAAGGATCAGTTGTCTACGGGGACAGGAGTCACCAGGGCACCTGTCCAGCACGAGAGCAGCTCGTTGAACCCAGGGCTGCCTCGGTCTAGGAGGAGAAAGGACCCCTCTGGTGCACAAAAGTTCCGGCCCTCCAGTCTGCACCTGTCTTGTCGAAGAGACAAGCTGGGCTGAAGGGCAGACCTGTAGAAGGACCAGCAAGGGGGACCAGCAAGGGGGCTGAGGTGGCTGTGACTGGCCTATGATGTTCCGCTAGGGGGGCGGCAGGGAAGGGGGCACCAACCGCTCCTCAGATGTGGGAATGGGGATGTAGAAGTTGGACTTTGTAGCTCCTTCCACTCAGAGGATGAGGGAATCTGGGACGTGGTGGAGAGTCAGGGACGCTGCAAAGAAAGTTGAGGAGTGGGCTGAGGTCTTATTTTCCATATGCCTGTGGAAAGATCCCCATGCTGCCTACTTCTCCGTCCTGGGTCTTAGGAGCTTATTCCCTGTGGGCAGCAGTGCCTCTGCCCCCCGAGACATCTGCAGCACCTGGGCTCAAACCCAGGCAGCTCCTACAGTCTGTAGTGAGGCCACCAGCGGTGGGAAGGCTCTCGTATTCCCCTGCTGCGAGACTGTACCGGAATGCCAAAGAGAGGAGATGGGTGGAACTTAGGGGAGGGACCGGGCAAGCAGAAGGAACTGCCCAGGAAAAGAGCATGAAGATAGGAATGTGCATGTCTGTGAAAGGAAGGATAATATGAACCACAAAACAGGGACTAGTAGAAAGTGAAGGTTTAAATGTAAGGCTGTGGCCAAGTTGAAGGACTCTTACGGGACTAGGACCAGAGTTGAGGTGTTTTATTCAGTGGGCAATAGGGAGCCACAGAAGTTTTGATAGCAAGGTGTCTGATGAATTAGGAGACTGACAGCTAATCTCGGAGCTCGTAACATTTGTCAGACTGTTTATAATCATTCATCCAGCTTTATATATACTCTTTCTGTATCTTTCAATGAATCCTGAGAACAGCCCTGTGAGAAAAACATTAAATATTACCACTTCGCAGTTAACAACACCGCAACTCAGAAATGTCAAACGACATTTCTGAGGTCATGTAGCTCACAAATGACAGTTCGGGATGGTAACTGAACCGGGGGGCTTCCTAAAACTGGAGGTGGGGAAAGCAGTTAGAAGTCTATTGAAACATTCTGGGTCTGAACAGAAAGATCTCTAAATGCAGTGGAAGCCAGGGGAAATGCAGGGGAAGGGGTGGTGGTGGATGCCGAAGTCTTCCAAGTGGGCCCTAGTGACTGATTCAGTGCGCATGGAGGTGTGCATGGAGGGAGGAAGAGAGGGAGAAGTCGTGGGATGCAGGATGGGGCATGGGAACCCTGGAGAAACCGTCAGCGGCACAGGGAATTTGGCAGGAGGGCTCAGTTCCCAGAAGATGGTCTTGCTGTGATTTCAGAAATGTTGCAGAGGTGTGGGAATGTCGTTTTCACTTCCCGGTTTGGCAGTACAGAAAGACAAAGTAGAACAGAAGCTTCTCAACTTTTTTTTTTTTTTTAAACTAATCTGCAGCAAAAATATACATTTAACAATACTTGCCCTTCCTACGTGGAATATACTCGGAATTTCATCCTATCCTATTCCGGTGTATTTCATGGGGGGCAGGGGGCGCGGAGAGAATGCTGGCTACAACACACTCACGCAGTTGACTTCATGACCCACACCTGCCACCGATGGCCCGCCCTCTGGACGAGCCTTCCCCGGAAGCAGGGTGGGAGGGATGGTGAGCCGCTAGTGCTCACGTGCATTGCACGCAAACATTAACAAAGACAGACCCGGGAGAGGCAAGCCCAGAGGCAAGGAGGGAAGAGTTGAGGTGTCTAAGGGGCAGAGGAACCATGGAGGGAGAGCGTCTAAGGGGATACTGGGTTTTAGAATTAGGTCAACAGGGACCTTCCAAGGAACATTTTCAGTCAGTGGTGGAGAGGAAACCAGACTGCACAACAGAGGGGCACATGAGGGGATAAAGAGCACTACACCTTCTAGGGATATTGAAGACCTTAGCACGCCTGTGTGCCCACAAGCGGGGCCAGCGAAGAGGACGTGATTGGAATGTCCGAGAGCACGTGTGCACATGCTAGTGGCAGTGGACAGTCCGGAGTCCCGGTGCAGATAGAAGATGTTGGGATGAGCTGGGACAAAGGGCATCGGGGTTGTCGTCTTGGGAGGGAGGCACATAGGAGGGAGGAGGAGACAAGAGGTCGAGACAGCCATTTGCAAAAGCAAAGGGGGAACGGTGAAAGGTGGCAGTAGGGAGAGGATGGAATGTGCATGGCTGACCCCACATTTCTCAGGAAAGTAGGAGGCAAGCTCATCTGCTCAGAATGAAGTGGACAACTTGATGAGAATGGGCAGTGTTTGGAACAGCGGCTGGGGGACATCAACAAGCAAGGAAAGAAGAGACATTCTGAATAGTTGGAAGACCAGTGTAGATGACTTGTCTGTGAAACCCATCAGTGTGGGTTTCAGAAGACCTCTGCCCTCTCCTATCAGCTGCCTTCAGAGCGGGGGGGCCCCCTTCTCCCCACGGTTGTGCCCTGGGCTCCATCCCCCTGGGGGTTCAAGGAATGTTGTTGATTGCCGCTAAACGGCCACAGAACACAAACCTCCATGCCCTGATTTTTTTAAAGAATCTTGCCTCTAGGCTTTCCAAAATAAGCTCCCTCTTTTAGATTTCTGACTCCACTTCCAATAAATCACTTGACAGCACAGCCTAGCCCATCTGGAGCAATCAATCAGCCCTTATCGTCAGCAGTATTTTTTCTCTCGTTCCTGCCCCCCACCTTGGGATTTGCAACCCTGTCTGCATATTGGAGTCACCCAGGAAGAGTTAAAAATACTGATGCCTCTTCCCACCCTGTGGACCCACTTAATTAGTCTGGGCTTGTGAATGGTCATTTGTAGAGTCTCTCCCACCACACCCAGATAATTCTAATATGCCAGCTAACACTGAGAACCATGGAGCCCCTTGCACTCAAAGTGTGCCCTGTGGACCAGAAGCATCAGCACTGACCTGGGAACCTCTAGAAATGCAGGCTCTAGCCCAGGCATGAGAAATCAGATGCTACAGCTCAGCAGGGACCCCCTGCCATTCACACGTATTTTAAAGTCTGGGAAGCTCTGGGCTGGAGATCTAACTTCAGCTCTCCCTCCTGCCCCGTGTAAGATCTAATAGGAGGGTCTCAGAGATCACGCTCCCTTGGCTCTAGGCAGCCTGGCAAACAGCCGAGGGCTGCTTTCCCCTAGAGTGTGAAAACAGGCATCTACCAGTCAATCAACAAGAGCTTCCCGACGTTGGGCAAGCAGACACTGAGCATCTGAGGTGTTGTCCCCAGAGGTAGCAGCCTATGGTGCCCTTTGTCGGAGCACTGTTGTAGGGCGACCAACGATCCAGGTCCAGTTGGGACCATTCCAGGTTCCGCACTAAAGTCCCGCACTGTGGGAAATTCATCAGTCCTCAGGGAAGCTGGACTGGTTGGCCGCCCTAAGTCAAGGAACATTCAGAATTGATTTTACCCGGCACGCTCTAGAGACACACACAGGGTTGGGAACCGTGATCGAAAAGACATGACCACCCACTGACCTGGAAGCTGGACCCAGGCACTCCCTCCCTCCCTCCCCTGTCCTTGCAAGGTGAGTTCCACTTGCTTTCCCCGCTCCTGGAGGCTGCTGCAAGGACAGAGCCCTAAGACAGTGAGGTGGTGTTGAAAACACCTGCACAGTACACCTGGCAGAGCTTTAGAAGCTTCAGAAGCTTCGGAGGCGGGGACAGGGATTCATTCACCTTCCTGCCGCCCAAGATGAGCCTAATATGTAGGTTCCCTTTGCTAGTATTAAAATTGCCACCTACCACCTGGGGTGGCCTGCCTCTTTCCTCAGTCTCTCCCTGCCCTTTGCTTATGGGGTTGGCTTCAAATTATACCAGTAAAAGAGGGGGTATAGCTCAGTGGTAGAGCATTTGACTGCAAATTATACCAGTAAAGCTCAGGAGACAGTTATGAGTCTACCCACACACACACACACACACACACACACACATATACCCCATCAAAGGGAAGATGTGTTTCTTCGGTTCCCACCATCCCTTCATGAACACACATAGCTTGGAAGCAGGGTTTCAATGCATAAAGTTAATGCTTAGAAATGTTAATTCATCCATCAACAAAAATTCATTGAGTATTCTGAGTGTGTTGATCTCTGCGCAAGATGCTGGGAAGCAGTAGGACCCAAGTGGACAAAACCCCTGCCCTCACTGGGATTATAATCTATGGAGGAAGACAGGAACAATGACAGTGCAGTGGGGTGGGTGCTGTGAACATCGGGGTGAGTGCAGGGAGCCACAAAGCTTATAAGAGGGCTGCTCAACCCATACAGGTTCTAGGGACTTCCGAAGGATGGGAGATGCTAATCAGGTGAGGGGGAAAGTGCATATGTGAGGGGGCAGAGAGTTTCCTGAGCAGAAGGAATGGCAGGTTGCAGGAGATAAAAAGAGCATGGGAGCGCCTTTGAACCAGAGAGGTCAGTGTCTCCAGGAAAGACGAGGATAGGCAACAAAAGAAGCTGGAGAAGTAGGCGGAGGTTGGGGGGCTTTGTAAAGCAGGTCAAAGAGCTGGGACGTGGTCGCGAGCATGAAGCCCATGTGGGTGAAGAATCGCTGCAATTCTGTAGAGAAAAGACATGAAGTAAATAGCAGGGGAAAGCAGACGGTTAGGAATCAGGGAGAGAGAAGAGGACAGCTCAGACCGAGGTGGCGGCAGTCCAGGCTCAGAGAATCGGATGGACTGGAAAGATGTTTAGAAGTAAAAGGAGACGTCCGGGTGGCTCAGTTGGTTAAGCATCTGCCTTCAGCTCAGGTCCTGATCCCAGAGTCCTGGGATCAAGTCCCAGGTCGGGCTCCCTGTTCGGCAGGGAGCCTGCTTCTCCCTCTGCCTGCCATTCCCCCAGCTTGTGCTCTCTCTTTTTCTGACAAATAAAGAAATAAAATCTTAAAAAAAGAATAGAAGTAAAAGCAATGGAAGAATATGTTGGTTGGAAAATGCCCATGAAGGGATGCCTAGGTGGCTCGGTCCATTAAGCGTCTGACTCTTGATTTCAGCCCAGGTCTTGAGTTCAAGCCCCACGTTGGCCTCCATGCCCAGCATGGAGCCTACTTAAAGAGAGAAAAAAAGAAAAATGCCCATGATGGAGAAAGGATGGAAGAAAAGAGAGGAATTGAGGGTTATGCTCAGGTTTCTTTTTTTTCTTTAACTTTTTATTTTCGAGTACTTTTAGACTTCAGAGAAGTGGCAAAAATGGTAGTTTCTGTAAATCCCTCCTCAAGTGTCTCCCAATGCTGACATCGTACGCATTTACCGTACAACCATGAGAATCAGAAATTATGCTAAATACCATCACCAAATGAAAGACCCCACTCAGACTTCACCAGTTTTCCCAAGAGCCACGTCTGGTTTGGGCTCCAGGCTCCCACACTTGATTTAATGTTATTTATTTCTTGTCTGCTGCCACCGGCAACAGTCCCTCAATCTTTCTCCTCTTCCAGGATCTTGAAACCCTAAGACTATACATCAGTTGCTTGCTGAATGACCCTCAAGTCCACCTGTGTGGTAACGTCGGGTTTCTGCCTCTGACATCGAGAAGGTGGGCTCCTCGTGGGCAGGGGCGTGTCTGACTGCGCACTAATGGATTCCCAGTCTGAGAGGCAGTACTGGCTGTGTTAAAGGAATGACAGGGAGGGTGAGGTGCCAGGCACTGAGATATGGTTAAAAACACGCTTCATAAACAATAGGGGATCAGGAGGGAGACAAACCCTAAGAGACTTTTTTTTTTAATTCTATTTACTTATTTGACAGAGAGAGAGAGAGAGAGAGAGATGACAAGTAGGCAGAGAGGCAGACAGAGAGAGAGGGGGACGCAGGCTCCCTGCCGAGCAGAGAGCACAATGCAGGGCTTAATCCCAGGACCCTGAGATCACGACCTGAGCTGAAGGCAGGGGCTTTAACCCACTGAGCCACCCAGGTGCCCTACCATAATAGACTCTTAATCTCACAAAACAAACTGAGGGTTGCTGGGCTGTGGGAGGGGAAGGATGGGGTGGCTGGGTTATGGACATTGGGGAGGGCATGTGCTATGGTGAGTGCTGTGAATTGTGTAAGCCTGATGATTCACAGACCTGTACCCCTGAGGGGGAAAAAAGAATATTCTTATAAAAAAACAGAAAAAACAAAACAAAAAATCCCCACGCTTCATAGATCTCTCCTCCCCACAGTATTAGTCTGCTCAGCTGCCATAAAATATCACAGCCTGGTGGCTTAAACAACACAGACATTTATTTCTCACAGTCCTGGAAGCTAGAAGGCCAAGACTAGGGTGCCTGCATGGTTGGGTTCTGGTGAGAGAACCCTGGCTGGCACACAGCCCCCTTCTTGCTGGGTCCGCACACGGTGGAGGCAGAGCCAGCAATTCTCTGGTGTGTCTTCCTGTAAGGGCACTAATCCCACCATGACAGCCCCACTCTCATGACCTCCCCTAACCCTCTTACCTACCCCCCCTTAAGCCCCATCCCCATATATTGTCACATAGAGGGTTGGGGCTTCAACATGTGAATTGGGGGGAGGGGGGCAGGCAACAATTCAGTCCATAGCACCCACATTAGCAGAAACCAGAAAATGTTGGTTAGGGAAAAAAATGCTTTTCTTGAGTGAATCCATGAAAGTATTCAAATACCTAATTGACTTGGATTCTTTTAATGACAATGCCTTTTCGAGCCTGCTAGGCACAGTGAGTGATACAACGGTGAGCTATATACATATGGCACCAGCTCTCTTGAGCTCGCCTTCCAGTGGGAAAAGGAAATGAAGGTCAATGGTGATAATAGGGCAGGCAGCCTGTGTTGAGTGTGTGCTACATGAACACAGCCAGAATGAGACGCAATATAGGAGGGGATCCTCAGGGAGAAGGTGACAGGTGAGGGTGACAGGTGAAGAGGTGGTTAGGGTTAGGGCTGGTGGTGAAGGAAGAGGGGAAAGAGGTTGCAAGTGAAACAAAGCCTTTGAATGGAAACCAAAAGGCCGAGAGCCAAGAGGTGTGTTGGGAGAATGGAAAATGGCAGGCAGTGGGGAATTGGCTAGAGTGGATAATGGGATGTCGGGGTGCTGAGGCTGGATGCTGGCAGATGTTAAGTCCAAATCTCAACAGTCTTTTGTTGTCATCAAACCAAGGGCATTTAGCTTTTTTCCATGTCAGTAAGAAGCTGGAGAGCACACTGCTCAGAACTCTTTTTGAGGAGTCAGAGTATGGTCTGCATGTTACTTTGCCTCCTTACTGAAAAGAGAAGCTTTAGTGGAGGCAACACATTGGTCATGCTCAAGGACCTCTGGTCCTCACCATCCTACCTCCTGACACTCCTCATTTTCACATGCCACCGCACCTTAACTTTGCAAGTTCCATGGTGTCCCTTCTAACACAGGGCTTTGGTGAACTCTTGCCCGTTCTCATAGCACCAGCTGGAGGTTCTTGTCTATGAGGCTGTCCACCTATGATTCACTTGAGCAAAGTTGACCCTTCCCTCCTTTCTGCCCATGCTATAACTAGAACGTCTCCCCACCATTAATTTTATGACAGTTCCCTCACATACTTAACCCTCTTGTTAGACTGAAAGGTCACTGAAAGGAGTCATGTTTATTTCTTGGCATTCCTAGGGTAGGTGCCGTGATTGGCACATCATTGGTGCTTAGTATGTAACAACTAAATTTAATTATTTTTAGTTAAATAGAAAGAGCACTGGAGGGGCGCCTGGATGGCTCAGACGGTTAAGCATCTGACTCTTGATTTAGGTTCAGATCATGATCTCAGGATCCTGAGATTGAGCCTCACATCTGGCTCTGCTCAGTGAGGAGTCTGTTTGAGATTCTCTCTCCCTCTGCGCCTCCCCGACTTGCATGCTCATGCTCACTCTCATTCTCTCTCTCTCAAATAAATCCATCTTAAAACAAAGAAATAAGAGCACTAAACTAGGAGCCAGGAGCCCAGAATCTAAACTCCAGCCCTACAAACCAACACAATTACCTGACCTTTCTGAGTCTGCCTCCTCATCCATTAGGAGAACAAAGGATGGTAATCTCTATCCCATAGTTTTTTCCTGAGAGACTAGATTATATTACTGGAGCATAACTGGAGCTGAAGTTCTGTCCTACCCCTTAATGATTTGCTCAGAGTCTGGAGAGTTTATAGAGCAACAACAGGCATACCACAGATCTTGCTGCTACCACTGGGAGTTCTGCTTCATGCCAGCATCACTGAGGGCAGAAAAAGGACCTCTTGTGCATATTTGAAGGAAGAATGCAGTGGAAAGGGACTAGAAATTTGATCAAGAAATTAGCATAATCCAGGAAAGCAAGAGCTACAAACAGAACTGTGCCAAGAAGCTAGAGCAGTTCTCCTGGGATGGCCAAGGCCTACCAGGACCACTAGCAGGACTCCAGGCCCGTAATAGGGTTCAACTTCACCTCCAGACTATAAGGTCCTTGACAATGGAGGCCTTGTCTGTTTGGTTCGTGGCCATATCACCTATGCCTCCTCCACTGTGTGTGCGTGACAGTAGCACAGAAACAACATGTAACCTCTTTGGACCTTGATTCCCTTGATCTCAAAAAAATGAAGGGACATTCCATTTTCTCAACATACTCTTCTATAAGCAACAAAACCTGTTAACATTTTCTAGCACGAGGGTAGGTTGCAATAATGCTGATGGCAACCTAAGAATGATAATTTAACAAGGAAAAAAAAAAAGGCAAACTTACTACCATGGTTGTGTCTCCACACAACACATGGTTGTGTTCTCCAGCTCTCCTATCTCTCTGTGCTTGCTCCTATCTGTGGAGATGATGAAGGTGTGGAAACATGATGACATTTTTTTTTTTTACTCTCTGGCCAGAAAATGGCCTTTAGGTTAGAGACAGCTGAGATGAAGGTGTGCCTGGGTCTTGGATAAAACACTATTTACCAACCTCAGTGAAACACAGACCTCCATATGTTTGCAGTTTAGGGGTTTCTACACCCTTTTTGTCAACTGGCTGCCTTCCCCAGCAACCTGAGATGGTGGTTACCTTGGTGACCACCTACAAATGGGAGAACCCCTGTGTCCCCTTCCTCAAGGGGGCTAAGCGAGGCAGCTTCCAGGGGGAAACCAGGCTGAACTAGGCCAGGGTGGGCACAGATGAAGCCTTGAGGTGAGCAAGACACACAGCTTCCACAGTTGACACCCTAGGGAGGCAGCCAACTTGATTCCCCAGAGGACACAAAGAAAGGAGGACAAGTGAATGCTTGTCTTGAGGCACAGTGGGCTTTTCCATTCCTCCTGGGGCTGATGCTCCTTTCCTCCCCCAGGTTTTTTGGAAAAGCTCCCACTGCTGCCTGGAATGCCCTCCCACTCTCTTATCTTGGCCATTCTCAGGTCCAGCACAGATATCTCCTCTTGTGAGAAGGCCTGATCCTCAAGCCTGCACACCATTGCACTCAGCACAACTATCAGTCCTTACCATCCTGCCTTATCACCCCACCAGCTATGGTGGGGACAGCAAAGTCCTGTAGGACAGGAGCCAAGTTCCAGTTCACTAGCATAACTAGAACCCTCAGCACAGTTCTGGCATAAAGCAGCTGCTCAATAAATACTTGCTGAATGAAAAAAAAAATACTTGCTGAATGAAGGAATTAGAAATTTCACTCCCCTGTTGTGGGAGGAAGATGAAACAAGTTGATATCACAGTTTAAATAAAATCCACTCACCAACTTCGGCAAGTTGTCTATGGTGTCTGTGGTGTCTAAGGTGTCTGTGAAGCTAGAACTCCATTCCCTTTGCCTTCTATAACCACAGAGCCTAGTGTTAAACAACAATCCTTCAACATAAAAGAAATTTGGGCACCGTTTAAACACACTGCAAGGTGGACTTACCTTTTGTAAAGATTCTCAACAATAAAAGTTATAACACAAATTATAGGGTTATCCCCGAATGCACTGGAAAATGAAATTAACCAGGAGCTGAGCTTATTCCTGCCATTTTCCCTCCCTTGTCTCTTCCGTTCTCCAAATGTTCTGGTAAATTAATACTTTACTAAAATATAGACTGTTTTAGGAAGTGAATGAATGAGTATTTTTATGGCTGAAAGAAGAGTAGGGGAAGGATGAATGACTTTCTCCTGTAAAGTATTTACTGGTACTTCCCAGTCTGAAAATAGGAGCACAACACCTCTCCTCTCCAGATCCTGGTTTCTGTCACTTCTAAAAACTAGGAAAATAATGTCTGCTCTTCCCTCCTTACCATAGGGATATGAGCCAGTGCCTCTGTATGTATTGGAGGATAAGGAAGCTCCCGGACCCAAAGGGTCCTTCCAGACTCTCTTGAAGCTTCCAGATAAAAACTCAGTTCAATTAACCATGCGAGTTTCTATGGCATCGCTATTCCCAGGCAGGTGGCTCCCAAGCACAGCCAGACCATGAGGCTCTTATTACAGAAAGGCCATTAGAACCCAGCGCAGAGAAGCTAGCATTGAGAGTAATTGCTGGAGAGAAGTAAACTCACCCCTCCCCTCTCTGCACCCTGCCCACACTTTAATCCACCCAGCTCTCTGAGGAAAGCTATACTGGGTCTTAAAACATAGCAGGGCAATTTGAAAAGCAATGAGAGGGAGAGAGGATTAGGCCAAGTGGAAAGGAGTATGTTTCTAATGAGGAGAATGAGGTAGATATTGTATTGCTATACTTTGGCATACACTTTCCCTAGGAGAATTCCTCTTTCTCAGCCCTACTTATCCACTCAAAGATTAGCTTCTCTGGCAATCCTTGTCCTGTTGTCTCAGGCATCACTAGTCACCCCTCCTGTGTGGTCCTTCAGCACCATGGATGCAATCCTGGTTCAAGGAACCCATCATGTTGTCTTGTGGTTGGCTCTCACACTAGACTCTGAGCTCCCCAACTTGCCTCCACATTCCCAGGGCCTGGCACCTATGCTATGCCAAATCAATGGTCACACTGATCTTTTGCGTCCATCAGACCAGATAGACCAAAAAGAAAATGGATGACAGGACATTTTCATCTTTAAATCATGACCTTTGGGGATGGGAGATCCCTTAAAAGGTCATCGAATGTATTCTCCTCATTGAGCAAGACTAATGAGGTGCCTGGTGAGAAATACTCACACCCTGTCTTTGACTTGGGTCCCCAGCATTGTTGTGCCCAAAGCTATCTCGTCCACCCTCAGCTAGCTCTACCTTCCCTTTTATAAAACCTATTTAATAACTGTCTTTTTATAGCAAATAATATGTCATACCTTTTAATTATGTAAAATTTCAACCACATATAAAAGTAGAAAAAAAATATATAAAACATATATAATTATAAAATATATAAGTATACATAGAATATACTGTAATAAAATATTTTTAAGTAGATGAAATAGTACAATAAACCCATCACCCAAGTACAGCACTTTTAAACACATGATCAGTCTTGTATCATCTATAGTCACTGGATTGTTTAGAAGCAAAGTCTAGCTATCATGTCAAATAAACACTTTTTTTTACTTCTTTTACATTCATAGGAAAGATGAAAATTAATTCAAATCATGAAGAACCTCCATGTGTCTTTGGGGGAAGAGGAAGAACCTTTGAGATCATATCAGATACTTCTCCAAAGCCCCAAACTGATTTTTTTCTAGTAAACACTTAATGGGTGTCCAAAGCAAGAAAAAAGGCAGGAAGTATTATATAAAAAGTCAGCACTGATTTTGCAAAGACTAGACCCTCTGGGCTCTCTCTGGAACAAGGGTATGCAAAAGGCTGGAACAGTTAAAGGACCAACAACCTCAAATGCTTTCTTCGGAATTAAATAGTCATATTCCCTGTGCACACACACACCCACTCCCTTACCTCCTCAGCGTTCTTGCTCACTCCCACAAACATGCACCCAACAGGAGGGGACACCTTTGCACTCTCATGGGACACCAGCTCTCATTCATGGGAAGCTGCCTGGTTTGGGCAGCTGTTTTCTAAAGCTGTTGGAGAATGCAGAGCCCTAGTACTAGAAAGTTCTTCTTTTTCAAGTAGCACGTTGCTCCATGGAGGCTTAATTCTGCAGCTCCTGGAGGGATTGCCACAGGATGTATCAAAATAGACAACCCACAGTCACTCAATGTGCCAAAGCCCTTCTTTTGGGGTGGTAGGTTAAAAACTGTTAAAATACCACTGCTAAATGGCCAATGCTGTTTTTGTTGCTGATTAACTCTGTTTATATGCCTAAGATCTCCATATTGGGAAAACTTTATTGCCCACTCAACACTTTCACTCCTCAGGTGTCACCCTGTCAATCTCAAAGCACTTAGCACGCAGTACTTATACCCAGGGAAGCGTGTGAGGCATGTTTATCATCCTGCCTGGACAGAGGTGGAAGGAGTACCCAGATAGAGAGTTCGTGTTTATGGGGAGCCCCTTCATGCCTGCAGTAGGTGTTGTCTACTCAAATTCTTACGACAATGCTGTGACTTATTTTTGTATTTGCTCCTTGGTACAGACAAAAGATACTTAAGTTCAAATGATTTAAATGATTTGCCTGAAGCCTACAGCTAGCAAGCTCTAGAGCCCCAATTCTAAATGAGGTTTTTATAACCACCAAACCCATGGTCTTTTTTCTGTACTAGTAATTCCCAATTTTTCCAAGTATAAGTAACTACCCCCATTGAAATTATTTTTATTTTTTAACTTTTTTTTTTAAAGATTTTTATTTTATTTGACACACAGAGAGAGAGATCACAAGCAGGCAGAGAGGCAGGCAGAGAGGGAGAAGCAGGCTCCCCGCTGAGCAGAGAGCCCGACGCGGGGCCCGATCCCAGGACCCCGAGACCATGACCTGAGCCGAAGGCAGGGGCTTTAACCCTCTGAGCCACCCAGGCGCCCCTATTTCTTAACTTTTAATTCTGCAGTAATCTCAGATTCATTTAAAAACTTACAAAAATAGCACAAAGAGTTCCCATTGACCCTTCAACCAACTTCCCCAAAGGTTAACATCTTACAGACCAGTGACCAAAACCAGGAGCTTCACGTTGATACGATACTGTTAACTAGTTTACACACCTTATTCAAGTGTCACCAACTGTCCCACTAATGTCCTTTACCCAGTGCAGAATCCAATTCAGATCATACATTGTATTTAGTTGTCATATCTTCTTAGACTCCCCTAATCTGGGACATTTCCCTCATTGTTCTTCATTCTTCACGACCTTGACACTTTTGGAAAATACTGACTAGTTGTTCTATAGAATGTCCCTCGATTTAGCTCCCTTTTAATGGGTCACTTTCACAAACCCTCAAGGGACCTGATCAGTACTTTGAGTATTTATTGATTGAAAATATACTTACTGACAAGACATTACACTAAAGTGAAGGATGCTTTTGATTTTGCTCATCACAATGGCTTTCATACGCATTTTTTTAAACAAAGTATGTATATCTGTGTGATAATTTTCACTGAGTCTACAAGCAGTGCTTGGGTATATTTAGTTTCCTCCACCCCGATGATGTCTTGGCAGCACCTCCTGAGATCAGCGGCCACAGTCACACACACACCAAGGCAGGAATTCTCAAAGAAAATTGGAAGAAGTGAGTAAGGTCAGATAACAACATCAAGAGCTAATGTTTATTGAATATTTGCAAATTTATCATATGTTTGCATTCCATACTATGCCAAGAGTTTTGCATGCGTTATATCATTTGAACCTCACAGCAACCTCTGAGACAGATACTATTATTATCATTTCCATTCTATAGTGGAGAAAAATGAAGATTCTGGGTCTGTAAATGATTGCCCAATATCATACCACTAATACACAGCAACACTGGGATTTGAAAGCAGTTCTGCTCGGCTATGGAGACCCCATGTTGTTATCCACTGTCCTAACTTCCTGCAAAAGCATCTTTGAATCTTTGCTTCCATTGTACCTATGTCTGGAACAGTCTTCATTGTCCTATTTTCCAAATTCTTCGCTTGATTCGGTATTTAAGGTCCAGTTCTAGGTTCACTCTTCTAGGGAGACTGCCGTTGGTGGAGGGGGGAGTTGGTATGCCGGCCCCAGGGACTGCTCCTCTACATGATATGGCATAAAGAGGACAGCAGAACTGGAAGTGGCTTGGATATTTCTCAGTTCAACCTTCTCCTTTTGTAAGTGAGGAGATAGTAACAAAACTACTGGTATTTCCTGAGCGCTCACTGAAGGTCAAGCAGCCTCTACACGCTCAATATGTGTTCTCTCATTTACATTCCTCACAACCCTAAGAGAGAGCTACTAATACTGTTGAAGGAGGGACGTCTAGAATTCACCATACCTGTTTCCTCTCCTTCTAGGCACTCAGGAGGATGATACTCCCCATCCCTACCACTATTAGGTAGAGCCATTCTAGAGCCAACCAATAAGCTGCAGGTGAAGGCAATATTATCATTTGTGAGCTAATGCATGTCATCGTGGGTACTCAGTGAGCTGTGGGATGGCAAGGTGCGTACTTTCTGTTGCCTTCCCTTGGGACTCTGGGGCTTCCCCCGTGAGGCCCCTGATTTGACTTTGTTCAAGAATACTCTCTGAACGTAACTCAGGAGTGCAAATTAACGGTCGTATTAGCTGGGGAAATTAACATTAGCTGGGCAACAGACAACCCTCCAAGTCTCAGCATCTTAATATAATCAAAGTTTACATCTCCCTCGTGTTACAGACCCGTGTGGGTTAGCTTTTACCACCTTGCAGCTATCCTGTTTGAAAGTGATAGCTCTCAGATCACTGAGGCAGGGAAAGAGAGAGATGCAAGAGGTATCCGTTCCTGTCTCTGCCCTGAGTGACACATGTCACTTCCTTCCTAGTCACACAGTCCTGTGTCCTCTCTCCACCTAAAGTGCCCACCTGCCTATTCCTTGTATGTCTAGGAACTTCAGGTCCGGGGCAGGCCTCTCTTCCCTCCCCTCTCTTTGGTTGCCTCTCCAAACTGCTACCTAATCCACAGTCTTCCTGAATCACCTGCATTAGAATTGTCAAAGCCAGTGGTTGAAAATTCAGATTCCAGGGTACCACCCTGGGGCCATGGCCTGGGACTCAGCATCCCCCCCTCTTTGAGGCACTTCTTGGAATCCACGAATGTTTTAGAACTATTATAAAGTATGCAGCCCAGGTCAATGTCATGTACACTTTCAAGGTATGCATGTACCATCTTTACTATTATTTTATTTGATACTTAATATTTTTCTTGAAATTTCTTACATTTTTACTTCAATAGATTTATTTCTAAAGGAGACTTTTGTCACTACGTAAATAAAAAAACTGATGTCATTTACCAAGGTAGGAATAGACAAGCTGTGTCTATATGATAGAATATTATTCAGTGCTAAAAAGAAATGCGCTATCGAGGTACAAAAAGACATGGAGGAACTGTAAGTTCATATTACCAAGTGAAAGAAGCCAGTATGAAAAGGCTACACACTGTATGATACCAACTAGATGACATTCTGGCAGAGGCCAGGCTATATTGCCAGAAGTTTGGGGGTGGAAGCAAAAAGATAAATGGTGGAGCACAGGGGATTTTTAAGCCATGAAACTGTAATAATACCATATATGGGAGATACATGCCATCAGCCATTTGTCAAAACCCTTCAAACATATAACACAAAGAGTGAACCCCAATGTAAACTATGGACTTCGGGTGATAATGACGTGTCAGTGTTGGTTCATCCATTTTAACAAATCACTACTCTGGTGCGGGATGAGATTGGGGTGGAGGGTTGGTGAAGAGTGAGTATATGAGAACTCTTGTACTTGCAGCCCAGTTTTGCTTTGAACCTAAGCCTGCTTTTAAAAATAATCTATGAATAAAAGAATAGATACACACAACTGCAAACAAAACAAGACTAACCAAGTACAGCTAGATATTACTGTATGTCCGAAGCCTCAGAGCCTGATGCCTTCTCTTTGTTTACAAAGGAGATTGACAAGTGTTAAAGAGGTGTTAAAGACATCACTCCAATGAGATTTTCCCTTAGACATAATCATAAGGCATGAGAACAAACTGAAAAGAGAACAACGTTCCCACTTGATGATCAACATTATTTAACGTGGTGTCTCTCCGGGGTATCCATGTCATCCCAGGCTTTCAGAAACACTCGTCTAGGGATGACCCTGAACGCAAACACCTTGCTGTCACACGTTGGGCAATCGTTTCTTCTGCCACTTCCTCTCTGTGCTCCTCTGTGCGCCTAGCCTGCTTCTGGCCTCCAGGGACTTAGAGTCCAGGAAAGTGTCTTTCTGCACAGTTCCCACCAAGAAGAGAGTGTTGCTTAATAAAGATCTGTCCAGAATAAAGCAGTGATGGAGATAGAGAGAGACAACTATGTTGAGGGTGAGAGACCTGGGCAGGAGAGCAGGGAGGTTGAACTGAGTCAGGCAATACAAAGGCAGGAAGTCAGCTAAACAGAAACAGTGGATCTGCACATGCATCCCTGAGGTCAGGCACAAAAATAGCTGGGCGTTTACTGTGGTCAAAGCACAGCCTTACTTAGAGCATCTGCTTTTGTAAGGCTGTAGTACGAGAGAGTAGTAGGAGAGGCAGCAGCATGATCTGGGAACCCTACTCCAGGTCTCTGAGCCACATTGACAGAAAGGGGGTAAATATCACTCCCATTTAATGAACAGCTGCTGTGTGCCTAGAACTTTAATACAGCATGTCCACCACTTACGATAAGTATTCAAGCTGAATATTTTGTTCCTGTTTTGTAGACAATGAAATGAGGTCTAGGGAGATTAAGTAACTTGCCCAAGGTCACCCAGCTGGGAAGGGCCCAAATTGGGATTTAAATTCATGTCTTTCTGACTTCAAAGCCTGTGTTCCTCCCATTGTTCAGTAAAAGAACAAGAACAGGTCTACTCCTGACCAAGGGAACTCAAGCCAGGACAACAATCACTGTGATTACTAGGATAAGAATCATCACTATTTGTTATTATAGAATCTGAAAAGGAGGTGGGATGGGGCAAGGGGGGTCTCAAGGGAGCATCCATATCCCTCTTGCTTGGCATTTTAATATCTATACAGATACATACAGATATGTGCACATGTACACACACACACAAATATACCTTCTTCCATGTGTACGCTAGGGACCAAAGATAGCACTATTAGTCTGGAATGAACATGTGCCAAGAAGGATACCAAGGGATCAACAACTTTTGAGCCCCTACTATATGCGGGGTCATACTTTTGGAGAAGTTGATGTTGATTGACTTCAACCACATCCAAAGTGACCTTTCCATAAAGAAGGAAATGAATTTGATCTGTCCACCTCAGCAGGTCCTCTGAGCAGGACCCCTGAAGAAATCCTCAGGAGGGCTACAAACTGGGCCCAAGACTGGGGCTTGCATCATGGAGTTCCACCCAGCCTCTATTTTGTGGATCCTCTTTTTTGCCGACAGTTTGCATCTACCTGGAACTCAAATTGTAACTAAATCAATTTTGCCTATTTTGTTATGAGCCCATCAGTCCCAGGTGCACCCCACTTTTACTTCTAACATACACAGAGGGAGGTATCAAATGTGTACTCCATGCAATACACACACATAGACTATCTTACATATGATACATCTCGGTAGGGGGATGGTGTGCTCAGGCCACACAGTATTCACTTGCCAGCTCCTTTACATCCGGGCTCACTTCCAACTTGGCTTCCTTCCCAGCAAACAAGAAGCAGCTCGCTCTTTCCCACACTCCTTCGAGTAGCCCCTCCCCTCTTAACCTGCTCCCCCTCCCCCAACTCACAGGCCACAGCTGGGCTTCTCCAACACACCAGCTGGAAAAGAGGAGAGCGGTGGTAGAGGGGAGGAGAGAGAGAGAATCCCAGTATCTGGCCTTTCACGTCCCAGGCTCTTTAGTAACCTGTATTTTGCTCCTGCCCTACCAGTTTTATTAAGTACTCTTCTATATGGGGGGAGGTTCAACTAGAAGCCACACACATCCAATAAATTAGCCAACCCACCGCAAGCAGCCGCCGGCTGGCAAGTGAGGAAGGATGATTCCAAAGTGAACACTGTGTAGAAGATCTACAGACAACTGAGGTGAGAACCGCTCCACAACTGTCAAGACAGCAGGTGCCTCTCTTCCTCCAGTGCTTCATTCTGTCTGTGAAAGTGAGACAGGTGCACTCGAGGCTTTATTCCTGGGCATGGGTATGCATGTATGTGGGTGTAAAAAATAGATAGCTAAATCTGGAAAGCAGCCAAGGACCTGATGGTGGAAGTTGAACATCCTTACATCACTTCCCAATAAAGAGTAAGAGCGCTGGTGAGAACCTTGGGTAGGGAAAGGGTCCTTAGAGATTTTGGCTTAAACAGGACCAGGACTGACCAAAGTAGACGTGGAAAAACCACAGGGGAAAATCCAAAGCGGGGAACATGACAATAGCTGCTCATGTCTTTGGGTGGGAGGTAACTGGGCTTCCCCTTTTTTGGGATGTTCCATGATGGTATCTGTTGCCCCTTGTTCATGACATGCTTTTTTCCTACTGTAGTATGTGCCTATAAATTCATGATTGCCAACAACTTAGCATTTCTGTGAACACAGGACAGAGACTATTCTTTGTGATCTCTGCTGAAGACACATTTGTACATGCCATCTATCGCATACACTGGGATTAGATACTGGGACAAGATGACCCCTTGAATTGATAAGGGATGCAAGTTCATCTCTTTACATTTAGATTAAAAAATGTCTCTGGACCCTCAAGCAATCTCCTTGTAATGAAACCCAACTTTCAAGCTCAGAAAGGATCTTGAGGGTCACTAGCTCCAGTCACCCATTTGAGACCCCTTTCTAAGGCAGCCTATATTATCTTGGACAGCTTTTTTTTTTAAAGATTTTATTTATTTATTTGAGAGACAGAGAAAGTGAGAGAGACCATGAGAGGAGAGAAGGTTAGAGGAAGAAGCAGACTCCCCATGGACCTGGGAGCCCTATGTGGGACTCGATCCCAGAACTCAAGGATCATGACCTGAGCCAAAGGCAGTTGCCCAACCAACTGAGCCACCCAGGCGCCCCTTGGGACAGCTTTGATGAAAGTTCTTTCTGCTATCAAAACCAAAGCTGGGTTCCCTAAGATTTCATCAGTGGTCAAAGCACTGACCTTTGTGATTCCACAAAACAGGTCTGCCCCTTCTGCACAGCACATTTTCAGCAGTTGATGCCAGCAAGTGTTTTTCTTCCTTACAGTCTCTTCTCCCCAGTCTCTCTATGTGTAGAAATGCCCACTGGATGAGCTCTAGGGGATCAGGCATTCAACAAAAACTTATGGAGTATGAAACAGGTGCCAGGCACCAGAGTGGGAGCTGATGACCCAATGATGATCAAACACACACAAGCTGCTGCTTCTAAAGATTTTACAGTCCCTTTGCAGTGCCTCCTTTAGACCCAGGCAAGAGGGTCCCTTGTGTAGAAGGCCCCACTCTGGCTCTTCTTCAGCTGCACCCTTCCCACAGGAAATCTGTAGGTCAAGGAGCTATGCCTCTCGTCTAGAACATGCTCCAGTTACCTGGGATCCCAGAATTCCTGTGTATTCAGACATGAGTCTCCTCTCAGAACGTTCCCTTCCTTAGGTTCGAAAGAAGAGGGCAAGGGACAGCTCATTAGCTATAGTATGGACAGAGCTTGAGCAACCCAGCTGGAGTGTCCACGCATGCATGACAAAGGCTCATCCTGCTGCCATATGTAGCCAGCTTTGGAAAGAGAATCCAAGTGGCTTGTAGACCAAGGGCTGGATACCCCCATATGGCTAGCACAGAATTCTAAGGAATCCAATAATTCTAAATTCAAACCTACCTTCCAGGTTGTTTTGACATTTTATTTGCCAGGATAGTAGGATAAAATTATTTTTATTTAACAGTTAGCTGGATTTATTACTTTTAAGTATTTGGCTTATGGCTTATGGTACATGAGCCTCTATCTATACTTTTGTTCTAGAATCTGTAAATGTTAGCAATGGGTCAATTCTTTGTGGAGACTGATATTAATTAAATGATCACACACATACACGTAAACACACACATGTAAAACTGAATCACAGTGCTAAGAAAAATAATACTCTGTATGGATCTCTCCTAAAATGCTCTACTTGATCTCCATTCCCGAGGTTCTCATTGGATCTTGGGGTCTCCAGCTTCCCCTGAGCACTGCAAAGCTCTTCTCTTACTCTCCTGGGACCCAAAACATGGACCAAAATATTTCACACTACTCTTGCTCCTTCTGAACATGGAGCTCCATGGAAGCAAACCCCAGGAAGAATAAGGGAGCAAGCCTAGCCTGTTAATCTCTTCTAGACTCATTTCCTCTTTTCTATTTGGTCCAAAACAGGTCTCCCCCTGCCATGTCATGGTGGATTTCATCCTTGTACCCACCTCTAGTGGAGTACATCCTTGTACTCCACAGCTGATCCTGCCTAGGAGATGCTTTCACCTCTTTGTCGAGGTATCCATGAGTCTCACAGCTCTTCTGCTTCCAGCTGTCTAAACTCAGCCTACATTCACAGCTTCACACTTGGTCTTCAACAGCAACAGAGAAACCTTCTCTGACTAATTGGGGAAAAGGTAGCACATTCCCCCCACTTGTGTCTCTGAAAAGGCACCCCACACATTAGCCGCTTTAAAGCACACATCTCTTTCTTGTATCCAATATTACTATAATTCACCTGTGACACACTGTCTGTGTGTGTTCTTGATCTCTATCAGTCTCTCTGATGTCTGGGTTAGATTGTGAAACTCCCAGAGGGCAGGGCCACGTCGTCCCTGTGTCTCCAGACCCTGCTCAAAAGAGCAGCAGGCATAGGTAGGCGCTTGCTTAATAAAGACTTTTGATGATGGAAACAGAGGAGCAGCACTCTACGCCTAAAAGATTGTGAGTGCACAAGAAGCAATCTACTACCACCACCAGCCCACAATCACAGCAGTCCTGCCAGGGACTAGACGGGGAGCTGGGGCACACTGTTCCTTTCAAATGAGGCAGAGGGAGCACTGTCTTGCCTCTAAGATAATAACAGCAAAACACTGTGACAGCATGGCTCGAACCATGTTGACCAATCTGATGCTCAGAATGACTGTCAGTTGGGGGTCTATCATTTTTATCCTTGTCTTACAAAGGGAGAACCTGAAGCACAGAGGGGCGGTGCTACTTGTTCAGGCCTCAGACCGGGGCCATCTGGTTTCAGAGACCTCAGCTTACCCACCATGGTCCATCAAAGTGAACCAGTGCAGCTTCAGCCAGAAATAGAGGGTGAAGAGATGCCAGCTGGGCTCTTGTCCCACACTTCCATGGATCCTTGACCCCTGTCCAACCTGGATGAATGGCTGAGAGGAGGGGAGTGGCTACTCAGTCAGCTTTCCAGCATGGAGCCAAGTTGGCTCTCCAAGCATTTATTCACACACCATCCATCTGCCTCCTCCTGTCCTCTCCTCTGTTTCTCAAACATGCTAAGCTTGTTCACACTTAGGTCTTTGAACCTGCTATTTCCACCACCTGGGATGCTTTTCCCCCAGGCCTACATATCAGGGGGTTCTTCTTATCATGTAGGAGCCAGATCAGATGGCACTTTCTTGGGAAGGCTGTCCCTGATCACTCTTTCTAATGTAGTTGCATCTTTCTCAAACCCTCCCTCTCCTTCCTGTCTACTCATTATCCTGCTTGACTTTCAATGCAACACCATCTGAAATCACTTCATCTATGAGTTGACTGGTCTTCTACATCTCTACCAGAATGTCAGCTTCAGGAGAGCAGAGGTCTCACTTGTTTTGTTCACTCCTGGATACTCAGTGCCCAGAACAGCATCTGGCACCCTGTAGGTGCCCAACAAACACTTTTAAAGTAAATGGATGCATGAATGAATGAATGTAAAGACCGTTATAGACACGTGCAAACCTGGAACTAGTTGGACCCTCCAGGTGCTCCTTACCACATATAAGCCCTTGTCTGGAAGAGATCAGATCTTCATTTGGGGCTGTCTTTTAGCCCCTGGAGCAGCAGGCAAATGACCAGGGAGCTGTTTGCTATCTTTGTTTGGGCAAAGAAAAGACCAAGACATTCAGCTGCTGAGACTGCCGACTGCTCTCTCTCCAAAGCCACATGTGCACAATTGCCGGACAGCTGGCTCCCTGAACAGAAAATAAGATACTGACATCTTAGCTCTTCACTTTCGTCTTTCTGTCTCTCTCCTTCTGGTCTAGAGGGTTTTCCCCATCTCCTTTATTGCCCTTCCTCGCTGAATCCTATGAAGAAAATTGAGTTAAAGGGGGGAAATATGTTCATATCTAACACATGCTTCTCTTATTACTACGATAGCACAATCTCATTAAAATCTCCTGGCTCCTGCACAAGTAATAAAACCCCCAAATATAATCATCATATGCAGGAAGTGCTGGACTTGAGTCAGTCTTATGCCACATGATAGTAGAGCCCATTCCTTCCCCATAATAGTAGAGCCCATTCCTTTATTGGTATTAGCTTTTTTATTCAGTGCTTTATTTATGACATACCATAAAAATAATGAACAAGAAAGGAAAGCTCCTAACCTCCGCCCAGACCCTATATCACGTGCAGATATTTCACAGTATTCCTAATGATCCTTTTTTTCTTCTTTTTTTTTCAACAAAATACTGCTTTTCCATGATCAAAACACCTGCCATTATATTTTAATCATTTTCAAGATGTTTTCAGGCTCATTATCTTCTGAATCCTCCCAACACACTTACAAGGAAAAAAGGAGGACAGAAAAAGGTGCCTCTAAATCACAGAAGTTGGAAAGAGGGCCCAGAGACATAAAGTAATTTGAAGAAGTTCACACCGTGAAATACCATCCAGAACAGCCTCCAAGTCCTGCTTGTAGAGACAGGGTGTTTTTGCCAGAAGCCACACTCCCAGCAGCCCCTGTGACACACAGACCTAAGCCAACCCATATGGGAGCAAACAGCTTAAGAAGTTCAGAAGCTAAGTAATTCTTTCTTTTGGAAAAGATGAGGCTCCTGGCTGAGGCAAGAGGCTGACCAGGAGCATCCCAAAGTGAGGCCTCCCTCTTGCTCTCAGCCAAGCCACTCCGCCTTGTGCCCACCAATGGAAGTGGAGAGAAGGATTGGAGGAAGGGCACTGAACAGGCGCCCTGGACCTCCTTACCTAACAAGAGTCCTCAACTCTGGGCAAGACTTCATTTGGGACTAGTCACAAGAAGGAGGAACCCAGCCCTAGCCCCTCAGAAACATTCATTCACACTGAGATCTACGTGACCTCCTCTCATGATGCCCAGGCTGTGGCCCTAGTCATCTTCTGTCCCTGAAGTATGTTGCCCATTCATAGCAAAGATAAAATGAGTGAAAATATCAGTTAAGCCTGTCTTTCACAGAGCAAGCCTTCAGCAAGAGCCAGAGCCCCCTCAAGATCACCGGCATGGCATCCTACTGCTCTGACCCTTGTTCAGGAAGCACCCAGAAGTCTTCCTTCTACTTCTGGGAAGCTACTGAAACCACAGGACTCCCTTGATCAAGGTGCAATTTAATATTCCTTCTCCAGCATCACTAACTAGATCAGATTTTTCGGATGAGACTTTTCTATTCTGGGAAGTGTTGCCGTAATTCATGACTTTAGGAGAATGTCCACATACTATCTCCAGCCTCTAGCAGACACTAGATTGGAAGTAGAGCTGGAAGGGCCAGGGTGAGTCTATCTGTGAAAAACTGAATGAGCAGGGAAGGGAGGACCTTCAGAGGCGTCCATGACTGTACTTGGCATCCCTGTCCTGGATGGGGAGGGTTTAAGGGATATTCTAAGCCCATGGGCTTCAGGCCTAAGAAGGGGAGTAGATATGACAAGATCCCTTACTTTCTTCTCTATGTCCCTTAAATTCACTCTCAACCTGCTTACCTATTTGCTTTCAACCTAGGGAAAAACTTGAGTCAGCCAAGAAGTGTCTTAGCAAACTGTAGAGTCTTCTTGGGCCTAGAATCTCTCCCCATTTCTTCCTCACTGACTAAAACATACTGCTGAGGATGTCAGTGTCGTAAGGGAGGAAGTAGTTCAAAGTGAAAGAATAGGGTCAGGCTTGTGTGTCAGTCTATGAGAATAGGGAAAGAGGAGACGATCTCTGCACATTTCCCTCAGAAGAGGGAAGAAGTTTGAATCTAGGACTGAAGATGGGCTGGGGGAAATGCCAGTAACGACAAATCAGATAAAAAGATATCTTGGCCTCAAGCATGAATGTACTACCAAGTTCCTGCATTTTATCACTTCTGACTTCTGAATCTTCTATTCTGAGGAGGCTTATGGAGTTCTGGATGGAACTGAAGACACAAGCATTGGAAGAAAAATGCAAAAACTGGGGTACAACTGAGTCACCAAACAGGCTCTACCAGGAACCAGACACCTTTTGGGCAAACTTAACCGCAAGACACATCATTGAGGAGCTCTTAAAACTTATATTCCTCAAACTAGAAACAGCACAACGGTTCCCCAGGGCAAGCAGGTGAGTAGAAATCTGCAAGATCTGGAGACACTGTAAGGCAGCAGTAAAAGGGAAAAGAGTCTCTCACCTGTTCCGGCCCCTGGAAGCAGATGCGGCAAAGCGGGGTCCTCATGCCACTGTCCAGGCTGCTGCCCAGTGAGTAGCAATCCTCAGCCTTCCCCTTACAGAAGTCATCTGAGGAGGCACTGCTGAGCAGCGACGTGGGTGGCTCCGTGGCTGGGCCACCCCAGTCATCTTCCACAGAAGAAGGCGGCAAAGGTGGTGGAGGCGGCAGAGGAGTGGTCTCCCTGCCCACCCCTTCTCGAGGACCCCTCCAGCCTGCCCACCCCCCGGCACCCAGAGCCGGAAGGGTGTTGTTGTTGGCCGCCAAACTGGGGGGCTGGGGGTCGCCGTGCATGGGCAGGGGCGCTGGAGGGGGGCGCCGCAGCAGGAAAACCTTCAGGTCATTGAAGAGCATGCGGCAGCGGCACTTGAGGAGACCCTGGTGGCGCAACATCGGGGGAGCCGGGGCCCACGGTCCCCAGCGGTACCAGGCACAGCAGCAGCAGCTCCACCACCACCAGAGCTGCCCACTCAAGGGTATCAGCATGTGCCCAGTGGAGGCAGAGAGCCCTGGAGGGGCAGCGGGAGTCTTTGCAGAGGAAGATAGTAGAATGGTTTTGGGGGGCGGTCCACAGCAGAGCTGTGTTATGGGGGGATCTGCTTTCTCACTGGCTCCTCTTACACCCCCTCAAAGTAGCAAATCAATTGCCCCCAGGACGGAGAACTGTGAGTCACTGGTTCTGAACTCTCCCTGGAAAGCCCAACAACAACAAAAAAGGTTTTCTTGTCTTCCCCCTGCCCCCCACCAACCTTAGCTTTGCTCGGGGTGTCTCCTTTTCCTCTCTGACTTGGGGGTACTGGCTTGGGAAGGGGGATTAAAAAAATGTTGAGGAAGGGCTCTTTGGGCCTTGAGATCAAGGTCTAGTTGTCAGAAAGTTTCCCAGGAGAAGATATTTTCAGTTCTTCTCAGATTCCTAGGCAGTGGGAAATCTCTTTTCTTTAGTATAAAAGGGTGGGGAAGATTATAAATCCAATTTGGAGTGGACTGAGCTGGGTTTAGGGCAAAACAGCTCAGTGAAAAATTGAGTACTGCATGTGCAGAGTGAAAAGATAGTTTTCCTCAGGTAGCAGGAGATTGGTTGTTGCGGGTGGGGGTGGGGGGGTTCTGTGGGGAGGAGAGGAGGTTGAGAGAAGTTTTAATTCTCCTGGGCAGAAAACTGGGGCAATTAATCCCCAGAAGCACCAGAGTTGCTTTTAAGAGAGCAGTTGGAGGGGGTGGGGGGGATTGCAGGTGAAATTGGGCAAGGGGCTTGTGCTTTGCCTCTGCAGCCAAAAGAGCTGCACCGAAGAGGGAAAAGCCAATTAGGAGAATAGAAGTGGGAAAATAATGGACTGAGGAAGGGGAAAGAAAGGGGCAGGGGAGAAAAGATCCTTTAACCCTTGCAGAGTAGCTTCCTTCCTGAGCATTAAGATCCTGGCTAGAGGAAGGGTGTGTGTATGGGGGACAGGAGGCAGTGGAGCAGAGAGAAGGGGTAGAGAAAAGGGGCGTGTGGGAAGAGACAGGAGGAAGGAGTAGTTACATGATCTCAGCCCCCAGCCCACCCCTGCGGCAGTCCGTAAATCCGCGGCCCCTTCCCTTTGGCTCCATCAAAGGTCCCTTTGGGCGAGGGGCAAAGGCCGGGAGAAGGGCAGATCAGGGCGGGTGTGTGGCCTCGCCTTTTCTTCCTCTTCCTCTTCTGGGCCGTAGTCGCCCTCCTCCTCTTGCTCCGAGTCGGCCCGCGGCCGCCTATGCTGCTGTGGCGGCGGCAGTGAATTCTGGTCGGCGTCCCGGTGTCTCCGGGGCGGGGGCTGCTCCGGTTCGTCCTCTGGCTGCTGCTCGCCGTCCGGCGCGGCCGCGACTCCCGGCTTCATGATCCTCCTCCTCCTCCTCCTCCTTCCCTGGGGGCCGGCTCTGAGCCCCCGCGCCCGGGCAGCGCTGCCATGCAACCAGAGGCGAGGCAGGCGTAGGGGTGGGGGCGGCTGGGGAGTGAGGAGGGGGGGCAATAAAAAAAATGAAATAAAACTAGTGGAAGAATAAGAATTCGGTTCTCAAATAATCAGGAAAGAGTGCTTCTGGAGAGGTGGGGGTGCAGGAGGGCGGCTGCCAGGTCTTCACGGCAGCTCTGCCCCCGCTACCCCCACCAAGGGCGGCCTCGGCCGGCTCTCTGCCACCCCCCCACCCCACGCCCCTCCCTCCTCTCCGCTGCCTCCGGCTGGTTGGGCTCGCTGTTGCTACCTCCTCGCAGATGCAACGAGGTAAGGCTTGTTTGCGGTGCCAGTTGCAGGTGGGGAGGGGGAAACGAAGCCGTGTGGCCGAGGTGGGAGGCAGCCAGCACTTGGCTCGGGCTTGATCCTCGCGACTCCTCAAAGCCGTATATAAATATATCTCTTTTAAAAGGCGAGAGGAAGCAAATCAGATTCCAGGCTGCTGCCAGGTGTTGTCTCGTCTTCCGCCGTTGCTCAGCACCCGCCGCCGCGACTGCTGCCCCCCTGGCTCAGTTCCCAAAGGGGTGGTGCTGGAAGAAAGGTGGCGGGGCGGTGAGCTGACCGTCCGAGAAATGGAAACAAGGTTCTTGCCGCGGAGAAGGCTCTCAGCTCTCTCCGCCGCTGCCGCTGCCGCGGCCGCCGCTGCTGCATTCAGCACCCCAGGCGAGTGGACAGCTCCCACCCAGACCCCGCGCGTCACGCAAGTAGGGGCCTGACGCAGACGCCGGGGAGGGATGGAGGAGGGAAAGGGGCCAAGAGGAAAAGAGGCTAGGGAGAGAAAGAGAGAGAGAGAGAGGAGAAGAGAAGAGAAGAGAAGAACTGTTCGAGGGAAGGGGATGGGGAGGGACCAAGGGAAAGGAAAGGAAGGAGGCTAGGGAGGGATTTAGGAAGGAAGGGAGGAGGGAGCAAGAAAGGGAGAAAGGCAAGTGGGGTGGAAAGGAACAATTCAGGGTACATTTTCCCCCAGCTGGAACGTATCAGTGTGGAGAGTAAGGTTGTAGAATTTCTTCCCAGTGTACACTATCACCAGCCCTCTGAACGCACATACACAGAGCCTTCTACATCTCAACCAGAGTCCGTTTCCCTGCTCATAAACATTGTAAGCAGATAGCAGTCCATAGGCTTTGGGGGAAAAAAATATAAAGTTTTGTGATTCTCTCACTAACTCCGGGACTCGGTGGAGACGAAGTCCCTCATGACTAAGAACTCAAGAAAAGAAAATGCTTCAAAGAGGGAGGGGGATGCCAGCACCATTTTTGCCAGATTCTTCTAGAAATTCAGCTCCGAAGGGCAGGATTTGTTTGTTGTTGTCGTTGTTTTGGTCCATTTTAATCCTCTGTGCCTAGGTCAGTGATGGCATGTAGTATGTGCTCAATACATATTTGTTGAATGGAATATGACCACCATCACCATCATCAAAGTCATCATTACTCCAAGCTATAGACCTCTCCCAATTGTGAATCATAAGAACCCAGAGCAATATTAAGCCTCCTCCTAACCAATATCTCCAGCCTCCCTCCATCCAAGCATTTAACTGAGCCTCTGACAAGAGGTAATTTGAAATGGATTTTAATTTCTTCTTTTATTTCTGTTTCTGACTCATGTCACCCCATCCCATCCTTGTCAAGGAGTTTCTAATGAGTAGTAAGGTATCCCCAAATATGAAGAGCAAGAAAAAGAAAACTTAGAGTGGTCTATACAAGTAACTCGGTACATACAGCTGTAGACTTGGGTCATTTAAAACTTAGGTTTGCTTTCTTGCCTTTCTTCATAAACCCCCTCCCCCTCAATACACACACACTACCAAGGTCATAGACTTGGACAAGCTATCTCAATGAGTCATCTACACAGCTGTGGTAATGCCTTTAGAAATATTAGAGCCATAAACAGAGAAGCATGCAAAATCTCTGCACCAAAATATCACTGGCGTGAAGTTCAGCCCTATGAATCATAAGAAAACTACCCCTTTGCTGCCATCTCCTTGAATGATTTCTTCCTACAAGCTCTAAGGAGCAAGGACCTAAGTCAGGGTCTTGATTAAGCCAAGGTAGCTGCTTGTATGAATCATTCCTCAACACCCACCATGGACTCTGACACCCGGTCCAAGGTGAGTGGATGAAAGAGAATCCTACAAAAATAACTACAAAAACAACTACAAAATAATATGTATATTACTGATATCAGCACACCCACTCTGCCACAAAAGAGAATTTCTTTGTTACAAAAATCCATCTGCTCTCAAAGAAAATTCTCTGTGCACCACATCACCCTGTGCCTGATTCTGACATTGCACAAATAATGCTCTCACCATATATTCATCTCCCTCTATAAGCCACAGAGCTCCTTGAAGGCAGGGACCAGTATTTATGTTTGTAACATCAGCATATAATATAGAGCCTAAAGCCTACTGGGTGATCAAGAAAATGAATGCTGAATGAAAGAAAGGCCTTTTTGTTTCAGTGAAGCGACCCTATTTCTCCCTTTCAACCTAAACACGTTCGTGTGAGTAGTCTCAGACGTGACTGAATATCTACTTTACCTAAAATTGAACTTCAGGGTCTTGTAAAATACTAATCTTCATAAAATACTAGTTTCAAGTATGTCATGGAAGTAAATTGGGGCAGGAGATAGAAGAGCCATATGAAACCTATATTCAGAGTTATAGAAAGGGGTTATATCCATAAGACTGTCTTTCCCAACCTATCCACTGAAAGGAAAACGATTTCTAGAAACAGAAAGCTGCTAAGGACAGGGAGCAACAACAGGGCTGTCTTCAGAAAGACCGGAAGGCTTGAGGGCTCTGTTTTGAATATAATGTAAATCCTGAAAAAACCTCACTGAGTTAGAGTCTCTTTATGCTGCTCATGAAACAATGGTTGTGAGCCCCAAGAGTAAAAGCCACAGGGAAGAAAATGTTAAGTCAATAGGTCTCCATTAAAGTATTCAAAAAATATTTGCTAAACACTAGTTGTAGGCAAGGCATTGTGTTGGAAGATGGCAACACAAAAATGGATTGGTTGGAATTGCATCCCCAAGAGTCTAGTACTATAAATATGTACATAATCATAACATAAGGTACAAAGTAATAAATGCTACAAAGGTGCAAAAAGTTTTGGGAGTGTTTAAAATAAGGAGGTAACTCTGTTTATGGCTTAGTGGCAATTGGAAAGTGGGAAGAAATGGAGATGTTAGAGCTCCAAGAAAGCCCTTTTCAAAAAGTAACATTTGAACTGAGTTAAGATATAAGTTAAAATATAAGAGAAGGGGATGCTGAATACTTTAGTTCTTCCGTTTGACTGGAGCACAGGTACTTGATAATAAGCAGCTGGAAGTCAAGTCTGAAAAGGAGGCTGGAGCCAGATCACAGAAAGCCCTGAATGCCAATCTATGAGAAGATTTACTCATTGACCAATTATTTGTTTTAACGGTTTTAAAGATTTGGAGCTGAAGGTGAAGGGCAGTAATAAACTTTATCTCTGAGCAGGTTAATTAACTGGATGGGATTTCATTGCTAACAGGTGAGAAGCAATCAATATTTTTCATTTTATGCCAGAAAGTTCTCAGCTCCTTAATAGATTTAGTCTTTTAAATGGGGTTGTTTTTCAGATATATTTCATTACATATAGAGATGCTGGGGTCATGTGAATTAGAAGAGTAAAAGAATGAGAGGCTCCAAGGAATAGTCTTCAGGAATAAATATTAGGAGATGAAGATTTCAGAAGAGGGTTATTATGGAGGTCATTGCACTTGCTTCTCCAACCAGTGGAGTCCCACAGTTATCCCATACTAACTGCTATTGTTTCTTCTTTATCTAGACAATGAGTATTCAAGCTAGAAGGCATTTTACAGAGACTAGAAAGAAAACAAAACAAAACAAACAAAAAAAAGAGGTCCAGAAAGATTAGGTGGCACTGTGCCCAAGATCCCACAGCAAAGTAAGTGTCAGAAAAGAGCTCAAACTTCTACATCTTCTGATATTCAGTATAGTTTGCTTTCTACTATATCATCTGGATCTCTTCAAACATAATCTGTTCCTCAAGAATAATTGCAGAATTAAAATTATGCAAATTATTAATAGCTACCGTGTACTAAGCCACACACCTTTCTCATACGTACTTAGAAATATCTGTGCATTTATTAAAAATAAAAATTCTTAGGTGCCACCTAGGTCTACTGAATAAGAATTTCTTCTTCTTTTTTTTTTTTTTACATTTTAAAGATTTTTATTTATTTATTTATTTGACAGAGAGAGAGAGAGATCACAAGCAGAGAAGGAGGAGAAGTGGGCTCCCCGCTGAGCAGAAAGCCCGATGCAGGGCTCGATCCCAGGACCCTGAGATCACGACACAAGCCAAAGGCAGAGGCCCAGCCCACTAAGCCACCCAGGAGCCCCTGAGTAAGGATTTCTTGAGGAGAACCTAGGAAAATGCATTTTAATAAGTGCCTTATCCAAGTGATTCTTTTATTTTTAAAACTCCTTAAGTAGTGAGTATTTTCCTCATTTGGGGGGGTGAGAAAACTGAGGCTCAGAATAACTAAGTCTAAGAGTATACAGTTGGTGAATACCAAAGCTAAGATTCTAACACCATCTCTCAACCTAAAGTCTATGCTCTTCTTATGATGCCACCATGCCTTTTAAATTAAATATCTAAGGGGTGCCTGGGTGGCTCAGTTGGTTGAGCGGCTGCCTTCGGCTCAGGTCATGATCCCGGAGTCCTGGGATCGAGTCCCGCACCGAGCTCCCAGCTCCACTGGGAGTCTGCTTCTCCCTCTGACCTTCTCCCCACTCATGCTCTCTTTCTCTCTCTCTCTCAAATTCTCAAATAAATAAATAAAATCTTTAAAAAATAAAAAAATAAAAAATGAATAAATATCTAAAATAATTAATTAATTGATTAAATTTCTATGCCACATAGAATCCCCACAGTTATTATCTATCTGCCATATTGTGCCATGTTAAAAACTCAGGCTTAGGCAGTGGTAGGCAGCCTCTGAAAGGGTTCCCAATGATCCCCATCTCCTGATAGTTAAGCCCTTCTGTAATCCCCTCCTTTTGAGAGTGGGCTGGACCTAGTGACTTGTTTCTAGTACGTAGAATACAGCAAAAGTGATGGCATATCACTTCAGAGATCAGATAACAAAAGGCTGCCTTTCATCTTGCTCTCACTCTCTCTCTGGCTCTTCTCACTTGCCCACTCTGATGGAAACTAGCTCCCATGTTGTGAGCTGCACTATGGAGAGGACCTACCTGGCAGGCAGGGAACTGATGATAGCCTCCAGCCAACAGCCAGCAGGGAACCGAGGCCCCTAGTCCAACAGCCCATGAAGAAGCAAATCTAGCCAACAGCCATATGAGTGAGCTTGGAAATGAATCCTTCCCCAGTTGAGCCTTGAGATGACTGTAGCCCTGGCCAACAGTTCGACTGCAGCCTCGTGAAAGAAGCTGAGCCCGAGAACGCAGCTTAGCTGTGCCTGAATTCCTGATCTACAGAAGCCATGAGGTAAATGCGGTTGTTTTAAACCCTCTATACTCTATCACAGCCCTCACCCCCAACACACACAAATACAGAGATATCTACCTCTCAACCAGAGTCCATTTCCTAGCATGTAAGGAAATACATGAGTATTTGAGTAGATATCCATCTGCAAGCCTTGGAAGAAATAAAGTTTTGGGAATCCCTCACTGAACCTGAGGACTAAGCCCCTCATGACTGAGAACTCATAAGAAGGAAATGCTTCAGACAGGAAGGGAGTTGCTAGCTAGCATCATTTCCTCTTCTAGAATTTAAGCTCATGGGGCAGGGATTTTTTTGTTGTTCATTTCAATCCCATGTGCCTAGGTCAGTGATGGATGTACTAGGTGCTCAATACTTACTTGTTAAATGAATTGTGACCATCATCACCATCACCAATGTCATTACTCCAAGCTGTAGACCTCTTTCAATTGTGGATCACAAAAATCCAGAGCAATTATTATAGCCTCGCCTTAATCAAAAGCCCAGACTCCTCCTTATCTAAGCTTTTTACTGAGCCACTGATAAGGGGTCATCTGAAATGTATTTTAATTTTCTCTTCTACTTCTGCCCCTGACTCATTGTCACCCTACTCCATCCTTCTCAAGGAGTTTCTAATGAGCAAAAAAGTGTCCCAAATGTAAGAAACACACTACGTTTGGGGGTGATTTCTCAGACAGCAATTGATAATTCTTACATAAGGGCACTGAGAACATCAGTCATTGTGCCCATGGTTTCTCCGCCCCAAGGCACTCTACTCTGACCTCAGACAGTTTGATAATTCACAAGATAATGCAAGTGTAAATGTGAGAACTCACCAGGAAAAAGCAAAAGTATTTCGTATGCTTAGTTGGTGGACTGAACTTAAGACCCGAAAGAGCTCCTCTGAAGCTAAAGTATGCCTCTAAGATGACCCGTGGTGCTTGTTAAAAGTGCAGATTTCCCAGTAGACTCTCATCTCCAGAGATTTTGACTTCCTCGTCTACTATAGACTTGGAATATGTATTTTCTGCTAGTTCCTTGGGCAATTCTGGAACCGCTGGTACTTGAGTTCCACTGTAAAGAAACTGACTTAGAAGATAAAGCTCAAAGTGAGGCCCCCACCCTCCAGTTACCAGCCACTACCTGGGCAGGGTGGCCATTTCCCTGCTAGGAGTTGATATTCGTCTCCAGACATGAATGAGGAAAGAGCACATTCCAAATTAATATCAAAAAGAGCTAACATAATGATATGGAAAGTGCTGAGCAGAGATATGTGTGTTCACCACCTGAGTCCTGGACCATTCTTGATGATGGGTATACAATGGAGAGCAAGATAGATGAAGGCCTTGCTCTCACAATGCTCACATCCCAGTGTGGTAAACAGAGAATTAGGCAAATAAATAAGTTACTTTCATAGGGTGATAAGTGCTAGAAAGAAACTAAATGGGTTATGGGGCTCCTGGGTAGCTCAGTCTGTTAAGCATCCAACTGGAACTTAGTTGAGGCCTTGATCTCAAGGTCATAAGTTCAAGCCCCACATTGGACTCCACATGGGCACAGAGCCTACTTAAAATAACAATAACAGAGAATGAAAAAGTAATGGGAGGCTAAGGAATGAGAACAGGTGATGGAAGATGAAACTGGAGAGGAGAACAAGAATTACATCATGTAGAGACTACAAAAATGGTGAGAGAGATTGCATTTATTTCTAAGTGAACGGGGAAGCCACTAAAGAATTTTAAGTAATAGGTTTCTATTTTTATTTATTTTTTTAAATTAACATATAATGTATTATTTGCCCCAAGGGTACAGGTCTGTGAATTATCAGGCTTACACATTTCACAGCACTCCTCATAACACATACCCTCCCCAATGTTCATAATCCAGCCACCCTAGATTTCTATTTTTAAAAGGTCACTCTGGTTGCTGAGTAGGGAAAGAACTAGAGGTCAACCATTCCTTAAACACTTACAAGTGCAGACACTGTGTCAAGCACTTTATATGCTTTATCTCATTTAGTCTGCACTAAAAAATGTATGGGTTAGATATTATCATTTTCCCCATTTTGTAGAAGAGGAAACTAAGCTCAGACTATTAAGCAACTTGCCTGAGATCAAACAGCTGATAAATGACTATGGTCCTTAACTCCAGTGGTCACCAATATTTCTGATTCTCTTCCCTTTCCTGGATACATGGAAAACTGTATTTCCCACCTCCCTTTGCAAGTGGGGAGGGTTTTGTGACTAGTGTTGTCAATGGATTGTGACTTCAAGTGGTAAAGTCCTCCCAGGCTGACACATTTCAGAGCCAGCATGTGATCTGCAATCCTGATTCCTCTGCCTCTGTACTCATGGTAGCATGTGTTGAGATGGGATGTCATTAGATTAAAGCAGCCTGCTTTGCTGAGCACGACATGAAGGGAGCTGCCCTGCAGAGTCACTCAGACCTGCACTGACTTGGTGGAAAGACAAAATGAACTTTTACTGTGTTAAGAAACTGGAAATGCAGGGGCATCTGGGTGGCTCAGTGGGTTAGGCCTCTGCCTTTGGCTCAGGTCATGGTCTCAGGGTCCTGGGATCAAGCGCCACATCAGGCTCCCTGCTCAGCGGGGAGCCTGCTTCCCCCCCTCTCTCTGCCTGCCTCTCTGCCTACTTGTGATCTCTTTCTCTCTCTCTCTCTGTCAAATAAATAAACAAATAAATAAATAAATCTTTAAAAAAAAAAAAGAAGAAGGAAACTGGAAATGTGGTGCTGTCTGTTACTGCAGCATAACCTAACCATTCCAAGAATGGAAACAGACTCTTGGGTTATATAAACAGTTTGCCCTCTAATCAGCTGTGTGACTTCAGAGATCAATCATGCTCTGGGTCTCAGTTTCCCAGTCTGTAAAATGTTAACTTGGGATCAGGAGAGTGATGTGGTTCATTCTAGTTATGCCACTGAGTGAAATACACTGCGGTAGCCTGACTATGAGCCAAGCTCTTATATGTTAGCGGAAAACAAGTCTCTGCTTTCCCTCTCACCACATGCCATGGCCACTTGATAGCAGCTCAGCACTTCCTTTTCCTCTGTAAGCCTCCTGACTGGGGCATGAAACCACCTGCATGGCCTCCTTTCCATGCCACATTCTTAGCTCAGAGCCATCTGTTGGGGTTTTCGGTTTGGGGATGCTCCTGGAGGGGAATGACCTGCCAGCCTGCTCCATGTCGGCACGGCCCTCCTGCTCACCTACTGTACCAATGTCTGCTCAAGCTTCTCCAAGCTCTCTTTCTGGGAAGGCAAATTGTATTATTAAATATTCAAAAAGCCTGCAATGAGACAGTGGACATGAAAGACAGAATCTGCTTCTCGATTGTGCTGAGAGGGCAGTTGCCTGCTCGGAGTCATCCTTGGACAAAGAAAGAAGTGGTCTCAGCTGAAGATTCTCCGAGCTCCACTGGATGTGCCTTTGATGTGTCCATCCCATACCTGGTTCCAGAACATGAGGGCTTTTGTCCTTTGTGGGGACAAAGCCCTTCACCAACCAGCCCTCTTTGGAAACAGCGACATGTGATCATGCATGGAATTATAGGCACCTGAGATGTACATATGCATATGTAATCCTAAACAGAAATGTAATCTGTATTTATACCCTGAACTCCCCCCAGTTCACACATGTACCCACAACCTGCAAACTTCAGCCATATGCTATATATAACCCATTTTAACAGAGAACTCACTTAATGCAACGTGGCTTTAAAAAGAGCCTATTGTAAATGACTGCCTGATGTGCACATGTAGATCAATAGCCAGACAGATAGAAATATTGATTTTTAGATATATACATAGCAATAATAAAACCTTGAATTTATATACCCTCCTTGTCCTGGGGAATTCACAGGATATGTTGTCTCCCCTATGTGAAGAGCACAAAAGTTTATCTGTGCATGAGATAGGAAACGGAGTTAATAAAAACTAAAGAAAGCCCCTTAGTATCCTGATTTTTGTCAACTTACACCTCATACATCCCAAGTATCTGGATTCATATACCTTCCCAAACAGGGAAGACCTGAGCTCTATAAACCACACCAAGAAGATGTAGGTAATGCCATCCCTGTCCATGCTACATTACCATATTCTAAACAATATTACCTGGAAATTTTTAAATTGTACCTTCACTTCCTACAGTATTTATCATCTCTGCCTTTTCAGATTAGATATAGCTATGAATATAGGGGGTTGCTACATGACTAATTGTGTAAAAATCCTCTAAGCTATCCACTTAAGATTTGTGCACTTTATTGTGTATAAGTAAATACTTCATTATAAGAAAGTAAGACAACATAAATTTGCCTTGTGAAGTCCAGGATGCATTCTCATAAACTGGAGTCAGGTTAATAAAGGGTATATAGTATATGGGCATGACTCAGAATTCTGTTAGTGCAGATAAAGTGGAACACTGAGTCTTGAATCTGATAACTCCTGGTTGTGTGACCTTGGCCACCTTACTCAACCCTTCTGTGCCTGTTTCCTCATCCGTACACAAAATAGAAACAACCTCGAGTGTGATACGAAGATTAAATGAGAATATTAATGCAAAACACTTAACATGGTTTTTGGCACATAGTCAACTCTCAGGAACAGTTGGCTATTGCCCTTATGATGTAGTGACCCCTAACTCTTTGTGCTCACACAGCCAGAGGCCACTCAACGCATGGCACTCTTTACATACTGCAATTTCTGCCCCCTACCTCCACCACCACCAAAAGTGTCTGCAAAAACAAAAAGGTTTAAATATGATCAGAAAACTAATGAATGACTTTTTAATGTCCTGATTGTCCAACCCCATCTGTAACAGCCAAATGAATAAATTTTGGTCTTCCAAATTTCCAGCTGAGCATCGTGTTTTTTCCAACATCTTCAGCAAACAACACAACCTCCTCCCATCACCAGCTCCCCCATACCTCGAATCTGCTTTTCTAATCTTGAGACGCTACCTCATGGTCCCGTCACCCAGCAATTTCCCTTTGTATACATACCCCTGCAGTTCTATGCCCCAGAAAAATTACCTTGACCAACATTCTCTTCCAATTTACTTACGTGAGCAGTGTGTGTGTGTAGAATGAACAAAGACATGGGCTTTGTAGTAAGAAAGGCCTGGATGCTCCTCCTAGGCATGTCTCTTGGGGCAAGTCATGTGGCTTCTCTGAGCCTTAGTTTCCTTATTTAGAAAATGGGAACATGGATCCCTACCTTAGAGGGTGTGATGAGAATGGATAAGAACACACATATCAAGTAAGTGCCAAGCACAATGCCTAACATTAACACCTCTGACCAGAAACACAGGTTACTGATAAAGGAGGGAGCTTACTGCAAATTCCTTGCCTAGGAGACAATTTGCAGTACTGTTAGACAAGATACATTTTTATTAGCTGAAATGAAATTGTGTGCCTTCTTGAGAATTATCTTCTCTGAGCATTTTCATTGAGAGCTGGTCCTAGCTAGGACTGGCAAGATGTGTGCAATTCATACATACTTGTGAAATTCAAGCACATTATCTCTTACTGACAAACCATAATGACTGTAATAAACAGGGAAGCCTCTGTTCTAATAAACAAGTAATTATAGTTGACAATAAATGTGTAAACATGATGCTAATTAGCAAATCCTCCCATAGCTGTTTCCAGTTTGGGGACCCATATAAACATGTTTTCAGGGAATATGGGTAAGACTGGATGGTCCATGTTCTCATCCATAGGTATATGAATATATGGGCAACTGGTGCCACCTTCCTTGTCAATCCTTTTTCCCCCCGTAAGAGAATTACATTCTCCAGTGGAGAAAACAAGGTCATCTTAGTATCTTGGTCTCCAGAGTAATCCCTTTAAACTCAGGTTTTCTAGTAAACTTGTGGGACTGTGATTTATTACACAAAGTTCCTTTAGATATGGGGACACTGGCTTCATTATCTGGGTTCTTTCCAAAACAAAGACATGGCCTGTCAATCCTGGGATTTGGGAATGGCAGGTAAAAGAAGATTGAAAGGAGAAAGTGGCTGAGATTAATAAACTGTCTTAAACCAACAAATTGTCTTTATTGAACTAAGAAGAAGAAAAACCACATGGGGAGATAGTGCCCAGAGTGGAGGTTCTACTCTGCTTGCAGGCAGAAGCACTATAGCTTGGAACTTCTCTTCCAAAGCAGAGAGAATTCCCATTAATGCTTCCCTAGAGATGGGCTGCAAAATTATTTCCAATGAGGAACAGCCACAATTAATTCCCTGGCCATATGCAAAAATGCCAGAGGCCTTACTTATAAAAATTTTTCAAGGAATCCTTTTTTTTTTCCTTTACTATTTTTTGTTGATATAATGACCAAAGGAAAGACAGGCATAATGTTCTCCTAATCTCTTTCCTAACTCTTTTATTCCTCTTTGTAAGAGGGTTCATGAATATCACATTCCTTTCACATGTTCCCTTTCTCTCATCTTTCCAGAGTGACAACTTCTAAGAAGTCTTCTTGGATAAAGAGGGAGAGAGAAGCAATATTGCTCGCTTGTTAAGGACACTGCCTTTTGGCTTAGAAAGACTTGTATTTGATCCCAGCTCCTCAACTGTTTCAGTCAGCACAGGTTAGGTTATGCTGCAGTAACAAATAGCACCACATTTCCAGTTTCTTAATAAAACGAGAGTTTATTTTGTCTTTCCACCAAGTCAGTGCAGGTCTAAGTAACTCTGCAGGGCAGCTCCCTTCATGTCATGCTCAGCAAAGCAGGCTGCTTTAATCCAATGACATCCCATCTCAACACATGCTACCATGAGTGCAGAGGCAGAGGAATCAGGATTGCAGATCACATGCTAGCTCTGAAATGTGTCAGCTCAGAAGTACCTTGTTACTTGAAGTCATAAACCATTGAGAATGCTAGTCACAAGACCTTCCCTAATTGCAAAGAAAGATAGGAAATATAGCTTTCTACATATTCAGGACAGGGAAGAGAATCAGAAATATTGGAAACCATTTGTATTAATAACCATAGTTACCAGCTGTTTCATCTTGTTACCTAACTTTCTGGCCCTCAGTTCTCCCAGCTATAAAACAGGAAAAAGAATAGTATTTAACTCATACTTTTTTTGTGCAAATAAAATGAGGTGAGGCACTGAAGGTGTTTGGCACAGTATCTGGCATCTTGTAAGTGTTCAAGAAATGGTAGGTAGCATTTTCAAATACAGCATTATTAGCATACTTTCTACTTCCTTAGACAATAGGGTACAAATGTTGCCAGTGACTGGAAGTCGAGAGGAATAATAACCTTCAAATCCATAATTTTATCTAGTAGCCTTTGCAAGAAGGCTAGGTCCTAAAGAACAAGTGTGAATGACGATCTTTTAGACTTATAGAACTTTGGGTTCTATAAGGCATGTGATACCTAGTATGACAGTGTGGTTCAGGGGATCCTGGACCTGCCACCTGCCCATTTTTTTATTATTTTCAGGGGTAGAATTTAGTGATTCATCAGTTGCACGTAAGACACAGTCCTCATTACATCAAGTGCCCTCCTTAATGCCTAACCCTCAATTATCCCTTCCCCTCCAGCCACCCCCCTTCCAGTGACCCTCAGTTTGTTTCTTAGAGTTCAGCATCTCTTATGGTTTCCCTCCCTCTCAATTTTTATCTTATTTGATTTTTCCTTCCATTCCCCTATGTTCATCTGTTTTGTTAAATTCCACCTATGAGTAAAATCGTATGGTATTTGTCTTTCTCTGAATGACTTATTGCGCTCAGCGTAATATCCTCTAGTTCCATCCATGTCATTGCAAATGGCGAGATTTAATTCTTTGTTATGGCTGAGTAATATTCCATTGTATATATGTATACACCACATCTCCTTTTCCATTCATCTGTCGATGGACATCTGGGCTTTTTCTATATTTTCTGCCGCTGCCTATTGAGTCAGGATTCTTAGAGAAATCGGACAATACAGAGACTTTCTACTGAAGTTACGATATACAGATGTGTAGTTAAGAATAAGGGAGTATTGAGCCACTCAAGAAGATAACATCCAAGAGGGGTTTTTTTTGGTTTTTGGTTTTGGGTTTTTTTTTTTTTTTTGGTCTTTTTGTTTGTTTGTTTGTTTTGTTTTGTTTTTTAGAGATAACATCCAAGAGTTAATGCCACCTTTAGATCTGAAGGATCAAAGGGAGGAAGTGGTATGATGGAGTCTAAATAAAAGAAGCATCATGAAGGAAGAGGGGTTCAACAGAAGCACTGGTTATAATGGAATGTAGCCACATAATGGAACGTAGCCACAGTGACAGCAAGAAAGAATCAGGAGAAATAAATATTTGAATCTCTCCTCCCTCCCTTTCACCTCCTGGTGACGTCAACTATAACCCAGCCATAAGCCAGAGGACAAAGGGCCTGGGTGATGCAGTCCGTAGAGCTCAGTTCCAGGGCAGAGAAGTCGTCTGAGGTTGGGGACACACAGCACACTTGTGCCCTAGCTCTCCCTCTCTCTGAACACTTCTTAGCTACCACCTCTTTCACTCCCTCCCCCTTCTCTGCCTCTCCTGCTTTCACTGTGCCAGGCTGACTGAGCATCTCCTTAGGTGAAAAGTGCTGCCTAGATGGAGGTAATTAAAGCCATAGGACGTCTACCTACCGTGTGCAATGAAGAATTCACTGGCTCCAGTCCAGAGTCTTCCTAGACAGTCCCATTGACCTCCCACTGCTGCAGCTGCTATTTTGAGTCCAAGTGCAAACACAGTTCTTGCCTCTGTAGTCTCTTGATGAGAGGAGTGTGGGTGGTGGGCATCTGTTGTTTTTGCCGCCCAGCATCTATTCACCTCATCTTGATTACCATCTCCAGCTCTCTCTGCAGTATCACCCTTTCTTCCCTACTCTCAGCTTCAGGTAGGGTTGATGCATCCTGGCTCAGAGGTAGAACATGTGACTTAGGCTTAAGCCAATCATTGCACCTCATCCTCCTATACGCAACACTTGGTTCAGGAGGTGGACATTATAGTGAAATTTTCTTAGAAATGCGGGGACAAAAACCATTGCTTTCCAGATAGAACATTGTAGAAGACATTGTGGTTGACTCTTCACTAACCATTCCACTCTAGGTAATTGTCTAAGCCAAGGTTTTTCAATCTCAGCACTACTGACATGCTGAACCAGATAGTTCTTTGTTGTAAGGGCTGTGTCCTGTGCTCTGTAGGATGCTTAGCATCACCCCTGTCCTCTACCTACTAGACGCCCAGTACGTGCCCCAAAGTGTCGTTTGTGACATGTTGTGAGACAACATCTTCCCTGGTTGAAAATCACCGGTCTAAGCTAACATGATAATTGCATTCCATTTTTCAGTTGTTGGTTGAAAAATGGGCGAGGAGAAAAATTCTGTCCCATAAGACATGAGAAGTCTTCTAGAAGATACTGGGAACATTTCCTTTTTCTGAAGAAAAAGCTGGAGGAAGTGGAAGTTTTACTTCTTTTGTTGTGCATTGCAATGTCTAGACATAACAGTTGGAGTTCCAATAGCCATGTGTGACCATGTGGGGGAGGGACCATTCTGAGAGAATAACTGATACTGAAAAGAAAAGAGTAGAAAAACTTGGCTCCTCAATGATGTTATCGAGGCACCTAATTAACCAATCTAGATCACGCTACATCTTTGGATTTCTTGTTGTATAAGGGCGAGACTTTCCTCATTGATTAAGCTGACTTGAATCATATTTTCTGTTGTCTGCAGTTCAAATTACCCAGCCAACGAAGACTTTAATATGGGTGTACGTGACCCTGAAAGATTCTACATGTTCTTTTGTGATCACAAAGGAAGATCCTACCTAAGACTTGAGAAAATACAGATGATGCAGAGCTGAGAGGAGAGAAGAAATGTGTTTTAGGGACAGTGGTTCAAATATATGAGACAATACATTTTCCTTGCTTGGTTTTAGTCCGTTAGCGTTGGGTTTTCTGTCCCTTGCAATAAAAAAATGATCTGATACAGATGGACGAAGAATAGTGCCTATAACATCAGAAAGTCACCTCAGAGTAAGCAAGAGATGTGAGTATTTAAGATACCAGTTCACCCAAATTAATCTGAACCTTTCAGCTGTGTATATACAGCGAGTAAAGTGGAATAAGTTACTTCGCAACCTCCCCAGCCCATCTCCCCAAGTATAAAAAATACTCCTGCCCAAAATACTACTAAAATTAAGCAAAGTATGGCCCTTAAATATGGACAACTTTTCCCAATTTCAAATTCCACTGACTCATCCTAGATTTTATCTAAATGCTCTGTGTAGCTATTTGATCAAATCGAAAGCTGTTGGATCCCTAAAAGGAAAGAGTTAAAAGTAAACCTAGATACATCCTGTCTGACTTCTTCATTTTTGCTCAGGAGGAAACTGAGGGCCAGGGAGGGGGAACGATGACCAAGGTCACACAGTTCCTGAGTGGCAGAGCTGGGACCGGAAGCCACGTGTCCTGACTCTTCCGATCCCTGTTCATCCTCCCTCACTTCACCTACCAGATATTGTGTTTTGTTTTCGGGAACAGTCCCTGCAGAGACTGGGGACTTGGCTGGGCTTTCCTGAAGTGCTAGAAACCAGTGTCCCAGCATCCAAATATTCTCAGTCAGTGGTACCCATGAAAACACGTGCTTCAGTATCTGGAGCAGCCCTAGGAAGCTCTGGGACAGCCGGGACCGTCCTCCTCAGCTGGGATGGAAGGCCCTTCTGGTGAAGCTAGGCCAGCTGCCTGCCCTCCCTCAGGCTGAGCCAGAACCAGCTGGATGCTGGAGGGAGGACGGCTGGAAACAGCAGAGGGGGAGAACGGGCCCTCCCAGTGGCAGGAGGCACAGCATCTTTTGTGCCACTGAAAATTCCATCCAAGTTTAAAGCTGACACAGGTGGAGTGGGCGGGCCTCTGTGATTTGATGGGTTCTCTGAGGTTCTGGCTGCCTAAAAATATCTCTTCTACCCACCTGCCTGTGACACCCTCCCTTCTTATCGGGCCTGCAATTCCTGCCATTAGAGTCTCGAAGGTTTTAGATGACAAAGGATGGAGCATGTTTCCCAGCAGGTCACCGTGAAAGCGGGTTTCCTGGGAGTAGAAGGGAGGCCCTTGTGTCTGCTCCTTTTAGCACAAAGAGGTAATACTGCCAGGAGCTTGAGAAGGCGAGACTGGCCTACTTTACAATTGTGGCTCCTACTGAGAGACACCAGTCACTCAGTTCATTCATGCCCTATGACCAGGGCTTTGAAGAAATTAAGCAGCGGGCTTTAACAAAACTAAGGTGAAGATGCTGACAAGCGAAGTATATTCTGTCCTTCCCTTGCATTCCTATTCAGGTTTCTGTGGGAACCTGGGTCCTCGTTGGAGAACTTTCCCAGGCGCCTGCTGCAGTCGACCAACAGAAGCCTTCCAGAGCTCCGGAGGGCTCTCCAGTTATTGCTGCTCTCCTTTTCCCCTAAATCCTTTCCCATTTCCTTTTGTCGGCACTTCCCTTGGGCCAATCCCAGAAGGAAATTTAAAACCCTGGCATGCTCCTGAGAAGGAGAGGGATGAAATGGTGGAGGGCAGGGAGGGGCAGCCTGAGAGATTCAGAACTCGGCTGATTGATTTTGTCCATCCCATTCCGACAGGTGTGAGCCTCCACTCGGCTCTTTCAGAGGCTGAGGAGAGCGAGAAAGGGCGACAGCGAGGGGCAGAGGGAACGGTAGCTGACAGCCAGGGCCTGGCAGGCGCAGGGTGATTAATGGGCTTGGTCTTGGGGAACAGGCAATGGCCAGAGGAAGCGGGGGTAGTGTTGACGGGGTTGGGAGTTGCGCTAAGAATTTATCAGCTCTGGTGTGAAGGGGAAGCTCTCTGAATACTTAAGAAGATGCTTGGTTGTAGGGCCGATTCATGGGGATCCGTGTGGATACTTTGGGTTCGGTCAGACAATGCATGCATTCATTTACCAGGTGCCCGGGGGATAAGACCAGAGAACCCAGTTGAAGAAATGGATTAATGTCAGACCATTCTGCGATTGTCTTATCTGGGCCAGACACACCCTGGTGGCTGGGGAGGGAGTGGCGGGTGGGAGTCGGGTGGCTGGAGTGTGGGGATGCCTTGCCCTTGAGACAGATGGTCCTCCCATTGTCAGTGGTCCTGGCAAGACTTTAATGGGTTGTTAGCTATAAGAATATAAGGAGGAGGGACTTCCATAGGGAAGGAAAAAAGCATATTCGTTCTCCTCAGAGTACACCTTCAGCCGGTGCCTCCAGGCCAAGGACAGCCCCAGGATATTTCTGGTGTGAGTACTCATTCTGGCAGGAAAAAGCTGCCCTTTGCCCATGGAGGTCAGCCAGGGGCCAAGCCAGGAAACAGATTTAAAGGATGAGCCTGATATGGGGCAAGTTTTTGACCATTCTCAGTTTTCACAATTTCCTTTCGTTAATCGCAGACTTAGAGGAAGTTCCTCTTAAGACTTATAACCTGGTTTCGGTGACGCTGTCGTGGCTGAGGACCCAGCCACGGAGCAGAGAGCAGCGTCCCCCCTTCCTGAGGCTGCAGAAGTAGACACAATGGCAGTCACAGGGCCCTTGTACCCAGTGGGAACGTCATGGAAGTCAGTGGCTGAGGCAGGGGCTTGCAGATAAGGCAGAATGAAATAACCTCATAAAAAAATGAAACAGGGCGCCTGGGTGGCTCAGTGGGTTAAGCCTCTGCCTT
>CM052810.1:156104592-156183162 GCA_028533885.1 Nasua narica
TCTGTTGATGGACATCTAGGTTCTTTCCATAGCTTGGCTATTGTGGACATTGCTGCTATAAACATTCGGGTGCATGTGACCCTTCGGATCACTACATTTGTATCTTGAGGGTAAATACCCAGTAGTGCGATTGCTCCTCCTCTGATCTTTAAAATGTAATGTTGTTTTACATGTAGACAGAAGGACTTTTAAAACAGCTTTTCATCTACGCTCAGTATACACTAAGAATGGGACTGCGAGGCAAATTACAGGAAGACTGGACTTCATTGGGCTCAGCGCTTCCCCAGAAGTTGCCCAGCATTTTGCAAAGTCACATCACTGACAGCCATGGTGCTTGTGGTAACTGAGTCTCCGACGTGACCTCCTGCACCAGCCTCCCTCCAAAGCAGTCCGGTTGCGATGATTTTACTTTTAGGGTCTGTTTCACTGTCTTCCGGTGCTGGCTCTCTGTAAGTGTCTGCCAGCCTCTCGTTATGCCCAAACCAGACATAGATGCCTCCAGCTGCATTTCCCTTGCAGTAACGTCCTGACCTCCAGGTTTGGAGGGGGTTGGGACAAGAGGTAAGAGGTAAGCATGCATTTCCCAAGCTCCCTGACATTCATTCGGGGGGCCAAGGAATGCCCCTGTGGGTCACAACAGAAGGAGAACTAGCTGGGGCTTACCTAGGAAGAAATATTTTGTTGCTTCCCTCCTGCCCCCCTGCCACCCCCTGCCCCCTGCCACCACTACAGCTGTCCCCACCCCCACCCCCCATCATCGCTGCCCACCTTCAGAACAAAACTCCACTGCACTGGCTCCGGGGTCAACTCATGTCTCTCCAGGCACCTCCACTCTGCTAGTCACTGGGCCAGGCATCTCACGAGCATTGACACAGGTATTATTGTCTCCATTTTACAGGTGAGGAAGCTGAGACCCGGTGTCCATGGTGTGGAAAAGACCCTGAGGTATTCTCTGAGAATCCTCACCTGCTTTCAGGAAGGGCTGGGTGGTCCTTTTCAAGTTCAGGCAGAAACAGGCCTTCTCTCTGTTCATTGCCTTTGTCCCTTTTTATGCCCGTGCAGGCTTAGAGGAAAGGGGGGGCAGGAGGAGTTCTAGCCAGATGGCAGGGTAATAAATGACTCTGATTTAATAATCTGCTGCTCTCCTCTTAATTAAAAGGCTTTTCCCTAAATGACTTGCTGATCACCCAAGAGCATACGCTGCTTGGGTGAGATCTGGGGGGGTCAAGGGAAATCGAGACTGAGAGGAGAAGGAGCTGGTAGGCCAGCTTCGGGGGCTCCCTCCCTCATCAGGTCTCAACATATTCCATCTAATCACAGAGCAGTGAGGGATGGATTCTTCTTTGGGGCCTGGACCGGCCTGGAATCTGACTTAGCCATAGGGGTTTTGAATTTCTAGGGTTAAGTATTTTATCTAACATAGACCTTGGCACTCAGGTTCCCCAAAGCCCTATCTGGCCTGGGGGGCTGGTCGATGACCTATGGGCCATTTTGCGTACTTAATGTTACTTACAACCTTGCTATACGGGGCAGTGTCGGGAGGAGTGTTGGGGGTGCCCATCGTTCCAGGCACTGTTGAGATCTTCAGTTGCAATCAGACGACACTGTTTAATAAGCCCCCTATTTCATTTGTGCAATTATCCCGGTGACTAAAATCCGCTTTACAGCAATTGCCATTCGCAGCATTCTTTCCAAGCCTCACATGTAATTAGAGCATGGTATTGATAAAGTGTTAGCTGGAGATTTAGACTTTGAGTTTGTTCGTGAGGGATTGGTTTAGTTAATATTGATACTACCCTCCCCCCAACTTAAATTGTAGTTGAGAAACTGAGATGTCAGATTAAATCAAAGTCCACATAACACCCTCGACCAAGGGACTCTGGCCATCCCTTACAGCTTCAGATTTGTTCGAAGGACCCCAAAGATCGTGCCATTCCAGAAACTAGCCTGTCATACCTGAACTCTTTTAAAACATATTTCATTTAATTAACCACATTTTTCTTTTCTAAGATTTTTATTTATTTATTTGACAGAGAGACAGCAAAAGAGGGAACACAAGCAGGGGGAGGGAGAGGGAGAAGCAGGCTCCTGGCTGAGCAGGGAGACCTGTGCAGCTCTGTCTCAGGGCCCAGGGATCATGACCTGAGCTGAAGGCAGACGCTTAATGACTGAGCCACCCAGGCGCCCCTACTTAACCACATTTTCCTCAGCATTTGCGATTTTGTCAGATTGGATCATCCTTGTAACCAGCATTTGTTCCCCTCTATTTTTGGAGGTCAAAGCCCTATTTATTCTTTGAAGGCCAATTCAGACAGCACTGCATCCGCTTAGCTTTCTTGGTCCCGCCCTGGGGGGTGGGGGAAGGCAGTGCTCTAGGGTTCAAATCAGCTCTTCGCAGCCAGCACCCGCCCAGCAAGTTGTTCTTTTTGTATCATGTTTCTGACACACCTCTTCTCTCTTCCCATAGACTTTAAGCTCCCTGAGACAACCTTTTTCTTTTCAGTGTTTGTATTCCGCCCACAGACACAGATAATAGAGTTGCAGAAACTTCTTGTTTCATTTCACTTACCTGCTACTATGTTATCAGTATAACCTTCTAGCTTCACTGTGTATTTTAATTAGTAACAATGGAATGGTAACTTACAACTTACCTCCATTGATCATTTACTGTGTTCCAGAAAATGGGCTAAAGGCTTTATGTTATCTCATTTAATGGTGACAGGAAGTAGCTGGGATAGGTACAATGATCTCCATTTCACTAAGGAGGAAACTGAACTACAAAGAAATTAACTGGCTTCAGAACTACAAAGAAATTAACTGGCTTCAAAACAAATGCAAGGAGCAAAGTGCAAAGCCATATGTAGAGCCTATTACTACTTATAGAAAAGGAAGGAGGGATAAATATGTTTTTACTTAAATGTGCACAAAATATACCCAGAAAAATATGCAAGAAAAAGTTGCTGGTTGGGAAGGGAATAGGGTGGTTAAGAGACAGGGATGGGGGCAGAGGCAGAGTCAAGTTTTGGAGGCACCAAAGTGCACACAATTTAGGGGGCAAGGGAAGATTTTAAAGAAAAAAATAATTCAAGATCACGAATACAGAAAAAATTGGTGCAGGCCCTCAGAAGGGGCCTATGCAAACAGGGGTCCCTGAAACCGAAGCTTCTATAGCTTCATGTTAAATGCCTTCGGCCAGAAGAAAACATTTCCCTTGTGTGGACTCTTGCATGTTGGAGTTTGAATCATATGACTGTATTGCCTATCCAAAAAGTATGTAGTTATTTTAATTAATATTTTAAAATGCCATCTCTCCAACTGACAGCGTGAAACAGGCCCTTTAAATTTTTCAAAAAGCAAATAACTGTTTCATTTATTTACAAGCAGAGAAGGATGTGCTTGCAGCAAGCTGGAGGGGCGCTGAGAAGGAGATCTGGAGCGGTCTGTTGAATGCAAGTGGGATAGCCGAAGACAGGGATTTACTCTCAACGTCTAGAAGTAGAGGCTTGTCCAGAAGTCCGAAAGCCTTGAGTGTGTAACACACACCGGACGACACATCACTTGCTGTACAAGTGGAATCCAGACGAGAGTCCCTCATCTTTCAGAAGCTGACAAGGGAAAAATAAAATAAAAACTAGAATAATACTGAACTGATGGCTGAGAGTTGATTTCCCAAAAACAGGTGCTGGGGGATCAAGGAAGTGAGTGCACTGGATGCTAACACTCTTTCCCAAATGGATCTGCGAGCCCGTGGTTTTCTATCACTGCATCTAGGAGTAGGAGGTCCTTACTATAAACCACCTAGAAAGCACTCATCCTTTTAACCACTCAATTAGGATAATTCACCTTCATGATGAATGGCACCGCTCGTTCTCTCTGATTTAGTCTGTGCGGGGCCCCATTAAGGGCTAACACAGAGGTTCTGTTTGCAGCAGAGAACCAACCCTGCGTCCTCACCATCCTGATGCCCAAACCGGCAGCTGAGAGCGCGTGCTCCCTGGAAGGGGAGGGGAGGGGAGGTGAGGGGAGGGGAGGTGAGGGGAGGGAAGGGAAAGGAAGGGTAGGAAGCCCCTCAGAACATAAAATAGCTAGCAGTTCTTTGCATTTACCTTTCTCCTTCGGACAGAACAAATTGGAACTTGCAGAGAATTCTGAGTGGATATACAGGAGAGTCTTCTGACAGTAAGAACTGAAATACCAGGATAAGGGGAGGAAGGCTTTCCCCCAATCCATAGGAACTCCACACGCTGGGGAGTTATTTAGATGTCCTCTTGGTTACTGTAGAGACAGGATGGAGCCGCCAAGACCTCTTAAATTTCCCCCTCCCCTTGGACTTCCTCAACAGTTGAATGACCTTTTGTGTGATGTTTTATTTGGGTCAGGAGTGGGTCGCCTTTCTTTTTCTATTGAAGCAGAAGAGGCAGTAGATATGACCATGGAAGTAAAACAAACAAATGAAGAGTGGGGAAGGCTAGGGGAAAGGAGTATAACGTGTTTCGCTTATACTCTCTGAGAACTGAAAACCAGGAAGCAATTCGACACATGCACGAAACTACAGAGAAGAAGCTTTCGTTCACATTGTGGGCAGACTGGATATGGGGTGAGAGGAGCAGAAATAAAAAGAGAAGAATAAGGGGCCCCTGGGTGGCTCAGTGGGTTAAGCCTCTGCCTTCGGCTCAGGTCATGATCTCAGGGTCCTGGGATCGAGCCCCGCATCAGGCTCTCTGCTCAGCAGGGAGCCTGCTTCCCCCCCTCTCTCTCTGCCTACTTGTGATCTCTCTCCGTCAGATAAATAAATAAAATCTTTAAAAAAGGAGAGAGAGGCACCTGGGTGGCTCAGTTGGTTAAGCAACTGCCTTTGGCTCAGGTCATGATCCTGGAGTTCCGGGATCGAGTCCCGCATGGGGCTCCCGGCTCTGCGGGGAGTCTGCTTCTCCCTCTGACCTTCTCTCCTCTCATGCTCTCTCTCACTTTCTCTCTCTCTCAAATAAATAAATAAAATCTTTAAAAAAAATAAAAAAATAAAAAAGGAGCGAGAAGAATAAGAAGTAAATAAATGTAATATAAAATGAAAAATAAAGAATTAGGAAGAGATGAACATACGCAGGGAGACACAAGATGTAAAAAGAGACCCAGACAGAGGGACAAGTGTGCCCAGAGGGACAGGTACCAGGGGTCCAGCTTCCATGGACTGTTACTCGCCCCCTTGTGGCCTTCAGGGATAGTGCGCCAAGCCAGTGGCAATCCAATGTTAAATTTACACTCCTGTAGGAAAAAATGGGGTGTCATCACATGAGCAATTTCCCATGGGAGGTGAGACTATATCAAGAGTAGAATACTGAACACAGTCTGGTGGCTGTCCCCTCATTTTAGGATGCAAGGAGGAGCATGGCGAATGAAGAGTAGGAAGTAGGACATCTGAGACGGTGCTTACCCTGGTGTTACTTGTGTCCTTGAAGAAGCTACTTAACTTCTCTTTGACCCCATTTTCCATGAGTAATCATGAAAAACTGAACTTTTCCAATTTGTACTTCGGCAAGGAAGCTGCGGGGAAAAAACAACAGTCCCTAAGAGAGTTCCATATACTACCCTGATTTTCTAAGCCAATGTCACGTCTCTTGCTGCCAGTGGGAGGTGAGCAGCAGGAGCCCTGAGTGTGGGTGTGTGCTGGCCTCAGACATTCAGGCTCCTGGAGAAGGAGAGATGGTGCTGGAGTCTCCCTCCAGGCAGCTTTCCAAGATGAGCATCCAGCCAGGCCAGCATCGGCTCTTCTCTGGACCCCTGCCATGGCTTCCGAAAAGGCCTTCCTGTTGGCACTCTTGCCTTCCTCCAGGGCACGCTCCACTGTGATTACTTGTGTTTTGAGAAGATTGCGGGAGCAATCTTCTCAAAACACACATCGGATCACACCATTGCAGCATGAATCCTTCAGTGGCTCCCTACTGTTATCCCAACAAAATCCAAGCTTCTCAGCCTGGCCTGCAGGACCCTGAAGTTCTCTCTCCTACTCGCCTCTCCAGCCCTCTACTCTCACACTGTTCTGCAGCCACACTGGCCTTCATTCAGCTCTGCAAACATACCCAGCTCTCTCTTGTCTGGGTGAAGTGGTGCTGGCCATTGCCTCTGGTTCAGAACCCTCCTAGCTCTGATAGCTGCAGAGCTGCTCCTCTCCTCCTTCAGGTCTCAAGTTTAATGCCTGCCCCACCCCACCCCCACCCCCACCCCCATCCCCATCCCCGGGAAGCCTTTTCTAACCAATCTGAAATGGTTCCCTCTTTAGTCTCTACTTGATCCCTCTATTTAGGTCCTTCAGGCCCTTATCTTTTTTTTTTTAACCTGTTTTCTTTCTTTCTTTCTTTCTTTCTTTCTTTCTTTCTTTCTTTCTTTCTTTCTTTCTTTCTTTCTTTTCTTTCTCTCTCCCTCCCTCCCTCCCTCTTTCTCTCTCTCTTTTTCTTTCTTTCTTTCTGCCTCCCCAAATAGACTGTAGGCTTTATGGAGAAAAGGTGACATATTCAGGTTCTTATTCACTGTTGCAACCCCAGTGCCTTTGCACTGTATGTGGCCCCTAGTAGGTCCTTGAATTGTTGTTAAATGAGTATATGAATGGATGGATAAATAAAGCGGAGTTTGGGATTTTGAAGGAGTGGAAAAAGTGAAATTCTACAGGTCTAAAAAAACTGGATGAGGGTGTTGAGGGGGATGCTTTTGGCAAAGGATATACAAAGCCATCCTAGGCAGAAAACGTGCCAGATTTGAGAGAGAAGCTTGTGAAGTAATCACAGCCACCAAGACCAAACAGTTAGAGAAATTAAGATGCTTGGAGAATACTCACACCAAAATATGGAATGCACCGCATAGAAATAATCCTGGAGTTTCTGTCTTCATCATAAAATTTCAAGTTTTGGGGGAGAAGAGAGCTAGGGAAAGGCAGACCCACGGGGGAGAAAAACTTAACTGTACGACTCAGAGCAATTAAGTCCATCAGAATGGAACAACCGCTAAGGAAGGTGAATTTCTTGGCTTATAAACCTTTGCATTGCTCCTCTGTGCTTTGGATATGTAAATGCATTTGCCGATTGGCAGCACAGGGGGAGGGAACAGCCTCCTTATCTACCCAAAGTCTTGCATCTGCTCCAGAATCTTATCCTAGTGCTCTAGGTGTAATTAACTTGAGCGGTGACATGCCCTTAAGGGGACTGTCAAAAGCTCTCTCCCCAAAGAGCGGTCAGGCCCTCTCCAAGGGGATCAGAAACGGAGGGAAGTGGGAAGCCCACCACCCATATCAGTAGCACATAAGGGAGAGGGACCTTAACCTGTTGTTGGTTCCCATACATCTATCAGGTAAGGGTAAGCATGCAATAGCTGTGTAATTAGTGTCTAGAAAGAGCCCCACACTGGGACTGAGGTTCCCCTTTCTATGCGGGTCTCTGCCTGATCCATGACATCATGCAAGCTAACTTCTCCGTGTGCATTTTTACAACACACAGAGGCTGATCTAACCTCTGTTTCCTCCCCTAGGAAACTATATAGGCTCTCAAGTCCCTTCCAGCTTTAAGATTTGACGTATCCATATATCTTTAAATCATCTATGTATCAATGTATATTTGTCTTAGCTCAGCTAAGCCTAACTGATAACAGGAGTGGACTGTTTTTATGGTTGGTAGAAAAATAAAAGACATCCAGTTAAATTTGAATTGCAGATACTTCAAAAACAAATACTTTTTTAGTGTAGGTATTGTAGGCCCACGCAATATTTGAGACAAATATTTAGGACCTTGGCTAAATCTGACAATTTTAACTATTTGTCTTCTATCCCCCAGACATTGTAGACTTCTGGGAGAGACAGTAATAGATCTTACTCATCTTTGGAATCCCTTAACAATGGTGTCTGCCAGATTTTTGGATTTCACAGACGAAACATGATTGGATATTCTTTCAGGGGAAAAGAATTTTTTATTTTGGTAAATGAAAGTATTTATAACCATCATGGCTTTACTAAAGAAAACCAGGTAAACATGAAAAACGCTGACACAAACTCTCATATCATTTTATATAATTACGTGTAATTATGTAATTATACGTAATTACATTAATCATTTAAAAAAACTTAACTTTACGAAATACCCATTACATTGTCCTTTTGTGTGTATGCATGTGTGTGTGTGTGTGTGTGTGTGTGTGTGTTTCTAAGGCAACCAGGTGACACTTCCAAGCAGTTTGGCACTGCCCAGCTGCCCCATGTTTGGGAGCTTCGGCTGTGTGGTGTTTGCCAGAAGGCCCGGCACCACTTTTTGTCTTTTCTGCTTTAGCTGCCCTGGAGGGTGAGTTCGATTAGAGCTCAACTGTCTCAGCTATCCTCTCTTCTCCCTCCATCCCTTGGCTCATGTGCTCCTCCAGGCCTTCAAACCTTTTAAGGAATGAATTTTCACTCTAAGTTGCCTCAAAAACCTCAGAAGTATAGGAAAAAAAACAAAAAACAAAACTTGCCTGTAGTGAGACCCCAACCAATGATGCTGTTGGCAAAGGAGATGTGACTGATTACACTACTTTCTGAAGATGATGTTTCTTTTTCTTTCTCTTTCTTTCTTTCTTCCTTTTTTTTTAAACTGAATTCTTATTTAAATGCCCCATTCTTAGAATTTTAGAAAGTTAGAGCTAGAAATGTAATCGGAACTCCCAATGCCAGACCTATCAAATTGAGACTTTGAGGAATAAGATCCATAAAATCTAGGATCCGAGTTCCACTGGTCCACATGCCCTCTTAGTAGGTATCAAAGGGCAATTTGTCATTTTCCAGGCGAGAAGACTGAGCACAACAGAGTGAAGTCACTGTTATATAAATGGGGGGCAAACATGGGTAAAGAGCACAGCATCCAACTTTCTTAGCAAATTAATGGACTCAGTTAGGGGACAGGAAGGGCAGGGAAAGGTGTTCATTAGTTTCTCCTCATCTATATAGCAGAAGAGTTCATGCTAAGTGCAGAGAAATGAAAGACCAAGAAGACTGACCTCAAATAATAGCAACATCCATCTGGCATCTGTTCTGGGATTTCGCGGTTCACTAAGCACTTCGCTTGTCTTGCTTTGATACCCAAGCACAACAAAATTTAGCAAGGTAGTGGTGTTTTCTACCTTAACTTTGCAGAGGAGAAAATGGAGACACAGTCACCGTGCTATGTGTCCATAAAAAGGGTAGAATGAGATTGGCCCACTTTCTAGTACTTAGCGCCACTCAAGTGGGCTAAGACAGGTCAATATCTTTGTCAGTTTAAAAAAAATTATATGTTTCAAAAATGATTGTGTTTCAAAAGTCTCACAGGTTCTATATGAGTATTATAAGAAAATCCAAATCATTCAGAAAAACACAGATTAAAAAGAAGAGTGAGTTTGATGTTTCCTTTCCAGAACTTTTTCTATGCGTTTATATGCTTTTATAGTTAAGTCAGCCTTTCCTTCCTTCCTTCCTTCCTTTTTAATAGCTCAATCTATACTCATTGCTGTGCTTTGTTTTTCTTCAAATTATGTCTTGGCCATTTTTCCAGATCCTTAGAGATCTACCTCTCTGTTTTTAAGTGAGCCATGTTCAAAAACTGAACAGCAACATTTGTGTACACTGATGATAAAGAAATATTATATTTCCCACCAATATGTAATAACTGAGTTGATTGTGAGAAAAGGGGTATGGATGCTCAGAAATGGGGTAAACTAACTCTGATAATGTCAGTTTAGTAATTTCCCCTGAAGAGCGAGGACTTCAGAATCAGAATCACAAATAGCTTAACTAAGCCTTGAAAAAAGTTAGCAAAGAGCTGTCTTAGTTTTCCCATCTGTAAAATAGGGATACGAATAACACACCTTCCATAAAGTCATCGTGAGTATTAAAAAAGAAAATTTACGTTAAGTGGTCAGCACAACAACCGATGAAGACAATGATGATTAACGATGTCAAATCTAGTTCGGGAAGGTCAGGTCAGAGTCGGGACAACAGGAGGGGTTTAAAACTGCGAGGTAATCAATACCTAAAACTGATGCTCTAGGAGATACTTTTAATTAAGAGCTACCAAATCAATGTCTGGGACGCTCCCTGGAGACGGTTGAGACCACGAGACTCCAACTTTGGAAACCTCAGTATTACAGGCTTTCGAGATGTCCTGTTTGGCCAAAACTTTGTGGGAACAAAGACTACAATTCCCAGGCTGCATCACTACAACCCCGCCCCGCCCCCGCTCACGTCGTTGCGTATCGCCTAATTAGCGCCAGGCTGTTGCCGGAACTACAGATCCCGGAAGACCTTGCAGCACTGGTCCCCCTCCTGCCAGCTCGTCACTCCCACTTTGTGAAGCGTAATTGCGGCCGCGTTGCCCATTGGGAAACGTAGTTCTGCGGTGGCCGGGTCCCTCCCCCTCTAGGCCCAGGCGCCGCTGTAAGGCGGGGAGAGCTGGCGGCGCTGGAATACCCGCTTCTAACCGCCCACCCGGAAGGGTAACCTGGCTGGGGAGGGCTCTGGAGACGCTCCCGGGGTCGGGGTGGCAGTCAACGTGACTCCAGTTCTACGCTTGTGTGGGTGAGAAGGCGGACGAGACCAAATGCCAGCCTGGAAGAGGGAGTGGGCCAAGGGGACGGGTGAATCCAAGTGGGGATCATAGGGGTGGAAGTGGGGCGTGGCGCTCCCTTATTGCCTGGCCCGCCCGCGGCGCGCGCGCAGAATCCGGTGGAGCAGGGGTTCCGGCGAAGAGAGGCCTGGGGAGTCTGGGTGGTGGGATGTCTTTAGGTTTTGGAGTTGATTAGTGAGATTTCTTCATCCCCTGGCCTCGCCTCCCCTGGCTCGTGGAGGCGGCGCACTCGGCTGTGGGCCTGCAGAGTTTGCGGGTGTAGGGAAGCTCTGGTTGGAAAGTTAGGAGTGTGTTACCCAGGGAGCCTGAAGGCTTCAGCTCTGCCCCGGGAACAAAGCCTTTCCCAAATCCTTCCTGATTGGTGGTGAGAGGAGGTGAGAGGTCTCAGGGGGTGCCACGGACACACCATATGTTTTGGAGCTCTTCCCAAAGGGAGTCTTCAGCAGCAAGGAAAGCTTTGAACCCTCTCAGTCTCAACAGTGCTGCTGGAGTCATCCCCATGTCACCATTGTAAACATTACATGGCCGTAGGTTGGATGGAGGCTTAGTCTGAACCAAGCCAGAGAAATTGGGGTACAGCTCCTTGCTTCTAGAATATTGTAAAAGATTGTATTGTTCATAGAGAAATGTCCAAAGTAAATTAACTGAAAAAATCAGGATACAAAACAATGTATATAATAATCCTTTTTTTTTTTTGTAATAAATACCCGTATCTCCTACTAAATATGTGGCATGTATCTATGGATATGAATAGAAAAAAGGAATAAACTAAACCACCAGCAGTGCTTCTTGATGGGTGGTGAGATTACAGATTAATTTTACTCTTTTCTGTACATCTTTTTGTAGCATCTGAGTTTCTACAACAAGCATGTATTACTTTTTTTTTTTTTTTTTGCTTATTTTTCCAGAAAGTCGCAGTTGCTTCACGATGGTGCATTTTGAAAGGCAGGCTGACTGCTTTGTGGCTTGCACCTGGTCACCTGCAGCTTGGTTTGCCAGAAATGATAACAGGATTGAATTAAAAGGGTGAATTTAGTGTGCAGTCTATGTGAAGCTAATGTTTCTTTCCTTCTTCCAGCTTGGCAGGAGTCTGTTAGCAAGTGTCACACCATGGTATGTGGCTGTTTTGGTCTATGTCAGTCTAATCCATTACTGCTTCTGGTTTGAGATGTTGTCCTTTTCATTATCTGATAGATGAGGTTGCACTGCATAACTTCCTTGGGATCTGCTTACTCGCATTGGCTGGGGGATGAGAGGGAGAATAATACTGCAGCTAAAATACCTTCTTAGTTTTGGATTCCATCTCACCTTGCTCTTTGCTTTTTTATCAGGGTCTTTGTTTTAGTATATGCTACCTACTATCACTGTGTGTGTGTGTGGGTGGGTGAGTGAGTGTCTGTGTCTGTGTTCAATTATAAAAGAAAGCTTTAACATATCCCTTAATTGTGCATTTCCTGGAGGAAAGCTTGTTAATATCAAGATAGGAGTGTGAAAAATAAATATATTTAATGTTTATTTCAATATTGTTTTTCCTTTCTCAGCTTCTGCCACGTTTCTGATTAAAGACTGACGTCCCTGCATAAGCATTTCCCTGTTAAAATGTCCTTGCCTCTTACAGAAGAGCAGAGGAAAAAAATTGAAGAGAACCGGCAAAAGGCTCTGGCCCGGAGAGCTGAGAAATTATTAGCAGAACAGCATCAGAGTGCAGGCTCTGGCTTCTCCATTGCCACCAACTCTTCCCAGTCCAAGCAGGGCCTTCCCCCCAACTTCCCCAGGGATCCTTCTAAGCCAGTGAACCATGGAGTCGTTTTCATGCAACAGAATCTCAGTGGTTCATCTAACGGTGACCAAAGACCTCCTAATTCCCACAGTTTTCATCTAAGCGCTCCAGAGCAGGCCAAGGGGATCTGGAAGAGGCAAGAAGATGTGCCCACAGCCTGCCCGAGCCACAGCTCATCAGGTCAAATGACTCTGACTGGCATCTCTCCTCCTTCGGCACAAAGTCCTCCAGAGGGCCCCAACCAACAGCCGTTAAGTGGTCCGTTAGGTCAAGGTCATCCTCAGGCTTCACACGAGATCAAATCCACACCCTTTGCTAACACAACTCAGGAGCCTTTGGTCAAAGCCAAGAGTTTCCAGAAGACACCAGCTTCTTTCTTTGGACAGCCACCCAGGGATCCCAGAGTAGAGGCCAAGGCAGTGAGGCCCTCCACCTCGGGGCAGAACATTTCTGACACGAACTGTGGCTCAGGGAGTGTGACACCTGGGACAGAAGGAAGGCACCCACAGAAATTGGGGGCCTCACTCCACAAAGCAGGAAGCTCCCAGAAGGGAAGGTGCATAAGGATTGGGGATCGTTTCCAGGTGAAGATCGGGTACAATGCAGAGCTCATTATGGTTTTTAAGCGTCTGCCCAGCAGAAGTTACGGTAATGAGACTTCTGTCTTGTTCTTCACATGGTTTTTTTCTCTCTTTCTATTTTTAGAGTCTCTTTTAATCTAACAGTTTCTCATAAATATGAAGAGAGTGCATTGGCACATTCTGTCCATCCAGTTGTTGAAATTTTTGTTTTAGCTCATGTTTCCTTTTGTAATAGATGTTCCTTCCAACAGCTGCCAAACTTGGGGGCTGCCCCATAGCCATATGGAGGATGGATGAATATTTACTGAGAAGCCAGTTCCCCCGCCGGGTGCTTTGTTTGTGTTGAGCATAACAACAGTTTTTTGAGACGAGTAAATGTTATTTCCATTTTCAAGGCAATAGGACTGGCTCAGTAAGGGGAAGCAGGATGCTCGAGTTGGTTCCCCTGGAAGGGCAGAGCCAGGATGTGCTATCTCTACAACATCCCAGAGGGCCTGCTCCTTATTTGGTTTGCCTGACTACACTGGGTCACAAAGAACTTGGATTCTAGTCCTACCTCTGTCCTCTGTCCCCTTAGGCGAGGCCATAAGGTTCCAGGGCCTGATGATTCCACTATATGGAGTAGTAGCACTGTCCTTATTTGTGTGTGTCCTTTGTCCCCCACAATGAATTTGAATATCCGTAGTGGCTCTCCATCGACTGTTTTTCGAACCGAGCACTCATTCATTCATTAAACAAGCTTTTACTGAATGTCTCAGTATGACTCAGAATGATAGTCATCAACCTCATTAAGGGCAACTAAGGACTTCTGTTTCATTTCAGATCCTGCCACCAAGACATGGAACTTCAGCATGACCGACTACGGTGCCCTAAGTAAGTAGGCACGTCCTTGCCCTGCATGCAGGGAAATCCTGGTATCAAGAGGCCCCTAGAGCAGCTGGTGGGGTCTAGCTTATGGTTTAGATGGCTTTTAGGGCGCCCCAGCCCCCTTCTCCCTTCTCACTCACGGCCAGCCTATTGAGGCAACTCCCTGGGTGAAGGTCATCGTATTAACGAAAGCCAGCACTTACTGGAGCCGCTCTGCCGGGTTGTTTTCAGCTCCTTATACAGGCATACCTCGGGGACATGGCGGGTTTGGTTCCAGAACCCCACAACAAAGCAGGTAGCACAGTAAAGTGACTCAGATGACTTCTGGTTTCCCAGTGCGTATAAAAGTTACGTTTACACTATACTGTAGGCTGTGAAATGTGCAATAGCATTATGTCTGAAAAAACAGTGTACAAACCTTAATGTAGAAATCGATTGCTCAGACGTCACAACCATCACCTGAGCTTTTGGCAAGTTGTAATCACTCATCACTGATCACCTTAGCAAACGTAATGATAATGGAAGAGTTTGAAAGATCCCAAGAATAACCAAAATGTGACAGAGACAGGAAGTGAGCAAATGATTTTGGGCAAATGGCACCAATATCTCCGCTCCGTGCTGGGTCGGCACAGACCTTCAGCGTGTGAAGACAGCTCCGTATCTGCCAAGTGCGATACAGCAAAGAGCAGTAAAACGAGGTATGGCTGCATATGCTAACTCTCTGCTTCTCCCAGCGACCGTTTTACAGATGGGAAAACGGAGGCCCGGAGACGATAAGTAACTGGAGTCGGGTCACACCGCCAATGAGTTGTACCCCTGGGATTCAGTCCCAGACAGCCTGACGTCAGAGCGAGCGTTCCCCCGGGGCTGCTGGCACCAGCCGTGACCGCCCTGACAGGAATGGCTCAGGGGACAGCCCTGTCCTCATAGCTGTCCACGAGTTCGGCTCACCGGGGGGGGGGGCAGGGAGACGGCGTTGCCCGGGCAGGCTCGGGTGGACCCCATTAACCCAGTGCAGTCCGTCGTCAGAGCCCTCGAGGGGCACCCCTCTGTCTTCTCAGATTTTGTCGAAGGTATCCGTCAGCTCTTGGTGCCTGGAGCCTCTTCCTCTGCCAGCCCGTCAGCCCTGGATGTTCTGGCCTCCTGTTTTCGTCCTCTGTTCCTGCAGCCATTTAGCTCCTCTCTCCGCCCCCTCCTTCGCCCCCAGTTCAAACAGAGGAAAGGTGAAGATGATACAGACCAGGAGGTCACTTCTTTGCAGGAGAGGGGCCTGGGGTGGAATTCTCTGCAGTCACCAGCACAGTTTCTGTGAGGCGGGGATGGGACAACCCCCTGCACAGTTTCCTGTGTCTCTCCTTGGCATCCACCTCTTTAAATGTGTGGCATTGGGTGGTGTCCCTTGCTTTGGTAGTTGCTGGTGACCTTTTGGGGGGGGGAGGGGAGCTCACTTGTACTGTTATTTTAATCCCTGTGTTAGGTGTTGGGAGGGAGAGAGCCCATACTCTGGGTTAAGACTGCAGGTTTCAACACCTGTGTTTCTCATTTTTGCTCATTTTAAACCAGTGATTTCCACAATCATGGTTTTTGTTTGTATTACCGTCTTCTTACTCCCGTACTCATGTTGCCTGGTGACTTGGACAGCTTCTGCTTTTGCAGATTGATTTTGGTTTTCTCAGTGGTGTGGTTGCTTTTTGTAATGCCCCACATCTTTTTCAAAAACCGGTTATTGTGGGGCGCCTTGATGGCTCAGTGGGTTGGCCCTCTGCCTTCGGCTCAGGTCATGATCTTAGGGTCCTAGGATCGAGCCCCGCATCGGCTCCTTGCTCAGCGGGAAGCCTGCTTCTGCCTCTGCCTGCTGTTCTCCCTGCTCATGCTTGCTCTTTTGCTCTCTCTCTCTGACAAATAAATAAAATCTTTAAAAAAAAACAGTATATGGGGGCGCCTGGGTGACTCAGTGGGTTAAAGCCTCTGCCTTCTGCTCAGGTCATGATCTCAGGGTCCTGGGATCGAGCCCCACATCAGGCTCTCTGCTCAGCGGGCAGCCTGCTTCCCCCTCTCTCTCTGCCTGCCTCTCTGCCTACTTGTGATTTCTCTCTGTGTCAAAAAAAATAAATAAAAATCTTTAAAAAAACAAAAACAAAAACAGTATATGGCACAAAATTCTCTATATAGCTTTTCGATGAATGTTACTGATTATGAATTATTTAGCTTGTCTGTGTCCTTAGCGTTTCGTATTCTTGACTTGCTGTCTACTGAGATGTCCCTTGAACACTGGTGTGATGGTTGTGGGGTCGTGCATTTATCCTTGTTCCTTTTTCCCCTCTGTTGAAGTACAGTTGACACACAGTGTCACATTTGTTGCAGGTGTACGACATGGGGCTTCCACAGCACTGTGTTGGGCTACGCTCAGCACAAAGGTAGCTCCCCTCTGTCCTGGTTTAATTTTCAGATAGGTTTATGATGTGCCTTCCTAGGAGGTTATCCTTTTTAACGGTGTAACCTGGAAAGACTGTCAGTCTTCCTATTGTTCTGCTTTTGGCATACCTGTGGATTTTGCCTTTTTAATCCTCCTACGCATACACTGTTGAACACGTGGGAAGTATATCATCTTGCAAAGAACAACAGCTGCTCCCCCATAATCTCCTTACCCAGTTAACCACTATGGTTATTTGGTTTTGCTCCTTCTGGCCTTTATTCTGTGTGTTAAAATATACACATTTTATCTACATAATATGATTCTTATCTTGCTTTTTTTACTTGGCATTCCAGCAGAAGCATTTATATTTTAATGGCATATGTTAGCTGCTAATTCTGAGTAATGACAATACAGGTATCCCTTATTGGACACCTTCAGCCCTAAGAAAACGGTTTCATGTCGTTGAACTTATATTGGTTTTTGTATTTTTGTCTTTTCCAAAACTTCTCGCTAAAAAAAGAATTAAAGTTGTATAACATTCCATGGTATAAATGTGTCATAAACGGCTTAAATCATTTCCTTTTTGTTTCACTTGTCTTTGCTCCTGGTTTGCTGTAGGGAATACCTTTCTCCATAAATTTCTATATTTTTCTTTTCCTTTTTTTTTTTTTTAAAGATTTTATTTATTTATTTGACAGGAGAGAGATCACAAGTAGGCAGAGAGGCAGGCAGAGAGAGGGAGAAACAGGCTCCCCACTGAGCAGAGAGCCCCAGAGAGCGGGCCTCGATCCCAGGACCCCGAGATCATGACCTTAGCCGAAGGCAGAGGCTTTAACCCACTGAGCCACCCAGGCGCCCAAATTTCTATATTTTTCAGTTGTTAGTTCAGGCAGATTCCTGAAAGTGGAATCATTTTGATCACTGTTTAGGACTCTTGTTGTAGTTTACCGAATTGTTCTTCAAAAGTTTTATTCCCAGCTAGCAATGCAGATACCTGGTTGTTGTTGTTTTTTAATCTCGCAAATTTGATGAGTAAAAATGAGTTTTTATTTCTGATTGTTTGTGAAGTTGAACATTTTTCCAGGTGTTTGTTGCTCATCGCCCCCCCTCCACCTTCTGAGGTCATGACATCTCTGTTATCTTACATTTTGTGGTCTTAGTATTTTCTCAAGTGCTGGCTCTACTCTGATTTCTTGCAAAAATCTTCGTTCAGTAGTTTTGCCTTTCAATTCCATTTATTTGTTTGTTTTGACAGTTTAGTTTTATGTGGTCACATCTGCTAATCTGTACAATGCATCCATAAGAGATAAAATCAGGCTCAAGACTGCATTTATGGGCTGATGGTTCTGTGTCTCTTTCCCCAGCTCTCCAAGCAAGAGCAGTGGTGACCTGGGGGTCGGGTTCAAGGGGCTAATCCGGGGCCATTGGTTTCAGCGGCTTCTCTGACCCAGCAGCAACAATTACCCATTTAGTTCGGGCATCTTGGTGAGACCCTTCCTTCCCCTGTTCATTTCTCAGTTGCAGGTTTTATAACTGGACACTTAAGGAGCAGAAGTTATGTTTAGTAAAGACTCGACTTCCTGATGCCCCAGTGAAAGCTCACTTGCAGGCCTTCCTGATCTAACCATGCTTCTTCCCTCTCCGTGTGGAAGTCAGCCACCTTGTCACATCTGTCCTTTTCTTCTGCAGTGAAAGCAGCCCAGAGCCTCCCCACGGTCACCCTGCAGCCTTTGGAAGGGCCCGAGGACAGCAGGGAGTCACCCTCCACCTCTGGCGTGGCCCAGGCCTGCCTGCCTTCAGCTCCCTCCCTGGCCTTTGTCAAAGGGCAGTGTGTGCTCATCTCCCGGGTCCGCTTTGAGGCAGACATCGGCTACTCCGAAGACCTGATCACAGTGTTTAAGCAGATGGAGTCCAGAAATTACGGCAAGTAATTGGCTCTTGCCTGATTCCTAGGCTGCATGATGGTCTGTGATCTCCGAGCAGGTTATTTTTCTCTCTGTTTGAATGTTCAGAAATGACTTTTGTCCTTTAGGAGAGCTCGAAACACAGGCATATGCCATAAAAATAAATGCCCTTGGGTAGACGGAGTCCCAGGTTGTCAGACTTGCGCGCGCGCCCAAACTGCCTGCAGGGCTTGTTAAAGCAGATTGCCAAGCCCCCTTCCAGCGTGATCACTGGTGCCTGGTGCCTGCCCAGAGACGCTGATTGACTCTGTTGCAGTGGCCAGAATTGAACACCACCGGCCCAAGCAGAGCAGTTCTGCTTTATTTTTTGTGCGAATCTTCAGAAGGCGCCCGGTCAGAATCAGGCGCCGACGTCGTTTTAGAATTTGGAACTGCTGGGTCTCCTTCTCGGCTTGGGCCATGTCGCTTTACAAAACCACGTGGCTTGTACGGGTCTCTATTCTTCCATCCTTGAAATGGTTTTAGTCTTTTCCTTAGGTAAGTAGGAAGCAGACCCTTATCACCTCCTGTTGGGGAGACCTTGTGTTCAGGCAGTGTCATGGAGGCAGCCCCTCTAGAAGTACTTGCTCGGTGAGCTGTCCTCAAGGTTTGGGGCTCCTTCAGGAGGAGGGTGATGCCAGCTATTACGTTTGTATCACCTCCCAAGGGCAACCTGCTGATAGGATTTAAGGGAGAGGGGCCGGGCCTGGCCTGAGTCATGAGACGGGCCAGACGCACGAGAGCCAGCGTTCTCTGTCTCCTCTGCTCCCTTGGATTTTCGGCTTCAGTGTGGGGTCGCCCTTATGGGCCAGCGCAGATGGCCTGTGTGCCTTCTGCCAAGTGGGACCTTTGAAGTCACCCTCCTGACGTGGCCTGCGGAGCTGGGGAATATGGATGACTAAAATATTGATCCCTGGTCCTGCCCCCACTCAGACGTGCAGAAACCATGACTGGATTTTTTTGCCATAGCTCCTCTTCAGAGACCTTTTCCTTTGCTCTTCTGCACGGTCAGGATCGGGCTGTTGTCAGGAAGAGCCTCCCGTATGGTTCCCACGTCAGGAGTCATCTGTGCGCCTTTGATCCGTCAGATTATACCGGGGCTATCTTGCTTTTTTCCCTGATACCGACTTGCCGTGTCTGTGCCACTTGGTCCCTCACGACCTTTCCTTCTCAGTGGTCATGCAGAGAGGACTGAACGTCTGCTGTCCAGAAGGCCTTTATCTAGTGGAACCTGTCATGATTTTCTCAGGAGGTAGATTGATAGGGAAACTCTCCAAGAACTTAGCCAGTGTTGGAGACAGATGCTCGGCCCGTCTTGGTCAGTATCGTATGGAGTGTGTGCTGCGCGATACGAATCAGCAGATGGTGTCATACTAACAACGGCAATAATTGCTAATGACCAGCTTGCTTTTGAGTGCTCACTATTTACCAAACACACGTTCATAAGCATTTTATTTTTTATTTTTTTATTTTTTGAAGGGGAGGGGTAGAGGGAGAGAGAGAATCTTAACAGACTGGGCCACCCAGGTGCCCCATCATAAACATTTTGAGGCAGGGGCTGTAATGTCCTGATTTTTCAGGTGTGGGCACTGAGGCACAGAGAAGTTACGTAGCTTGCCCCAGGTCACCCAGCTAGGAAATGGCAGAACCAGGATTTTGAACGTTGGCTGTTCGGCCAATCTGACCACATGCGGCTTGTTTCTGTATAAAAGGGAGCTATTACTAGTGCCCAGCTCTTAGGGTGGTGAGGAGCAGAGGAATGGTGTGTGGGAGTCTCTTGGCACCCTGCCTGCCACCCTGCCTAGAATAAGTGTAAGCTACTCTCATTACCCCTATCTTGGAAATGGAGGGCATTTCTGACTTTCCAGGTCATCCCCGGTCACGGATCCCTGTAGGTCCCCATAGGACTCTCCGTCACCCGCTTAACAGCACAGTATCGTTGCCGTGTCTGCTCGTCTTTTCTCCCCGAATTCTGTGACAGCCTCGAGGGCAGGTACTCTCCATTTCTGGATCCCCAGTGCCAGGTCCAGGACCAGCCCTAGCATCCTAGCTTACTGGAGATTTCTGGAAACAGGGACGGGATGAGTAACGTAAGGACGCAGCTGGAGGGCGCAGGGAGTCACGCTGGCTTGCTTGTTTCCTGTCGTTGCAGATGTCAAGACCAGGAAGTGGAACTTTCTCTTGGAAGAGCACAGTAAACTGAGTGAGTTGCCTACCTTGCTTGTTTTACATCATGCTAGTGTTAAGCTTTCATTATCTGCCTTAAATTTAATGTATTTTAGAGGAATATCCCCCCACACACCCCTGACTCTGCCTGTAATAATTTCACATGCTCGCACACAGGACAAGCGAGGGGGGAGATAGTCCCAGGCAGCTGAGATGGTGGCTTTCCAGCCGCCCGCAGATGCAGGGCCCCCTCTCCCATCAGAGTGTGGGGTGCGCCTCAAATCCCTAAGGCCCATGAGACAAGTATTAGACGAGGACTTTGGGCATCAGACGTGAACTAGGCTTGCTAGCGTAGATGGGAGCCACTGTGGATTCCCTCGAAGAACAGGCTTTCAGTTTACTTCTAGAACCAGATGATCAGCGAGGGTCGGAGAGTCTGCGTGGTTACAGGCTTCATAATAGATCTGGGCGCACACGCATTTAATAAGCACTTTGGAGACCGACCAAGGGAAGGGGTGTGTGTATGGGTGTCAGTATTGGAAGGAGAAGCCGGTTTGGGCTCACCATTCGTCTCTGTGCTCTGCCTGGGCGGGGCAGTAAATTCTAGTGTGCCTGGGAAAGGGGGACGTGAGCACGGCTCAGCGTGTCCCAGATCACCCATCTGTCACCCATCTACCAAGCTGGCCCATGCCCACAGTGGATCCGCAGCTGGCACAACTTACATTCCTCCTGCTTGGCCCCCTGCGGACTCGCTGGGCCTCCCAGCCAGTGCTGGTCCCAGTCAGGGCAGGAGACACAAGCTCCAGCCGAGGAGCTCCAAGTCCTTGCCCTTCTTGCCCAGCAGGCCAGGGCTGTCAGGAAGAGGGAAGAGCTGGGTTTCTTCCCTCAGTCTTCTCCTCTTGTGACTTACAGTTGGGCAGATGACTGAACATTCTGGGTTCCTCCCGTCCTTTCAGTGAAAGAAGGGGTCTTCAATCTCTGTCTGCCCTATGGACAGAAATTCATACAAGGGAAGTGCCTTTGATTCCTTGCAGAGAGACTTGCTGGAAATTCAAGGTTCCGTTTGAATAGGATGAGATCCTTATTTAGTATCAGCAAAAGCTAGCTGAGGGAGGGACGATGCCTGAGGAGCCGACACCCCTGTGGCCACCGCTGTTTGGAACTTGTGATTTGCAGCGAACTATTTGGCCAAAGCTGAATTATTGATGAGCAATGGGAGTGAGTGTTTCTTTCTGGCCCCCTTGTTTTTCAGCCGCAGAAAGACATATGAATATGTGAGCCATAGAGACTGACTTGTGTGGGCCAACATGTGAAGCAGGATATGGACAGTGTTAGCATAGCGTTGTAACGAAACCACGACTCGCGTGACACTATAGAATGACGGGTCCACATCTCGTGTGGGCCACAGACTTTGAAATGTCTGAGGGAAACGATGGATTCTTCACCCGGAAAAATGCACATAAAGGCCACACATAAAATTTTGCATTTGATATTAAGAATTCTATGGATCTGGAGTTAAGAATTCTAGAATTAGGGCGCAGATGGCGGTTTTATGTGCGGGCCTGTCAATACAGTGTCTTATGGAAGAGAAGATGGATTCTCCCCCCTTCGTAGAGTGTGAAAAGCTTGACCTCAGAGGAGCCTGTTGTTTTCCCTTCTGGGAGCGTTGCAGGGTCACAGTAAAGTCCGTGACGGAGATCAGGCCACATGGGTGATCTTGACTTTGTAACGTGACCCATTTGGAGACACAGAAGCCAGACCCGTGAACAAGAAGCTGAGGAGATGAGGCTCTGCCCGGTAACGGAGCTAGTCCCGATTCCACTGCTCACAGACTGTAAACCCAGGGACCCCGGGCCTCTTCCCTCACCCCAGGTCTTGTTCCTAGTGTGCAAAGCTAGCTTACTGACCCCGAGCTCTATGCATACGAAACTCATTAAGAAACAACAATAGGACCTCCTGAGCATATGAATGCTCGCTGATGACGTGGTGATGATTATTTTCTCCAGATAAGGCGAACCTAAGCGCTTCCCTCCTCCCTCTTTTCTCAGCGACTTGAGGCCTTTTGCCCACAGCGAGATTGGCAAACGGCCTTTTGTTTTCCCTGGGATGTCACAGTCCAGAAGGGTTCTGCATCCCCCTCACTGATCTGGTCTTGTCAGCTGCTATTTGAAAACATTAGCATCTCTCTGCTGTATGGCTCCCTAGCGTTCTGCCAAAGAGCTGTTTTACAGAAACGATTTCTAGATGACTCACGAAGCCAGACAGCACACGCCTGTCAGCTTCCAGCACCTGGAAAGGACATCCGTGAACCGAGGGGCTGTCTCAGGGACACAGCCACGGGGCCGAACTGGCAGCATAGGGTTGTGGAGGCCGTAGTTGGTGGGGCAGAGTGCAGCTTGCTCTTTTCCTCCCGAACGGCTGGAAGAACATGATGCTCACAGAGCACAGAGCACCACATTTCACACCAGCCGGTCGTCAGGCCTTTTCTAAGCTTCCATCAGGTATTCAGAGCGCTGGCGATCACCAGGATTAACATGAAAATGGTTTCTGAAAGCACACGGGGTGCTCAGTCGCCTGAAGTGTGCAGAAATCAGCATGTTCAGATTTAATTTGGAGGCATAAAAATGTATTTCTCCATCAATATGGAAAGTCTCTCTTACATGAAAGCCACCAACCTTACCTAATTTCTCATTGTGGTGATTCTGTTCACGCGAAGCACTTCCAGAAATAACTGGTATATACATTTAGCGACAAATGGAAATGGATTTAAATATATGGAGAATACAAAGCGACTTAAGGTAGCGGTAGATGACTCAGCCCTCCATATTCAGGTCAGTATTTGCAGTGAGAGCCAACTGACGGTGTGGCGAAGAACTTGGAGTATGTTGTGAGGATATGAGGAAAATACCTAACTGTATGGAATACAGAACCAACAACCTTAGAATTTCAAATAACATTGGGGGGGAATGAAATATACCCAGCTTCTTATTTGGTTCCTTTTACCAAGTTCCTAAAACCAGTTAGCCCCTTGGAGGGTTACAGTGACTCCCAGGGTGCCCATGTAAAGGTAAAGGATAAAGAGCAGTCGAAGATCGGCAGACAGTAGTTACTCTTCCAATTAGATTTTTCAAAGGACAGTGGTAAAAAGGAAAGACATCTCGAAAGCTACCACCCGTAACAGTGGGCTGTGAGCAGTAGATGGGTGATAATTCTACCACCGGGGATGTCTAGGCCTGTCGTCTTTAATTTTTAACATGTCTCTCTCCTATGCCCAGAACTGTTTTATTTGTATCTCTGGTTTATTCTTTTTCTGTTTCTCTAGTACATAAAGGGGCTTTTTTTCCCCCTTCTTAATGTGTGCTAACACGCTTAGCACACTTCATCTGATTTTAGTTTTAAAATCAGGTGAGGCTAAATTCCTTCAAAAAGCAAAATCATTGAAATTAATTTGCTTTCATTTCATGGAGATCCCAAGTAATTTTTCCCACTTGAGGTAATGGGTCCAACTGGAAGGAGAGATTTTCCCACCCATTATATAGGGGGGTCTGGAACCACTCACTTGGAAGGGAAGAAAAGACCCCTAAATAGAAGCTTTAATTGAAAGAGGCACAGTAACGATCACACCTAGTAATAGTTTAGACTCTGAGCTTAGCAGGGGTTGATGAATTATTTCTGTGAAGGGCCAGATAATAAAGACTTTAGGCTTTGTGGGCTCTGTGGTCTCCCGTCTGCTCAAGTCCCCCATTGTGGCAAGCCTGCAGCCGTGGATAGTCCAGAAGCAAATTGTCATGACTGTGTTCCTGTCACACTTTCTTTACAAAAGCAGGCAGTGGGCGAGTTTGGCCCACAGGTCTTAGCTTGCCAACACCTGCTTTCGAGGACGGGTGGGGTGCTTTCAGGTCACCTCCAGATCAAGGGACTTGCCAGCTGCTTCACCACTGACGTCACTGCTAAAACTCCCTCTCTCAAGGGGAGATCCGCATTCTCTTAGGGAAAGGGTCACAAGGGTGCAAGGCCACTTGTATTTTTATCACTTGCTGCGCTTTGACAATGCTACTGTTGTCTGTAAGTAGCCCTCCTGTCCTGATCTTTCTCAGAAACACCTAGCAGCTGCTCTCGACAGAGCACAGTGCTTCCTTGCCTGTTGGCAGCAGGCAACGTAAAGTTCTCGAATTCTCAGACATCAAAACCCAAAGAAAACATGAAGAGAATGGAAGCAAGACAAGATTTATTCATTCTATATCTTGCTTTTTTTATGGGTCTTTCAGGACTGATTTGTAAGAATGTGGGTCCTTATTTATTTGAATGGGAATACTAAGATAATTTCTTGTAAGTTACTGTGGGTTAAAAAAGCATCAGTCACAGAAACATTTTGCAGTTCTTCCCAGGGTCCGTGCAGTGTAGGAAGTCAGTTTGGCATTCGTGAGTGCCCTCTTATTTGCAGGAACTAGGAGTAGGGAGGGAGCATTAGCTCTCTAGGTTTATGTACTTGCTCAGGATATGACTGTCGGCCCTCGGTTTTCTCTCCAGTTACGGTTTTGAGAATTCCAGTCACTGAACTCTGTATTTCGGAGCCCCTTCACTGTCCTTCGCTCTTGTGGGCATTTCCCTCCAAGTCACACACCTCTGTCCTTCTTCCTAGTCGAGAGCGTGCGCTGCCTTCCGCAAGTTCAGCTGGACCCTCTGCCCAAGACACTCACCCTGGCATTCGCGTCACAGCTAGAGAAGACATCTCCCTGCCTGACAGAACCCATCCCTGAGGCAGACCTTTCTGGAGTGGACCCCAAGCTTGTGTCCAACCTGCTACCCTTCCAGAGAGCGGGAGTCAAGTAGGTTCTCGGGGCTTCCTCTCTCCTGGACTTCGTGACTCATACACACTGGGTTCAGATGCTTCTCCCTCTTTTAAGAACACTCATCTTGCATGCACATCTGGAAGCACCTAGGCATTACGCAACCAGGTGTGCTATAAGCAAAGCCTGATTATAGCCATTGATTTCAAATTCCATGAGTTAATCATGACTCAGAATCATGAATCAGATCGCAGGTGTGCAGAAACCCAACTCAGGTTCAAGAAAAGAGATTTCTCAGTGTGCATAGTAGAAAACTGAGGGTCTCCAAAGATCTCATCAGAACTCTCTGTCCCACTCTTAGTTTGGCTTTTTCTTCCATTTGCTTTGTTCTCAGCCAGCTGCTCCTTAGGTGTGGTGGCTAGGGCTCAGCAACCCAGCGGAAGTACCTCTTTCCCTGTGGGCCCGACACTGAAGGGCCTGAACTCCGGTGCTGATGCCAGGACCAGTCGCTGTGGCCTGGGGAGTCTTATGGGTGAGATGGGATGACAGGCCCATCTCTGGAGCCAGCTGGTAGGGCCCCAACCCCCACGTTACTTGGACTGAGAATGAAAGGCCATGGTTTTCCAACAGAAAGTCAGGGCGTTCTTATTATAGACAAAAAAGACAAGCCCACATTGTGACCTGTCCTGTTTTCCAGAGCTTTCGGGAGAAGACAAATGACAGGTTTGAACTTGCCTTCTAGTGAAAATACTAGAGGTCAAGGAGAGGAAAGAGATGGTAAGAGCTGCATTCGACAGTGTGGCTGGGGTATGGCCCTGGATAAGGGAAGAAAGTAAATTCTCCCCCGTACCTGGCGAATGAAGACAGCCTGTCCACAGGCAGCCTGCTCATGAGGTTTTGGTAAAAGCCTGACCACTGCCTTGGACAGGATTTTGTTCTGAGATTTGGGCACAGTCCTGGCATTGCCAGGGTCCCAGCCCAGTTCATACCCTTTCCCTCGTTTTCCCTCCCGGTTCCACCTGTCTCAGATAACACGCTTAGCACACTTCATCTTGCTTGAGAGGTTGCCCACCCCCACCCGTGGGCAGCCTCTGTCTTCGGTGCCTAAGCTCCTCTAGGCCCCATTGGAGATTCTGGGCCCGTGTGGTCGTGCTGCCTTGCCAGTTAAGCCGTCTCCGCTGAGAGGTCCTGTGTGGAGGCCCCCAGGCCTGACGTGAGACAGAACCAGAGCCCGGCCAGCAGTTTCCATCTTTTTCCCTGTGGTACTTTCAGCCTTTCTTCAAAACTTCCTAGTTAGGTCCAGATATTAAGTCTCATCCTCTGAAAAGGATTTCGGTATTAAAGAAGAAGGGCTGGCAGTCCCATGTTGGTTCTGTAAGAGCTACCAGGAAAACAGCCTTAAATTTATGGAGTAAAGTCTCTTAGATAGAGATCAGGTTCCTCTAACGTCTAAAACGCCCCTTTGGACGAATGAGTGAGGTGAGACCCAGCATGACAGTCACGTGCCCAGAGTCACTGAGCCTCCAAGAGTGGAACTGGAGCTGAAATCACGTTTCGTGATGGTTTGCGCAGCCCCTGTGTTCCACCAGCTCCCCTGTCAGAAATGGCGTTCAGCTGTGTGCTTGTTTCTCTGTCAGGCAGGCATTTCCTTCGTTCTCCTTTTTGGCCACTTTGTTCCTTAGTTGGGCTACTTCAAGGCAAGGAAAAAGGAAAGACCACAAATTCACGGGTCTGTTCTGCTTTGAGAATGCCCACATGAGCAAACCACAGGGACATGGCAAATGGCCGAAGCCGAGGGTACTCCCTGGTGTGTTGCTTAGGTGTCCCCGTGTAAACTAAAAAGTGAAGTAAAAATGAATCTTTTCACACTTGCCTCCCCCATCGTTGTAGAGGGTTGATCCTGGAGATAGTCTAGAAGATTTAACCAAGGCACATGTGCCGAGAAGAGGCTGGGCCTGTCGGAGAGGTGAGGTGGGCCCGTGCCCGGCTCCCTTCCTCGTCACTGAAGGCATGTGGTGGTCATGGCCGGGACTGCAGAGGGGATGCTGCCTCCCCTGGTGGGCCGCGGTGGCTGCTGTGGGGACAGCAGCACTGTGACGTGACGCGTGTCGTCCGCCGATCCCGGGCGAGCTGGCTTCTGCCCCCCACAGATGCACTGTTCACTTTGCTGTCTCTGCTGAGTGAATGCTGGCTTTCAGAGGGCAGGCAGCTCCCGTCAGCCGAGCTCCTGCTGCTCAGAAGGGGCTACACTTGCTGCCTTGGCTGTGTGAGGAGAAAAGAAAAAGGGCTCGTCGACCGGCTTATTCTCGGGTTTCTGGGCGAATGATCAGTTTTTCAAGAATTGAGATGAAAGAGGGCTGGGGTTTGGAGCAGGAGACCAGACATCTGGCACCTGGGCTCCTTTTCCCTTTTCACTGATTCATTTGCGAGTCAAGCAAGTCCTTTTTAGCATTCATCTTGATTATTTTTCTTTTAGTGGGATAGTAGTTAAAAGAGAAACACTTCCCCAGCACGTACGATGGTGCCAGGCCCTGTAGTCAGTGCCCTAAACATTAACTCTGGGAAACCCAGACCGCGGTCTCTGGGGCGGACCCTTTTATTCCCATCTCCCGGCTGAGGCACTGAGGCACGAGGAGGTGAGCTAACTTGTGGGAAGGTACTCAGCTGCGAAGCGGTGGAGCTGGGATGCCCCCCAGGCCAGTCAGGCTCCCAGAGAGTAGAAGAAAGCGCCCTTCTTCACAAAGCATCAGCCAGAGTTGTCGCGCTGGAGGGCTGAGGGACCCCGGCGGCTGCTGGTAGAAGAGAAGCGGCTGAGGCCAGTGCTCTCTGGTGGACAGACACCCTGGCACTGTCCTCCCTTCGGCCTGTCCTCTTCTGTGGCCGTCCTCTGTCTCTGCCAGCTCCTTCCTTTTGCCTCTGCATAAATCTTCCCTTTGCCTCTGCATAAATGTCCTCTCTGACCTTGAGAAAGCCGGATTTTGATGCCACCATCTCATCCTTCTTCCCTTCCCTTCTAAGCAAACCTCTCATGCGAATAAGGCTGCCCCTTCTGGCCCCTGTTTAGGGGCTGTTTCTCAGACTCCCCCTCTTTCACTCCCTCGGGGTCTCGCCTGCACTGGGTTGAGGGGGCCCCCCACCTTTCTTAGAACCTTCCTCCCTTGGCTTCCATGACCCAGTTGTCTCTAGAGCCTCTCTACCTTTTGACCACCATTCCACATTGTCCCTATTTTGACTCTTCAGTATTATTATTACTATCATGCTGTCCCCTGTTGGCTCCTGTCTCCCCTCTCCGGGGAGCAGGGCCTGTGCTGCAGACTGCAGTGGCCCGCACCGAGTGGTGCGTGTTGCTTTACGTGGTGGCATGATGGCGGGTTAACCCCTGATAGACGTGCCACGCCCCTGTCCTTCCCTCATCTGCTTTCAGTTTTGCCATAGCCAAGAGAGGCCGCCTGCTGCTGGCTGACGACATGGGCCTGGGGAAGACCATCCAGGCCATCTGTATTGCAGCCTTTTACCGGAAGGAGTGGCCGCTCCTGGTGGTGGTCCCGTCATCTGTGCGCTTCACCTGGGAACAGGTCAGTTCTCCTTGTGTTGTGACTTTAATCAGGAAGTGTCCTTGGTGTTGAAGCAATCAGCTAACCATCTGGGAGCAAGGCCTGGGGGAGCTTTAGAAGATCCTGTGTCAGCTGAAGGAGGAAGGGGCGGAGCCAGCCTTCGGAGGCCAGGCTCTTGGTTCTCTGAACTAGAATCAGGTTATACCTTTGGGGAAGAAAGCGGAGGGGCTAGGAGCTCAGACTGACCTCCGTCTGGCAGCAGACGCTTCCTGAGCACCTCTCGTGCCCCTGCTGCTCGCCCTGCTCGCCGGTGCCACACAGAGGTTTCAAAACGGCTGCCTCCTTTGTGTGTGAGTGGCCGCCGTCGGTCTTAACCCCGTTTACAGATGACAAAACTGAATCTCAGCGAGGCGAAGCTGCAGGCTCACTGGTAGTCGGAGGCGTCGTCGGACCTTGAAGGGGCATCTCCTGAGTTGTTGGCTCAGGTTTTGCGCGCCCGCAGAAGGTGGCGTGGGCAGGATGTTCAGTGTCAGCCGGGTGCCATTGCAGCTGGAGAACCCCGCGTGGGCATTGCATTAGCACTCGGCCATGAGCTTCATCTTCTGTAAGTTCAGGGATCAGAGGGCTTCCGTGAAATGAACAAACACCCAGAGAAGTAAACCTGGTGGAGAAAGGAGACCTAATTCATCGTCTGTAGCCTTTCCCTGCTCTCTGCTCCTCATGGCAGCTGTCCGCTTCCTCACACGCTGGCTTCTTACTAAGTAAGCGCCCCCGTGAGCCACTTGTGGAGAAGAGGCGGCTCTGCCTGTCGCTGGTCAGCCTGATGCCCAGACATGCCCTTCCAGCTGAAGAGAAAGCAAAACTTTAAAAACGTGCATCACAGCAATACCTCATTTCCCACCCATCCTTGTGACCTGAATTCCACCACTGCCTCTAGAAACAAGCAGTTCAACACATATTTATTTGGTGTGGTTAGGTTCACAGCACCCTCAAAAATTCTCAGAAAAAGGAATTAGAGCAGGACCAAAACTGGAGGAAGAACCAGTCCTTGACATCACCATACTGTCAGCCCAGGGACCCAGCCATTGACCTGCAGGTGCCTGGTGGCCTTCCATTGTCTCCAGGCACTGGCTTGGGCTAGGGGTGGCAGGATTGCTGGAGAGAGCAGCTGATAAGTATTTTTTGTCATTATCAGTGTCTTTGTTATATACCAGCATCTGCTAAAAATTCATTTATAAAATTCCTCCTAAAGCTGGTGCAGCCACTCTGGAAAACAGTATGGAGGTTCCTCAAAAAGTTGAAAATAGAGCTACTCTGCGTTCCAGCAATTGCACTACTGGATATTTACCCTAAAGATACAAATGTAGTGATCTGAAGGGCACGTGCACCCAAATGTTTGTAGCAGCAATGTCTACAATAGCCAAACTACGGAAAAGGCCTCGATGTCCATCAACAGATGAATGGATAAAGAAGATGTGGTACATATATACAGTGGAATACTATGCAGCCATCAAAAGCCCCCCAAATCTTGCCATTTGCAATGACGTGGATGGAACTAGAGGGTATTATGCTAAGCGAAATAAGTCGATCAGAGAAAGACAATTATCATATGATCTCTCTAATATGAGGAATTTGAGAGGCAGAGTGGGGGGCTGTGGCGGGTAGGGAGGGAAAAAATGAAACAAGATGGGATCGGGAGGGAGACAAACCATAAGAGACTATTAATCTCATGTAACAAACTGAGGGTTGCTGGGGAGTAGGCAGGGAGGGATAGGGTGGCTGGGTTATGGACATTGGGGAGGGTGTGTGCTATGGTGAGTGCTGTGAACTGTGTAAGCCTGATGATTCACAGAACTGTACCCTGGGGCAAATAATACATAATCTATTAATTAAAAAATAATAATTAAAAAAATTTCTCCTAGAAAGAGTCCATTCTTGTGCTCCAGAAACTTGCCATCTAGCTAGAGATTCGAGGCCTGAAATCCACAGACACCACAGTGACTGCTAATAAGCACTCCCTTAACAAAGGCAGTGTCATCTTAGTGGAACGTGAAGGAGCAGATGGGTGGGAGGGCAGTGGAGGTGACTGCTGAATTCACGGGCCTAACGGTGCCAGCAAATACAGGGGGGTGTGGAGAGAAAGGCACTGAGTTCGTTTTTCGGGGAGCATTAACTTTGTCCACTGAGAGAGTGCCACTGATGGGTGGGCTGGGGTCCCAGCTGGAAGCTCCTGGCTGGATCCCCCAGGTTTCCTTCTCTCCTGTCATCCCCAGGCCTTCCTTCAGTGGCTGCCGTCTCTGAGTCCAGACCACATCAACGTCGTTGTGACCGGCAAGGACCGCCTGACGGCTGGCTTGGTCAACATTGTCAGTTTCGACCTTCTGAGCAAGTTAGAAAAACAGCTAAAAACCCCTTTTAAAGTTGTCATCATTGTAAGTGGCTCGGCACAGTCTTTAAGTACTTCATCTCTGGGGAACCTTTCTTCTTATAAACTCTGAGAACTTTCTTGTCTGTGCTCTCCTGGAGCCTCTCTCTGTTTCTGGGAGAGTAGAAATCACTGTCTTTATTTTGTGGGAAACTGACATTTTACTCATCTCAAATAGCGATTCTCAACCCTGGCTCCATATTAGAATCTCCTGGGGAGCGCTTTGAAAAGTGTCAAATATTTACTAGGCCTGAGCTGGCCGTTTTCAGTGCATCTCCCTGCCGTGAGGTCATGGATAGAGGCCACCTTGGGGGCCCTGGGCCCTCGGCCTGGACATTAAGGGCGTCTGCCTTTATCTGGTGGCTTCTCTTGTCCAAGTGGCTTAGATCAAACAGTAAGTTTTTTCCCTAGCCAATGTAAAGATACTGCCTCCCTCCCCCGCCAGAAAAAGTACAGCTGACCTTCAACAACATGGGTTTAAACTGCGTGGGTCCACTCATAGGCACATTTTTTTTTTCAATAAATACAGCACAGTACAGTTAATGTGTTTTCTCTTATTTTTTTTAAATATTTTTTTCTCTAGCTTACTTTGTTGGAAGAATACAGTAAGTAATCATATAACATGCAAAATACATGCTAATTGACTGTGCATGGTATCAGTAAGGCTTCCGATGAGTAAAGTTTCGGGGGAGTCAAAAGTCCATGCTGACTTTTGAGGAGGCAGGAGGGTTAGCACTCCTAACCCCTGTGCTGTTCAAGGGCTAGCTGTACTTTTCACAGGTTTTTGATTTGTTTTTTTATTTGTATTTTTATTTTTTTTTCAAGAGATCTGAATTTGGTTTTATTCGTCAAGTCAATAAAATACATAAGTAGGCTTTACTCAAGTTCCGCTCTCAGATGTGACTGTGCCTCTTTCAGTTAACTGGCTTTCCTGCTTTTCATTCCACAAGTCCTCCATAAGAAAAGTCTAGAAAAGTGTGGAGCTGGCCACGTGGCAGAACTCAGTGTATTCTCGGGGCTCAACAAATAAAGATTAGGAAAAGGCGTGCAGCTCCCACCCCCAGTGCAGGTAACCGCTGACAGACGTTCTGGGCCACAAAGCACAGTGGGGGATTTTCAGCAGGTTTACCTTTGTTTTTCCTCCCGGCAAAACAGGAATCCAGTGCCTCCAGATGATACGAAAGGTTCTTCTTTGTTCAAACGTGTGAATTTTAAAAGCCTGTAGTATTTTCCTTCTCTTAAAAATAAAATTCTCTGTTGACAGTGGCTTCCCAAATGCTGATGTTCAGAATGTGTAGTGCATGTCTTATCTAGAAGGAGGGAACGGAGTGAGTTTTTAGGAGGTCCAGAAAAGTCAACAAGATTGCGGTAGAGCCTGTGGGTTTCTCAGCATGGGGCCGGCTGTCAGGAGAGGCTCATTCATCCCTGTGTTCAGTCAACATTGAGCACCAGCTACTCACTGAGGGTGTGGAAGGAGGAAAGTCAGCCCCATTCTCGAAGATATCACAGTCCGGTAGACAGACAGACACGCACACAGACTATTAGGATACATTTTAGTGCCCAAGTATCATGGGAGCTCAGAGGAGGCAAGAAGGCACGGTTGCTGGCCTCGGGGATCTGCTGTCATTTTTCGGACATGAGAACCATTCTATGTTCCTAGCCTAAGCAAACTTAGATGTTCGTGTGTTTTCGTGGCTGTAAGGGTAATGAGTCTTTGGGGAGGTCGTTTCCGGTTTGGCATAAATTGAGGTGTGGCTTTAAAAATATGTCAGCATACACATGAAATGCAGACCTTTAAAGCAGTATCCCAAGATGATGGTATTGGTTCTCCGGTGTGTAGGAAGAATAATGCCTTCATTTCTTGAGCGATTTCCTGTGTCAGGTACTTTCCACGTAATAGCAGATCTTACCTGCAGCCCCCAAGGCAGACATGATGTCCATTTCAGCGCTGATGGAACTGATAATGAGAGCACTCATACGATTGGCCCACAGGCGTGAAGCCAGGAAGATGGGACATCATTGATCAAAGCTGGACGACATCATGTGTTTCTGTTTCTGGCTCAACACTTCAATCTGCCGTATGATTTTTGGCAAGCCACTTACCACCTGTGTTTTAGTGTGTCTGCAGTTACTTAAGGGCCCTGTCTTCTTCTGGTTTCAGAGAAATGTTATAGGAAGAAATAAGGTGTCAGCTCTAAGATGTCATACTTCTTAGAAGAGAATTCAGATGGAAACCACTCCTGGTGGTTATAATAGTGGAACATTTTAGTCCCTTGGTTAAAATGTCCATTCCCTTCCCCATCCTCTGTCTTTCCTGCTGTTTCTCACTATAGACCCTTTCCTTCTTGGCCATCTTGCGGGATCGTTGTTAGACAGGAGTATGAATGTTACACCCCAGGTTTCTAGGAACAGATGTTCTGACATTTACAGGTTCATCTGTACTCATCTCTGCTGTGCTTTGGAGGACCATTTTGGTTCATAGCTGAAATGGAACAGCAGGTTTCTTGCAGATCAGCTCTCGAGATAGAGCTGGGATCCCCTTGGTGTTGTCCCCATCAAAGGATGGCTGATACCACTGAGTGCTTACTGGGCTCAGTGGTAGGACTGTTCTAAGGGCTTTAACAGCAACCTGGTAAGTTAGGTGGTGGTGTCTTGTCCGTTTTATCGATGGAGAAACTGGCACCATAGAGAGGGCCCATATGTACCAGTGTGTATGCTGTGTATGTTCAGGTCCATAGCAGGTAATTTGAATGTGTACCAAAATATAAATTTCTTTCCCAAATACTAAGAATGTGTTAGATACTCATTTGGCTTTGGAAGATATGGCGGGGTGCCTGACTGGCTCAGTCGGTAGAGCACGTGACTCTTACCTCAGGATTGTGAGTTTGCGCCCCATGTTGGGTGTAAAGATTACTTAAAAGTAAAATCTCTGGGGAATCTGGGCGACAAAGTCAGTTAAAGCACCTGACTCTTGGATTTGGCTCAGGTCTGCTCTTAGGGTCCCAAGATTGAGCCCTGCATCAGGCTCCACGCTCAGTGTGGTCTGCTGGAGTTTCTCTCTCCCTCTCCCTCGACCCCTCCCCCCACTTGTGCACTCTCTCTCTCTTTCCCAAATAAATAAATAAATCTTTAAAAAAGAAAGAAAAGAGAATATGTCATATTCTAGTTTGCTTATAATCAAACTCCATGCAGTAAACCTGACAGTGCCTTGAGCATGGACAGTGTGTCTCCTTCCCCTCCTCGAGTTCCCACAGCACTTTGTCACACTTCCTCAGCGACAGCACTTATAAGGCTCCGCTGTGGCATCTGGTGAGCGCCGGGGGGCAGGGGCTGGGCACCAGTGCCACGCACCAGGGCGAGGCTCGCCGTGGGCCGCTCGTGCTGTGCAGACGTGAGGCATATCTTACTAAGCAGCTAACCACCTCTCGGCAGTTTGTTGACTGCCACCTGCCAGGTGGGCCGGGCGGAGTCACTAACCCCCCTTCACGGTTGGCCACCTGTCCCGCAGAGATGGGACAACCTGGGTCCTTACCGAGGCCCACAGCCCTCTCCTTGAACGAGGAACTAAGGGAGGCGTCCCCAGTGCGGCACCATGCCAGGGTCAGGCTTAACGTGGGCTTCGGCTCCATCATCCACTCAGGATTCAGCCGCGTTCACCTGTGTGACCCTGTCTTTTCAGGATGAGTCTCACTTCCTCAAGAACATTAAGACCGCCCGCTGTCGCGCAGCTATGCCCCTCCTCAAGGTGAGTCCCGCGGAGAACAGGCGCGGAGCTCGAGGCTGCTCAGCATGGCGGTCCCGCTCCAGCTTGCTCGGGCTGGCCAGGGGGACCGGGAGAGCAAGGGCTGCCATCCCGGGCGAGGGGCTGCGGGCCACGGACGTGACTTAGCGTGGACTCCGGCCGTCACTGCGTAGGGCTTCAGTGCCAGACTCGTTTTTCTTCCTAACTTCCTGCTAAGGAGCTGGCGGTCGGTGCGGCCGTTTCTGTCTCTCAAAGACGAAGGCCTGTCGAAGGTCACAGGCTGGATGGGGACCATGCTGTAGGTCCTCCTCGGGCTCCCGGGCAGGGCAGAGAGGGCCGTAGTGCGTGCTCTCTAGACAGCCGGGGAGAAACTGCCTGTCTCTCAGTCACTGTGGGGGCAGAGCTCTCATGGTGCTGAGGACCAAGGGGGGTGAGTCCGACAGACTCGGAGCCGGGCCGTCGGGAAGCAGGGAGAAGCCCCGCGAAGCTGAGGCGTGCCTCGTAAGCTGATCCTTTTCCCGGGGCCTCCCGAAGCCTGTTTGGTTATTGAGAGGCTCAGCCATCCACAGCCCTTATTCTGGTCTAAACTGGGGCCCGAGGGCCTCGGCGGGTCGAGCCTTCAGAGCAGGCAGCGGTGTGGACCTAGCGTAACTTCCCATCTGTATCTGAGAGTCTTCTGTTCCGCCTTCCCACCCCAGACGGTGGGAAGGCCCCCAGACTGCCTTCCGTCTGTTTGTGGTGAGCTCCTTCTTAATGTTGGGGAACACTGGTACAATTAGGAAAGTCGCTTTTTCTCAGAACCAGATAGAAACCTCTCACAGATGACTTTGGGGGAATCTACTTTGGTTTATGTAGACTGAGCAAACAAAAGTCCGTGTTTATCTTGTGCTTTCTTAAAGCAGCCTTTGTGTTGTGCCAGCACTTTCAGACTGCAGCTTTCATTGCTTAAAAGAAGCTCTACGTTGTAAATCAACTAGGGAAAACAAATATGCTAAATGTTGGTGAAGCTTATTAACATTTGAAAATTAACTTAATTTTTCCAACTCCCCCGTAAAGCACAACTGTCTACTCGTTTCAGGTTTTGTTTTGTTTTCTTTCATTGTAGGAATAACAAGTAACATGATATGTCTTCCAAAAGCAGGATTAAATCCTGTGCTCCAGACTTAAAAGTCTTTTACTTAAAATCCTGGATTCTCTGCTCACATCCCCTATAAATATTTATGGACACACTGAAATGAAATGTTTTTCTCAGAGTGGTGATCCTTCTTTTGGGAGGCTTCGGTATGTTTTCTTTTGAAAAATGTTAACGATCAGGGCACCTGGGTGGCTCAGTCAGTTGGGCGTCTGCCTTTGACTTGGGTTGTGATCCTAGGATCCTGGAATCCAGTCGCACGTGGGGCGCTCTGCTCAGCAGGGAGTCTGCTTCTCCCTCTCCCTCTGCCTCTCCCCCTGCTTGTGCTCTCTGTCTCTTTCTGTCAAATAAATAAATAAAATATTTTAAAAAATTTAAAAAGGGGGCACCTGGGTGGCTCAGTCATTGGGCATCTGCCTTTGGCTCAGGTCATATCCTGAGGTCTTGGGACTGAGCCCCACATCAGGCTCCCTGCTTGGTTAAGCCTGCTTCTCCCTCTCCCACTCCCACTCCCCCTGCGTCTGTTCCCTTTCTCCCTGTCTCTCTCTGTCATATGAATAAATAAAATCTTCAAAAAAAAGAGAAAAGAAATGTTAACAGATCTTCTTGCCATGGTTCCGGTATTACAGCCGTCCCTAGACTTAAATCCGTGCCTCTGATTGCTTAGAAGCAGCTGTGTAGTAGGTAGGGTGTATCCCTATGGGTGCAGAGGAAAGTTTTTCTTTAAAAGATGTTATCTATTTGAGAGAGATCGGTCGAGGGAGCATAGGTAGGAGGAGGGGCAGAGGGAGAGAGAGAAGCAGGCTCTCCACTGAGTAGAGAGCCCGACGTGGTGCTTGATCCCAGGACCCTGGGATCATGACCTGAGCCAAAGGCAGCTGCCCAACCGACTGAGCCACCCAGGCGCCGCAGTAGGAAAGCTTCTGAGCGGCTGTCTTGTTCACGTGGTCATCGCCTGGCCAGGCAAGCTTGACTACATACTCGTTTCTGAAACATAGGCTTCTGGGCCAGACCTTTTAAAGCAGCATTTACATCTTTAATATCGTGGGTGTATTTCAAATGAATACAAATAAAAGACCAATCTTTTAGCTGTTAACTAGTACAGATGACTCTGCACTTGCCATAGAAATTGGATGAGTTAACACGCTGTAAGATAGGACCCGTGAATGTAGCCTGCTGTTTATGGAGGTGTCTCGAAGGCCCTCGTCTGTGATGTTGACGTCTCAGGAGTCCAGGCTGCTGGCAGGATTGAGTGGAGGTGGGGCCGAGGCATGATGTGCTATTCTGCTAACCAGACCTTTCATCTCTCTGCTGCATTTTTCGTGTGGATCAGTTTCTCTGTCCTGGCACCATGGACACTCTGGGCTGGATCCTTCTTTGCTGTGCAGAGCTGTCCGTGCCCGGTAGGGTGTTTCGCAGCATGCCGGGCTTCCACGCACTAATTGCCAGTAGTCCCCCCCATCCCCACACCAGTGGTGACAACCAAAATTGTCTCCCGACACTGCCAGAGGTGCCCTGGGAGGGGCAGGTCATCCCTCTCCATCTCTGTTGAGAACTACCGATACAGATACTCTAAAGAGATCGATCTAGATATTTTTGGAACAAGAGGAGACTGGGGGGAAGTAAAATATGCCACATAAGGGCCTAACTTAGGGCCACTTGGGCCTCCAATTTGTGCATCACCTAGAACTGTATTCTCATAATTAACATTTCAAGCCATGTTCAGCAAATGTGCCTGATGAGGTAATTCGGTGATATCCTACAGTCTGTGAGCTAGCCAGGCCAGATCCCGTAAAGCAAGTTATTGGCTCAGTTGGGAAAAAAAGATGTAATAACAGAAAGTGATGAAGAATTCCCAGGCTGCTTCTTGTATGAACTGAACAATTTCAGTTCTTGTCTGCCACAGAACATTCTCTGAGCTCAAATTTAAAAATCTATGTGTAGTTAATTTACTCTGAGTTGGATTGGATCCTCCTTGACGAAGTATGTATACTAACTTGTCCTGCTAGCATCCTGTTCCTCAGGGCTAAACTGATGACCTTAATTCCTGAGGAACCTGAACTTGTCTTTGCAGGTCGTCTGTCCCCAACAGCGTCTACTCCTGTGAATCACATCATTTCTCTCGGACATCACACAGAAATTATTTTTTTGCATTGCCCCGTGCTGGGTTTCCTGGGTGCCGCTGTCTTTCGTTAGCCGGAGGAATTGACTGTAAAGTGTTCCGTTCAGTGTTGATTTGCGTGGTTTTTTGTGTTTCTGTTTCTCGAGATTGGAGGTTTTCTGAGGTGGAGGGTGACCCATAAACCATGGGCAGCCAGGCAAGATTAAAGGCCCATTTGGGTGACGGTGGTGACAGCACCAACGTGTTGGGGCTGCGTGGGAAGCAGGCTAAATCATTCCAGAATAGAGAAGACGCTGCTCTGGTTTCTTTTCAAAGCTGGCCTTTTGCTTTTTCCATTATGCTGCCTCTGCTTTTAAACACCCACAGATGTCCATCTTCCATGGTCTCATCACCCTTAGTCTGGACGGTATACGGGAGAACAGGCTCAGAATTACCTCTGTCCTGTAAATACCCAGCTAAGAACCCGGGAGTTATTTTCCCTCACCTGATCAGTGAGCTGTCTCTGCCCCGGCTCCATCCCCAGGCAGCCGCAGCGACTGGGATGATAGGCCGATTGTCTCTTATTGATAAGACTTCTCATTTTCCCCACGGTCTTGAGCCAAGGCAAGCAATGCTACAGACGTCATTCAAGAAGCTCATTGTTATTTTAATGAGTCTGCATTAAACCGTGCAGGAAATTAGAAGCCTGGGTAATTGAACTGTGGAAAATTATAGCTGGAGAAATTCATAGCTCTCCTGTCATAATGGAATTAGGTATTGGCAGTCACTGTGAGGGCAAAAGTGCATCTGGAGAGTTGTATGTATTGTATATTTATAAAGAAACATTTTTCTTCTCTCTGTTGCTCCTTTATTTATTTATTTTTATGAGGCAGCATATCCATTTGAAAATCTAATTTCCTCCGCTAGGTGATTTACTGCTTGCCATTGCCTTCTACTCCCCTCGTTAACCCAAGGTTACCGTGGTTAACAAGGTGTTTTTAGACAATAGGGCTGAAGTGGATTTTACTTCCAGGAATTTTTGACCATTCTGTGTCCTAATACAGTGGGGAGTGTCTCCTTCTTTATTCTCATCCTCCTTCCCATCTTAGGAAGAGCTGGGATATTTCGGTCTGATCTCCGTTGGGGTTTGGCTAGGAACCTGGAGTTCATCATTGGAATTGAGCATTTATTTCTATCCTGCCCGCTGCTGAGCAAGCTGCTGCAGACACAGGCTAAGTTTAGGGTAAAGGGATCTGCAACCCCCTTTTTAAAGTCCTTATTAACTGCAAAGTGAGCACAGAGCTCAAAGCGTTGTACAGTTGAATTAGTGACAGCCTTTTTTTTCTCTGGAGAAAATCGGGTAGAGGCTTGTGCAGGCCACCCCTGACTCTTCCTCTTGGCGGTGAGAAAGGGCCGGTCCTCAGTGTCATTATCTGACCTGAAGTTCCACTCGGATGTCAGAGATCACTCTGGAGGCACATCAGACCTATTGCTCTGTCCCCGCCTTCCACTTCCTCTTCCAATGCTGGATTCTTTGGGTTTATCCATCTTCCCCAGGGACATTGGTTAACTGAATATTTCGGCATACAGCAAACATTTGTTAGTTGCTTACTTTGTGCCAGGCTCTGAGCTACAGAAGATAAAGGCGAACACATCCCTGATCTCAAGACGCTCGCAGTCTAGTGAGGGAGACAGAGAGGGTAGAATTCAGTATCATGTGCGGAGTCCTGATGTAGGGACTTGTGACAAGGGCAGCCTAGGGTGCGACATCCCGCTGCTGACGGGGGTCATACCCTGAGGCTCTCGGAATGTGTGTGCTCCTCTTCTCTGGCCACAGTACCTTTGCTTAGAGGCTCCAGGTATGGGCCACACTGGGATCTGGAGAGAGGCCGGCCTGTGGTGTTATTGGGATCCAGATCTGCCTGGGCTCCGAGAGGAGGGAACTGGAGCACTGCCAGCAGGCAGGGTGCCCAGGAAGGGAGAGGTGCTGTGCTGCATTCTAGGGGATTTTGCTTGTCCTGGGGCATCCAGCTCCGGTCCCAGTGGGGCATTTGGGATAGCCCCTCGGTGCTCCTCAGTGCGCTCTCAGCACCTCGGCTGTCTGTCTCCTAGGTTGCGAAGAGGGCGATTCTGCTGTCCGGCACACCAGCCATGTCCCGGCCCGCAGAGCTCTACACACAGATCATCGGGGTCCGGCCAACTTTCTTCCCTCAGTTTCATGCTTTTGGACTTCGCTACTGTGATGCCAAGCGGGTATTTATTTTTTCCCCTCCCTCTCCGTCCCCCTCCCCCACTGCCCCGTCCCTCTCCCTGATTTTGACACTTACCTTTGTTCCTTCTCTTTGGCCGTGGTCTGATCAGAAGCACACCGGCCCGGGAGCCAGACCCAGATTCTTGTCCTGCTTTGCTCCTCACTCTGACCTTCCTGTGTCCTCGAGACTAAGAACGGTCCCTGCTAGCTTTAATGCTTGTGATTGGAGGGTAGTGTTTCCCAGGAAGGGGACCGGGGGCTTTTGCGTAGGTGCCCGGAGCTCTGAGAAGGGCCCAGAGGCGAGCTAGCAGTGTGGCTGGGGCCTGTATCCTCTGCACGGAGGAAGCAGCAGAGGGCTTGAAACAGGTAGAGGGGGAGTGTGGTCTGGGGCTGCCTCAGTGGGCTCTCATCAGCCAAAACAACTCATCCCAGTGAATCGTGCCTGCTTGACAGGCCAGAAGCCCCTGACCTACAGATGACCTGTGGGAACACAGTGCCAACGGGGCAGGTGCCTCTGGGCAGGTGCTCGGGTCTCTGCGGCTTCAGTCTCCAAGAATGGCAGAAGGCACTTGTAACCGTGAATGCCATTGCAATCAAACCCTTGATTTCCAAAACCTCGATTTCTTTTAACTGAAAAAATGTTTGATGACTTGGGGAAATACAAGAATGGGGAAAACAGTAGGATGCGAGATTTTCCCCATCATTCATTCATTCATTCCTTCTCTCGTTCTCCCTCCCTAGCCCCTCCCCCTCTCCCCCCACCTCTCTTTCATATATGCTTGGAAGATAGTGTACACCAAAGTAGATTACTTTTGTAAGCCCGAAAATCAACATTTTTTAAATGTTTAAATGACATTATTCACCAGTCCTCCATTCCTCCTGATGGGCCATCGAATCCATCAGTATTCACCAGTCTGATCAACCCAGCAGAGCATGGGACACTGTCCTTCTCGGCAGAGAGGCTCCTCTCTAGAGTCGCCATGATTTCCTCTCTCTCCTTGTCCGTGGCCGTGCTCTCATCTCTGTTTTCGAAAGTGGCCGGGGCAGTGAATTTATCCTTCAGCAGCAGACCTTCGTCTCGCAAGGTCAGACTTTTCAAACTCCCACACTCTGTTCCCACGGGAGTCCACGTGGCCGTGAATTAGAATGGCGGACTCCGGCCCCTCTTTCAAGCGTAGATCACATCTCCTTTTCCTCAGTTGTTCTGCTGTAACTTCGTAAACCTCGACGTCACAACCCAAGCCATGCCTGCCTTCTTTCTTGCGGGCGGAGCCCCTGCTGCAGAGGCTCCAACCCGACTCGAAGACCCCATTAGTTCAGGCCCTCAGGATTCCTGTTTTGTGATCAAATGACAGATATACTGAGCCACTATTTGCATCGAAGATGCTGACACTTTGGAGAAATGGCTGTTGCCTACCCATGACGCATGCCATCTTGAGGAAAAAGCCTTGCTATGCAAGTTTGTGATGTAAATAAGATTGTCTGCCTTATTTTTTAAGTACTTTTTTCACAAAACTTTTCAAGTACTTTAAAAATACCCACTTACATTCAAGCAAAGTACTTATAATGTAAATTGTAGTGCTTTGCAAAGTTAATTGCAAACCATTTTTAGCCGCTTATCGAGGCAGGAAATTTCTGTTATTAAATGTATTTAAAGCCATACACTTCTTTAACAAAATCTGTAATGCACTTTCCCTGTGAATCAATCCAGATTAGATTCCTCATGGTTGTCGTGGTCCCTCAAAACTCTTCATGAGTGATTCGTACCTCTGTCCTATTTGCAAGTGACCCACTTTCTGAAAAAGATCTTCTCTTCCTCAACTCTCTGGGCTCATGGTCTAATGTTCAGCTAGTGAGAGTAGGAGCTCAAGACAGGATTTGTTGCCTTTATCCCCAGACTGTCCCTTCCCGTGTCCCCAGTCTCTGCCTTCCGTCTCACCAGTCTCCATGCCCTCCTTATTAAATTCCTCCTTTCTCTCCTCACTGTGTCCCCCTTCCCACCACTAACAACCAAGAAAACAAACTTAGACAGTGCCTTCCCCTCTTTCCACCTAGCCCAGTGCCAGCGACATCGTAAATTTGCAGTAAAAGCTTGTTGGATTGTGAATATTCCAGATTTTAAATCTTAGGTAATATGGGGTTTTAACCTACAAGATTAAAAGCTGTCGTAGGAGCAAGCTATCCAAATTAATTACGGTATCCACTTGTTCGTAGCAGGGTTTTTATTTAATGCAGCCCATGGGCCAGGGCTGCCTTTTTTTTTTTGTTTTCTTTTTTAATGTGGCCAGCTTTTTGCATTGAGAGAAGCCGCTGAAGAGAATGCCCCTAGCTGAGCTCATTTTCTACCCCATTGCATGAGGGTATTTGCTGAGAACTTACAGTTGATTTCAGAGTATTTTCTTAAAGAAGAAGCAGGTTTTGATCATTTTACTTCTCCGCCTTTCACCATCTCCTTCTGTTCTCTGTTTAGCAAAGGACCCCTGCCATGTCGTCACAATTGGAGACTAGGTCCACTGGCCCTCGAAAGTGAACACGCCTAGCTTCCACCTGAGGCAGTTTATGGTCCAGGGGAGGTGGAGACAGAAAGGGAGACCACAGCTGGAACCATAAGGCAGCAGACACCTTGGTTCCCTTATTTTCTGCAGGACTGTAGATGTCGGTTCTATTTCAAATAAGATTGTTAGTGCAAGATACAGTTTTCATTTTAACATCTCTAGCTCTGTGACAGGGAATAGATATCCTTGCTCATTGCCTCCCATGAGCTACTAAGTGAAGAAACCATTTTTATGAAGGACTGCCTAGGTACCCTTAAACCCACGTCTGGTCTCAGCCAGACTGGCCAAAGCCTGTGCTCTTGGTTCCTCCCTTCAATCCCCACCGCCAGCAGTAGCACCCTGTGTTCATCTCACTGCGCTTGGCTGTGCTGGGGTAACTTGTACTGAGGAAATCTCGGTTCTTAAATCTCAATACATCTCCTCAAAGAAAGCTATTACTGAAAACGTGATTTGTTACCTTGTGCCGTGGACTTTGGGATAAGCCCTGGGGAAGATGATTTCTTTATTTAGAATACAAGAATAGTCGGAGAAGCCAAGTGTCTGATTTGTTTTTGAATGCAATGGACACCAGAGCGCTCAGCATCTTGCATTGGCTGCTGGAAAGTTCAGCATGTAGAACACCAAGATGGATGGTTTTAGTTCATTTTAGTTCGACTTTCTTTTTCTCTTTTCCTTCTTCATTCCCATCTATGTTATATGAGGTTTCATTCATCCTTTAGAGCCACTTGAAGTTCTCTGAACAAAGCCACAGGGAGAGGTCGTCATGAGCCTGTCGGAGTCCCAGCCTGGTTAACTTAGGAGAGCCTAACTGGCTGTGTGTCTTGGTTCTCCCTTCGCAGCAGCCCTGGGGATGGGATTATTCGGGCTCTTCCAACCTCGGCGAACTGAAGCTCCTGCTGGAGGAGGCAGTCATGATCCGGCGCCTCAAGAGCGATGTCCTTGCCCAGCTCCCGCCCAAGCAGCGCAAGATGGTAGTCGTTGCCCCCGGCCGGATCAGCACCAAGGCCAGGGCTGCCCTAGACGCTGCGGCCAAGGAAATGACCACCATGGACAAAACTGTGAGTCTGGGGCTTGAGGTGGGGATTTGGAAGTCCGTGTGTCCACAGCTGTTCCTTCCTGGGAGGGGGTATGCAGGGTTACCCAGAGTTCCACGAACTTGCCGTTCCCCGACCTCTCCTCACGCCCCTGGGCAAGGACAGCGAGCCCTAGTCATCTCTCAGCCAACCTAATCTGCTTCCAAAATCTCTTCCTCGTTGGCAGTTTTGTGTATGTGTAGATCACTGTTGACGGATGGTCATAAAAATAAACCCCATGGCAACTGCACAATGGTGATGTACATTCAGAATGCCCCAAAGAGAATTGGAATTTATGTGCAGTAGGTTTTGAGAATGCCTTAAAGTCTAGTAACTGTTACTCAGTCTAGTAACAGAAAGTAGTTCTAGGTATATTTGTTATATATGGTAACCTTCTTTTAGTCGAAATAACATATCGACATTTACACAACAAAAGTAGGGTTTCAAACCCTCTTAGCCCTTAATCCTTATTACAGTCATTTATGGTTGGCAGGAAGTTGGCATCCCCGTTTCATAGAAAAGGGAAACTAAGGCCCACAGAGAACATGATTTACTTAAAATCTTACAGCTGCTTCATGGCAGAACTTGGTTACAGAGGCTATAACCGAGCCTGTTACCCCTACATTTTAAGACCTTAACACGATGGTGGTTTTATCTTTTCAAAACACTTCCGAATCTGTCTTTAGTGTCACATTATGCTAAGTGCGGTGAAGTAATTTACACCAGCTCCATTTCTGTCCTTTTGGGATAAAACCTTGCAGTTTTCATTGCCAAGAAAATAACAGTCATTGACATTTTTTGACATTATCATAAAGCATTATCTGGGCTTGTTATTAGCCTGTATAAAGACAGTTACATCAAGATGAGATCCCAGCCTTCTGGGAGAGCACAAAATAAATAAGAAGGACAAGAGACAGAATGCAGGGTTTTTTTTATGATATTTTACCACATTATGAGCAAGACCACTGGGTCACTTTTAAGAAACAAGTGTATAGGGTAGAAGACGCACTGGTAAGTTGTCAAGCTATATGTACTTTATGCTGTATTACATGTAATATTCTGGGTAGTCTGGAGGAAGTGAGCAGGCATAATCTCTTTGCTGTGGGGGTTTTCCACCAACGTTCCCCATCGCTGGTGTAGAGACACAGACTAGTGGTTCTCAAGCTGTATTTCAGTGGAACACGAGTAGAAGCAGGTATTCTGTTGCTAAAATCACTGTTGGTGTACCGTCTTTTTCTGATTTCTAGAGATAAAAATTCAATGAATGGAAATTCTTTTTTTTTTTTTTTTAGATTTATTTATTTATTAGAGAGAGTGCAAGGGCTGGTGGGAGGGGCAGAAGGGGAGGGAGAATGAGAATCCCAAGCAGACTCTCTGCTGAGGACAGAGCCCAACATGGGGCTCAATCTCACGACTCTGAGATCAGGACCTGAGCTAAAATCAAGGGTCAGCCTCTCAACTGACTGAGCCACCCAGCTACCCCTGAATGGAAATTCTTTTTCTCAGTTTTAAGCCTTTTCTTATAATTCTCTCAACTCTGTTATATCTACTAACTGTGGCCCATGAGTGAACTCTGCCATGAGGAAAACCAATGAATAAGTGTAGCAAGTATCATATTAATGGGAAAAATTCAGAAGTGGGATATTTTTAGGTGCAAAGATCTGAACGTTTATACATGTTCTGCATTTTAGTTCCTTGTGTGTGTGGTGGAAGTAAGCCTATCAGTATTTCGTGAAATTCCCCAGAGAACCCCTCACCTGTCCCAGCTCCCCTTCTCAAACCAGGCAGAGACCAGCCAGTGTAGACAAGAGAAAAAGCGATCAGCAGGCATTTGAACTAAAGAGGAACATTGTATAGAGTGGCCAAGAGGCAGCTGTAAATTGTGCAAGGTAGCTCAAAAGAAGTGTGTAAATGTTTAACTCAGCACAGCAAGGTTTGAAAGCATTTTTAGAATTTTTTTGGCAGTTTATATAGTTCCTTGCCTTAGGTTAGGGGGCTCTTTTTTTTTTTTTTTAAGATTTTATTTATTTATTTGACAGAGAGAGATCACAAGTAGGCAGAGAGTCAGGCAGAGAGAGAGGGGGAAGCAGGCTTCCTGCTGAGCAGAGAGCCCGATGCGATGCGGGGCTGATCCCAGGACCCTGAGATCATGACCTGAGCTGAAGGCAGAGGCCCTAACCCACTGAGCCATCCAGGCGCCCCTGGGGAGCTCTTTTTAAAGATAATTTCAGATGCAACCAGGAGCTTTGATTGCTGAGTTTACAGGCAATAATGTGAAATTTACTAGGCTAAACCATGGAAATCAGGAATGTTGGATATTTTTATAACTTCCAGTAGCTATGTAAATCCCCTGAATTCTTTGGGATATTTTGATATTTTCCTGAACTAAAAAGGGGAGCCATGACATGGCTTATAGGCCTGGTGCTGGAAAAGTCCCTAGGGGTGATTGCTTTCTCTGCTTCTTCACCCCCGAGTCATACCACTGTTGTGCAGGTTATGAAAAACCTCGATTGCAGTGGAATTCAAGAATCCAGCAGAGAAAGAGCCTAGAGCTCTTCTCAGTCCAGTGCTTGGGAGTTGCCGTTTCCTTGGCACCTTAGGAAAATGAGGAGTTGGTTCCTAAAAGAGAAATTGAGTCAGTACAGATGACCTGTGGTACGACGCTGAAGCCAAATACTAGATTCTTTCTGATAACAAGATAAGTCCTTGCTAAATTGGTTCCCTTTTGTGTTCTTTAATGTCAGTTCATTTTTATGATCCAACATCCAAGTAGAAAGTGAATTTCAGAGCTGTGCCCTTTAGACCGCCAGAACATTTCTTACTCCAAAGCTGCCGGTGTAACACATCTGTCAGCTATGGGTCTGATCAGAGGCGACGCCCTCCCTGAATTCAGGATGGGGAGCTGCTATCAGCCGTGAGTCGGACCAGATGGTCCTTGACATCCCTTCCAAACCCTGAGTGGCTGTGAAATCCTGAGCTGAAAAAGTGAAAATGGGGGCTGGTGGTTTTATGGTTTTAGGCAAGTCAGGAAGGCCTGTGAATCTACAGAAAGTTGCCCCTCCCACTTTGAAGTTACTTTGCAGCCCCAAGTTTCCCTGTCATGTCACAGATTGTGTTGGTCCCAGCATTGCGCTGCTGAAATGGGTGATTCCTCCTTCCCTCACACCTTCCCATCTGGAGGAAGACATTTTTTTCAAAAGCTTTAAATCACAGAAGCCCAGACGAAGCAGCCCATTTATAAAATATAATGTACAACGAAAGCTCTTTCTTATTTTCAGCCAAAATAATAGCTATGTCTTCACAGGCTAAGAAAAGCTGACTCTAATCCTCTTTTGTCTATAGTAATTTTTTGATCAGCAAGACCAGGAACAGAAAAATAGAACAAGTCCACGCAGACTTCCTGGTGACAGTATCAGTTCACCCTTCTGCTGTTTGACAATGCATTCTAATTCCAGCAGAAAAAATAAATTCAAAACCCCAGTGGATCTAATTTAGTAAAAGCCTAGGAACAAAGAACACAGGTTCTTTAAAATTTCCTGGCGGGTGGCTGGCAAAAGAAGTGAGATCATTAATGCACTAGTATTATGTCTACTCAGTTTTGGGGAGGTTTGGGTTTGGTTTTTTTTTTTTTTAAGATAAAACTATTGATCTCTCCTACATTAAAATAGCTGTCTATTGCATAAAATCTGAAAGGGAAAGAAAAGTACTTAAAAGTAACATCAATCGAGTGTTTCTTACTGCTCTACTATGAACAAGAGTCACCTATCTTTTATATCATATAATTTTGGCATCTATCATTTGGGTAGTTTTTCTGAAAAATGTATGTATATTTTGCTTTAAACTATGCATTAATTTTGTATACACTTAGATATAGATATATTTCAGTATATAATAAGTAATGTATTTTTAAAAGCAGAATTGGTACCCTATAAACATCTATCAGGTAGGGAGGAAAACAGGTGACAAAACTTCATCCTGAGCACTTCTCTGTGTTGTTAAATGTTCTTTTAAAGCACAATATGTGTTTTCTTCCATGGCCATATTAGAATTATGCTAGTAATTTTGAGTTGGACATTTGGGTTATTTCCGCTCCCTACTCGAAGTAACCAGACACTGAGAAAGCAGCTTCCAGAGGAGTTTGTGAAGGCGGACTGTGTGGTGAGGGTGGACGGGAAGGAGTGAGTCGCTGTGACCTGGGGCTGGGCGCACTTGGAAGCATCCCTGCACGTGCCCTTGGGCCGACCCCACAACCGAGTGTGATAAGGGGGTTTGCTCCCCACACCTCATCAGCGCTCGGTGGCAGATCTCGAGCAGGCGAGGTTTCTCAGCATGCTTTCTGCCCCTCGCCCATCTGTTTGTTCTGCCCTCTCCCTCTCCGCTTAGCACATGTGGAGGGAGCTAGTGTGGCTGAGAGGGAAGGACCTGACAGGAGCAGGGAGGGGCCATCTCCGAAGGACACGGGAATCAGTGTGACAGAGACAGGTCGACTCTGTGTGAGGCGTGCCCAGGGCGGGTGAGGTCACTGCTGGGAAGCCGGTCTGTGTGCCTTTGGTGTATCCTACCAGGGCCCGCATTATGTTAGAGGGCCTGGCCTGCTGCAAGGGACCCTTTAAGGGGACGTGAATGCACCTCAGGATGTCTGTGAGCTCTTTGTCCCGAAAGGAAGAGACGTGTGTGTCCAGAGCTTCATCAGAGTCTACACTGGGTCTGTGGCCGAGAAAGAGTTGAAGACACACTGTGTGGAGTTGCATCTGCAATTAGACTTCTCAGGAAGTTTGTTCAGTTGGACCTCTGTCACAGGGCAGGAGGGACGGTGGCCACCACTGCCACAACAATGACGTGGCCCCACTAGCCTGTCAGTGGCCCCCCTGCTTTCTGTGCTTCCAGATTATCTTCCTTCTTTCTCGTCAGGTCCCCGAGGAAAGACACTGGTGGGAGGCAGGAAGCAGTTTGGACCAGGCAGCTTGTCCCACCACTTGTGGGGTCTGCTGTTTAAGGTGCAGCCTGGCTTCAGGGCCATGGGTCTTATTACTATGGGCTCCCTTCTTTGTTACGTGAGGAAGCTGTCGTGTCAGTCAGCGGCCTCGCTGGCCCCAGGGGCATCTGCCGTCCACGCTCGCTAGTGGAAGGTTGGTAAGGGTGTCTGTCATCTCTGGGGACCCAGCGTGATAGTAAATGTTTTCTCATATCGTGAAACTATTTCTGTGTGTCCTGCGCTGGCATCCTCGATTAGTATTTATTTAGATGCCAACTGTAAAGAAAACATGGTTTCTTCTCCTGGAAGGTCCATGACCTCATGTGGGAGCCAGGCCAAAAGACACGTGGATAATGGTTTTGAGATGACACTAGAAGAGCCTGGTTGAGGTCAGTTGGAATTGATTCAGTCAGTCTTGGACAGAAGGAAGCTTCATCAGTTGGGTATGGACACAGCGTGGCGGAAGAAAAAGGGGAGGCAAAAAGCAGCTTGGGCCAGGGTGGTGCGCAAGCCGTCAGCGGGCTGGAGGAAGTGGTCCGTGGAGCATTTCAGCTGATCGCCTGAGGTGGGGTGGATGGTGGAGACGCCTTTCCCGGGGGCTCTCACGTTGCTGGCCTCACTGGCTGTTCACAACAGTTCCTGTGAGAAGTCCAGGGTACCCACGATGCCATGTCTCCAGTGATGAACTAGAGTGTCTGCAGCTCCCATGGCTTGACTCGATTGGGTGGATAAGTCAGGGGCTCCCAGCTCCAATAATGGGCATTGGGATTCGAAAAGCTCAGGGCAGTGATAATTATGGTAGCTCATCCCAGGATTCAGAGTGGGAGACTTTCAACCCTAGCCTTTTCTTTCCACAGAAGCGGCAGCAGAAAGAAGCCCTCCTTCTCTTCTTCAACAGAACGGCTGAAGCTAAAATCCCATCTGTCATGTAAGTGGCCACCAAGTGTCGGCTTCTCTCTCCCACACTCTGTCTCTCTCTTGTCTCTAAAAAGAAACACCTATTACCTTAATCTGCCAGAATGGTTTTACCGCTCTGCAAGAGAGGATCAGAGCCTAGAATTCTAGCTGCCTTCAGTATAAAGTTCCTCACCCACAGGGCATTAGCAGGCCTGCCATGAGAGTACTGCCAGTCGAGTTTGGGGTCCCCGAGAGCTCCTGTCTTAACCAGTAAGCTAGAGCTGCGGCCACTTACAAGGAGGGTCGGGCTGGCCAAACACTAACGTGAGCTTTTCCCCTTAGTAGCAAACCTGGGGTCATTTGCCTGTAGACACAAGTGAGGGGTTTTGTGGAAGACCAAGAAGGCTGCCTTATGGGGATTCTGTGGTATTCTCCAAAGACTTCATGTCTCAGTCATTATTTACCTATGTAAAAAGGCAACTGTCAAAGTTTGTTCAAAAGATATGAGCAAAGGGCCATTGTCACACTGAAGTTTTCCTTCCGCCTTCTAAACTAAGGCTGAAATCATAATTCCTCTTCCTAAATGTATTCACTGACTTGAAAAATTGTCTGCCTTTCTTAAAGAAAGGAAAAACCCACTCATGTTCAAATATTCACTGTGGTAGAAACTTGAGGCAATTCTCATGACGTGCATTTGCCTGATTTTTTATTGTTTAACATTCATGTGAGACTCTGGCAGGATAATGGTCCAAGTGATTTAATTACAATGAAAATGAATTTAGCGTGGGTTGAGTGGTGCCAGCTTGGCTGTGGGGACCAAGATATGTGGATAAATTGAGACACACACAGCCTACCCCACCCTCTCACTCAGCCTCCAGATCCCTCAGCCTCTCCGGCCTGTCCCTCTGCACCCCTAAATGCGGTAAGAGAGTGCGTTCACCACGTGATTCAAATCTAAGACCCCCCCACACCCCAAAAAACCTGCTGACCATTGGCCGGCTCTCCTTCACCCTCGGGGCACTGCCCTTTTCATTTACGAGACTGTTAGGAGACTGACGAACTCCAGATGTGGTTTTACGACCTGGAAACTTCTCAGAAACTCATCAGAATTGCCCCCACCAACCCGTTTCTCACGAGCTGCTGAATAACAGATGGCAAGGGTGTGATCCTTTTTCTCGCCCTCTCTGCTCAGGACCTACAAAATGCAGGGTCTATTGAGCGCTGGGCGCAGAACCACCCATTTCTCTTAGGAATTTTAAAGCTGGCCATTCCACCACCTCATAAATAAGCTTGGTACTACCTTGTTTTAGGTACTACCTTGTTTAGGCTGCTCTAACAAAAATACCATAGATTGGGTGGCTTGAGCAACAGGAATTTTTTTCTCACGCTTCTAGAGGCTGAGAAGTCCAAGGTCGAGGCAGCAGCAAATGTGGTGTCTGCTGAGGGCCTTCTTCCTGCTTGCAGACAGCTGTCTTCCCCGTGTCCTCCTTGACAGAAGGGACGAGGATGCTCTTTAGGGTGGGGGTGGGGCGTCTCTGATAAGGACATTGATTTCATTCATGAGGGCTCTGCCCATGTGACCTTATCCCTTCCCAGAGATCTCATCTCACAATAACCTCACCTTGGGGGTTATTATTTCAACAGGTTTTGGCGGGGGCAGGGGGTGCACACATTCTGTCTGTGACATACCTTACACATACTTTTTCAAAATTCCGTGATAAATTGTATAGTGCTTTCTAATTTCCAGCCAGTTTTGACATCTGCTAACTCATTTCACACTTAAAGCCTCTTTGTGAGATCAGTCAAGTAAGTCAAACCGACCCCATTTTTAAACTGCAGAGACAGAGTAAATTTCATGTCTGTCTCTGGACCTCAGAGTCACACAGCTAGTAAGTGTGAGTTAGACTATAAATCTTAAACCCCCAATTCCCTCTGCTAATTGTTTTTCTTCCCCTTTTTGCTACTGTTCGCTTCTCATTTTAATGGGCATCTTTTGGTATTAAAAGCCAATGGTATTGTGGTAGGCAGATATTTCCAGCCTGGTAACTTAGGGAGCTGGGAAGGATAGAAATAAAAAACCATGTCTGAGATGTAGAGGGGAGAGAGGAACTAGAAGACTGGGACCTGTAGTTGTTAATGAGCTGTCCAACTTGGTTTTATGGCCTCATGACTTTTTGATGCTATAGCAATAAACTTTCTTGCTTATATCATGGCAAATTTTATGTCTCTCAAACTAATTAAAGTAGATTCTATTAGTACCGACTATTCACAAATTGAACTCAAATCCATTCCCTGGTTGGCCATAGTGTTGCTTGAAAATAATTCTGAGATGCTTAGAGGACGGGTCACCACCTGCCTGACAGGCAGCCTTTGAGATTTGTCCTTCCCCGGGGACGGCGGTGTCTGTGTGTGCCCAGACACACCCGTGTGTGAGGATGGCCTCCGGCCGAGTGAGTCCTTTTTGTCAAATGCAGTGACTGTATCCTGGACCTACAGTTTGGGTCCAAGGAGGCTCACCTGCCTGTTGCCCGTGTGGGAACAGTGACCTGTCCTGGGATTGCGAACCCCCTGCAGGACATTAATCCCAGGGAAGCCGACTGGGTGATCCCCACCCCCTACAGCTCCCGGCAGAGCTGCCTTCCTTCGGGTCAGGGCTCATGATGGGGGTTGGAAGTCAAGAGAAAACAGTGACGGAGGAGAGCAGTGAATCAAGGGGAGAATAAAGAGCAAGCAAATAATGTTCTTCGCTCCATCTTCCTTTGCCTCAGGAAAAAATTCCCTTACCACTGACTTAGCTTGCCGTCCACTGTGTGAGGAAGCTGGGGAGCTTTCCCCGACCATCTCTTCAGTACTGTTACTTCTGTCTCAGTATTACACTTCCAGAAATTTGATTACTGTCAAGAGTCCCATCCGTAATCCCCTGCCTAGGCATTTTCAGATCTTAGACGACATTTCAATGTGTATCGAAAACATGACATTGATAGTGGCAGCCAAAGTGAAAACTGGTAAGTGTCTTCTGTGATCCCAGATAGTAAGAAAGTTTCACTAACCTATCAGAGACACATAAAACGTAACGATACTTTGATTTATTTGCATATGGGAGATGACTTGAAAGCAGGGAAGAACTCTTTCTGCACAGAACAGAAGGGGGCTTCCCTGCAGCTCCTAATTTGGATGCTTCTACTCAGGGGACCTGGCCTGAGGGGTAGGGTGAAAGGTCAGCTCACAGAGAAAGAGAGGGAAAGGGCGGGGGAGAGCAGCCACCTTGCAGGTGTCCGCTAAAGATGTAGTAGAATGATTTCAACTGGATGAGTATATGTTGGATTTATTATGCTCTCATTGTCCAATGCAGTGAATATATCCTGGACCTCTTGGAAAGTGGGAGAGAGAAGTTTCTAGTGTTTGCACACCATAAAGTAGTCCTGAGTGCAATTACAAGAGAGCTCGAGAGAAAGGTAAGCTCTGTTTGAAATTCAACATAGGATGCTTCTGTTGTTCATGTGTCGGCTGCTCAGTTGTTCTGAGCAGGTTCAGGGCAGATCTGAACCAAAGAAGTGAGGCGATGTTTCCAGAAACATTGCTGAAGACTTTCTGAAGAATTCTTGCTTGTAGAACCACATTGGGGTCAGATACATCCCAGCAGTGTCCTTTGATTTCTTCCCTACTCCCTACAGATACCCCTGGAGCCTTGCTTTAAGAACAAGGATCCACTGGGACTAGGGGATCTTTCATGACTCTGTGTAAATAATTACAGGATTGTCAAGAAAGGAGGTAGCAGAAATTCTCTTGTGTGGAAACAAGTATTTATATGGATACCCTCCTCTCTTCCTCTTGTTCTTCCTTATCACCATCAAAGTGGCTTTATTAATCCTACATGGGCAACATGCAGACTTCGGTACAGAGTTTGTGGCCCTTACTACATTGACTGAAAAATATCCAGAAGGATTTCCAAGGATATACATAAAAACTAAACACACCAAATTAAGAAACAAAATTTGTGAAGTTGTAACATTTCACATGGAAATGCTGCCCAATCTTCACCAGTTTCTGCATGTAGAATTAAATCAGGACAGCTAAACACATTGTATTTTCACCTCCCTTTTCATTTTTGGTTAAATTTAGGACTATAAATTGCTTTTTTTGACTTCCTTCATCTTTTACTACATTTTATGTAATGCTTTCTTTTTCTTTCTTTCTTTCTTTCTTTCTTTCTTTCTTTCTTTCTTTCTTTCTTTCTGTGTGTGCACATGTGCAGTAGGGGAGGGGCAGAGGGAGAGGGAGAGAGAAAATCTAAGTACAGAACCCGAGATGGGGCTTGATCCCATGACCCTGAGGTCATGACCCAAGCCAAAATCAAACACAGGTAGCTTGACCGACTGAACCACCTGGGCACCTCTGTAATGTTTCAAACATAGAGAGTACAGAGAAACATACAGCAGGCACTTGTGTATTCTGCACCCAGATTTAATAAATTGTTTTGCTATATTTATTTCAAGTGTGTATTTTAAGTAATAACATACTTAGGCCCCTCAGCAGCCCTCTGATTCATTCTCCATCCTCCTCCCTGGATGTAACCACTGTCCCAGTTCTTCCCTTCATGTTGCTATACTTTATTCCAAAAGTATGTATTCTTAATATATAGTCTCCTCTTGTATGTATTTCACGTACATAAATGGCAGCATAGTGTGAGTATCCTGAAATTTGCCTTTTCGCTCACTGTTATTTTGAGATTTTTCCATGTAGTATTATAGTTATAGCTCATCCACTATAACTACAGAATAGGCTCTCATTGGGTGACTATAGCACAGTTTAGCCATTCTCCTGGTGAGGGACATGAAATTTTACTTACGGTTTTTGCTATTATATGAATACTATCACATACATGTGTGTACATGCACACATACATGCATGTGTATGTATGTGGCCATGTCCAGGCATGATCTTGCATAACCATTGGAGAGGCTTGTCTTCAACTCTACTGGATATTGTCAGATTTCTCCCCAAAGTGGTAATTTACATTTATAATCGCATCAGCAGCATTTGGAAATTCCTGCTGTTCTGAGTACTCGCTAACACTTAGTATTATAAGACTTTTTACTTTTGCCAAGCCAGTGAAATGGAATCTTAGCTCATTCTTATTTTAATTTGCATTTCCCTGACTACTACTAACAGTTGTGTCTTTTGTATGTTTATTGGTGATTTCAGACTCTCTTCTGTAAATATTCTGCCTGTTTTCCTGTTAGATGGTCTGTCTTTCTCTTACTGATTTGGAAATATTATTTATGAATTCTGGATATTTATCAGTTAATGTTTTTTTCTTTTCATTTTGTTGATGTTTTATTGAGCAAAATGTTTAATTTTTACTTTAGCTGTTATAACTGAAATACATTTCAGGTTTATTAGTTTTTCCTGTATGGTTTTTAATTTTTATGAATGATTTAAGATTTTCTCGTGTGCTTTTTTTTTTTTTCTCTGAGAATTTTAGAGGTGGTTCATTAATCCACCTGGGTTTGAATTTTGTATATGCTGTGATCCAGGAAGCCAGCCAATGGAATTAAAAGCTATAATCCCTGGAAAGGAAAAATCAGAGCTGTCACTATAAACAAGCAACTCAAGACAGTTAATTAGAAGACTATCTGAATGTGTTAAGAGTTTAATAGGATGCCTAGATTCCAAATAAATATACTAAAATAAATTGCTTTTTTTATGTACCAGCTATAACTGAATAGTAAATACAATGGAAAAAAAGATCAAATTCAGAGCAACAAAAACTTATAAAGTACCTAATAGTAACATCACCAAGAAGAGTGTAGAAACCGACGAAGAATTGGAGGGGCTTGGGCCATGCTCCAGTGCAAACACTGTAAAATACTGGTCTTTCCCAAATGAAATTGTAGGTTTAAATTAATTCAAATAAAAATGCCAATTGGGTATTTTAAGGAAAGGAACCTTATATTATTATGCTAAAGAAGTCTCAAAAAAATAAGCAGGAGAGCTAAGACAACTTTGAAAAAGAAGAACAATGTTGATAGACTTGTGCTTCCAGATATTAAAATCTACTATAAAACTCAGCCAAGCTAGTCCAAGAACTGGTGGTCAGAAGGGTGGAATAGAATGGATAGCCCTCTTTAGTATTAATAACTCTTTAGTTGGATGGCCCTGTAATTAAAAAAAAATGTACAATCAAGGAATCATCAAAAATTAGGCTTAATTTATTCAACAAATAGAATTTGGGTAATTGACTAAGTAATTGGGTGGAATACTTAAATGAAACTCAACTTCACTGTTTATTAAATTTCAGACAAACCAAGTCATTAAAACCATCAAACATTAGAAGAAACTATAGATGAATGTATGGCTGATCACTGGGTGGGGAATGACTTTCTGAACATAAAAACAATGAAAGAAATCACAAAGGAAAAAAATCGATTTAAATTACCTAAAACTATGGATCTGTTCCATCACACATATACACAGTGGCTAGACCATGGGGGTTTTTTGTACATTTGGTACCTTTTCTCAGGGCAGTTTGGCAGTAACTTAAGGCACACTCATATTTTCCCAAGCTCCTCTTCTAGGAACTTATCCTAAGGAAATAATGAGACCAAAGTTTATATATAAGATTAGTGATGTTATTATTTATAATAGCAAATAATTAGAAACCTAAATGTTTTCCAGTAGCTATACTGTTAAATAATGTTCTGTTCAGCCATAAAACATAATAATGTAGATCTATGATTCTTAACTTTGTGGAGATCACAGGAACCTTTAAGAACCTGAGATATGAAAAAATTCAACTCCACTTAAAATCAAATAAAAGAAAATTAACCTATCACAGCAGCAGAGGTTTTGAAAATGTGCAACACTTAGCATTCCCTCCAGTTCCATCCATGTCAATGCAAATGGTGGTATTCATCCTTTTTGATGGCTAATATTCCTTTGTATATGTGGACCACATCTTCTTTATCCATTTATCTGTTGAAGGGCATCTCGGCTCCTTCCACAGTTTGGCTATTGTGGACATGACTGCTATGAACATTGGGGTGCATATGGTCCTTCTATTCACTACATCTATATCTTTGGGATAAATACCCAGGAGTGCAATCGCTGGGTCATAAGGTAGCTCTATTTTTAACTTTTTGAAGAACCTCTGCACTGTTTTCCAAAGTGGCTGCACCAACTTGCATTCCCACTAACAGTGTAAGAGGGTTCCCCTTTCTCCATATCCTCCCCAACATTTGTTGTTTCTTGTCTTGTCAATTTTTGCTATTTTAACTGGTATAAGATGGTATCTCAGTGTGGTTTTGATTTGAATTTCCCTGATGGCTAATGATGTTAAACATTTTTCATGTGTCTGTTAGCCATTCATATGTCTTCTTTGGAGAAGTGTCCGTTCATGTCTTCTGCCCATTTTTTGACTTGATTATTTGTTTTTTTGAGTGTTGAGTGAAATAAGTCAAGCAGAGAAAGTCAATTACCATATGGTTTCACTTATATGTGGAACTTAAGGAATAGCATGGAGGACATTAGGAGAAGGAAGGGGAATATGAAGGGGGAATAATCAGAGGGGGAGACGAACCATGAGAGACTATTGACGCCGGGAAACAAACTGAGGGTTTCAGAGGGGAGGTGGGTGGGCGGATGGGTTAGCCCAGTGATGGGTATTAAGGAGGGCACGTATTGCATGGAGCCCTGGGTGTTACACGCAAACAATGAATCATGGAACACTATATCAAAAACTGATGATGTACTGTATGGTGACTAACATAATATAATAAAAATCTTTTTAAAAGATTTTTTAAAAATGTGCAGCCCTTACTATTGATAACAGTGCAGTGAGCTGGACATGCTCATACATTACTTATTGGAAAGCAATTTGGCAATAATATCAGTCCTTAAAATAAGTCTTTAATTTTCGTCAAAGTACTTTGATTTTTAGTAGTATAGTCTAAGGAAATAACCAAATATGGGCAAAGAACCATGAACAGGTTTATTTTAAACCATTCTTTAAAATTTTTTTTAATTCTAATAGCTTTATAGATACACTTGCTGGGCAATGAACTACATGTGGAATGTACTGTTTGGTAAGAATCCAGACAGTGAAGGGGCATCTGGGAGGTTCAGTTGGTGATGCACCTGACTCGTGATCTCAGCTCAGATCTTGATCTCAGACTTGTGAGTTCATGCCCGTAGTGAATGTGTCTGTTGGCCCCAGGAGTTTCCTTGTGCCCTTTGAAATCCCTCCTGTTTCTCCATGCCCTCACAGATCTGCTCTGTCACTCTAAATTAATTTGTGTTTTTAGGGCTCTGTATAAATGCGGAATGATTCAGCGTGTACTCTTTTTTAAATTCGACTGCTCTCACCATATTTTGGTATTCGTATCTGTTACTGCAATGTCATCAGTTCATTCCTTCTTACTGCTGAGTAACATTCTGTTGTATGCATACACCATGATTTTTATCCATTCTCCTGCTGATGGGTGTTCACCAACCCATCTTTTTTTTAATGAAAATGAAGAATCCCCCAGGAGCATCTGGGTGGCTCAGTCAGTTGAGTTTCTGACTCTTCGTTTCAGCTCAGGTCATGATCTCAGTGTTGTGAGACCGAGCCCCCAGTCAGGCTCCATGCTCAGCAGGGCATCTGCCTCAGATTCTCTCCCTCTGCCCTTCCTCCCACTCTCTCTCTCTCTTTCTCAAATAAATAAATCTTTAAAAAACTAAAAGAACCTCCCAAGTATAAAGAAACACACAAATGGATAAATTGTACTGTTGCCACATAATGAAATATATGGACGTCAATAATCATATTTTAGAAAACCTTAATAGTTTAGTTTACTACACAATATCATGTTTATTGGAGAAAAGCAGGATATAAAACTTGTGTTTAAAAGATTATCATTCACATTGAGAAGAGAGTGCCTGGCAAAAATAGATTGGTAATAGGGGCACCTGGGTGGCTCAGTGGGTTAAGCGTTTGCCTTTGGCTCAGGTCATGATCTCAGGGTCCTGGGATCAAGCCCCGCATCAGGCTCTCTGCTCAGCAAGGAGCCTTCTTCTCCCTCTCCCTCTGACTGATGCTCCCCCTGCTTGTGCTCTGTCAAATAAAGAAATAAAATCTTTAAAAAAAAAATAGATTGGGAATAGTCCTGATATTTGTATTTCCTTTGTTAATGTTTGTCTTTATCATTAGAAAAAAAAAATGGATAAATGCTCCTTCAAAGAAGATAAAACTCAACTGGACATGCAAGGGGCATGCGGCCCAGCCGTCAACTCCTGGGCATTCCTCTCAGAGGAGTGGAAACTTGGGTTTACGTGGAAACGTGTAGGCAGATGTTCATGGCAGCTTGGGTTGTAGTAGCCCCAAACTGGAGCCAGCCCACATGTCCTTCCAGAGGGGAGGGGCCACATTGTGGTACATCCACACCATGGAATACTTAGCAGGAAGGAAGGAGCTACCACCGCATGCAGGACCCTCATTAGATCTCCAGGAAATGATGCCAAGTGAAAAAAAGCCCATCCCAAAAGGTTGCCCACCATATGACTCCACTGATAGGACATTCTTGAAGTGAAAGGGACCTGGGAGTGGGGCAGGGAGCAGAAGGGAGGTGGGTGTGGTTGTAAAAGGGCCACGGAAGGATCCTTGTAGTATTAGGACTGTTCAGTATCTCCTTTTCTTTTTTTTCTTTTCTTTTCTTTTCTTTTCTCTTTCCTTTCCTTTCCTTTTCTTCTCTTTTCTAAGATTTTATTTATTTACTTGACTCAGAGACAGAGAGCACAAGCAGAGCAGGGGGAGCAGCAGCAGGAGAGGGAGAAGCAGGCTCCCCGCTGAGCAGGGAGCACGATGCAGGACTCGATCCCAGGACCCTGGGATCATGACTTGAGCTGAAGGCAGACACTTAACGACTGAGCTACCCCGTTGCCCCTTTTCTTTTTTTAAGTAAGCTCTCTGCTCAACGCAGGGCTTGAGCTCACAGCCCTGAGCTGGGGAGTCGCATCCTCTACTGACTGAGCCAGCCAAGTGCCCCTTAACTGTTCAGTATCTTGACTGTGAAGGCAGATAAGTGAAAACCCACATGAGTGATAACACTGTGTAGGATACACACTTAAGAGTTTAAGTAAAACAGGACATCTGAATAAGATCAGTACATCGTATCAAAGTCAATTTCCTGGTTGTGCTATACTGTAGTTTCACAAAATACTACCCCTGGGGGAAAGTGGGCCAAATGTGCAAGGCATCTCTGCATTTTTGCTTAAACTAACGAGAATCTGCAAGTCTCTCGACACAAATTTCCATTGGAAATGAAAAGACAAGTAGCTCCAAAAGCAGGGTCAAGTGAGGACTCGGTGCTCTGGCGGGGCTGAGCCAGAAAGGCGGCGTGGCTGTGTCCTCGGAGCCTCGGCGGCCCGGCCCCCGGCCCCGGGGCACCCACCTCTGAATTCCCTCTTGGGCTTGTCTCCGCAGCACGTGCCGCACATCCGCATCGATGGCTCCACCTCCTCCGCTGACCGTGAGGACCTGTGCCAGCAGTTCCAGCTGTTCGAGAAGCACGCCGTGGCCGTGCTGTCCATCACCGCGGCCAACATGGGCCTCACCTTCACCTCGGCTGACCTGGTGGTGTTTGCTGAGCTGTTCTGGAATCCAGGGGTAAGGGACGCGGGGGACTTGAATGCCCCAGGTGCCCAGGCGCATGGTCGTGGGGCGGAAGGCGCGGCTGTCAGTTGGGGAGACAGGGTTTCCAGGAGCTGTCCCCGCACCAGTTTTGTCTTCCATCCATTTTCTGTTTGGCCTCCGAAACATGTTTCTGCTTCCCACGTGTCAGTCTTCCCAAAGAAGTGAAGACTTGCACGTCTGTTGGCTGGCTGTTCGATCTTCACGGCAGTCTCCTAAGTAGTAGGATTATCGACTCCATCTTATGAAGGGAATGTTGAAGTTTTAGAAGGCCAGGAGGAATCTTAGGAGGCGTCCCTCTGTGAGGAAATGGGGGCACAATAGTTCAAGTGCACAGCTGTCCCCGAAGGGGAGCCTGGGACCACAGCAGCCGCAGACCAGGCCTCTGGCCTTCCAGCCTGTGTCCCCTCTATTAACCATCACTGCGAACTGCTTAGCTGATGCGGCCACAACGGGCTACCGCCCGCAGGGGGTGTCCCACTGGCCTTATCGCCTGGGTGGAGAGCTGTGACCGCAGATATGTCGTTGGCCACACAGGGCACTGCTTCATGACGGGTGGACTTTGAGGCTGAAGATACATAGTCCATGCTGGGGCTTTGTTATTTATTACAGGGCTCACCACCATAGTAAAGAGCCACCCGACCCCTAATCATACATGCCTTCTCCCTTGGTTGTGATGTTTCTTTAGAAGGTCACGGTTTCTCTCCCAGTGAGAAGAATGGAGGCATGCTGGGCTTCCTTCATTCGCCCTCAGCACGGCCTCCTAGCAGAGTCAGCGCTTGCTGTTCGTTCCTCCGGGCACCTAGTGCTATGCCCACAGCTAGCTGGCTACAGGTTCTAGTTCCCCCAGAACTTGGGTTTGGTTTGGTTTGGTTTGGTTCTCTCTTATGTTTGATGGCAGCTTGCTGGGAGGTAGAGGCTCTCAGCCTGCTGACTTGGGTCACGGAGTGAAGTCCTTTGAGGAGGGAGGGTATGCTGGGCTCAGGGGCAGGGGGCTGCAGGCTGTGGCGGCCGGAGCCCCTTCAGGCCTGAGCCTACATCCATGCTGATCCCCGGACCTCGTAGGTGCTGCTCCAGGCTGAGGACCGGGTGCACCGAATCGGACAGTCGAGCTCCGTGAGCATCCACTACCTCGTGGCGAGAGGCACGGCTGACGACTACCTCTGGTATGGCTGGCCACAGGGGTGGAGTGAGGGTGGACACCAGTGATCTATTTCCTTCGCTCCCTAACCGCTTCTGCTCTTGCTGATGTCTTCGGGGACTGGTGCAGAAGACCCAGGAGTCCTGCCCTCCCCCTTGGACCGTGAGCATGCCCGGCCCCCTTCACAGCATTCATTCGTGGCTTGCTGGGCGAATGAGGATGAAGGGGATGTGGCTCCTTTCCCACTGGCCTGAGACAAGGGATAGGGGAGCTGATGGTGAGGAAGTGTAGGTGCGGGTTTGCTCGTAAGACACTCCGCCTCAGCCATGAAGGCATTGCTGAGACACGGTGATGTCCCCTGCTGCCCCTTTACGCCATGTATTGGTACAGTAAGGCCATCCTACAGGGCTGCTGCTGACGTTTGGGAGAAAGTGGCTCCCAAATGTGGCTTTATAGTGCTTCCTTAGCAGGGCTGGGGTACGTGTTCCAAGCTAGGGTTCATGTCTGGTACCAAAGCAAAAAAATCTCCAAATGCTCCTTCCCAATCCCATTTACCCCTTCCTAAGTTTCTTGATTATTTCATTAGTTTCCACTCCTTGTCTCTGTTTCTAGCCGTATGTCTAAGGGGTCTTACCTTTGCCATATAGGTCGGTTTTTCCTACTCCCGCATCTTTGGATTTGTGGATTTGTTCACTGGGCACCAGGTTGAGAATTTTGTTGTAATGAGACATTTATATCCTCTACCTCTTCCAGTAGAAAGAGTTTTGAACCTGATTGACTCAAACTCTACATTGGTTTACAGCTGAGAGGAGGCAAATATTTGAGGTTGGGCTTTGGCGCCTTGAGAGCTGCAAAGAAGTGGAACAGCATGCCTCCGTCCCATCAACACAGGGAGGGGGATCTCCTTTTAATCAGCCTGCAGATTCTGCACAGCTTATATTCACTGCAGCCCCTTTCTCCCCAACAGGCCCCTAATTCAAGAGAAGATTAAGGTTCTGGGTGAGGCCGGACTTTCTGAGACCAATTTTTCAGAAACAACAGAAGCTACTAATTACTTCTACAAGGTAACACCAGCAAATGGCTCCTTGCCCCTGGGGCAGAGGGTTATTAAATTGTCTGCTTGGCCCTTGGGTCCTGGGAGAGAAGGTGCAGGTCATTTCTGTGGATCTGACCCAGCCTCATGCAGAAAAGTGGTTCATCTGGAAACCAAAGTGTCTTCTACTCATGGAACTGCCCAGAATCAGAGTCTGAGTGAAATCAGCAAAATCTTCGAGTGACAGGAAGACTAGAGAGTCTGAAGATTTGATCTTTCATGTACAGTGAGGTAGCAACTAAATGCTTCCTTCCAGATGTAATTATTGAGGTAAATAAGACTCAGAAGTCATATTTTTATTTCTTGTTTAAGTTCTTATTTAAGTAAGCTCTGCATCGTGGGGCTTGAACTCATGACCCCCAGATCAAAAGTTGCCTGCTCCTCTGGCTGAGCCAGGCACCCCCAGAGATATTTTTAATGTAGAGTGTAAATAATCCTCATAGATATAAACAGTTAATAAGCTAATTTGGAAACAACCTTATTTTTAAGTTTTTTTAAGAATTCTCTAATTCAGTTGAATGGTAAATATTTTCACAGATCCTTGGTTATTATGTGCCCTTTGAAAAGAAGGAACCTTATTTTTAAGGGATCAACCTTCTCAAACTCAATTAATGAGTTCATTTAGAACTCATTTAACTTTCCCCTCACTCTGAATTAGTTAAGAATTTCTGCCTAAAATACAAGATAATATAAATGCCATTTATCAGTGCTTATTTTGATTAATCATTATATCTATTTTTTTATTAAAGTGGAGCTGAAAATTTCATCAACTACTAGAAAAAGAAAATGTTGCCTCCTCGGAGGAGATTAAAGCAAAAGTTATGTCTCAACTGAGACAGCCTACCTTCCCAGAGGGGAAGTGAAATACTAATCGGATCTTGGACCTTGCTTCCGTTAATCAGACATGCTCTGAGAGCATAATATTGCCACCACCATAATCAAATACAGGTTAACACTTACTTTACTTGGAACAGGCTGCCTTATGGGGCGACGTTTCCTTAACCTTGCAGTTGTTTAGACAGAGGCTGATGAGGATAGTTCTAGAGGAGGATGTGTGGATCACGTGAGGCTGACCTTAATGACCTTGAATATCACTCCTCACCAGGAAGGCTGGGATCCTGAAAAGCGAGAGAGTGTTGGGTGCAGGTACATTGGGTAATCTGGAGTTCTCACAGGACTGCTCCCAGGGTCAGATTTCAGGGATCTCCCATCACCAGGGTTGGGGGGGGGGGGGCGCTTCTATTAAGGAGCAATGAGGAAATAGCGACCAGCTGCAATGAGGCCGGATTGTAAAGAGGCAAAAAAGCCAGGGAAGCTACTTCTGCATTGATGAGGTCAACACAGGGGGGCTCTAGGACAATCCTGTGAAAGGGCAGCTAGGGGGCAGGGATCAGCCCAGCAGAGACCTGCCAGGGACTGAAACGAGGAGAGGCCTGCGGTGGGAAGCAAAGGTGTACCACTGCAAATCTGTGCAAGTACTGAGTGTTGTGGCCTGGGGAAAGAGTGTGCCTGTGGAACATCACGGAGGAAACAAGACTGGAGAGGCAAACTTGCTGCCCGTTTGATGTGTGAGATAGGCAGTCGGGATGCCCTGGTGATTGAAAGCCAGGGAGATGAGAACAATGTTGGTAGACCCTCTGTGAAATGCATTCCTGTGCTCTGAGGTGCCAGACCCCTACCTCCTTCCGCTTAGTTCAGATTGACATATATAACCTCATTTTGGCTGATCATCTTTGGCATTCCTACGTCTGTGTGGATTCCCCGTACATATGCCTATTAAATATGATTTTCTCCTGTTTTTTTTTTTTTTTTTAGAGAATGTTAGTAGACCATCGAAACTAGGCTTTTCCGAGAGAGTTGCTGGCTCGAGGATGTAGGATTGAGAGGAGAGGTGGCTTTGGTTTTTAAATTGCATTAGTTTAACGGAACTGGGATGTCAGTGGAGACGCTGAAAGCACACTTGGTTTGAAAGACGGTCAAGGCTGGGAACTCACACTTGGGCGAGATCAGCAAAGGGGTGATGGCGACTGCATGGCGTGCTCTGGTTGTAACCGCTGGGCATGATTTTAGCACTGCGCCATGGCCGTCAATGCATGGAGGCAGCCGGTGGGTCTTTTGATCATTGGCAGATTTTGGATAGTCTGAAACAAGCATGGGAATCTACCTCTCCGTATGTCCAGAATGGGTATGTTTTACCAACCACTCGGAAAATTAGGTATAAGCCGTGGCTGAGCATGCGGGTTTGGCAGTTGAATTGCAACTTAACTAAGCCCTCGCTGGAGAACGACTTTGCAGGAAGTGAGAGCTTGGGAGCTATTTCAATACCAATTCGGAAAGCTAGAAGGAAGAAGACATTTCCAACATAAATTATAGTTTGAGAGCAGGCTATTTATTGCTCTCACACCATTTCTTCCTCCCCCCCCCCCCCCTTTCCTTTACTCCACAAGCAGCAGAGAAGAAACAGTGTCAGGCAGTAAGGCCGCCCTGCTGTGCACTGGCTGTGGTGCGGCACCTGAGGCCGTAGAATGTGCAGCCCCCACTTCCGGGTCTCCTCCCCAGCCTCGGTGCCACAGGGAGAGTCGCTGCTGCAGCCTGTCTTCTAACTTTGTTGTTTTCTCTCTCTGATGAAGGACCCAAAGCAGCAGACGATCTATGACCTCTTCCAGCAGTCCTTTGAGGAAGACGGAAGCGACATGGAGCTCCTCGATGCGGCCGAGTCGTTTGACCCCGGAAGTGCTTCTGGCGGACCTGGAAGTGATTCCCAGGACCTGGGAGGCACGCTGGACGAAATCGCGTTGTCGGGCAGCCCCGTGAAGAAAAGGAAATTTGAATTTTTTGATAACTTTGACAGCTTTACCTTTCCCCTATAAGAGGGGCGGAAAAGGGGCATTTAAAAATCATGGAAATAAAATCAGGTGTTCTGTTTTTAAAGCTTGCGCTCCTCTTGACGTTGCAGCAGTGCTGGCGTCTGTCTCTAGCCCCGCGGGTTATCAGGCCACGGGCAGCCTTTCCTTTCTGGCCTTTCTGTGTGAGTCTGTTGGGGTCTTAACCTTAGCTTTTCTGGCTGAGAGACAGCAGATTGTAGTAGTGATAATTCATGTTCTTTAAGTAACGAAGTACTTCCTGAAGGTACCCCTGAAATCCGGATCTTTAAAAAATGTATTTTTCTAACAGATATTTGTAGAGCACCTGATAAGTGCCAGGCAGCGTTCTAGGCGCTGGCAGTAATTCCCCCCCAAGAGAGCAAGTTCCTACCTTTGCAGAAGTTCTATCATGGGAGAGATAATAGTTGTACATCCTACAAAGGAAAGTAAAGTGACGGAGCAGGAGGTGACAAGCTTTTCCTGTCAGTAGTCAGACAGTAGGTATATTTGGCTTCCGGAGCCAGGATGTCTCTGTTGGAATGACAACTCCGCTGCTGTAGGGCAGAAACAACCATAGGTTATCCAGAAACAAATGATGATGGCTCTTTTCCAATAAAACTCTGTTATGGAGACTGAGATTCGAATCCATACAATTTTCGTGGGTTGTGAATTTTTATTCTTTTATCTTCAACCATTAAAAAAATGTAAAAGCTGTGCTTTAGCCACGGGCCATACAAAAGCCGGCAGTGGGCAGGACTTGGCCCGCGAAGCATAATTTGCTAGCTCCTAGTTTAGAGCAGCATTGTCCAACAGAAATATAACACAAGCCACAGATGTGAATTTAATTTTCCAAAAGAGTATTTTAAAAAATAAAGAAGGGTCAAATTAGCAGTATTTTCTGTAACTCAGTATCTTCAGAATATTGTCAATTCAACATATAATCACTATTAAAAACTTAGAATCTTTCTATTACAGTCTCTCTTTTTCATGCTCAATTTTCAAAACCCAATGTGTAATTGATGCTAATAGCACCTTCCAGTGTGGACTAGCCCATGTCAAGTGCTTGTTTCAAGTGCACTTGTGGCTGATGGCTCCTGTGTTGGCCAGCATAGGTTTAGAGAGCGCTGAGGGGCATAGGGTATCGTGGGGGAAGATTATAGGTCCTATCACTGAAGAGGCAGACAGAGGCCAGATGATGTGGAGTCCCTAGGTCATGTAGAGAATCAGAATTAATTTTGAACATAAAGCCACTGACTGGTTTTGAACAGGGATATGAGACAATCTAATTATATTTTTAAAAGATCCCTCCAGGGGCACCTGGGTGCCTCAATCTGTTAAGCGGCTGACTCTTGATTTCGGCTCAGGTCATGATCTCAGGGTCACGAGATCAAGCCCGTCATCGGGCTCCACTCTGGGCGTGGGGTCTGCTTGAGATTCTCCCTCTCCCTCTGCCCCTCCCCCCACCCACTCTCTCTCTCTCTCTCTCTCTCTCTCTCTCTCTCAAATTAAAAAAATAAAGAAAGAAATGAAAGATCCCTCCTATTTGTGTGTAGAAAATAGATCCGGAAGGATGGTCAGGGGAAGAGTTTTGAGAGGAGGCTAGTGAACTATTGCAACTGACCGCAGGGCACTGGGGTGGGGCCCAGCTGAGCAGTGGGAAGGAGGCGAGTTGTGGATACGTTGTGATTGTGGAGCTGAACGAATTTGAGATGAATTGACTGAGAAGCATTTGAGAAGGAAGAGTCTCTAGACCTAGGATTTGGCCTGAGCAAAGCCGTAGTGCCATTGACTGAGATTAAAAAAAAACAGACAAGGAAGGGCAGGTAGGTTGGGCAGCAGGGTAGAATCAAGGGTTTGGTTGTGGACTTGTTGAGTTTGAGACAGAGATACCCACCTAGCTCCCCCTTCGAGGAGGGAAGCTTCCTGTCCAGCTTCAGGAAGCACAGCCAGCATATAGCCTCCACCTGGCCACAACTCGCAGTCCAGGGAAAGCCACTTTGTCCAGGGTTACACCCTTCCAGGAGCAGCCTGCATCAGTGACTGACAAGGGGGGCACAAAGGCCCGGGGCACTTGGGCCCTGATGCAGGACATCCCTGCTGGGCCGTATTCGCTGACCCAGCTGCCCTCTCCCTGATGGGCTGTCTGAGGCTCCAGTTCGCCTCCCTCTGCCTGCCCTGCTTCCTCCCCTTCCTTCACAAACATTGAACTCTAATGAACACCTTGTACCCCACACTCTGTGTGTTTCTGTGGCAAGATCCAAGGGGCTAGGTTATGTAGGCTGTAGGATTTGGGTCTCCAGCAGGAGGTCACACCTTGAGCTGTGAATTCTGCCCTCACCGGATGGAAATGGTGTTTATAGTCATGGGACTGGATGAGACTGAGCAGGTAAAATGGCTTTGGGGAAAAAAGCAGATCTAACTGACCCTAGAGCGTGCCAACCAACAGTTAGGGTTGGGAAGAGGAAAAGGAGACCAAAGAGCAAAGAAAAAGAGGAAGAAGACCAAAATGGGTGTCCGGGAGGGGGATATTTAAAAAGCGTTTCAGGGACGCCTGGGTGGCTCAGGCCATTAAGCATCTGCCTTCAACTCAGGTCATGATCCTTGGGTCCTGAGATCGAGTTCCGCATTGGGCTTCTTGCTCAGCAGGGAGCCTGCCTCTCCCCCTGCTTGTACTCTCTCTCTCTCTCTTTCTGAAAAACAAATAAAATCTTTTTTTAAAAAAAAGTTCTTCAAAAAGGAAGGAGTTGGCTGCTTGGTATCGTGGAAAGACAATGGGCCAGGGTTAAGTGAAGGTTTAGAGTTAGCCCCATTTTCTTGGCAGCAGTGCAAGATGTCTAAGTTGTTCCAGCACGACCGTGTGAGAACTTGTTTGTTAGCCTTGGACGGTTTTCAGTCTCATACTGTTTGCCATGTGCCAGGCACCGGGCCAGACACTTAGCCTGTGTTGACGTGGTGAGTCCCCCCTTGGATGAAGGTAGTTCGGTTTTCACGGTGCAGATGCAGAAACCGAGCCAAGGGGGTCCCAGCTAGGAAGTGGCAGAGCACGACCTAGGGCCACCCCCTCCAGAGCCCTCCTAGGGAGGGTGCACACTTCCTGCATCGGGAGGCTCAGGACGGCTTTGGCGGGTCTGCGAGCAGTTGACTGTGCGGCTGTCTCCCCGAGGGGCTCAGCCTCCCTGCGGGCTCCCAGCTAACTCTGTTCTCACTAGAACAAGACCCTGGCGTGCCCCATTTTCTCGTGTCTTTCAGTCCCCTTTGCAGGGCTTCTAGACCACTCCAATGGAGAGAGAGATGCTTGGGAGCTGCCCAGCCCCCTTCACTGCTGCTCTGAGGTGGTCAGGGACATCGACATGTCAGTGCCGTTTGGTCTGGACTGCGGGGCCATGTTCTGTGGGAGGCTTTGGCCTTGGGAAATAACCGGCTGGCTTCCTACCTTCCTCAGTCAGACCTGGCATTTGGTTACAGAGCTTCCTATTAATCACTGTATTGATCTACTGCTGTGAGCTTCTCTGCAGCGTCAGAGCTCCTCAGGAAATCCAGCCTGACTGCCTACGTCAGAGGACCATGAGTTGCTTCTCCCGTCTTTCTGCAAAGGACTGTGGAGATTATTAGCAGCTGAGCCTGCCTTCCGCCGGCTTACCCTGCGGCGAGGAGCTCCACAGTGGTGCCAGATCTCCACAGATAATTAGGCCTTCGGTTTCCTCTATCTCCTCCTGAAACGAGAATGACCCGGTGTTACCTAGAAAAAAAATCCAGAGTCACAGGCCTGAGAGGAAATGCTTGTCTGGGCCCTCCTCTAGGCCAACCGAAGTGGTCTTACGCTATCTTACCACCTCCTGTTCCCTGTTTAGAGTTTGTTAGCTGTACCAGTTTGTACTAGTGACCGTGACTTGTTGGAAGCTTCCAGAGGACAAGTAATGGGTCTCTCTAAGGTTTACTCTAACTTTGTTCCAAACGGCCCCTTAAAACAAATATTTGTCTTAGAGTAATTAAGAGCAATGGCTGCTGTGTCATCAAATAGGTTGTCCTAAGTTCCCTCACGAGCGGGCACGCTGGAAAGCCAACTACATCACTTCATGGTCGCTGCCCTTGGAGTCCATAATCAGTCTGCTGTGGACACATCTGTCAGTGTAGATCTGGAGAAGGATACAGGCGATCCTGCCCTGAGGGGGCGTTGGCTGCTGGGTGGTGGCCCAATTCAGACAGAATCTACAAAAAAGAAATGCTAAAATCCTACCTCAACGTTGCTCACGAGGTTTCTGCAGTGAATTTTTTGCAACCTTGGCGGCTCATTGATGGAAACAACATAGTCGCTTCATTAGGGAGAAGTCTGTGGAGTGAGTTAAGGCCCAGGAAGCAGAAAGATTCCGGATCACAGCTAGATGCTGAGTTACAGAAAGGAGCGTTTCTTCCTCGCCTGCCCCAGAGCCACAGCCTCTGCTCTCTGTCCTGACATCACATGGCTTGAGGAGCATTACGAAGCCCTCTTCTGAGTCCGTGGACGTCTCCAGAGACTCTCCCGCCGCTCACTCAAAGACGATTCGGCGCAGCTTTGTCATGAGCTCTGCTGGAGTTTGGTCAAGTTCTTTAATGCCTCGGAGAATGAGATCATAACGTCTCATCTCTTCTATTAGGAGTTCCTCCTTGCCCCAGGGCCATGGGTTAGTCTACAGCGGGTCTGCTTCAGAAATACAGTGAGAGGTACAGTTGATTTTGAGACATACATATCTAGTGTTGCTTGGGAGCATGGGTGATCATCGTTAAATGAATAAATCTCTGCTTTACTCACTTTGGGGCCTGTCACAAGGTGTCAGATCAATGCCTGCCCTTGGGAGGGTTTGCCCTTAGTTCTAGCAACTCCGTGTGCATGTTTGAAACCACTATGCCTCTGGAGTCTCTGTAAATATGGCCTGTTGAGCCTCCGTCTGAAGCCTCTAGTTAAACCTCAGTTTCAGCTGCTCTGGAGAAAGACTCGCCGTCTCTGAGATGTCCTTGAGGTCCCCCCAAAGCATACTTATTTATACCATGAAGCTTGTATATTCTAAGTTATACCATCCCAAATGTACCTCTAGGAGTTCTTGAGAATCATCCAGCCATTTCTGTGTGACTCAGAAAAGACGCTCGGACTTATTTATAGAGAGTGAATGCCTTTGGGTTTAGGGAAGGATTTCTGCAGTCATTCTTTTTCCTCCTTTACTTCACAGCTCAGTCTAGACACCTCCCTGCCACCATCCATTGTGTTTCCTGGAAATGTCAGTTCTAATGAAGAAAATCTGGGCCTGGGGCGCCTGAGTGGCTCAGTTGGTTAAGCCTCTGCCTTTGGCTCAGGTCATGATCTCAGGGTCCTGGGATCGAGCCCCGCATTGGGCTCTCTGCTCAGCAGGCAGCCTGCTTCCCCTGCTCTCTCTGCCTGCCTCTCTGCCTACTTGTGATCTCTCTCTCTCTGTCAGATAAATAAATAAAATCTTCAAAAAAAATCTGGGCCTATCTATCCCACTTCCTGTCCCTGCCATCAGTTGGCCTCTTAAAGGGTTTTAGGAAAGGTCCCCCAGGCCCACCAGAGCTGGCTCTGCCTAACCTCACCAGGGTCATTATTCCCTGAAAGACCCTGGTTAATTTCTGCCTCTAGAGTGGTCATCAGGAAGACTAGGGAGCAAGTGATCCTGTAAGCCTTGATCCATTTATACTCGAATTAATCATGTCTTTTCTTTCTTGGCTTCCCACAGCCTTTCTAGGTCAGAAGGAGAGCTAAGGAACAGAGCTGGAGGCACCGTCCCCTCACTGCTGGCTCTTGGGTTTTGCCTTGTCTTTGCATTCTTGTCTATTGGAATCTTGATGCTTTTCTTTTTCTTTTCCTTCTTTTCCTTTTTTTTAAGATTTTATTTGAGAGAGAGAGATCACATGAGAGCAAGACCACATGAGCACGAGCAGGGGGGAAGGGCCGGGGGAGAAGCCGACTCCCCTCTGAGCACGGGAACCCTGGGGTCCTGAGCCTCAGAAGGCAGACAACTTAACCAGCTTAGCCACCCCGGAACCTTGATGCTTTCTGAAGCTCTTTATAGGTGAAATTTAAGCTGCAAAAGGGATGAAAAGAAGTCCAACCTTATTTCCTGCCCTATCCTCTCACTTCGTACCACGGGTAGGATTACAAGGTCAAAAAAAAAAAAAAAATGGCATGGGAGCTTAAAGAGATTGTGTTGGCGCACTCTCTCATACCTGCAGTTTTGGTTTTGTCTTTTCCTGTGAGGTCCCAGCGAAGGAAATGGATTCCTAATCTTAGCGGGAAACATGGAGAAGCCTGAGAGTCACAGCGTCTGGGATATTACGACAGCCAACGGTTATTTGATTTTCAACACCCTCTGCCCACATTCCCCCCCACTTCAACGCATTCATCTGACTTACCGACTGCCACACTCTTCCTCTTGGTTTTTAACTCCTTTTTTCTAGGGTGAAATATCATACATAAAAGAATTCATAAAACAAATTTACAGCTTAGCAAAATATTACAGAATAAACACTCATGTAAATCACAACCCCCAAGGTTGTGAATATATGTTCTAGAAGCTTTATTGTTTTACTCTTTATGTTTAGCTCTGCAATCCAATTGGGTTTATTTTTGTACATGGCGGTTAAGTCAAGGTTGATTTTCTCCCATGTGAATATGCAGTTTCTCGGCATCACTTATTGAAAAGATTGTCCCTTCAGCTAGTGCTCTGCAGTGCCTTCTTTTCACTACTATAAATTTGATGTGAAATTTAACTAATTGGACGTCTGGGTGGCAGACTCCATTAAGTGGTTAAGTGTCCGACTCTTGATTTTGGCTCAGGTTATGATCTCAGGGTTGTGGGATGGAGCCCCGCATCAGGCCCTGTATTCAGGTGAAGTCCCTTGTCCCTCTCCCTCTCCATTTGCCCCTCCTCCCGCTCATGCTCTCTCTCCAAATAAATAAACAAAATCTTAAAAAAATAATAAAAAGTAAAAATGTATAAGTAAAAAAAAATGAAAGCCCTACATTCTCATCCCTTGTATTCCTGGCCCTACTTCCTATAGGTAATAACTAATATAAACAATTTGGGATGGAGCCATTGGTAATTTATTCCCAATGCATATAAATATATAAATATACATAGAATTGCTCCTTCAAAAATGGAGTCAAACTCTTCATATTAGAAATGGCTCATTTCACATAATATATTTGGTCTTTGTTTCATATTGATTCACCTCAACTCTTCTAAGATTTATCAAGTAACACCCATCCTGATGGGTACATTACGTGTGTCAATGCCCTGTGAAATGTCCATTGAAACAAAAAGCAAACAACTAGAATGATGAATTTAAACTAAATTTCTGGAGAGAAGAGAAGAAGGAATGAATCCACAAACTGAATTCTTTTCAGACAACGGATTCTTTCTAGGTGTTTAGGACTTGGTCTCGGCAGGGGTCACCTTCCCCTTGCTGAGACTACTGCCCCTTGTGGAGGTTGGTCCACAGGGCTCTTAACACCATGTGCAGACTTCACTCCTGCCAGTGGCCACCAGGCACTTCAGTGAAGGGCAAGCAAGAACTCTTTGGGTACAAATCGAAGGAACAGCATGGAGCCTGGGACTCCAGGATAAACCCTTTTGGTCTCCAGCATGCGATCAATTGGGGATGACGTTTGCCCTCAGATATCCTTCAAGAATCAAATGTTCCATATGCCCCAAAGACAGCTGGTTGGCTCAAAAGCTAAAAGAACTCACGTCCAGAGGCAACTTGTAACTTATTTTTTTAAGGGCATAAGTGAATTTTGCTTGCTCCTGATGAGCACGGGTGACTCAGCAGAGGTTTTTACTAAGACTTTTATGGGTACATATTACAGTTCATCTGTACACCTGGTCGTCCTCTAAAGGGGATGGAGATTTATTAGCCCACAGATAAGACAAATGGAGACTTTGTGCACAGTTCTCTGAAGCCACTTAGAGCTGATTTCATGAGAGTGCTCTTTGCACATCCTCAAGCTTGCTATTTAAAGAGAATTGTTCAGTTTTGAGAAAATTGCTCTGAGCAGGAACAATTTCCTCCTATTATGAAGTGTCTCATTTTCAGGCACTCTATTGCATTCTTACTCATGCATTCTGTCTTCGCTTGCTCTCTCTCAGACCCCCTGAAGGGCAGAGATGTAGGAGGCTACACAGAAGATGGGGGGTGGGGGTGGTAAATTTCCTAAATGATGCTCTGAACTGGGCTCTGGAGCCAGCCCAGGAGGGCTCACCTCAGAGAATGCAAGCTGGCCATGCTTACACACTCACCCGGGGCAGGCAAACCCCCACTTCTGCTCACTGGAACAGGAGGACCATTGGAGTGCTTGTTCCTCAACTCTCCTTCTACCAATCCCATTTGTTTGCACCAATAGGAATGCATTTTGCTTTAATTTGTAGTTTTCTAGAAGCAGGGCATAGTCTCGGTGGCAAGGTGTCCGGAAATTATCCCCAATATGCAGTGTATTTCTCTCCTGAGGAAGGAGAGACTTACTCCCTCCACCCCTCGCCATTCTTCACCCCTACAGGGGCAGAGGGTACCTGGAGGCTGTGGTGGAATTGGGAGATTTTGAGCACATCTCCCCAGTGGGGAGATGTGTTTGCACAGTTGCAGTGGTGTGTAAAACAAGGTACTTACTGTGCCTCCAGGCATCATTCTTCTTGATATAGTTTTTAACAAGAGGTTGATGTTTTCAATATGTAAAGGCAAGAATGTAATGCCAAGGAGTACAATATATAATTTAATTGGTGAAAATGTGTATTTATTTAATTAGAACATAAAAATAACCTCCCCAAGTCAGTATCTAAAGCATTTTTTTTTAAAGATTTTATTTATTTATTTGACAGAGAGAAAGAGAGAAATCACAAGTAGGCAGAGAGGCAGGCAGAGAGAGAGGAGGAAGCACGCTCCCTGCCGAGCAGAGAGCCAGATGCGGGGCTCGATACGGGGGGCTCGAGGGCTCGATGTGGGGGCTCGATGTGGGGCTCGATACAGGGCTTGATCCCAGGACCCTGAGATCATGACCCAAGCAGAAGGCTAGGCCTTAACCCACTGAGCCACTCAGGCTCCCCATATCTAAAGCATCTTTTAAAGAAAGGATGTAGTTATTATATTTTAAAAGATGTGCCTTTGTATATTATACTACTTTTTCTGCTTTTGACTGTATTTGAAATTTTCTGTAATGCTTTAAAAATGTACCGTGGGGGTTAATATCAACCGCTTCATCAATGGACGTTTTTTGAGTATTTATGTGTTGATTTTAGTTTTATTTATTTATTTTTAAAGATTTTTATTTATTTATTTGACGGAGAGAGATCATAAGTAGGCAGAGGGGCAGGCAGAGAAGGGGTGGGGAAGCAGGCTCCCTGCTGAGCAGAGAGCTTACAAGGAGGCTTGATCCCAGGATCCTGATATCATGACCCTAGCCGAAGGCATTGGCTTTAACTCACTGAGCCACTCAGGCACCCTATGCGTTGATTTTAATGCATACTCAGAAAAATACCCACAAAGCACATTCGCCCCGGATTCCACATAGTTCTGGCTTAGGACGAAGCTTCATTTCGTTAAGTTTTTTTTTTTTTTAATTTTATTTATTTATTTGACACAGAGAGAGAGGGATCACAAGTAGGCAGAGAGGCAGGCAGAGAGAGGGGAAGCAGGTTCCCCCCTGAGCAGAGAGCCCAATAAGGGGCTCCATCCTAGGACCCTGAGATCATGACCCAAGCCGAAGGCAGAGCCTCTGACCCACTGAGCCACCCAGGCGCCCCTCGTTAAGGTTTTTAAAAAGTGACTCAATTTTAAAATACATGATAAAACAGTCAATCCCGGTATGCAGAAACTGAAAATGCAATGTTCAAGTGACTAGATTTTGAGAAACACTGGTCTAATATTTTCATCCTTTACCATTCATCATACCAGAAGCGAGTTAATTAAGTATCAAACTGACCTCCTTCCATCCCTAGCAATAAGCCTGTGATAAATCATTTTATCTCTATATAGCCTGCTTAAAAATAAAAGTTTTCAATACAGAAAACAACAAAAAACCCCTTACTCTCCACAGAAGGCCTTGGGAGCTGAGACCTCCGGAGCATAGAGTTCAGTTCCTAGCTGGGCCTCCCACTCGCCACTTCCGCCCGTTCCCCTAAAACTGCGCATGCGCACTGAGTCTCTTCCTCTCTGGGCTCAGACCAAGTTTGCGGCAACATGGTGAGTGTTGGTGCTGGTGAGGCCTAGAAGTCTATCCGCCCGCATCTGACCTTTTTTTGCTATCTTCGCTCTCACTCGGCGTCTGCTCGCCGGCCCCGTCCCGCGCGGTCCTCGGCTTTCATGCGGTAGCCGCCTCTCGGGCGCAGACCGAGGCGGAGGGGCAGGGGCGGCTCGGTGGCGTCTGGCTGGTCCGGGCCGGCTAAACAGGTTATTCTCAGAGCCCGGGGCCCGCTCTGGCCTCCGACTTTGCCAGGATGGAATGAGGGGGATCTCGGTCCCTGGTAGGGGCTGGGTGATCGGAGGAATGGTGTTTGGGGCGGGGAGTGGGCGGCAACGGCTCCGTTCCCGGGTCCTGATACCGCTGGTTTCTCTCTTGGCTCTTCACAGGCTAAACGCACCAAGAAGGTCGGAATCGTGGGCAAATACGGGACGCGTTATGGTGCCTCCCTCAGGAAAATGGTGAAGAAGATTGAGATAAGCCAGCATGCCAAGTACACTTGCTCCTTCTGTGGCAAAGTAAGATGGTCGCGGGCGAGATGGCGGAGGCAGAGGGAGGGGAGGCTTTCTGCGAAGGGAGCCCCCTCTTGAGGGAAGTCTGTGAATAGTGTGCTGGTTGGTGATACTGTGGATTTCGTGGAGTGCTTCCCGTTTACAATTGGAACTAAAGGGTCACACACTTGACAAGGAGCCCCAGGCTAAGCCATGCCTGCTTTGTGGGAAATGACTTGTCGGTTCTGTCTACTGGTGTTTCGCGTAAGGTTTGTATGTTTATGGTGTGCAGGACTACTGTTTGCGGGGGCGGGGAGTGTTTGACATCCCTGGCCATGTAGCATCCTGACGAATGCCAGTTTTGCATTAGAGAACTTAGGGTACCAGGAACACACAGAACCTCATAAAATACACCCGTTTTCTTTCTTTTTTTCTAAGATTTTATTAGAGCAGGAGCAGGGGGGATAGGGAGAAGCAGGCCCCCTGCTGAGGAGGGAGCCTGAGCCTCCATCCCAGGACCCTGGGATCATGACCTGAGCCACCCAAGTGCCCCCAAATACACCCATTTTCTAGTGTAATTTAGACTACTGGATGTTGGTGAGGTAAAGGCTTTTATTGATTCGCAGGGAAAATTGGTTGTCTTTTACAGACCAAGATGAAGAGACGAGCTGTGGGGATCTGGCATTGTGGCTCCTGCATGAAAACCGTCGCTGGTGGCGCCTGGACCTACAAGTGAGTCCCTTTTCTTTGTGATATTTGGAAGCGTGTGGATCACATCAAAATTCCGGGTTTGACGTGGGACAGGCTAGTTTTAACTCTTTTCAGAAGACAGAAAACAAAAAATGCTTTTGTTTCTTTCAGGACTCATTGAGAGTATGGTTTGTGTTCAGTTCAAAGAATAGAAACAAAACTACTGAAATAGAAAAGTCTGACAGGACTTTAGAATTTCATAAAATTTTACGGGTCATCGCTGCGAGCATAATGATACTGTACAGGTCCTTTAGTGGGGCTGAGTCTGTACTGAACTTCGACTTGTATTGCAAGCTGTTTTTATAAAAATGAGGTCAGTTAGCTTGTTACCGTATATGGAAACTAGAGGCCACCTGGACCAAGACACTTTTGCCATTCTAAACAGTACTGGCTGGATGTCAGCAGCTTTGTGACCCTGACAAGTGCCGGGTGATGGTGCTGAGATAAATGTACCGATGCTGGTTATTGATTGAGTGGACTCTTGAGTTAATCCGTTTCTGGAAGTGAAAGCCACCTTGAAGATCTCTAATTTTGGAATTCGTTGCTGATAGTAAAAGCTAAAGCGTTCTTTCTTTAGCCAGTATCTAGACATGTGCTGTCCAGTACGCTAGCCTCCCATGTATAAAATGATAAGGCTAGCATGATTGAAGAGTTGAAATTTTAATTTTAGTTCATTTAAAACTGCAGCAATGTAAAATATTGGAAAGTGTTGAAATGATCATTTTCATATATGTGTGTGTCTTGTGGGGGTTTATGAGGTCAAAAAGGCAAACGAAGCCTAGGATGCTCTTTTGGTTGTGACGATAAAATGAACTAGCATTCCTGGACCCACCATAATGTGATGGTTACGGGTTTTCCAGGTACCGTTCCAGAATCTTTTGTTATAACTTTTTGTAGCCATTTTAGTAGCTGTCTTCCCAAAATATATTAGAGTTTGTGTACATATTTGACAAACTGTTTTCTTGATATCTCATTTATGATACCATCTTAGAATTTATTAGTTTCTTTTGTCATTCTGTCCATTCCCTTTCAATAAGTTTAGGTCAGCTTCCTGCAACCATTCATTCCTCCCTGTTATTTTTTTTTTTTCAATGATGCTTGAGAGATCAGATGCATGAGATTGCCTATTTAATTCTGCAAAAGCCTGAAGACACGACTTAATTGCTAAAAGATACCATCATCATTAATATTATAATGTAAAAAAGAGACAGGATTTACTCATTTGCTGTTTCGCATGTTAGTGTAGCTAATTATGTTGGAACCAACCTTGTTTTTCTTTCCAGTACCACTTCTGCTGTCACAGTAAAGTCTGCCATCAGAAGACTGAAGGAGTTGAAAGACCAGTAGAAGCTCCACCATTTGAAACGTTGCTAGCCTGTAATAAATGGGTTAATTTATGTAACAAAATTACTTTGCCTTGTTGTTAAATTTATTAATTAGATCTTCTAATTTGTGTTGCATTAGTTTTGCTTTCTCAAAGGA
>CM052810.1:156183662-156221238 GCA_028533885.1 Nasua narica
AATGACCCCATAGATGTGGCATAGAGGTCAAGAGACCGGGCTATTGTGTTAGACCATTTACAAGACATCAGTAATTATTCTTAGTATATTTACTCCCCTGGGCAGTTTCCTAACCTCTCCAGAGCTCTGTTTCCTTGCACACAAATGAGGACAACGATCATACCAATACCTACCTCTTAGGTTTGTCGTAAGGATAAAATGAAATACTTTCCCTAAAGTGCTCAGCCTGACACATGATAAGCATTCAATTAACGTTTTATATTATGTTGTTATTATGTTACTTTTCCCCCTCACTTAACTGAAACTGTGGTCTACAGAAGCATATTTTAAGAAATAGATTTTCTTTTCTTAAAAATCACAAAACCAGGGTGCCTGGGTGGCTCAGTCGTTGGGAGTCTGCCTTCGGCTCCGGACATGGTCCCGGAGTCCTGGGATCGGGTCCCGCGTCGGGTTCCCTGCTCTTCCGGGAGGCCTGTTTCTCCCTCTCCCTCTGCTGCTCTCCTTGCTTGTGTTCCCTCTATCGCTGTGTCTCTCTCTGTAAAATAAACAAGTGAAATCTTAAAAAAAAAATTAAAAAAAAATCACAAAACCAGCTTAGTTGTGTGTGCGCATTTTCATTGATTAAATAAAAGGGGACATGTGGGCACCTGGACTTGAGCCAGGCAAGGCCAGGTTGTGTGGCAGTAACAACTCCCAAATTCTGGGCCTTATAGCAGATATGCTCACTTCCTGCTCAGACTTTTTGTCCACTGTGGGTTGCCTGGGGTCTGCTCCTGTCATCATCCTTGTTCTGGACCTGGGCATTTGGAGCACAAGCTTACTCTCATGGCATCCATCTGGAAGTGACTCTGATCACTTCTGCCCATAGTTTGTTTCTGGCCAACGCGAGCCACATGGCCATATGGTGGTTCAGCAACGTGGGTCAGCATGATCCTCTTACAGGAGGTAACCAGATATCGGGTGGAGTAATACAATTTATGATGCTCTGCTACATAAACAAAGATAATCTTAGTATAAGTGATCCTCTGACATGAGCCCATTGAAACACCTGCCCTGAGATGTCAAAATTGTTATGACAGATGAAAAGACCCTTTACATAGCATTAAAAGGAACATCTGTTGATGCCCAATCCTTGAAATAATTTCTCATAACCCCTAAACCATGGCCAAGATAAAAATCTCCATTCCTTGGAGTGCCTGGGTGGCTCAGGTGGTTAAACATCCATCTCTTGGTTTCAGCTCAGGTTATGATCTTAGGGTCATGAGATGAAGCTCCATGTGGGGCTCTGTGCTCGGGAGTCCGCTTGAGATTCTCTCTCTCCCTCTGCCCCTTCCCTCCACCTAAAATAAATAAATAAGATCTTTGAAAAAAACACTCCATTCCTTGAAAACCAACCACACATAGTCATGTGGCTCATCCTAGCATGAGAAGGAACTTGTAATAGGACATCACAGAGGGCTCACATCCCTCTCCCTGCCCAATGTGTTTGCCGTCCTCCCCATCCCACTGCATACCCTTTGTGGTTCATTCATTAACCACCGCCGATTTAGTGCTGATCACGATCCAGATGGTGGACAAGAAAAAGAGGGGGGACACAGCCCTTGTCCTCAGGGAAAGGGACAAACTTCCTCCAAGTCAGTAAAAACTAACAGTAAAGTCAACAAATAGAATATAAGATAAGGGTTGATATGGTCCGTGAGCTATAGAACCACAAAGAGAGGTCACTTACCTTAGCCTAGGGGTGTCAGAAAAACTCAATATGGGAAGGTTGATATTGCAGGAATTTTATTCTTAAGCAAGGGCGAGGGTATTGCAACAGGTTGAAGTTGTGCAATGATATTGGGGACAACGTATTCTGTCCTTCAAGAAGTAACTGTTCAGCCACCGGAATTGCTCATTTATTAGCAACTATCTTCTGAGTATTGGGCATTGGTGATACAGCGGGCAATTAAGTGACACAGGCTGTACTCTTGGGGACTCAATGAACCCAAAACTGGGCTTCTGAAGGAATGGATCTGGGTCACCTCACAAGTCACTGCAGACTTGTGAGGCCCACATCAGAGTCTCTAGGTGTAGAACCCAGAAACTGGCATTTTCAACAAATGCCTCTGATATTTATTATCACATCCCAAATTTGAGGGTCACTGCTGAAAAGGCATCAATAATACTGATAAACATGGAGAGGACCCAGGGAAAACGGGAAGAGTGTACTGAACTAAGAAATACATTGGAGTAAAAAATATTTGTGTTACCCTTGGTTCAGGGGCCAATGCCCTTTGAAGTGGGGTGCAAAGGTTAGGGACCTTGGCATTTCTTTGTCAAGACTGCTCTTGGCTTCATTACACCCACTGGCTCTCCAAGGCAGCTCGCCTATGCTAATGTTTGGTTTTGTTTTTTAAATTTGCATTGCCTTTTTCTCTCTTCCAATAAAACAATTTAATGGCAGAATCTGATATTTATTTTGTGCATAACAGCCAATTAGGGGCACAGGCGATAAGTGACTGAAGAATAATGACATCTCTCTGTTGGCTTGGAGTTCACAAAGAACTCAGATTGTCTCGTTGGATCTCTACCCAATACTGTGGATGTAGGTCTCTCATAGTTAAAGATACTGAATTTGAAGAGTATAGATAATTTGCCCAAGGTGACATCAGGTAGCTGGTAAGCTAGCTATGCCGAAAACTGATGGACTTCTTTGAGATTTTGGCCTTGAGGATTATTCCTTTGACTCTAAGGATCCAGGTGAAGAGTTTGCCTCATTTGCAGCCAGACTGTCTCGAACAGAGAACTCGCTCCTTCCAGAAAGCCCCATGCAGCCCACCCTGATCATGTGATTCCCCCTCTTGAGTCCCAGCATCCTCTCACACTGCTAGATCAACGAGAATGAGGTGGCCCAGGTGAGTGTGAGGGACAGAAAGTGGAAGAGGAGATCAAAGAAAATGTCTGCCCCTGCCTGAATTCAGCACACTGTCTATAGCATGCGGGACCAAGCTTGGCCAAACTATAAAGAAATTTTATATGGCCTGCAGTCCCCTTCCCTCCCCTTAGCTGTCTCCCTCACCCCTGTCAGTGGTCCCCTTCCTGTCCCAAAGAGACTGTGAACTTTCTCCAGATGGAAGAATTAGGAGGCTGATATGTGGCTCTCCCCAGGGGCATGTTTGTGCTTTGAGCCTCAGGCCAACAGTGGGAACTGCGAGACTGGAAGGAGCAGCTGATTAATGAGAGAGTCTCAGCTGGGAAGGAATGGCCGCCCTCGGTCATTATGGAGAATCCCAGAGAACTTTCTGACCTCTGGTGAGAGAAGGACCAGCCATAGAACCCGGGACCCTGGAGGGTCTCAGGCCTTCCCCACCTCGACATAGCAGCAAGAGCAGATGGCTTGGGTTCAGAAAACTGGGCTAGAATTCCAACTCCACCAAATGCTTGCAGTGACCTTTGACAAGTCTCTTCCCCCCTGTTAGAGACTTCCCCCCTGTTCAACTCCCCCATGTGTTGAGTGAGGATGGAAAGGCCTGCCCTGCCCTCCTCACAGGATGGCCACGAGACTCGAAGGAGAGGATGTACACAGTAAGTTAATGGCACCTGCATGGGGGAGTGGTAGCGAGTGAGAATGGAGATGGGGCATCTCTGAAGACAGGCGTTTATGAACGACCCCTGAGTCACTGGAGGATTCTTCTCTCTTCCTATGATGGGCAGGAACACAGGTCACCAGCTAACCTGTGAGAGCAATCAGAAGTCAGTTCAAAGGCAGTAGAGGGGGGGCACCTGGGTGGCTCAGTGGGTTAAGCCTCTGCCTTTGTCTTGGGTCGCGATCTCAGGGTCCTGGGATCCAGCCCTGCATTGGACTCTCTACTCAGCGGGGAGCCTGCTTCCCCCTCTCTCTCTGCCTGCCTCTCTACCGACTTGTGATCTCTCTCTCTCTGTCAAATAAATAAATAAAATCTTTAGGGAAAAAAAAAAAGACAGTGGAGGGGACTGGTTCAGAGGGTGGGCTTCAGCCCCGCTACCCGGGTTTTTATGGTTCTGGCTCTCCCAGCTGTGTGATGCTGGGGAGATGTTTAACTTCTCTGACCTCAGTTTCCCCATGTGTGAAATGGAAATAATAATGATCCCCATCTCAGCAAGTTGCTCAGAGATTTAAATGAGACAAGAGTGGAATGCTTAGCAAAGTAGCCGGCACAAGAGAGCCACAAGTGTTAGCTGGTAACATTACTGCTATATTTGACCAGAGGGCTGAGCTAAGACAGCACTTCTGGAGAGACACGTAGGCTAAGCATTGAGCAAGTGCAGGAATTAAGTAAGTGGATACCGGATGCAGTCAATGAATAATGCATCGGCACTTGTCGGATGGACCAGACAAGGACCGGTCAGTGCCTATCTGCTTGGGTGCTTCTGTCTCCTGAGTGCTCTCGGAGGAAGAACGGTCACACAGCGGTCCCTGCACTGCCACACCCTCTGTAACAGACAGAATCCGACCCTTTGTCTTGCCTTGAGTCTTCCTGTGGGTCCCTAAAGGGAAAAAGAAGTCATGAGTCTATGTCTGGGAGGCTTCTCATCCCAGCCATCTGGCTGCTTCCAGCCGTGCTGCACCTTCATCCCCAAGTAAACTGCGGCACTGAACCCCTACTCCACAGCGCTCCCCCTTCCCCAACCCCCAACCTCAAGTGGAAATGCAAATGAGGCTTCAGGAGAGCTGGTGAGGCTGTTACTGAAAACAAAGGCCCGGCTGGCATCCTCCCTCCGTCCCTAGCTTCCATTCTCAATTTCCTTCTGCTCATGCCTGGGTCAGCCCCTCGGGAGCACCACCCTTGCCCATTGGTGTCACTGAACAGTGATATTTTCTGGGAAACCTTGGAAGGGGGCTTTGTGTGGTCTTGGAGATTTATGGAGTCAGTGGGAGGCTTGATGGGAGGCCCTGAAAGGTTATTTCAGGGACGGTGGGGCGGGGCTGGGTGGGGAGCTGGACCCCCTGGGCTCCCGCCACCTCCAATGGGCAGCATCTGTGTCGCGCGGAAGCGGGCAGGAGACCGGCCCCCTGTCTGACAGCGCCACTGCTTGGGGGCCGTTGGAGTAGGGGAGACCCGTGTTTGTGGGGTGCATTGGTTTGGGAGGCACTATGCCTCCTGTGCCTGCAGGAGTTAGGAAACTTCTAAGTCTTGGAAAAAAAAGATAGCAAAAGGAAACTGCAAGATCAAAATTAATACATGTTCAATTAGAACTTCTCCTTATGTCATCTTCATTAGCTATTACATATAGCAGTTGCAAATTTCCCGTGAAAACTATTTTCAGTTGAGGTTTCTGGACTTTGTAGGAATCCCAGGTAACACAACTATCAAAATACCCTGGAATCATAAGCAACCATAAATTTAGTAAGTTACTAGTAGTCAAACCACCTCAAAAGCAAAATTAGAAATATGCTTTAGAAATTGTGTGGACAGTTTCTGTAGTGTGGGTGCATTTGGACATGTCGGATGTGACGGAGAGCCCCCCAAAGCCTAGGTGCCCAGGGGCTGGGAGCTCTCGGGCCACTCTGCCAACAAGCCTGGACCAGTTGCTTTCTTTCCCTGACTCTTTCTGTTTGCTTGGTGAGGCCCCCCAGTTAGAACCTCCCTCAGTGTCTTCTCCATGTAAAAATCTGTGAACAGTTCTGTCTTTTTTCCCTCTCTTATTATTTTTCAGCCCATACGATTTATTTATTTATTTATTTATTTATTTAAAGATTCTATTTGTTTATTTGAGAGAGAGAGAGAGAAAGTAAGAGAGTTAAGAAAGTCAGAGGGAGAAGCAGATTCCCCAAAGAGCCGGGAGCCCAATGCGGGACTCGATCCCGGGTCTCTGGGATTATGACCTGAGCCAAAGGCAGTCGCCCAACCAACTGAGCCACCCAGGTGCCCCTAGCCCATAAAATTTAAAGGGTGATCAATAATCAATCAATCAATAAGAACCCGACTGGGGCTCCAAAGCGGGAAGGCAGTTGAATGAGCTTGGTGATGTTTTTCTACAGTAATTATTTGCCCAGGACCTTTATGACTTATCATAGTCACATAGTACCTCGCTCTTATTCAAGTTAATAATTTCCCGTAAGTCATCTCATTTGTTTTTTTCCCAACTTATTTTTTGAATAAGTACAACATTCACATGATTCGAAAGTAAAGCACCAGAAACAGAAGACAGAATTCCTCCCCCTGCCCTGCCCCCATCATCCCATTTCCACTCCCTTCTCATTGCCCACAACTGGTCGGTGTCTTGTGTAACCTTCCCAAGATATCTTGTGCACACACGACAACATGCAAATATACTTAGTACCCCCGCGTTTTTTACACAAAAGTCTTGCAAGTTAAATAGATACGCACCTATTTGTTTTATTTAGCCGTATTCCATGGCGGTATTTCCCCAGCAATACACAGAGAGCGTCCTCATTCTTGCTTGGTAACAGCTGCCAAGAATTTTCACTGGCGGCATCTACCAGAATTTATTTAAACCAGACATCCTATTGATGAATCTTTGGTTTTACTCCAATCCTTTGCTGTTACAATAGTGTCCTCATGAATATATCCCTAACTAAAAATCTGTGAGTGTCTTGCTGTTTTTTTCTTCCAGTACCACTTTATTTTCCAGTCCACAAGATTGAGCATATGTTGTTGGGTTCGTACGGAACTGTTAGGGACCAGCTGCTTGTGTCTGCCCGGAGTTCAAATGTTGGAGACAGGGTCTGTGAGGAGGTGACAAAGGTTAACTGAGATGGTACCCTGATCCCTCAGAGCAAGTGCCCTTAGGAGGAGAGGAAGAGACATGCGAGGATGTGGCGATGAGGCTGCCATCTTTGTCAGTTTCCTCACTGTCAAATTACTCTTTTTGCGTTGCTGTGCTCTTTGGAAGGGAATCACGATGCACAGCCCATTCTCACAGAGCGGGGGGTTATGCTCCCCTCTCCTTGAGAGAGGGTCATCTCTACGCATCACTTGGAGTTCTTCTTTCAGAGAGATTTTTCTCTTCTTCCCCATTTATGTATTTATTAATATATTTATGTCATATATATTTATATCTGTGTGGATTCATGGCAATTTTATACTTTGGGGTAGAAAACATTACTGCTTTACTTCGTGGCTCAGATTTTTCCAGCTTTGTCCATTGGGAGCTCTTTTAGTTGGTTCCTGTGTCCCTTTGACATACCCCTATTAATGCAGCTTTTAACATTTTTTAGAAATATATTTTTAATACTTCCTTACTTTTTGGCTTTATAAGATGTTCCAGGTTCATAACGTGTGTGTGTGTGTGTGTGTGTGTGTGTGTGTATGTGTGTGTGTGTGTATGTATGTATATATTCCCCCCCCACCCCCTATGGTCCTAGAATTAGCCAGTTCTCCAAGGAGCCCCAGTTCCTTGTGTTGGAGAATGATATTGGAAATCAAGAACTGGGTGTGAGGTGTGCTTGTGGCCACTAGAGTGTCAAATTGCACTTTTAATTCACTGAAAGCATTCAGGACACCTCTATTTCCAGTCCCTTCCTCTTAACCCTGGATAATACCCATTAAAGCCAACTGGTGACTTCACTGTTTCCTCAAAAGATCTTGGGGTCCCTTCCTCCCTCCTTCCTCTCTCTTTTCCTTCCTCCTTTCCTGCCTTTCTTTCTTCGTTTATTATTTTTTTATTTTTTAGATTAATTTATTATTTTTTAAAAGATTTTATTTTTAAGTAATCTCTACACCCAACGTGTGGCTCACCAGCCCAAGATCGAGAGTCGCACGCTCTACTGACTGAGCAAGCCAGAAGGCCCTCTTTCTTCATTTAAATTGTGGCCCACGCTTTACCAAAATCCTTCCCATCCTTCAGGCCTCAGTCCTCCCTCGGCCACCCACGCCAGCTTCCTTTCCGACATGCCTGTCTTGTTTCCTGCCTCAGGAGGCTCAGGAAACTCAAATTCAACAGAAGCCCAAATTACTCTTGGAAAGCAAATTCCACGAAACCCAAGCGGGTTGGAATTAGGAGGGGAGGACACCATCCAAACAACATGCTTAGGCTCCATTCTTTTCTTAAGCTTAGTCTTGTGGTTTATACCCATATAGCTCAACTGTCTGAGCTTTATGAGGGTTTCTCTGCCTTTCTGAGGTTCTGACACAGGCATCAGGGTTGAGTTTTGCGACTCAGAGCCTGAGCTGAGCAGTGAATCGTGCGCCTAGTATAGCATCGGTACTGAAGCAGTGAAGGTTAGCAGGGCTTCGAGATCACTTCGTCCAGCTTCTCTATAGGTTTACAGATGGGGAAAATGAGACTCAGGGAGGAAAACAATCTCACCCAGGGCTATAGAGCTCAGTAAAAAGGCAGAGCTGGGTCTAGAAGAATTTTCGATCGCTGGTCCAATGACTTTCCTGTTGTTGTGTAAGGACTCAATCAAGATTTTTCTTCTTGGGGTGGCTGAGGGGCTCAGTGGGTTAAGCTTCTGACTCTTGATTTCGGCTCAGGTCATGATCTCAGGGTCATGAGATCAAGTCCTGGGTCAGGCTGCTGGGCATGGAGCCTGCTTAAGATTCTGTCTCCCTCTCCCCCACAAAAAGATTTTTCTTCTCTAAGAATTGTCTCCTAACATCCCCATCCTGCATCCATTGAGATACCCAACTGCCCTCTGGTGGATGGGGGCCTCCCTGTTCTTTGAAGCTACTCAGGTTTCGGAAGCAGTAAGACCTGCACCGAAAGCCTGGCCTCACCCCTTAACAGCCACTTGATCTCAAGCCTCCTCTCAGAGTCTTAATTTCCTTACCTGGAAAATGGGTCTGAGGATGCTTGGGCCACAGGAGCGTGTAAGTAAAAATGTGGGCACGAAAGCCCCTGGAACACGCCAAGTAGATAATGGGCGCTCAGCGTTTGCCCACGGAGTTTCAATTTCCTGGACTGTAGCTTCCCATCTAGTACATTCTGTATCCTGAAACAAATGGAAAGCTTCTCTGTTACTTTTACGTCCTCTGTGCCCTACAGAACTGGACACACGATGCCCAGAAATTCTTGCTGAAGGAAGGAATGTCGTAGAGAGCAAAATCTGCTCTTTGGAACTCACCCCCCCGGGGGAAAACAGAAGGGCAAACGGTGTCACAGAATTTTCTGGAGTGTTTGTGCATTCTGAAAGGGAGGGCCTGCTTCCCGCAGGTGTGAAAGAGAGCAGCTCGGCTACCCTCTCATTTTACAGGTGAGGAGACTGAGGTCTGGGGCAGGAGGGAGTTGCCTAAGGTCCCCCAGGGAGGCTCTGCCGATGGGCAGCTGCGGGCTGGCCAGGCGGGAAGCCTGATAAAGCATCGTGAGACATGGGGCCCTTGTGCTTTCATGCGTTCTGGCCTGCCTGTCCCTGCTTGGGGCCCAGGCATGTTCATCGCCGAACAAGATGTGGCAGGAAACCATGAATCAAGGGGAGGGGGTGTGTGTGAAGGCATTAATGACGTCGAGCTGACTTCTGGGTCTAAATCCCTTTCCCTCTCCTTCAAGCGTGCTCTGACCTGTCCCTGCCTGGCGGGGACTGGAGAGGCTGCCCTCAGCTCTGCCCTGCAAACCACACACCGAGCCAGGCGAGGGCTGCGCGGGCACAGGGGACGTCAGAGTCCGAGACCAAGCTGCAGTGTCGCAGGGGTGGGGCCTTTCTGGAGCACGACTCTCTCGGGAAAGGGACAAGGGACAGCTCCTCTGCAGGAAGTTCATCTGTTAGAGGCAGCGCGGCACCGAGCAGGGGTCGACAAACTTTTTCTGTAAAGAGCCGGGTAGTAAACATTTCAGGCTTTGAGGGCCACACGATCCTGCGAACATTCGCTCCTGCGAACGTTCGCTCCTGCGAACATTCGGGGCTGCGAACATTCCAGCTCTCCTCTCACGGTACAAACACAGCCAGAGGAGAGAGGCCGCTGCCTTCCAAAAAAGCTTTCTTTAGAGACGCTGAAATTTGCGTTTCGTCTAATTTTTGCATGTCGCAACTGTGAGTCTCCCCTTTGATGTTTTGCCCCCAGCTATTCAAGAGTGTAAAAACCCTTCTTAGCTTGATGGCCCTACAGACACAGGCCCCTGGGCGGCCGGCGAGGGAGTTTTCAGAGTCCGTGGACTTGGGAGTCGGACAGCCTGAGGTCCAACGCCCAGCTCAGCGGCACACTTGACATCTGCCCTTTGCCGGGTGACGGGCTCTCTGAGCCTCCCTGTCCTCATCTGTAAACACCGTCTACCTCCCAGGTGTCCGTAAGCATCGACTGAGACGGCGAGGGCAAAGCACCTACAGGCACGACGTGAAGTCCTTGAAAGCTGGAGGTGGTTCGTCGTGCTGCTTCCGATGGCCGTGAGGGAACTCGTGACGGGGCCCCCAGTCATCCCCGCGCTCCATTCCTGCTCCGAGCCTCTGAGGTCTGTTTGGAAAGGCAGTCACCACGGGCCTTTGACAAAGGCTGTAACCCTCTGCTCCTGCATCGATCTGTTTGGGTCCAGTTTACTTCAGCTGAACACGTAGTCGCCAGGGGCCTACTTCGCGCGGGACTTAGGGTGCAGGGGACGTGGAAAGATGAACGTGGCCCAGTTCCCGCCAACCAGAGAGGTACCTCCTTTGGAGGGGAGGTAAGCTGCAAACCCAAATAACCATAAATTGAAATAGCGTGCAGAAGAAGCTCTCCCAGGGACTCGATCAGGGATCCCGTTTACGGAGTGCCAGGTGCGGTGCTAAATGCTTAATGTCCATACGCTAATCTCATTTATGTAACCCTGCAAGGAGAGCGTGATGATGAACCTCCTTTGCTAAGTGGGAAAATGGCGACAGGGAGACCATTAAGGTACTCATGCGGCGATTCACAGCCAGACCTGACTGGTGTGGGAGAAGGGACTTCATCCACGGGAGCCCTGACCGCCTTTCTGGCTGTGATGGTCGGGTCACTTCACAGAGAGGAGCTGGGAGGGTTTCTCCAAGTGTTAATGGGGGAACATGGGCGGGGATGGGGGACGATTCAGGCAGAGGGAACAACAGAGCAAATGTCCGTTGGCGGGACTGTGGAATGCTCTAGGCGTGTTTGGGGAACAGCAAGTGGCCTGCTGGACCTGAGGAGAGCATTCTGTGCAAGGGTCTTGTCCCCTGACGGATCTCTCTGCACCTTCCAGCAGGGCTGTGGGAGGGGCAAGGCCCGGGGACTGCCCTGGGCTCAAGGAAATAGGAACTTCCTTGCAGCAAAGGAAGACCTTCTCACGGTAAAACATCGGTCATGCAACGTATTCAATTCTTAATTCTTCACACTTGCTTTTTCACCCGTCGTTCCCCGCCCCCCCCCCCCGCCGTCCAGACATGACTTTCCTGGGGTGGAGAAGAGGCCACGGGGCCCAGGGACTCCAGCGTTGGCCTGGACGCAGGTGTCTCAGCAGACGCCACGTGATCCTGGGCTGGTCACATCCCTACTCTTGTCTCAATGCCCTCAGACGTGACATTAGGGGTTAGGTGACCTCTAGGCCCTTTCCAGTTCTAACCTTCCAAATTACGGCACAGTATCTTGCGCCAGTAAGGGCGGCAGCCTTTGAGGCTGGGGTGGTGTCGGTGGGGTTTTGGGGGGCAACGTGAGATGACTGACATTGGGCAGGAGGAATAACTCCCAGCCTTCGGGTTGACCGTGTGCCGCTTAGTTAACCCACCCCTACTGAATTCATGTCACTCCTTCTGCACTTCTGGGGGTCTCCATATCCCTGTCCTTCATCCATCGGTGTCCACGAGTACATCAACTTTTTAATTAGTTCACTCATTCACAACTAGCCTCTGGAGCCCGCACTGGGATCCCAGATCTGCCAGCTCCCGGACCGTGGGTGCGTGACAAAACTTCCCCGTGCCTTCGTGTCCTCCTCTGTGAAGATCATCGTGGCATTTGCCTTATGGGGTGGTGAAGGATGAAATTAGTCATCCCTGCGAGGTGCTGAAAATCATCTTGGCAAGTTTTACGCGTTCACGATCATCACCCTCATTATTTTAACTAAGCGCTACGCCCAACACGGGGCTTGAACTCACAACCCTGAGACCAAGCGTTGTGTGCTCCACCGACGGAGACTGCCAGGGGACCCTACTCTTCGTATTATTATTTAAAGCATCTCTTGAGTGGATATTGTGTGCCAGGCAGGAGCTTTTCCTCTGCGACACGTTCACCTTCCCTACAGCCCTACAAGGGAGGCATTACTGAGCCTGCTTTCCCCAGGAAGGAACCAAGGGCTGAAGAGGACATGACTTGCCCGAGATGGGCTTCTGCCCCCCAGGGCAGCAGAGGACACGTCAGCGGGGCCGAGAAGGTGCCCGAGGGGAAGGACGGGCAGGTCACCTCCTGCCCCTGTCCCTGAACACCCATCTCGGGGTGCCTCCCCTCTGTACGGCGTGGCTCTTTGCTCAGACCTGGACTCCTGCTGCTGTCTTGTCTTGAGCTGTACAATCTGTCAACACATGAGAATCATTTGCAGTGACTGGTGGGGGGGGAGGGGATCTAGGAGCGGCGGCGGGTGGGGGAGGGGGAAGCTCCGGGAGACCGGTTCGCGTTGGAGCTGCGTCTCAGCCACACAGCAAACCGGAAACCTCCGGCCTGGGACCGGTCGGGATGTTAATACTTAAGTAAGTGAAGACACACACGTCTCAGCTCATATCCCAGGCACGCGGAACCGATCCTGCCGCGCCACAGGATAATTTCCTCTCAGGTCCTCTTTCTTTGGCCCGACGCCGGGCAGATGGCGCGCTCCGCTTACTGGAACCAAGTGTGGAAATGATAAAATGGAAACTCGAGACAGGGGATGTCGCTGGAGCTGAAACTCGACACTATAGGTCTGATCGAAAATCCAGCAGGCCTCTCTCCTGAGCCTTTGTCCCTGCTCCCCCTTCCCACGGCAGGTGCTTGCAGGGGACCCCCCCACCCCCCAGCCCCAGCTCTCTCCAGATCCCGCTGTTGTTAGCTCTGGCTCCATCGGCCCTACTCCTCACAGATGTCTGGCGAGGCAACCCCGTCATGCAAGTCCCACGACTCCCGCAGGTGTGCGCACGAGCTCGCACACCCCATTCCCGTGCCGCCTGGGATCCCCTGAAGACTTCCTGCCTGCTGTCCACTGAACCTTCTTGAGTTTCTCTCTCACACTTTTCATGGGGAAAAGCACCTTCCTCTGTCCTGTGGGGTCCATCTCCTTCCTCCTTCGAGGCCCAGCTCATGGAGTGCCTCCCCCAGAGTGTCTCAGACCCCCGTCTCTGGCGAGCCTTCCCTTTGTTCTAGTAGCCCAAACCTATTTCAAAGTCTTCTTTCCACATAGAAATCCATCCAACTTTCTTAAAGTTTTAGGATGCCTCCCCTGCCTGCCCCCATCTCCAGACCCCACTGTTCTACAGCCTAGGGCCCTCACTCCTCTGTGCTTCTGGTGATTTCCATGCAGACCGCAGATTCTAGGGGTGACTTGGGTCTCCAGAGCGCCCACATCAGGGGCTGACAGGAACTCTTGAAACCCTCTTTCCCATCCAATCTCTGACTAGACCAATTTTGATTACCCAAATCTTTCGACTCTATTTTTGCCTTTTCTTTTAAATATTTTTTAAAAAGGAATTCTTACCCCCAACATGGGGTTTGGGCCCCCAACCCTGAGATCAAGAGTCACACGCTCCACTGACTGAGCCCGCCAGGTGCCCCATTGTCTTTTCCTTTAATGATGAACTTGCTTTGAGGATTCCAGGAGCCCAGAGAAAGTGAAGACTGACCTAGTCACTGACCCATCCGAAAGATGTCTCTCATGAGGTCCATTTCATGTGAGAATGGGAATTCCTTCTGAGCACCAGTTCTTCCCAACCCAGGTTGAAGTGTTCTGCCCCCCTGACCCCACGTCTCGTAGAGGTTTGCTGTACAAAGGCCTCTGGAGCAGAAAGATTGTGATGGCTTTGCTTTGATTTAGGTTTTGTATTTTAATTTTTTAAACCTCCATTTTTGGCCCTATTGACTTCAAGCCCTCATCTTGGGAAGGGAGAAACGGTCAACTGTGCCACTCTGCACAGATCCAAACCACCTGGGGCTCGTCACCCCCAGAGCTGGGGAGGCTGAAGGGTCCTCAGGTTCCCCCCAGCCAAGGATGAGGCAAAGGCGGTGAGCTCCTCTCTGGGTGCACCCCATGCCCGTCCCAGACTTACTTCTCCCGGCTTCTCGGAGGCACTCTTGGGCCACTGCTCCCTGAATCAGTCCATCTGGGCTATCCTAATGGCACCATAGCCCAGGGGCTTAAGCAACAGAAATCCCTGGCTTTCAGTTCCAGAGGCTGGAAGCCCAGGTTCAAAGTGTTGGCTTCTTTTGAAGATTCTTGCCTCGGCTTCTCCCTGAGTCTCCCTATGGTCCTCCTTCTGCACCTGTCTGCATCCAATTTTTCTCTTATTGGGACCCAGGAATGTTGGATTAGGCCCACCCGAATGACCTCATTGTAACTTAATCCCCTCTTTACAGACTCTGTCTCCAAATACGGCCACATTCTGAGCTACCAGGGGTTAGGACTTCAGCTTACGAATCTGGGAGGACATAATTCAGCCCCTAACACTTGCCACTTTTAAATATTCACTGCCCGGTTTTAGGACCTCTTGGACCTTCATTTAGGCTCCTGAAAAGACATTTCCTCCTCTATAAAATGGGATCAGTAAGGATGCTGATATCTTGAAGTTCTTGTGAAGATTAGGTGTCTAGGAGGCTTACTAGAGGCTGGAAGACAGTAGGTGCTTAGAAACGTGGGAACCATTTAAATAAACAACGGTGATGGTGCTGCTAATGCCACCACTGCTGTTAGTGGATGTCTTGGTCGGAACAAATTTCCTTTTTTATAGCACCTGACAATCATTTTTTGGGGGTCACTCTCATTTTGCTCATGTCTCTCTCTCTCTCTCTCTCTCTTTTTCTTTCTTTTTTTTAAGATTTATTTGTTTGAGAGAGAGTGAGAGAGAGAGCACTCAAGCAGGAGGAGGGGCAGAGGGAGAGGGAGAGAAGCAGACTCCCCACTGAGCACGGAGCCCTACCTGAGGCTCAAACTCATGACCCTGAGATCCCAACCTGCCCCCAAACCAAGAGTCAGTTGCTTAACCAACTGGGCCACCCAGGGGCCCCTATTTTGCTCATTTCTTTCCAAAAGAGTCTGCCCTGCAGCTGTCCCGCTCCCCCAAATTCAGGTCCAAGGCACTCTGCACTCCTACTGTGAGGACCTTGAAGGGTTCTAGTGGGAGGAGGCACTGGGCCTGCCCCAGCTCCCCAACTACTCCCGGTAACCAGGAGGCCCTGGGGCTCCCTTCACCACGACTCACTCCGGCATCTGTTTTTGACCTTGGCACCTTCCCCTGAGCTGTACCAGGTGCCTGGGGGCCTGCCAGCTCTCCCAGCCTGCCAAGCTGACTCTCTGCCATCACTCAGGTGACCTGGGAAATCCCATCTCCCCTCCAGCAATCCAGCCGAGATCGATCCCGGGAAAGGTGCTCCCGTGTGAGCACTCGGCCCCACCACCCTCCGCTACACACGCGAGGCTTGGCTCGCACTCCAAGCCCCTGCTCCGAAAGGCTTCCTGCTCAAGACTTTCTGTTTACGTGCCTCCAAGCGCCCCTCTCTGTCAACATTTTTTTTAAATCTTGAATTGTAGGGCCGGGTCTCATGCCGTTCTCTGTCCGAGTATTACGCATGCGCGGACATGCCCGGTGGAGAGGCGGGGTCTCCGCAGGTTACAGAGCAGTTACGCGTGAGCACTGCGTGCTCCTCTCTCCAGCCTGCTTCTTGCTCCTGTGCTTTAATCACCGCTGGTTCCCCTCTGCCTGGAAGCACGTCCTCTGGCTCGTACCTGGGTGGCTGCCTGTCCTAAGTCAGGCCTGGGCCAAGGCTTCAGAGATGCATCATCGACCTTCCCCAGCTGAGCCGAGGCCGAGGCCCCCAGCTGAGTGGCTCCACTGGACCTCTGGTGGCATCCTGGCCACACTTGCCATCCTGTACCGGGATGGGCTGTTTGTGCAGCCTCCCCGGCTGGACCAGCGGCTCCTGGAGGGCAGGCATGACAATTCGCGGGACTCCGCATCCCCAGTGCCCAGTACGGTGCCTGGATGCGGATGAATGGAGCCTGCGAGGAGGTTTCTGGGACCGGGCCCTGCTGGGCAGGGCCTTTCATGGCATTTTCTGTTTGGCCTCATCTCTTCCTTTGTCCTGTTTTTAGCCTAATTCCTTTCAAGGAGCTGGCATGGGACTCTGAGCTCATTTTCATGATTGCTTTAAATATTTGGGGCTGTTGGCATGCCAACATGAGGACCCACGCTAAGGAGGGAGAGGAATTCTCCAGCTCTCTGGGTCCTGCCCAAACACAAGGAATGTGCCAGAGACAGGGGAGGTTCTAAGAAAGTGCCAGATCGGGTTGAACTAAACCGCTTTTCTACCTGGCTGAAGGAGCCAAGAATTTGGGCAGGAGACAAAAAGTAAGAGGACACAGAGACCTACGGGGGAGGGGGCGAGGGAGGGACAGCACTCCAGGAAACCCGGGAAGAGCCCCGGATGGCAGTGAAGGAAGGGGTGGCAGCAGCACCCATCTGGAGATGGAGTGTCCATGCCCCGAATGGGGAGGAGCCCCCTGGAACAAATGCCTGGACACCCGGATTGTCCCAGGAGTCCGTTTTGAAAATCAGACACATAGGAGGAGACTGGAAGTCTTGTCATGGAAGAACTTGGGAGCCACCAAAAGCAGCTCACAAACATCTGCGTAAGAAGGGGCCTCAGAGGGCAGCCCCATCACCTTATGGATCAGGAAACGGAAGCTCAGAGAGGAATGGGAAGACCCACGGAAGACCACGTGGGAAGAGAGCACACAGTTCAGGGTGGAAGCACTAGGGCTGGGAGCCAGATCTCCTCCTTCTCTTTCCAAGACTCCCAGCTGCTCAAGGGCTGGAGAGGAGTTGGAATAATGTTCTTCAAGTTTTCCCCAATAATTGTTACCTATAGACTAGAAAGCTTCGCTTCTGCCTGGTGAAGTCTTGTTACCTGCCAGGCATCGTGCTAAGTGGTCCCCATGTTGGATCGGAGCAGTCTGACAGACATTCATAAATCCATTTTAAAGATGGGGAAACCAGGCGTAGAGGCTAAAGGATTTGCCTGGATTAACCAGCTACTGAGCGCTGAAGTCCAGGTTCAAACCCAGAGACAGCCTGATTCTGTAGGGTGTGCTTTTAACAGCTACTCTCTAAAACCTTCCGCACCCAACCCTGACAGATCCCAAGAGACCGGGTCAAAAGAAAGCTAGCCTAGAGCTTCTAGATGAAAACACAACATCACAGCCCTCCTGACAGTGAGATTTGAGATAGATAGGTGTGGGCATCCGAAGGAGTCTTTCCTAAAGACTCTCCAGTCCAAATAGAATATTATTAAACATTAATTTAAAAAGGGATGAGACCTTGCCATTGCAACAACACGGATGGACCCAGAGGGAATCATGCCAAGTAAAATCAGTCAGACAGAAAAGACAGATTTCATATGAGTTCACTTACATGTGGAATTTAAAAAACAAAACAAATGGATGAACAAATGAACAGATGAAAAGCAACATTAGACCTTTAATACAGAGGAAAAACGGATGGTTGCCAAAAGGGGAAGGGGTTAGGGAATGGGCAAAATCGGTGAAGAGGAGTGGGAGATCCAGGCTTCCAGTTACGGAATGAGTGAGTCATGGGAACACAAGGTCCAGCCTGGGGAGTACGGTCAGTGGTATTATGAGAGTGTTGTGTGGTGACAGGTGGGAGCCACACTGTGTGGTGAGCACAGCGTAGCATACGGACGTGTTGAATCACGCTGCTGTACCCCACACTAAGGTGACACCGCATGTCAACTACACTCAAGTAAAAATGTTTTTCAAAAAAAAAGAGAGAACTAAAAACTAGGACTCCTCAGTCCCAGAGAGCCCCGCGCTGCGGGGGTAGAGATGGAGAGAGGGCCCCTGGTGGGGCTGCCAATCCCAGAGCAAGAGTGGGGAATGAGACGGGGGAGCCCACCAGAGCCGCTGCGTGGACGGAGACAGAGATTCCTGACTCACTTCCCGAGCCGGCTGCTGACTCTGGAGCTCTCTCTCCTCAGAGTGTGCGTTCGTCAGAGAGGACAACGGTCCTTTGGAATTCACACGCTCCCCGTTTCGAGAGCAGCTTCAAGCTCACGAAGTGCTCCTCTCACAGATTCTCACTGGATTCTTGCGACCAAGCAGGGTAACTCTTTCCCCTGTAGAGACGAGCACCCTGACCCAGAGAAGTTCGGGGACTTGCTCAGCATCGCCAGCCAGCTAACAGCAGCGTGCAGACCAGAACCCGGGTCCTTTGAACCCTATGTGGAAATCCTTTATTTTGGGACCACTTCTGGTGGACAAAGGAGCCAGTAGAGACGCTGCTGGAAGCGGCATTGGTGTCTCAGGAGACGAGGACCCCACTCCCAGCTCTACGCTTGCCCCCATCAGGCTACAGAAAATCCTCTTTCTTTTGCCATCAGTCGCTTCAAGAAAGGTCACGTGATACAATTCTGGCTCATGAGGCAGGAATGGGAGTCTGCCGGGCAGCCCCTAGGAAAACTTCTCTCGCTCCTACAGAGCCAGGCAAGGGGCAGCCTCTCCACTCCTCTGGTTGCTGTGATGCCTCGTAACATGAAGGCTGGGACTGCTGCAGCTGACTTGGTGCTTGGAAGAAGCCAGTGTGTGGAAGAGGAATGAGCAAAGAGACGAGAGAGCCTGGGTCCTTGATGACATCATTCAATCAACACCGAGGCCCATTGGCCTCGGGCTGCACATCCCTGACATCAGACTTTGGACACGGAACCCTGGAGAAAATCAGAGTCCGGAAACTTTGTGTCTCCGGAAGGGCTAGCATAATCTCCCCGGAAGGTCCCTAGCAGACTGCCCTCCTGTCTTTTTGGACAAGTGTCCTGGGGCCGCCATGATTGTTTTATTAGTTGGGGTAAATATAGCAAGCCCTGCACAATGTAACTTTTATTGTGTACCGGGCACTCTCCTAAGTGCTGTATCAGAATGCTCTAGAAGAGACACTATTAATATTCTCATTTTATACAGGAAGAAACGGAAATACAGAGTTCAGATAATTTACCCAGGGACCACACAGCTAGGAAGTAGCAGAGCTAAGTTTTGAACTTGGGCCGCAGCACCCGTGTCCTTAACCACTACTTACTCAGGTTAAGAATGAGGGCGGCCTCCCTGGAGCACGTGGTTGTGTGAAGCAGAGGTGGGGATTTGAACAAAATTTAAGTTCTGTTAGGAGAGAGGGAGAGACAATGGATGCTGGTTAGCAAGAGCTTTTGCTACCGTTGACCCCGTTGGCTACACTACCTATAGGTTTCCTTTGACGGGGGCCGGCAAATATCCTTGTGGCTGGAACTAGTTTGAGTGTTTCTCAAACCATTACCTGTAGTTCAGCTGTCTTAAGATGAGTTATTGTTGTAAGCTAGATCAGAAAAGCCTTCAGGGAAGAGAACGATTTGAGGATGGATAGGATTTAAAGCAAATGGACATTCCAGGCAAAGAGAATTGCACGAGAAACCGTGCAGAGGACACAGCTGGAAGCATAGCTTTGGGTCGGGTCTCTGAAGTCCTTGAACGCCAAGTGGAGGAGGGTGGGCTTTATTCAGGCTGCGAGGACTGCAGGGGATCTTTGAGCAGGGGTGCGGCTGGACGTCTAGAGAGATCCATTCCACGGCTGAGCAAAGGAAGGGGTGTGCAGAAAAGGACTTGCCTGAGAATAAAAGTCTGAATGAGGGAGAAAGTGTTGGAAATGGCAAGGGAGAGACACTCCGGGAGCTACTGAGAAAAAACGGTGGATTGGTCTGATGGCTGGTTAGATGTTTTAAGGAGGAGGGATCCAAGGAATCTTTGAAGTTTCAAGCTTCGGTGGAAGGAAGAAGGAAATCAAGAGCTTGCCTGGCAGAGGGGGAACGATGGGCAGCAGGATGGGGCAGATTTGGCGTTGGGCTTGAAGATTTGAGACGATGGACACCCACATGGGGATGTGGGATCGGGACCTTCATGATGAGCGAGAACAAGCCGACGGCATGGATGGAGGGAATGAGACCTCCAAGGAAGAGCATGTGGAGAGTAGATTGGGGGCCGCTGAGCCCCGGACCTGGGGAAACCCCCAGCACTGTCTGGTCCCAGGGGAGTGCGCATAACAACAGACATGGAGACAGATCGGAGGCCTTGAAGGAAGACCCAGCAAGCCCAAGACAGAACTAGGGACTAGAGGGCTTCGGGAAAGAGGGGTCAGTAGTGCTCAATCCTACAGCTACAGAGAAGTCCGGGTTGGTGAGAGCAAACATCTTAGGTAAATCAAAAGAAGAGATTTGGAAGACTGTGGACAATCCAACATCTTTACAAGCTGCTAGAGGGGATATAAATGGGTAGAATCCTTCAGAAGGCCCATTAGGTGAGATGTTTCTGAGGCCTTAAAAATGTATAAAATTGCTGATCCAGAAATTCTTCTTCAAGGAATATAACCCCCAGGGCATAATAATTAAAGCTTGAGTACTTTTTTCACCCATGACACAGTGTCAAGGAGGGCAGTGTTTTCAGCCCTTTATCTGTAATAACTAATTTAATGATCAGGACAACCCTGTAAGGTAAGTAGTACTCATACTTTTCATGGGCGAATCGTCATTTTACAAACAAAGAAGAGGAGGCCAAGAGAGGTTATGTCATTTGAGCGTAGGGGCTGAGATCCGGGAAGAACAGCTGCAAGGCCCTTGATCTTAACCACCAGGCCATTCTGCCTCTTGAAAAGACGAAGAGTGAACATAGCATTCCCCCCCTAGGGTGTTCAGCTTAGCGTTATAATAACAGGAAACAATCTAAAGCTTAACAGCTGGAGGTCGGCTAAATAAAGTCTGACTTCCAAATGAGAGCATGATGCTATATAGATGTTAAAAATCATGTTATAAAAGAACACTCAGTGACATGGGAACAAGGGTTGATGATACATTTTTAAATGAGAAAAGCTGTTTTCAAAACAGTACAATCTCAAAGATGAAGAGGGGAAGATGTTTGTTATTACTCACCTGTGTGTACACTGACAGACGGGCCTGGCTTCTGTCCGGGGCGGCCTGTGCCCCCACCAGGTGCCCTCCTTCACCCACCCTGCCCGGCCCGAGAGCCCGGCCCCATGCCCCAGTCACTTGGCGGTGGTTATCCTCACGCCTCTGGACCCAAGTGGCAGAGTTCGATGCCCCCAAATGTCACCGTTTCCCCTCAGATCACTCCTGGAATACTTTCTCGATGAGGCAGGAGTCCCGGGGAGCCCGGACCATGGGAGATGGTTGGGTGGAGCTCACGGGAAGAATACTGCAGAACTATGGGACCTCTTCAGAAGAGGTGTACAGGAGAGGATGCGTCCTCCCAGCGTTAAGGGATGCTGGAAAGTACCCGAAAGGAGGGCGTCCTGATCCTTGGACTAGGGAAGGTGGGCCAGTCCCCCACCCCTGGAGTCACCGGCTTTCTGGTGCGGGCAACTGAGCTCCAAGAGGATTCAGAAACCCCACTCAGAGTCCTCTTGGCTTTCTGTCACCCCTGCTCCACAGCCATGTCCGGGCAAAGCCCAGAACTAACGGCTTAGAAAAATATTTAATTGAGATTCCTCCTACAGTGCTTATTTCTGTCTCAATAAGGCCTTGGCATGTCATGGGTAGCTAAATATATTGGCTGTTTCCTCTCCAATGCCAGCCTAGTTTTTTAAATGTTCCCAAGTACATCTGCCCAGTTTTCTCTTAGAGAAAAATTTACAACATTAGCCCTCTATAACTCAGAATGGGGGAAGAAAAAAACCATGGAGGAGGTTAACTTACTTAGAGAAGAGAAGCCAGGGGATTTATGTCTGTGCAGGAGAAGTATTCATTCATTCGTTCGTTCATTCATTCAGGAACCAACTCTCGGGCTTCTCCTGAGTTACTGGCACTGTGCTTAACGTGGAGACCGAACAGATTTATAGAATTAGAGCTGGTTCCTGCCCTCAAGGTGTTCACGGTCCAGATCAACCAGTCATACAGAGTGTTAATGATGGAGGATGAACAAAAGAGGGCAGAAGGGAGGCTGACGGTGCCCCAGAATGAGGACGCATGGAGGACATTTCCTAAATAGCACCTCTACCTGCCCTCGCAGGACTTAGGAGTTGGAAGGGAGAAGAGCTCAGCAGAAATAGAAGGATATGTCGGATTTATGTGGACGTCACATTAATTTGGGGTCAGTATGGGCAATTTTCTCAACAGAATTCCTCCATTGGGTTTGGTATTTGATTCTAAAGAAGCCTTGAGTACAATTCATTTTTCCTCTCTAAACTTTGGTTTCTTTATCTATAGAACATATGATTGCCAGGCAGATATTTTAGAAACATTTTTAGAACCACGGGATCCCTTTTGTAAACAAAAGCATATACGGAATCCTAGTAGATAAGACGGGTAACATCAGAACTGCTGTGGTTGAGGCAAGGGTAGCGGGCCCAAAACTAATCCTGACCTACCCCTGTTCCCCATCAAAATTCCTTACCGGGACTCCAGAGTTCCCTAGGGAGTTCAAACACCACATGAGTTAAGGTGATGTTTCAGACTTTTCAGTTCTAAGCCAGCACCCCACGCTCTCTCTTTGCCTCCATTTTGGGCATGGGGCTGGTCCTGCCTCCTGGGGCGTCTGCACCTGCTACCAGGGAGCTCTGACGGAGGCTGGTGGGAAGTGGTCTTGGAGGGCTTGGGATCACCCAGTTCTGGGAGTGGTCAAGTCCCGTTTCCTTTGGTGAAGGAGGTCAGCGCTCATCTGAAAGCAGGAAGGGCGTTGGCAGCCAGAAAGATAAGCACAGTCTGAAAGCACGTTATAGATGGCACTGGCCCCATCGGTTCACCTAGGGCTTCTGGAAAATGACCTAGGGGTGAAGGGTCCTTTTGACATGTCAAGGTCTTTAGCATCTGAAGTGGGCTTTACTCTCTGTGGTAACAATAATGCAAGGTAGAGAATGGTTTCCCCATATTGCAGATGAGGAGGAGGCTAGTGCGGTTGTCTTTTCCATGGTAGACCATGGAGACTCCCTTTGGAGGGTGGGCTCTGTACTTCACACCTTCTCAGACTCCTGAGAAGTGCTTTCTATTTTCTAATTTTTACTCATTTCACTGATGTGCATTACTCCCCCCTGTATTTGTCTGTTTTCTTCTCGTTCAGAAAAGCCTGAAGTTTGATTTTTTGGTTCTTCTCGACATTGAATAGGAGGCGATGGAAATATGAGGGGGTCTTGAATGAACGGCCTGCGAGAGTTGTGGCAGATCTCCATCTCTGATCGCGAAACACTGCTTTGGTGATCTTGGCAGGAGGCTGGAGTGTGGACATGAGAATTTAAGGGTGAGGGTGATTTCCATCCTGGGGAGCCTGTAATTCCTCAGATCTTATTAACACAGGGGCTGAATACCAGGCGTTCCTTTGCGTCTGTGTGCCAATGGTCTCAGCCATTCCTAGCAGCCCTTCTCCACTGGTCTGGAACCTTTGAGGGCATTCCAAGCCCCCGCTCCGCTCCCCCTGCCCCGAGGCTGGCCTGCAGTCGAGCATCTTCACACTCTGCTGCTTCCATCTGGAACTCTCTTCTTCGATTCCTGATGCTGGCTGCCTCCAGGCCTGCTCGCTGTTCCGGTGCCCAGAATCCCACACAGCAATGTTAGGCTAGCTGGGCCGCTGACAAGGGTGGGCTTCCCCGGGGGGCAGAAGGCATGCCCAAGAGGATGCCTCCCAGGGAACCTCTGACCACTCATCAAAGGGACTCCCTACAGAGAGGGAACCGACCGGAGTCCCAGCTGGGAGGAGAGATCAGGAGTACACGTAACTGACGAAGGATAGTCTCGAGAGCACCTAAAAGAACATCTCTAAGTTACCTTTGGATTCTAAGATTCTCTATAGTGTTTGACTCTCCATAAGACCGTGAGACTTGCCCTGCTGTGCAGTCTCCAGAAACTTTTATGTTTCTGCTGCAAAAAGGTGAGGGAGTCTGAGGCCTTTTAGGGCCCCACTAGCTGACTATTTCAGGGACTCAACTAAGACTCGGGGAACACAGGTGTGAAACATGCTCTAGCCTCCTCTGGACACTTGCATAATGTCCTGCATCCAACCCGACCCAGTTAGGAATTCTGTTGAGGTTTTAGGGAACAAAATGCTGGAATAAAGTGCGAGGAGCGGCTGGGAGGAAGCAGGCCCTGCCCCTCAGCGGTTGCGCACTCCCTGGGGACTTCCGCAGCACCGCAAACCTGCCCCACACTGACCGTGTGGCTTTCTTCTTCAGCCAATCCCCTTGTCCACGGACCTCTCCATCTCTGGTGTTCCCTTGCTCTCCTGACTCAAACCGGTGCTCATCCGCGATTCCCCTCCCCTTGTGTCCCCCGCATCCGAGCCCCTGGGGAACCTCACCCTCCCCTCCCTTGTTGCTTGCTCACTCCTCCTGCGGCCTCGTGTCTGGGGAGGGAGGAGGCCTTCAGCGTTCCATTCCATAAAACTCTGATCTCATGATAGCAGACTCTGCAATTAAGCTCATTTCCAATGAACTCATGCTCACCTGCCTTGTCCGGCTTCTCAATGTCTCCACCCAGCGCCCTGCACCTTCCCTGCCGGAGGATTTTGTGTGGCTCCCCTCCATAGCTTCTCCTCCCTGGTCATTCTCATCCTGTCTTCCTGCCCTTTTCCTCCCTCCACACCCGGGCCTGACCGCCAGCCTCAGCCCTGCTTCCAAAGGGAGATCCTCCCAGGCCCATCTTCTCTGGCAGGTGGTCCCAATCGGGCCATCCCCTTCATGACCTGACGTTTTAGGTGTTGATTATCTCCAGGCTCCCACCCATTTGGTTTACTATACATTACTAAGTGTGGTCTTCTCAACAAGGTTGTAATCTTGACGGCAGGGATATAGCGATACCTGTTGCAATGATGTCTCTGCTGCACCCAAAGCAAGGCTGTGGGAGTGAGGGAAAGGCTTTAAGACGTTATCTCATTGAATCCCTTCAACCCTAAGAGCTGGGTATTTTTTGGTCTGTGTTCTGTAGATGAAACCAAAGCTCAGAGAAGTATTTTGACATCTACAGCTGGCAAGTGGTTGAGTCAGGGTTTGAAACCGGGTTGCTTGATAACAAAGCATTTTTCATGACTCCCTGTGTTTATTCTAAGGTGGGGCAGAGGGCTCCCATAAATGCACTGCATTAGAAAAACAGCGGGACCCCAGAAGCCGAGGTGTGTTTAGAATCACATGTTAGCCCTGAACATTCTACATGTGTTTCTTTGGTGCCCCCCCGAACCCTTGAGCCCCTGATCAATCTCCTCTGGTGCTTATTTTTTCAAAGACGCTAAGAGCGCGTTTTACGATCAATGTCTTTAAAAGTGTCCTCTTTATTTTTCCAGAACATGGTTCCTCTAAAATTTTTGTTTGGCAAGAAATGGCCTGGGGAATGTGTGATGTGGCCTCTAACTGAAAAACAACCAGGGGGGAGTTGTCTCTCTCGAGGCTAGTGTCCTAGCAGAAGGTGCTCCCGCACTTGCATGGGATTCGGGGATCATCAGAGGAGCAGGGTCGTGAAGCACACTTGAGATAGAGCTCAGATGAAGATATACACCTTGGCCGCGTTGCCCGACGTCAGAAATTCCCCCCTGAGCTCCAAAGAAAAGTACTCCATTGAATGAATTGGATTGTGAAGAAATGAGAGTGGGAGAGGGATGGGGGGTGGGAGGTGGAGAGAGGGAGAGAGGGGGAGAGAGAGGGAGAAAGAGAGAAGGAGAAAGAGAAAGACAGAGAGGGAGGGAGGGAGAGAGAGGAAGGGAGAGAAAGAAGGGGAGAGGGGGAGAGAGAGAGGAAGAGAGAGCGTGAGCCTCAAACACTGATGAGGACAATAAAGAAAACAAGCAAAGGAGGAACAGGAGGGATGAGGAGGGTTGGATGGAAGCTTGTCGAAAGGTTTTCCCTATGAAGTGAATAGAAAAAAATACCTTGACTCTAGAATTGGAAGGTGAAACAATGTTCGTATTAAGTGGCAACCCTCCTCAAATCCTTTTTCACATCCCAACGGGATGAAGACAAGGCCTGGTGCTTTGAGATCTCGGGTGAGTTAAAGCAACTCGGCTTCAGCCTGCACTTTCTGCCCATGATGCTGGAACTTTCTGACTAAATAGGTCAAGGCCTGGGCTCTGCCTGACCATCCTCTGGGCTTCCTCAGAGGGACAAGGAAGGATATGGTTGACTAATCCCGTCTCAGGTACTCTGAGGTTCCCCGACCTTGATTCTCAAGGACCTTCACTACAGAAAACAAAGGTTTCTGGAGTATTAACACAGAACAGACATAGAGTTCTTTGCGTTTCTAAACATGGCCCCCTGCTCTCTGTTTCTCCGACGCTGCCCCCGTGATGCTCTTTATTTGTCTCCTCAGTCCTCCTGTGGTTCCCAAAGAGGGGATTCGAAGGCCCAGAAACCTGGAGGAGGGGAGGTTTCAGGCCCGTCGAGGGGTCCTATTTCTCTCTGTCCCGGCCTCTGGGTACCTTATGGTCACACGCACCGTGGCCCTTCTGGAGCCTGGGGGGGAGGCCGAGGCGAGGGATCGGCGCACAGGTAAGAGCGAGTCTCCCTTGTCTGCACCGGTCCGGGCTGATCCCAAAGGGCAGGCATTTGCCACCGTTTGCCCGATGCCCAGACCACGGGCCATCATGTCCCATTCGGCCACTGCTTAGAGGAAAGTGCCTCCATTCTTGAAAAGGAAAAAACCCGTTTCACAGAAGGCGACAAGCCATACTGGAGACAGAATGGGCTGTGGAATCATATGGTCCTGGGTTCAAATTCCAATGTGACCGCTAACAATCTGTGATCTGGCCGCTTCTGTGCGCGCACGGAGGGCGGTTCTGAGGTAGGAGTAGGACAGATGCCGGACACGCAGTCAGTCTCCCCAGGCTCTCCGCCTGCGCAGGGAGAGCAGGAGCCCTTCTCGGTCTCTCCAGGTTTGTTTCCTACTCCCCCTGCCTATGCAGGGGGCCCGTCCGGCCTCCAACCATGGCCCTCCCCGCCAGGGGTGAGGCTCGTCACGCTCCACACCTCCTCGCCTTGGCTCTCGCTGCCACCAATTCTCCTTGTGGCTCCTTTACTCCACTCTGGTCTCTCCCTGAACATCACCTCTGCTGAGAGGACTTCCCAGATCTGGGGGTTGCAAGGAGCCCATTCGGGGCTGTCTCCGGCCCTTCCCTACTTCCCTGTCCTGGAGAGCTCACCGCCCCCTGACCTGACATTGTCTCCTCCCTGAGAGCACTAGCTTCCCAGGGGCAGGGATTTGGTTTGCCTGGTTTCTCACTCCCTTCCAGGGTCTGTGATAGTTCCAGGCACAAACCCGAAGCCAGAAAGTATTTGTTAAATGATTCTCCACCAGAACTGTCCGGAGGGCGGGCTCTGAGTGCGGGTGGGGAAGGGCAAGGGGCATGGGATCCCTGCGGCCCGCCGGGCAGGTGTGGGCAAGTCAGCCCCACGCAGAATGTCAGGCTCCCCGCGCTCCTTCCTCGGGGCCCCAAGGCAGGTTCCGACTTGCACAGGTGCGTGGGGTGACCTTGCGGGGTGTGCTGGACGGCTGTGGGAGACCTCTAACCCTCCCGGCTCACGGGCCCAGACCCCTGTGCTCGGGGGGCCCCATCTTCCCAGGCCCCGGGGGCTCTGATACTGACGTGAGAATGCAAAACCCCACCTGGGGTTCTGGGGCGGTGCTTCTCCCCGGGGCTGCTGCGGGTGAGAGAAGAGGGGACCGGGAGCCTCCTGTAAGCAGCACGGCTTCCCACAGCGTCCTTTCCACCCAGCGGCAATTTCTGCAAAACGTTATTGTAATCGGGTGTCAGGTGGTGTCCTAGAAAGTACGGTCCCCACCGTTACAGAAGGTGGCACTGGGGACTTCTGAGCATCTTCGCTTTGGGTGGGGCTGAGTTGGCTGCTGATCGGGGGGAGGGGCCCAGGGAACCCAGGCTCTGCGAATCTCTCAGTAGCTGGCTTCTTGAGAGGAAATGGGTAGATGCCCCGGCAGGGGGGTTCTGGGCGAGAAACACGTTCTCATTAGAGATGAGCTCATCGCAGTGCGAGCTCCAGAGGCGGCAGGGAACAGACGTGCCCTGGGCTCGTGGAAGGGCCGCTGGGCTTGGGGGCAGGGGAACTGGCTCAGTGTCCTGTTCTGAGAAGGAAGGGCTGCACTCCACCCATGAGGTCATTTCTCAGTGGCTCTGGGAGCCACGGTCCCATGAGAAGGGCAGTCCCACAGGGCTGCACCAAGCACGGCTAGCTTGCTCGTCCCCTTCATTATTCGCTTGGAGAGAAGTGGCCTGGTTCTCCCGCCATCTGGCTTCTAGCATGTTCTGAGGAGTCACAGCACATTCCCTTGGCTCACACAGGCCCTGAGGACCATCAGGGACCAGAGATGGATCTGCGCTGTTAGGGACAAAGGGGCCAGAAGGAGGAGAGCCCAGAGGCTGGAGGGATCCATTGTGTTGGCCCCCCGGGGAGGTGAGCAAAAGAGGGATACTGGGCTCTCTTTTCCCTGCCAGAGCAGGCGGTTTCTCTATGGATGTGGTGTGATGTAGCTCATTCTAGAAACTTCTCACCCCATCCATCCTGCCTGAGTGCCGTGATGCTGTAAACAGCTTGGCCTGAAGGGACCCCACCCCCAAGGGGAGATCTTGTCTGTGCCCCTCTGCAGCGGTTTAAAAACATGGCTTCCGAATTTTTCGATCCAACCTCCCCTTGACAGGGCGGACGTCTCCCCATCCTCGTGACCTTCTGACAAATGAACAGGGTACACGAGGTGCTGGGCCAGTATCTGGGCCCCGACCTTCAGACGCTGGCCGCTTCCGCTTCCTGTCCCTTGGGATGCTTGCTCTTGGAGCCCAGCCACCAGGCTGCCAAGAAGCCAAAGTCGCCCGTGGGGGGAGGAGCCCATGTGGAGAGGGACGGACGCTCCCAGACCTTGGCCCTGACTGAGCGCCCGGCGCCAACGTGCCAGCTGTGTGAGGGAGCCGTCCTGGGGCCCCCGGTCCAGAGGCCCAGCTGACACGGGGGCCGGAGCCACGCTGTCCCCAGCATGCCCTGCCCGAACGGCAGGTGCGCCGTCACCACAGACACGCGGTGCTCTTCGGGGCCACTAAGTCACGAGCCTCTGTTGCAGGACAAGAGAGGACCAGCCTAGCAGGTGCTGGGTGGGGACCAGGAACCCTCAAGTCCTCCCACGCCGGTAAGTCACTTACATTTTTTTTCTTTCTTCTTTTAAATAAGATTTTATTTATTTATTTGGTAGAGAGAGAGAGCACAAGCAGGGGGAATGGCAGGCAGAGGGAGAGGGAGAAGCAGGCTCCCCTCGGGCAGGGCGCCTGGGGCGGGCCTCGATCCCAGGACCCTGGGATCATGGCCTGAGTCGAAGGCAGATGCTAAACAGACTGAGCCACCCAGGTGCCCCTACTTCTTTTTTTCTTAAAACAGCAGCCACCCTGCCGTCCCATAGACTCTAATTTCTCTGGCAAAGACTCTCAGCTCATCTCTCTGAATGAAGATGATGATTAGCAGGAATCGAATTCCCGGAAGTCCGTTCCCCTCGCTCCGGCAGATTCCTCCTTCCCAGCCTCGGGCTCCTGCACGGCCCCCAGGGGACGTCACTCGGCGTGTGCCCATGTGCCTACGTGTGTGAACATGTGTGAACACGCGTGTGCGAGGTGTGTGCAGAGGCTAGCGTGGCGAACACGGGAGGTGGGGAGAAGCTAGCAGAGAAGCCGTTTGTTCCGATCACCGGTGTTCTTGCTGCGGCCGCTGGAAACCAGCCATTTTCCTATTAAAATATTTTAAAAATGAAAGCAACCTTTTCTGGCTCTACCATTTTGCATATTTCAAATTTTCTACAATGGACATGGATTACTTTTGTAACGAAGGAAACAAAACTCACTTCCAATTCCAACATTCAGAATTGCACAGAATTCTCATTCTGGTGAATTTCCTTCCAGCCTTGCCTCTGTACTCAAACAGCTGTTGGATATTCGTCTTGATTTTTCACTATATTTAATATTTTAAGACTCTCTCTCTAAATAGTTTTCCAAACCTGATTTTTAAATGGCCTGATAGTATTCTAGAATGAATAAATATTTATTTAATTATTTGTTTTATTTGTTTGGCATTGTTTATTTGACATTCTGGTGGCAATATATTATATATTATTACTATAGTATTTATATTATTATAATACTATATATTATATATAAAATATATAATATGTATTGCATATTATTGTATCACAACCTATGTCATAATATATATTATATATGTTGTACTTAATTATTATATACTATATGTATAATATCACACCCGGAATGTCAAATAAATATGTGCATCAGATATATGTGCATGTATCTCATGTCCTTGTACCTTTAATCTTCCTAGAAGTGGAAGTTTCAGGTGAAACACTGAATGTTGCAGGGCTCCTAATATGAATCAAGTACAAAATGGCAGAGCTCACTCTTTCTGAGATGCCTGCTTGGCCTCAGGAACCATCTCGTGACTGGGCACCTCTCACTGTTTTGGTCCCGGGGAGGGGGGCGCACCAGAGATGGGGAACCCAAGGGAAGAAAAGACCAGGTGAAGACGTGTGAGAAAGTGTGCAGCAGGCAGGAAAAACCCCTGAACTAATTTTATGCAGACTTGGGATGGCTTGGGAGATAGTTTTTGTTTCCTTGTCCGCCTTCTCATGATGAAGGAAGAGAAGGGCGTGGACGCTCGTCGCAGGGGGACCTGCCTGCCTCCTCTACCTCGTCTGATCCTTCTGTGGCCTCAGGGTTACCATGATTCCCGTCTTACAGACAAGGAAGCTGGGCGCTGGGAGGTTAGGTAAGCTGTGCAGGGTCACACGGCCGGGGAAGGGGAAAAAGGGCGATGTGAACCAGGGCCGTCCAGCTCCTGAGCCACGGGGATGAGGGCCATCTACATTTCCACAGCAATGCAGGAGAAGGGGCAGAGGCTTCAGCACCTCCCTTCCCTTCCCTCTCTCCCTGTCCCACTTTGCTCTTTCTCCCTTTGAACTTGGGGGCCCGAGGTGAAGACCTGGAACCCCTCCCCCCGTCATAAGCCACAGGACACCATCTCCGGCAAGGTATCGAGCCTCTTCCCCCCCAAGTTATCTGGCTGTTGCTGAAAGCCTCCTCCCTGGGACCCTGACTGGGTGAGCTCTGGAGGACCGTGCCGGGCAGAGGATTTGGTGGGTCGCTGGGGCTATTCTGACCTGCATTTTTCTAGCACACGTTGTCTAGGAGCATAAGCCCCTGGCGTGTGCAACGGGGGGAGGGAGGACGCCGCTAGCAGGAAGACCCGCAGGGAGTCCGGCAGATCAAGGAGTATTAGTAAGGTGGCCGCTGGCTACTGGGCTGGCCCTCGAGTCTGTGCAGGGGAGGGGCCCAGGGGAGCAGCAGAGGGCAGAGGGGTGTGGGAGGCGCCTGAACCCTGTGTTTAAACCTCAGCACGCCGCAGGAGGACCCTTAATCAGAGCTTTGGTCCAAACCCTCACTCTCCGAGCCACTAAATTGCATCTCTTACCCCTTCGGATTTCCTCCGCAGGATCTGTCCTCCGGGGAGCCACCCAGATGGACCCCATGTGGCTCTGTTTAGATACTTCGTTCCATTTGGGGAGCTTCAGCCGGAGGTGACTTTCAAACGTCAAAAACAGAATGAGGGGCGGCCGGCGGCTCAGTCGGTTAATCCTTGGATTCTTGATTTTGGCTCAGGTCATGACCTCAGGGTCCTGAGAGGAGCCCTGGTAGGCCCCGCACTCACACTGACGAGTCTCCCCGACCCTTCAGGAGACACGCTGCAGGCCTCCCTTTCTCTAGATCTCCACACCGGGCCTCACGTCGGTTTCTTGCTCCGTGTTCCTGCAGCTGCCTTGTCCCAGCTCATTGGAGACGAGCGTCCCGTGGCTGGAAGCCCATTATCAGGCCCGCGCAGGATGAGGCCTCCCTCTTCGTCTCCCCCATGGTGGATGCACCCCCGATGCCTCCCCCGTGGCCCACACCCCATCAGAGCTTTGGTTTGTGAGCCACATTGGAGGATTGAAGTGAAGACCTGTGGTTCTCAAGGGCAGGTGGCCAACCTGTGGTCCAGTCTCTCTCCCCAGCAACTTGGACTATTCCTTCTCTCAGCGACAAGACAACTGGCCCGAGAGTCCAGGTGAGACCGGGTGAGAATTTCCCTTCCCCGGGCCTAAGCTTCCTCCTCTACAAAACAAACCTGGGAAAGCTGATCTCTCAAGCCCATTCAGCTTCTAGGGTGATGTTGTTCCACGGTTCCTTTCCATCGCCACAGGGATGGAGCATTCGTTACGGATAACAAAGTAGACTGGGGAAAACCAGTCTGGGTCCAAATGCTGATTCAGCTGCTCTCTGGCTATTAACCTTGGAATAATGGGAAGACAGTGGTGCCGGTTAAATAAAGCTGATAAAGCGTTTAGAACACTTGGTCCTTCGTGAACCCTTGATAAACATCATCTGTTTCTGCTGCCTCTGGTAGGTTTCCTATTAAGCGATACCACAGCTGCCACATTCTGATTCTTAGTTGAGTAACTGCGTGAGCAGGTTAGCACAGGCCCTCTGCCCTCTGTCCTCTATCAGAAGCAACAGTGCTAGTCTCCGTCGAGGTTTTACTCTGGGCCAGACTCTCTACCAGATACTTTCTCATTTCATCCTATAACAATGACAAGAGGTAAGGATCACACGCCCTCCTTTCACTCCTGAGGAAACGGAGGCCCCGAAAGATGAAAGCCACACTGCTCATAAGTGGTGGGTCATGGGTTCCAGCCCAGGCCTGTGGGGCCTCGAGCCCACGCCAGTGTGTGTGGAAGGGATTCTTCTGGAAAGACAATTCCGTGACAGTCCAGTCTCTTCCTGGGGCAGAAGGCTGACACCTACATGGAGAGAAGGAAGTCGTCCCGTGGCGGAGGGCTGAGCATTTCCCCCAACGCCTGCTCCCTCTTCTTTCAAGCCAGGCCCGAAGATCCAAACCGCAAAAAAAGATGAAAGAACCTTGTTGATGAAGTCCTCCACCCTGGGAAGAAGAAGATAAAAAAGAGAGAGAGAGAGAGCAGAGGGAGGGAGAAGGAACAATCCTTGACAAATATTTTCTGTTAATAAATTCCATTTTGCCTCTAAAATGTTTGCCAACTATCTAAGCAGGAAAAATTTTTCACATACCAGGGCAAACCGTCGCCAAAACGCCTCTCCAGTTGGCCTGCCCACAGCCCCCGTCTCCATAACCTCCCAGGAGGCAGCCGGTCACGGACGTCTGTGGTCTTCCTCTGGGAAGACCTCCCTTTTCCATGAAGAAGATCCAGGGAGATCCAGGCCTGCTCTCCTCTGAGCCTGGGGGAGAACCGGCCTAGTAGCCTTGGAGGTCTTCCTGCGTCCCCAGCTACCCTCTTCTCCCCCTCCACTCCTCTCTCCTCCCTCTCCTCCACTTCCCTCCTTTCCCAGCCCTGCCCCCTGTCTGACTGAACCAGAGCGCAGAAAGCTTCCCACCTCTCGGCTCTCCCGCTGCCCTTCCAGGGTCAGCCCCCTCTCTCCAGTCAGGAGCAGGTCTGTCCTGGCCCCATTACTCTTTGTCCTTCTTTTCCTTCCTCCTCTCAAACCTGGTTGGTGTTACCGGGTTGGGAAGGGAGGAAGCTCTCAAATCCTTCCTCAAGTCTTCCCACACTTCTCACACTCTGTCTTCAGGCACCCCTGCACTCAAAAAACACTGAGGGCCTACGGGTGGATTCCACTCTTGGAATGTGCATCAGGCCTCGATATTGGGTTTGGAGAACATTCTAGCTAGTGCCAAGGACTCGTTCACTTTGTTCTATTGAATTTGCTTAGGGGTAAGACCTCTTAATGATCCCATGGGTATATCTGTGCCCAAACATACCATTCGGGGACTCCCGAAGCCATCCGGGAAATATTTGGATGAAAAGGAAAAGCATCCATTAGCATCATTCTGTCAAGCTGGAGAGCAAATGTGGATCTAGTTAGAACTGTAATAAGGCCAGAGGGCTGATTATCTTTTCCCCTGACAGACCATCTTTCTAACTCCAGCTCAACTTTTCCCTTCCTGGAATAGAGAGATTGGCTTCCACGATGCTGTTCTCAAGCAGGCCAAGTGGAAGATTGGCACCTAATATAGCCCCTTATCTCAGAAGGAAGCATGTTCTCTCTCCTGCGGCCTGACCTTGGGGCTCAAGTTATGCTCATTTTTCCCTCTGGTGTCCTTTGGAGACTTGTTAGAGGGCCTGATCTTTCTTATTCTATTAGGTCATAGAGTTGGGGCCTTTGGGGGAGCACAGCTCCCGTGGAGTCACTGTTGTACCCAAGGCCTAGCCTTTATTCAACTCTTCCTTCCTCTCTCCCTCCCTTTCACAGCTGTCGTGGACGCTGTCGTGGACGCTGTGGCCTAGGCATGTGGCTGGGTGCCAAGGATGCCAGGATAAATAAGACAGCTTCTTGCCTTGCTAGAACTTACTGTCTGGTGGAAGAGACACATTCGAAACACCAGCGTGGGTCGGTCACCATGGGGGAGCGCGTGCAGCAAAAGCCGTCTTCAACCTTTTAGCGACCACGCTGCGTCCCCTGCAGTTCAAAGCTTCATTTTAGCATATACTCTTCGACCCTGCGATTCTACTTTAGAACTTATTCTTATTTACATGTGAAATGGCACCTCTGTGCACTTATTCGTTCCAGGAATGTTTCGAATGGCAAATGACTAGAAATATCCCCCAAAGTCCACCAATACGTTATCGATTAAATACGTGATGGTATATCCATAGGATGAAATTCTATCCAGCTGTAAAGACCCCCAAAACGAGGAAGCTCTTTTTGTATAGACATGAAATAATCTCCAAGACACATTATTCAGAGAAAACAGCAAGGTGACAAGCGGGAAGTTTGGTATGTTGTCATGTTTGTAAAGATAAGGAAAAAAGTGTGTGTGTGTGTGTGTGTACGTGGTGGTTTGTGTACAGAATACCTCTGGAAGCCTACGAGGGAGGGATAAGAGTTGAAAGGCTATTGGCTGTAATCCGCATTGTCCCTTCTAACTTTTAAACCAGCCAATAGAGCCCTTTTTCAAATATTTTAATTTCACTGTAGAAAAGAACAACAGCAGGGATGTGGACACACTAGCGACCCAAAGCGTGGATCCCCTTTTCTTTTTTTCTTTTTTTAAAGATTTTATTTATTTGAGATAGAGACAGCGAGAGAGAGCATGAGAGGGGAGAAGGTCAGAGGGAGAAGCAGACTCCCCATGGAGCCAGGAGCCCGATGTGGGACTCGATCCCAGGACTCTTGGATCATGACCTGAGCCGAAGGCAGTCGCTTAACCAACTGAGCCACCCAGGCGCCCAGATCCCCTTTTCAAAGCAAGAAGTGTGTAGGCAGTTTGGTCTGCTGTTGGCATTGGGTGGATGTCAGTTTAATATTGCCAGATCTTCCCATTTTTCAAAGTAAGCTGGAAAAAGTAATATGTCTAAGGGATATTCTGATTTCAAATGTTCGGCTCAAATTTTTTAAAAAATCCGGCTACAGTAAGACAGGCCTGTGAGTACGTCCAGTGTAAGCCCCTCGCTGCAGGGTCCTGCGGGAGGGACTCCAGGATCCCTCGGGAAGCTACTGTCTTTGTTTGGGAGAGAGGTCAGGAGGCCACCCAGGTCAGGGGCCGCAGGAGCAAAGACAGCTGGAGTGGAGTCTTGAGGGGGAAGTGCGGGCGGTACAAACAGCAGGATCCGGTGACCCTTAGCTGCGCGGAATGAGGGAGAAAGAGAAGGGAAAGAAGACTGGATGGCCATGCTCCAGTGGTTTGTCAGGTGGAAGGATTTCTAGGCAAAATGGATTCAGAATGGCTCTGAAACCAGGGGGTCCTGGGATCTCACCCCTTCTCTACCATTTGAGGTCACAGTTGGGTTTTCTTACAGTTAGATGTAGACGGTAGTACCAAACTCCCAAGGTTGGCGCTAAATAAAAGAATGGACTTCAAAGTGTCTACAGTGCTCAAGATCTGAGTTGTCCCGGGCATGCGCTATTTTGGGTGGCTAGCATTCCTACTCTCCACTTCCGGGTTAACAGCCCATTCTCCTTCCAGCCCACGTGGTCTCGTGGTCTCGGGGAGCTCGCTCCGCCCCCAAGAGGGAGTAGCCAGAAGCTCAGGTCTGGCCAGTGGCTGAATCAAGTCTTCCTGGCGTGGGGAGTAGGTTGGGGGCGGGGGCAGCGATCCGCCCCAATCCAGGCCAGTTAGAGCACCCTCCCCCCCTCAGGCCACTTGGGTTGGAAGCGGGCCAGGCGGGAGCGATGGCTGCTGTGACGGTCCCGCCGCCACAGCGGAGGCGAACCCTCAGTTCGCAGAGCGGAGATGCAGGCTGGGAACCGAGGCCCCCCGGGGAGAGAATTTGAGAGAATTCCAGTTTACACCTGAGCCGGCCCACTCCCTTGTCTTGAGTGTAGACGTTTGAACAAACAGACGTCAGCGACCGTGGACAGACCTCGGGGAACCGCCAAGCAGGGCCCTTGCTCTGTGGCGTCCTTGTGTCCTGGGCCTCGCTGGTTAACTCGATCCCCTGGAGACTTCATCGGGGGTGGGAGGTAAGGTGGTCGGTAACTGCTGACAGTTCGCCATTCCTGCCGGCCACAGCCCTGTAACCGTGTCACAGAGGCTTCTAGATCAGTGAGAACTTACACCTAGAGTCCGGGTGAGTCGGAGATGAGACACGGGGACAGAAGGCAGAGAGAGCAGGAATGACTGTGTGGGGCCTGTGGGGGGAGCGCTGAAGCTGCTTCTAGACTCCAGTGGTGGGGGAGCTTCCTGGGCAGGCCACGTGGCCCTGAGGGCATTAAAGCAACCCCCCCACCCCCCAGGATGTGGCATCCGCAGAGCCACAGCATAGGGCTGACAAGTTCAGGCGGGAGAAGCTGAGGCTTCCCTGTGAGCCTGACACTGTCGCCCCCTCCTCACTCCCCCAACCGAAGGACCTGGTGTGGCTGCGGTAGGAGTGTGTGAATGTCTTCCTGTCCAAACCCTCAGGGTAGAGGACAGGGCCTGTTCTCAGTAACCTGCAGAGGACCCCACACAGTGCCTGGCACATAGAAAGACCTAGAAGAAAACGTTTTACCCAGAGACAAACTAGAAGACTTCAGCAGACTACTTCTCCTCTTTCCGGAAAAGCGACCCCACTTCAGTGCGCTAACCTTGGCACGGAGTTGCCAGGCGAAACTGGGGTGAGGAAGGGAGTGCGGGCTGAGCGTCTGCTGGAATATTCCGTCTGCTGGGAGTGTTGATGGAGAATGGGGCTTAGTTCCCTTCACACAGGATCTCTCCTTGCCAGGCTTCACTGGAATCACAGGGCCAAGGGGGCAGGCCTGCAAGTTCCAAGGTCAGGTTTGGAGGAGGAAGGCAGCTGGGAGCCTACTGGCATCTCAACCCTGCTTCCCTGCCTTCAAGGACCAACAGTTAGGAGCTTCTCGCTGGGCCCTTTGTGTCCCTGCCAGGCAACAGCACTTCCAAATGGTTCTCATGTCAGAGCTTCTAAAT
>CM052810.1:156221338-156253905 GCA_028533885.1 Nasua narica
ACCCTGAGATCATGACCTGAGATGAAGGCAGAGGCTTTAACAAACTGAGCCACCCAGGCGCCCCTTTGTTTTATTTCATTTTTTAAGATTTTATTTATTTTTATTTGAGAGAGATAGCGAGAGAGGAACACAAGCAGGGGGAGTGGGAGAGGGAGAAGCAGGTTCCCCACAGAGCAAGGAGCCCGATGCGGGGCTGGATCCCAGGACCCTGGGATCATGACCAGAGCCAAAGGCAGTCGCTTGACCAACTGAGCCACCCAGGCGCCCCTGGAGACCTTATTTTAATAAGTCATTTCTCCAGGGTCCAGCTGAGGAATTCTGGTTCAGTAGGGTTGGGGTAGGGTCTCCTCATCTTCATTTTTAGGAAGGGCCTTGGGTTGATTCTGATGCAGATGACCCATAGGCCACTCCCTGAAAGACTCTATTTAGAGTTCCTGACAGCTCGGATTTACCAAACTTTTCCCAAACCCTAAGTATTTACTCTGAGCAAGTACGAGCGTCTGTGACACAGCTTGGGATTTGGGCTTCTCCTCTGAGGCACAGACTTGCACTTTCTTCCACGAGACCTGCTGGTAAAAATTGCCAGGATGTCTATTTGACAAGCATGTCTATTCACACAGCTAATCTTGATTTGATGTTTTGGGAGAAATAGTGCAAAAATAGAGTATGTAGTCTAAACAGTTTCCCCTACAAAAACACCTAGATACACTAGGTAAGAAAGCAGCATAGGGGCGCCGGGGTGGCTCAGCTGGTTAGGCATCCGACTCTCAATTTTGACTCAGATCGTGATCTCAGGATCCTGGAGTCGGGCCCTGAGTCAGGGCCCCACGTTGGGCTCCATGCTCCACGCTTAGTGGGGAGTCTGCTTGGGATTCTCTCTCTCCCTCTGCACCCTCCAAAAATGAATGAATAAATCTTAAAAAGAAAAAATAAAAAGAAAGCACTATAGAGTATTAAGAGCACAGGCCAGTTTGCCAGCCCTCAAATCGAAGCTTCTTTACTTACTAGCCACGAGATCTCGGGCAAGTGACTTTATCTACTTGCACCTCCGTTTCCTTATATGAAATGAGATGGACAATAATATCTCAGCATCTCCAGGGGTGTTACAGGAGTTAAATGAGTTAATTGGGAGAAGCACCTAGCATGGTGCTCGGCGTTTACAAACAAGAAGTGCTACTTATTATTGACAAAGCTGAGTATACAAAAAATTCTCCAGGAGTCAGAAACCCATAGGGAACTGAAAACTGGAAAAGTAATTGTAGGGGCTGCCCTCTGCAGTTATAGCGGGGGTGGAGACAAGCGGTAATGATGTTAGAGCTGCTCTTATTTATACAGGGGTTTGGGTTTTTAATACTCTTTGGGGACAAGAAACAAGATGTTCAGTCCCTGGGAGGTGGAGTGTTGGCATTAAGGAATTCTGCCACGACCCTAGAAGGACAACATCCTTTAAAAAATTGTGGACCAGAAATAGTCAATCTCGAGCATAAAAAATGGGAAGAAATCTTGTTTATCTTGAACTGAGCTCCAGGTCAGGAGGGGAAAATGTCTCCCTTGAGAATTCAAAACCACTGGCATGAGCCTTTAGTGGCTTTGGAGTTTAAATAAATAGTTCCTGAACAACCTAGAAACCCCTAGGCTGAGAAATAACATAAAATTTGGTTTGGGCCAGTGGTCATCTGGTAGAAGCAAACACTTTGATTGTACTGGCCTCACCAGGTTAAAGGCCTGCTGCAGATGAGCTCACAATCTGAAATCACACAATACACACACACACACACACACAAACACACACACACGCACATGAGCAAGGGTCCACGGATCCAACAAACCGTAGGACTAGATCTCCCCAAACCTTAGATTATAGAACCATATGAGGAGACCAAAAACAGTGCGTTAAAATGACTACTAGCATAAAATAAAGCTTCAAAAACATGGTAAGTATTTAGAAAGTAAACATAATCAGGCAGATTTTAAAAAGGGGGGGCACCTGGGTGGCACAGCTGATTAAGTGTCTGCCTTCAGCTCAGGTCATGAGCCTGGGGTCCTGGGATTGAGTCCTGCGTTGGGCTCACTGATTGTCAGGGTGTCTGCTTCTCTCTGTCCTTCTGCCCTCCCCGCACTTGTGTATTCTCTCTCTCTCTCTCTCTTTCTCTCAAATAAAGAAATAAAATCTTAAAAAAAAAAAAGATTTTCCTCAATTTGTGATTACAATAAACCCATTTTAAGTGGAAAACAGAAGTTGAAAATACACTTAATACACCTACCCTACCGACCGTCTCAGCTTAGCCTAGCCCACCTTAGACACACTCAGAGCACTTACGTTAGCCAACAGTAGAGGGAAAAAAAATTCAACATAGAGCCCATTTTATAATAAAGTGTTGACTGTCTCGTGCAATTTATTGAATACTGACAGTGAAAACCAGAATGGTTGTAAACGTGTGGGTTGTTCACCCTTGCGATCCGGTGGCTGAGTGGGAGCTTCACGTCCTGCTGCTGCTCAGCACCAGGGAGACTGTGGCACCACATATTGCTAGGAAATAGATCCAAAAATCAAAATTAGAAGTGTGGTTTCAACCGAACGCGTACTGCTTTTGCACCATTGTAAAGTCAAAAAACCATAAGTCGAACCATTGTAAGTCAGGGACCATCTGTAGTACTTTTTCTTAGGAAAAGAAAAAAAGTACTCATTAAAATTTAAAACTCAATGAACAGACTGTGTAGTAGATGAGACAGAGCTGAAAAAAGAATTCTTGAACTTGGAGGTAAATTGAGGAAATTATCCAAAGAGAGCCCAGGGATGGAAACTGTGAAAGGGTTACCAGGAGACATGGAGAATAAGATGAAACCGTCTAACACAGTTCTAACAGAAGTTCCAGAAAAGAAAAGAGAATGAAATGAAGGCAAGGTCCCTGAGTATCGAGGAGAGATGAGAATGTTTAGATTTAGGAATTACAATGAACCCCAAACCAGGGAAGTAAAGCCCAATATTCTCTTAGATACACCATAGCGAAACTGCAGAACAGCAAAAACAGAGAGACTTTGTGAAAGAAACCAGAGAGCGAAGACCAAGACCCATTCAAGTTGAGAATTCCGTGGGAGAAGCCCTGCAGATCACATGATTGTCAGTGTTCCTGGGACCCCATAATGTGGGAACTCTGAATGTGGAAAAATGGGGGGGAGCAAGGTAGGGGCTGGGATCAAGGATGACTTCAGAAGCAGGAAAAGGACTTGCATTTGCTATCAAAAGATGCAAGGAGCTGATGAGACATGTAAATAGGTTTGTTAACTAAAAAGCGTTCTCCAAAGGATTGTTTTGCAGTGACTGTGGTGTGGAAATGAAACTATTCTGGGACTCTTTGTTTCCAAATCCAAACTGCTGTTTTTTTTTTTTGTTTTGTTTTTTCTTTTCTTTTCTTTCTTTCTTTTTTTTTTTTCTCCTTCTTCTTTTTTTTAAATAGCACAGAGAGGTGCCTAGAGAAAACTTTGTTGTTTCACTCTGGATTAACCATTCTGGGTGCAGTTTTGACATTTTCTTTTCCTTTTTTTTTTTTTTTAAGATTTTATTATTTATTTATTTATTTATTTGAGAGAGAGAGAAAGAGAGAGCATGAGTAGGGGTAGGGGCAGAAGGAGAAGGAAAAGCAGACACTCTATTGAGTGTGGAGCCTGAAGCAGGGGTCATGGCCTGAAGAGAAAGTGGATGCTTAACCAACTGAGCCACCCAGGTGCCCTGACATTTTCTGATGGAAATGACATACATTACCCTATTTCCTTTCCCCTCTTTATAGCTTAATTAGATTAGACGGACCCTGTTTGGGAAAACTCTGGCTTGGGCCAAACAAGGGTATGTTCTGGGCAGAGGGGATGGCCCTGAAAACCCTGATTTCGCTTCCAAATTGGTAATTCTCTGTGGCCTCCAGCCTCCTGGGTTGTTTTGATAAATGCAAAATTGCTAGGCATTTGCCTGGGAAACCCCCTTAAAGAATTGTGCACAACAAACCAAGGAGTGTGAATGGATTAGAGAAGGCTGAGCCCAGGGGAATGAGGAGACAGGCTGGGTACCATTCAACTCACCCCATCACCCACTCAGGAGCATTCATCTCGCTTGGCCTGTGACATGAAGACTCAGCTGGCCCCAGGAGAATCTGCTCTTTTGACACATTTTTATGGAGTGATGATTATGTGACAGTCACTGCACGTAGTGGTTGGGGACACTACAGTGATCCAGACAAAAGCCTTTCCCTTTCAGAGCTTAGAGTCTCGTGAGAGATGCAGGTAAGTAACTCTGTTGTGCTTTGAGAGTGTCATATGAGGGAGGTAGGGGACATGGCAGTGGGGACACTTACAACTGAAGCTTGAGAGTAACAGGAGTAGTGAGAGAAGGAAAGAGCAACATATATGCAAAGAAGTTCCATTGTTCAACTTTTCTGGAGCATCAGAAATGAGAGATGAGGGGCGCCTGGGTGGCTCAGTTGGTTAAGTGTCTGACTCTTGATCTCAGCTTAGGTCTTGAGCTCAGGGTCTTGAGATCAAGCCCTGCGTTAGGCTCCACACTGGGTGTGGAGTCTACTCGAAAGAAAAAATGGGAGGTGAACAGTGAAAAATATTACTAGAAAGTCAGGCAGGAGTCTCCAGAAGGAGTCTGTAAGCCATGGTCAGAATAAGCCTTGATCTTGAGGACCCTGGCAGCCATCAGAGGATTTTATGTTGGAAAGTAAACTGATTAGATTTTACTCTTAGAAAGTTCACTCTGGCTATTGTCTGGGGATTCCAGTAGAAGGGAGAAAGGGGCACAGAGAATCCATCAAGCAGCTGAACCAGATGGCACAGTGGAGATGGGAAGGGTGAGGATTTGAATTGCTTTGAAGAATTAACAGGGATTGGTATTGAATGTGGATTTTGAGGAACAGGGAAGATGTAGAGTGAGGGGCAAGGCTGGTTTGAACATCAGGCAGATGATAGAAGGGGAGAGTGGCTAAGATACCGGAGGGTGGAGAATGTGACCATTCTAGAGAGGCCTCAGAATGACCAGTGGGCCTCTTTGCCTTGGCTTGGGTTCCCTTTGTTAAGAGGGAGTGGAGTCATCAAGGACTAGTCTCATGGCAGCTTCTCCGTTAGCTGTTGCTTGGACCTCTCAGGTGGCTCTGCCTTCAGCTTGCTCCTTTTCAGAATTTAGGAGCCACCTCTGTTCCAAATCTCCAGGAGATGGAGAGTGACATTTCCCCTGAACAACCACATAATTGTCATCATCAGAAAAAAGGCTTTAACACCATTTCTGTCACTCACTGGATGACCTTAACCAAATTGCTTCACCTCTCTGGGACTCAGTCGAACTGTGTGTAAAAGAACACGGTGGAGGGCAATGAGTTAGGTGATTTTCCATGAAAACCACCATAGAACCCCAGTATGTAAAAAGATGTAAGTGAAGCAACTCTGGTCAAAGGTAGGGAAAAATAGGAGAGGGATAACCTAGAGTCTCAAACCACCATTCACCTGTTCCCTTGCCCCACCAGTGCCCTTGAAACCGGAGTTTCTAGAAACCTCAGAGTACTATGGAACACAATTCAAAAATCTCTATCTGGTATGCCTTCCTCATTTTATAAACAGAAGGGCAAGGGGCTTGTTCAAGGTCATACAAGGAGTCAGTGGTCATGATGGAGTTAGGACCCAGGTCCCCTGACCTCTAGTTCAGTGCTCTTTCCCCTCATTGTTTTGCCCAGTCCTGTTGTGACCACTTTTTGTTTATTGAGTAGGAAACACCCTACCAGCCCAAACATGAGCTCTGCCCTCTGGGAATGGGAACAGCAGCCCACACACAAATCATTGCCACTGCCCGTGCAAGGGCACTCATACAGAGTGCCAGTAATATGATCCTGACTCTCACAAGTTCTTTGTGTTTATAACCAAGTATGAGGTTCCTGAGGTCCCTAAATCCTCTGATAAAGATAAAGATCTGACAGATAAAGATCTGTCAGGGATATGGACGAGCCATTAGTTGAGTCTTGACCAATTTTAGCATTTGATCTCTGTGCCAGCAAAGCACTGAGTTATACACAGTCTTGTATTCTTAAAGCCCAGTTCTTTCATGAGTAATGATCATAACTCTCCAACTAGATGCTCTGTTCCATTAGAAGACAGTTTCTCCATGCCTTGTTTGGTGTTCGGTATACAGTTAGTGCTTGGATAATAGTGCTGAGTCAATCGTGCATCTTCTCAAGACCGTTGGACCTATTTCTTTTTATTTTTTAAACAAAAAATATATTTTTTTTAAATAAAAAAGCCTCCACCCAATGTGGGGCTTGAACTCACAACCCTGAGATCAAAAGTCACATGCTCCACCAACTGAGCTAGCCAGGTGCCCCACTGGACTTATTGCTGTTCACAAAATGGGAAGGGGAGCAGCATCAGAAGGGAGTTCCAGAGGCAGGCAAACCTCTGAACCTATCAGAAAGGACATGGTGCCACTTTACTCAGCAGGGCATAAGTGAGAAGGAGCTAAGCTGGCAGCCAATGAGAGTGTAGTACAAATGGCCACTACTAGTTTGGACCGTTTTCTGTGTGACAGGTATTGTGCTGAAAACTGCAGGTGCATGGCCTCCAGGAGTGCTAACAACAACCTTAAATGGACTTCCTCTTCATTTGGGAGCTGAGGCTCAAAGAGAGGAAGTCACTTAGAGGAGGCTTTGGAACTGCCATTAGAATCCAGCTCTAGCTGACTCCAAAGCCCAAGGTCATAATCTCCAGATCAAGATGACCAAGGGCAGTAGAGTAAACTTTGAAAGATCCTGTGGGTAGCACGAAGAGCTTTTGTATCACATACTTCGATATCCTTCTGCTCGGTCTTTGCCCTTCTGCCCACCTTGCTGTCTTCCTGCAGCCTGCCAAAGAATTTAGACAGGACACCAGAGGAAAACAGCTAGAGAATGTGGAGCCAGCAAGTTTGTAAACCAGACATATTAACATGGTCCAGAGACCTCTGGGGACGGGGGAGGAGGGGCGCTGGCTGAGACATCTACGTGGTCAGAGATGGGGTAATGAATACAGAAAATCTGCAAAGTTTATCCCAAAGGTCTTTAAATCGGGAACATTGTGATCCTACCGAGCAGTCCCTCAGAGGCAGACATAAGAACTAAAGCTTTTCCAAAGTCCACTGGAGCCCTGGGAGTGTAGTGGGTAGTTACTCAGTGATCTCAGAGTCAGACAGCCCTGGGTTTCAATCCCAGATCCAATCCAGATCCTTCACTTAATAGCTGAGGGATTTGGGGCAAGTTACTTATGCCTTCAAACTCCAGCTTGCCTGCTGTATCTTGGGAATAATAATACATACTTCAGAGGGTTGCAGAAATGAGATTTCTGTTGAGTGCTTAGCATAGCATCTGACATATTGTAAGCATTCAAAAAAGAGTTATCACTATTGTGATGACTTATTAATATTCTCCACGTTCAGCTTCTCATCAAGTTCAATATGATTCTTTTGATAGCTGAAGTGACTAAACCTTCAAGTTCAGTCACACCCTTTGGTGTCACATGCCCAAGCCAGTCCTTGGCTCAGATTCCAAGGCACAGATCAGCTCTTGCCCTCTGATTCACACCCGCTCTGCATTATTTGACCATCTGGAGGCCAACTTGAAGCCCCCTGATAGAAAGATCCTGATGCAGGCTCTTTTCAAGAGTAGCCTGTGGGGTTGGGAGTGGAGCCTGGGTGGCTCATTAAGCATCTGCCTTCAGCTCAGGTCATGATCCCAGGGTCCTGGGATAGAGCTGAGATCGAGTCCTGCATCAGTGAGCTGTGAGCAGGGAGCCTGCTTCTCCCTTTCCCTCTACCCTTTCCCCCTACTCATGCTTGTGTTTGTGCACTCTGTCTCTCTCATGCTCTCTGTCTCTCTCTCAAATAAATAATAAAATCTTAAAAAGAAAAGAAAAGAAAAGAAAAAAGAAAGAAAAAAAGAAAGAAAGAAAGAAAGAAAGAAAGAAAGAAAGAAAGAAAGAAAGAAAGAAAGAAAGAAAGAAAAGACTGGGTGGTAGCTCAAAAGGAAACTTGTCCAGATCCCAGAATCCTTAACCTTCTTGAAAATTGTTGAAGCTGCCAGGATATCCCAAACCATAAAATCGTATAGCCTTCCCATGATTATATGGACTCAAATTATTAGAGCTAGACTGTTCTCTGGGAACTTAGAAGTCGTCTGCTTCAACCTCCTCGTGTTCTGGATCAGAACACTGAGTCTTAGAGAGAAGATGAAACGTTGGCTGGAACCACAGACTATTGGAACTGCAAGCAACAAGCATCACATGAAGGTCTGAGAATGAGACCACGGCCAGAGTTTCTCTGGATGGGGTGATCTCTGGACACCCCCAGGCCCCCTAGACTGTGGCATTCTGATGACAGTTCAGGAAGTCTCTGGGCTCTCTCAGTGTCTTTCCATCTCTGTCAAGTCTCTTGGTGGACCTATCTCTCTGGCAGGCCGGGTTGTGTAACTGGTTCTGGCGGGGACTTGTGGGCAGAATAAAGCCAAACACTTTTCTGTCTTCTTGTGCTCATTGGGCTCAGTGTCCCTGGAAAAGTTAAGTAGCTTCCTCAGGTAAAAACAAGGATGCTTTCTTCCTACGGCAGTTCCAACAGTTCCAGCAGAGGTAAGCAGTAGGGAGAGGCTGAAGAAATAAAATTAATGAGAATGCGGAATGAAGAACCAGGGACCCAAATCAAGGAGCTGGGGGTAGGTCTGTGAGGAAAGAAGGAGTAGAGGCAAGGACCACATCTGCATTGCCCACTCTGGTGTCTACAGGGATCACCACTGACGCTCAGTGAATATATACGTATTGAATAAATGAATGGGTGAATGAATTGAGGGAGGGAAGGAGACAGAGATATGTAGCCTATTAGTTCACTCAGAGAACCAGACCAGGAAAGGTAATCTGGTCAAGGGGCCATTTAGGCACATGCAAGAAAGGAGCAAAGGTACCAATGTACATAGAACCTCCGAAGATACCAGACCCTGTGCTTGGCCCTTCCATGTGGCATATCCCAGAATCCTTATTACCCCCTCATGACACAGGCATTGCCCTTTCGTAGTCAGGAACACTGAGACTCAGAGCAACTTCTGTGTTCAGGCGGTGGGAAAGCCTTCTTGACTAGAGTCCATACTGATGAACTCTTCTTTGGATATCTTGTGTGGCTGATTAACCTCCATTTGCCCTCACCACTCGACAGAGGCATCACTGCCCTTCCTGTTCTGCTCCATGCCATGGTTGGCTGACCTCTATGCACGGCGTCATCCAGACTCCTCTGCCCTGGCCTGCTTTTTGGGTTTGACCCATGGAGACACTGATTAGAGATCAGACAGCAGGAAAAGAGAGAGAGAGAAGTGGGAGTGTTTATTGCCCTGTGCTATCTCTGCTTTGCAATCTCTCTGGCTGTGGCTTTTGCCAGACAGCCCCCCTCCAGTCCTCTAGGTTCTGCCTGGGCTCTGGCAGCAGCATCCCCCCCTCAGCCCTCATGGTGTAGCACCGCCTCCCCATCGTTACTAAGCCCTGGGTCCTTCACTATTGGTTTTTTTTTTTTTTTTTTGCTTCCCTTTTCTTCTTCTCTGCTTCATCTTTAATTTCTGTTCAAAAAAACTTAGGATATCATTGTTCCAACACATCCTACTGCCTAAGGACCGACACAAGGAAATAGATAAAGACCATGAAAACTTTCTGAGTTGTTCATCAACTTTAGTCCAACAGACAGAGAAGGACGGAGCGCTGACATGTTCGACCATAGCATAACTCCTGATTAATCACTATTTCTTCATAGTGCATCGTGTATATTCAAGGTATATAATAACACATATTTTCTTCCTGGCTCACCCAGCCCCCACCTTTACATTTAATTCATTAGTGTTGTCGAAAGCATTTTTATAAAGTACTTAAATTCAGAGTCTCCCAGACTAGGTCTCTTTCCCTAGGGAACTGGTTCTTCACTGAGGATGATTTTGTCCCCTCCCCCCCCCCAGGGGACATTTGTCAACGTCTATAGCATTTTGTGTTGTCGTGATGGAGGAGAGACGTACCAGCATCTACTGGGCAGAAGCCAGGAATGCTGCTCAGCACGTCACCAAGCACAGGACAGTCCCCACAACAAAGAATTATGTGATCCAAATGTCAATAGAGCTGCTGCAGAGAAACCCTGAGTTTACAGGGATGACCTCAGGGCTGGCCTGTTTGACGTTCAGTGAAAACAGTATTGCAGATTTCTATTTAAGGCATTATTGTTAGGTTTTTTTTTTTTTTCATTCAAATGTGTTTTAAATTATTTAGAAGAAAAGCGACATGGGAGCATACTTCCGGTATGGGTTATGTCATGAAATACATAGTGCAGAAGAGATTATTTTCCATAGTGATCAGGCGTTCATCACAAAGGAGGGACAACTGAAGAAGTTAGAACTTAATTGCCAGGTAAATATTTTCTTGACTCCAAAGAGATGTTATGAGCTTACTCACGGTTGGGATAGTTCAGGTGAGTGGCTATTTTTTTTCATTTTTCTGATTCTGATCTGGAGGCAGATGCAGCAGCCACTGATACAGAATCGAGGATTTTGAGTCCTTTCCCCATTATTAATAGGACACTAGCCTGTTTCCCAAAGGGGCCTGGACTGTGGGGTGAGACAGGTCAAGGCCTGGACTGGTTGGTTACTGAAGTGTGTAGCTCTGGAGTCAAGGGCTCCCTGCCAGGGTTCTGTCTGTGGTCTAGACCCGAGAGAGCCTGGCTAGGTATCACTGTGGCCAGCATGAACTGCAATGGCGGCAAGTGAATAGTCTTATCTCCATTGTGTGGGCCAAGGGACTCAAGCTCAGGGAATTTACATAATGTATCTAACAGCACACAGTTGATAAGGATTGAAACCAGGCTCTGAGCCCCATCTTCTCTCTTCTAGACTGGGGCACTTTTGTACTGACTTAGTATGTTGGAAAAAGGACCAAGGAGAAGTCAAAAATAGCACCCAGTTTTCTGTGGCTTTGGGTAAGTGTTTAATACCTCCAGACCCCAGTTTTCTCTTCTGTAAGTTGGGAGAGCAATAATGTCTGGTGTGTCCATAGCCCCTTGCAATTTCCATAATCTTGTTGGATCTAGACCTTGTTGGATCTAGATCTCACCAGGCTTTTGAGAATTTCAGTCTCTCCTGTCCACATGGGTGAGGAGTGGCCATGGCAGGAGGAAAGGCCACTGTAAGTTCCAGGGATTGGGATGATGATATGATCGGGGGACCATTTTCAGCCTACCATACCATTCCATTATACATATGGGAAAACTGCGGCCCTGCAAGGTGAGGCAACTTGACCGACATTATAGAGAGAACCAAGGCAGAAGCATGTTTCCAAACACCGAGGTCTGAACTCAATCCACTGCTCCTTCCAGTCCAGCAAGTGGTGCCCCAGACAACAACAGGATGAGAGAAGGAAACTGCCGAGGGGTATGCCCTCGGCGAGAGGCTCCCCTTCAGGGAGGATGAGCACAGCAACTCCGCAAGGACAGAATGGTGGGAGAGCCCTGTTGTCTTCGATTTGGACGAGACCAGAGACTCATGCTCGTGGGCAGGCAGATTCCTAGAAGCAAGGAATATGATATGAGCCTTAGATCCAGAGAAACTACATTGACTGGAAAATGTCTCGAGTGCAAAGGGCCAGGGCTGCGGGAGGAACTCTGTGGTGATTTTGTTCGGCAGGTCGAGGCTGGAGATGGTGTTTATTCTCTTCAGGAATGAAGCAGTGGTCACGGAAGAACTTGCCACGTCTTGTTCAAAGGAGCTCTGAGAGGCAGTCAGACTCACTGAGAATGGCAGCCTCAGCTGTGGTTTGGCCCCGGATGTGGGAAGAGAGGATGGGGTCGGGCCTCTGGCAGGTGCTTTTCTGTCTTGAGGAAGAAGATGCTTGCTACAAACACAAGAAGGGAGGGTGCCCAGCTCACCCTGCTTTGCCGGGGACTCTCCTCATTTAAGCACTGAAATTTCTACCTCCACGAAACCCCTTATTCCTGGGCAAACAGAGACAGCTGGTCACCCATGCAGTAGCATTTGTTTGAGTCTCACCAGTGCCCCTAACGGTATTTCAGACGGCAAGACTCGGGCCACAGCTCTGTCTTCTTGGGGAAGGGAGAGGGCCTGTCTCTGCAGATTGCCCCCAAATAGGCAATATGAAATGAGATGCATTTGCTGGATCTGAGCTTGGCTGCTCAGGGACTCCAAGCAATGATGGCTTTAACGTAATGGAAGGTTATTTCTCTTCCACTTGCTAGCCCAGGCTCACACAGCGCAGAGCTCGTGGGCAGCTCCATAGAGTGGCGGGATCCAGTTTCTTCTGTCTTGCTGCCCCATCCTCACTAGGGTGTTGTCTTTGTTCACAGGTGCATGTACCTCACCTTGCCCTGCCCAGCTTCTCAGCTGTCCCATCTGCTGTGTAAACAATTCCCTAGACTATATCGCCACATGGGCTCCGTGTCTAGAGAGGTTCCCGTTCTCTCAGTTGGATGCGGACTGATACAGTCTGTGATCTGAAAATTTTTAAGAACCACATGGGAATAGACACCCCCCACCCTTTGCAGACATCTCAAGAAGGGAGACAAGAAAGATGAGTGTAGACATTTATGCCTAGATCTGAGACGGGAGAGATGCCTGGCATATGTTGTCAATGAGTAGGGAGTTTGGGCTCATGAAGCTGCAGAACTTCAACCTGGGTGGAGGCTGTGTCCCTGGGCTCCTGAGTGGAGAATCCAAAGACAGGAGTGGACCCGATGAGAGTGGGCAGGACTAAACTGCGATGAGGAGGACAGGTGGAACTTGGTAGGCTGGCTGGAGGAAGCAGGAGCTGATGCCAGGGCTGGGCAGTGGGGCACTCAGGAAAACTTGCCTGGATGTCTAGGACATGGGAAAGAAGAAGGGAGGGCAGTAGAGTCAGTAAAGAGAGGTGACAAGAAACCCCTCGGTAATGAGGTAGGTCAGCAGGAGTCATCAGTTATGGTCCCTGTTACCAGCTGAACGGTGTCCCTCAAATTCGTATGTTGAAGTCCTAACCCCCCATTACTTCCAAATATGATTATATTTGGAGATAGGGTCTTCAAAAGAGGTAGGTAAGGTAAAATGAGGTCATCTGGGTGGGCCCTGGTCCAATCTGACTGGTGTCCTCGTAAGAAGAGGAAAGTAAGAGACAGGCACTCACGGAGAGAAGACCACATGCAGACCCAAGGAGATGGCAGCCATCTGCAAGCCTCAGAGGAATCCAAGTCTGCTGGCACCCTGATCTTGGACTTCGAGCCTCTGGCATTATGAGATAATGCATTTCTGTTGGTTAAGCTACCCAGTCGGTGGTATTTGTTATAGGAGCCCTAGCAGACTAATACACCTTCTTAGTTCAAAGCATTTTGATCCTTCCCTGCAACCTTCTCTGGGAGCATTTTGCCTGATTAAACTTTTTTTTGCTTCCTTTCTTTTTTTTTTAATTTTAAGAAAATTAAAAAAACATAAAAGTCTGAAGAACACCAGATAATCATGCCCTCATTATGCAGAATTAGCAACTGTAAAATAGTTCTCTATTTCAAACATTTTTGATAAAATAATTAAAATGTTATGAATATGGTTAAAGTCCTTTTGCCAACAACCCTTTCCTCTTCTCTTGCTCCTCAGAGGCGATCATGGGTAAAGAGCTGATGTGAATTCTTTCAATCCCCGTGTCCATGAGAAACATTTGGAATTGCTTTGTACAGGTTTTTAGTTTTCTGCAATCATGCTACATGTCTTGGGAACCTTAGCTACACTATTTCCTAACGTCGTGTTTAGGATTTCCCAACGTGTAGTAGGCAAAGCAATGCAAAAAAGTTCATGATACCTAGTACAGGAACCAGCCAGACACACCATAGCATTAAAGGGAATAGTAACTAAATTATTCCTTGTGAGTTAAGTTCCAAGAGAAATCTCAGGGTAGGGCTGAATCTTTCATACTTGCTAATTCTCCTCTTTCACAAGAAAAGGTACAGGCTCTAAGTTTTCGGGAAGCAAAGGTATCTGGCTAGATTTTCATACTAAGTCATTTTCCATGAACTTATTTTTCTGATTGCCTTCTATTTAAGACGAGCAATATTGGTCTTTCATGTATGACAGTAAAATGAAGTTACTCTATAAAATAAAATTGGAAGTGTAAAAAAGTAGATTTAACTAAAAAAATATTAAGCCAGTAACGGTACAGACAGAATGTGACAACTAAAAATTGGTGTAACTGCTCATGAATAGAATTTTGGGAGAAGCTGGCCAGGCCCGTCGGGCACAGAAACAGTTCCGTTTCTGGGGCTCTCTGCCTCCGGCGCGTTGGAATGTGTTCATATGCATTCTTTGTTGTGATCCCACAACAACCCTGCAGAATAACCTTCACCCCTCCAAGGCTCAGCCCATATTTGAGCTTTCTGACTCCAGATGTCACATGTTTAAGCTGTGCCTGGTGGGGTCTTGCCTTTGCCTGTAAAATAAGGCTTAAGACAGTCAACCTGATTGATTTAAAGGGCCATCTGCGGTCAGAAGAAAGGTAAAGATGTGAACGTGCTTTGCAACCTGCGAAAGGCTAGCAGGGCACTTCACGGGCACGTGACTAGTGCGGAAAGATCCACACCTAGTTGGACGCCCTTGTGTCCGCCATCTTGAGCTTCTTAGCACTCGCATCTCGGACTGTGTGTGCGGACTGAAGAGGAAGTCCGCCGGGAAGACAGAGCATGTGCAGGCGGTCTGGAGCCTCTGCGGTCCACTGCTCACTGTGGCTCTGGCACGAGGTGTCCACAGCCTGCACTCTGAGTCCGGTGTCCCAGGCCCCCACTGGCCTCCTCTCCCCAGCCCCTCACTCCCCCATAACCTCTGCTGCCCTCTGCCCAGCCTGATGGGCCTGATGGGGGGCCATGTTCCAGGGTTCATCCACCCTGGCCTGGGCTTGGGCGCAGGGAGGGTGAGAGTCAGCGTGTGTCCCACAGTGTGTCACATGTGGGGCGCAGTGTGGCTGCCCTCCCAGGCTCTCGGTACCATGGTTTGTTCACTGCGCACTTGCACATGGACCTCTCACCCAGCCTCCAGTTGGGGCCCCAGGGTAGCCTGGCACCAAGCTCACGATCCCTGGAGAGGCTGACCCAAAGAAGGGGAGATTGACTTTCCCACCCCCTGCTGGGGGCTCCACATTTTTAAAAATTTTTTCCTCTGGGCACCACAATCATGTAGCTAGCCCCGAGTACTGTGTAAGTGTAAGGGAGTACTTGATGTGTGTACCCATGCAGGAAAGCCAGAATCCAAAGGGAAAACCCAGAAGGGAGGGAGGGAAAGTGTTGAGGGAAGCCTCAAGGGGCAGCAAATGCACACAGGTAAGGCAGAGTGCCAGTGAGACAGGCCCCCCTCTCAACTGTACAGGACTCCGCTTAGGTATCTGTGACATGAGAAGGCTGGGCCCCCCGGGGGGGGGGGGGACCAAATGGGACTCTATGGAGTCTCTCCCCTGGTGGGTGCCCAGACCCTCAACATTTTGCATGAAACTTCAGAGTATCACAGCTTCCCCAGAAGCCCATGGATGGACCACAAGGAAAACCCACAAGGGGTTGCAATTCCTGGGCCAGAAGTTCTCTTAAACTCCTCCAGCACCCAAACCGGGCAGTAAAGGGCAGCTGCAAAGAAGTCCGAGGGCGTGGGAGGCTGGCTGAAATATTCAAGCCCCAAATGGGACTGAAAGGGAAAACTTGAAAAATGCACAAGAGAGAGCCATGGATAGAGGCAGAAGGTGTGAGGCTCCTGGCAGCCTCCTGGGAGACCAGGCGGGGTGGGGGGGGGGGTGGGGGGGGGAGGGAAACAAAGAGAGGAGTCCCCTGTCCTAAAGCAGAAACTTGATGGCTGAGCAGATAATGCCATGGACAAGGCTTCGGGAGACTTCAGGAAATGGGAGAATTCCGCGAGGCAGAGCTGACTCATGACATGTTTGCACTAACGGGCCCCCGGGGAACTTACCTAAATTCCACGGCGGGAGTGACAGCAGCTCCCCCGTCTCTGATGGGCCACTGATTGATTTCGGGGGCCAGCTGGCCCCGGCTCTGGAAAGAAAGAGTGGGTAGACACTGTCTCCAAAGAAAGCAACTCTGGGGCCTTGGGGAAAAGTAAAGAGGGAGGAGGAGAGCAGGCACTTGAAGTGAGTACAGCAGCAAAACAATGCTTACAGTTCTGAAATGAAGACCGGTGTTGGGAAAGAGCCCAGAAATGACGGGGGGCAGGGCGGCAGGGAAGGGGGCGACCCCGGGAAGGACCGACTCGAAAATGGCACTTTGTGATGTCCGTGCGATGTGAGAGATGGCTAAGGTTTGTTGGCCCGAGAGGACATGCCTGTTTGAGTCACACATTTCATAATTTCATTGCGTGCTTTGTTAAAAAAAAATATCTTTTGGTAAAATTTGTAAAAAATAAAAAAAAAAGTTAACATGCACAAAACCCAACCCAGTGTTATTCCCGGACACCTGGGTCAAAAAAAAAAAAAAAAAAAAAAAAAAGAAGGCTCTGCTCGGAGTTGACCAGGGCGAACACATGGGTGGGATTTTTTTTTGTCCCAGAGCATAGGCCCCCTGAGAGCCAGAACCACAACTCAAAAATCTGCACTCTGCCACGTTTAACTTTGGGATTGCTGTTATTTCGGTCCTTCAAATTGCAGTTTGATTATTCACGAAAGGACAAGGTAATATTTGTCATGCCTCTGCTCTGGGTGGTTTACAGGCTCCACGGAAAAAATGGATGCATAATAGCTTTGTAAGCGGTAAATTGCTTCAAATGGAAGACACTATTTCTCTGCTCACTTATTTGTTTATTACCAATCCGAGGACTCCCATTATCCCAGCTAAACAAAAAGTGTCTGCCCAAAGTTAAACAGAGTCAGACTGCTATAATAACTCAGCCCGCTTTGTCCTTCATTTTATTCCCTTTGTCAGTGAAGTCGGGGCCGGAATGGGGCCTTTTCCCCTCATTGGTTCCCTTCTTTCTCCCTTTGTTGGGTCCATCATTCATTCTGCCGGAGGGCCGGACATCCTGCAAGTCACCAGGGGATCCAATGCGATGTGTTCTATCTAAGGAAGCTTGAAGGCTCTTGGGGGTTTTCAGTCCCAACCATAGAAGGAGAGGGAACTTTACCCACTTCCCTTTACCTCCATTCACATTGGAACTCATCTGTGTTTAGTTTTTGACAAGCCAAAGCAGGTTCTAGAGATTAATTTGGCTTCTGCCCTAGGCCACTGCTGGTTTTCCTCATTTTCATTTTCCTGAGACCCGGCTCAGTTTTCTGCTTGCCGTGTAAATTAACCCCATCCTTGGAAAGACCGCTTTTTTTCCCCCTTCAATTTGTCACAGCTATAGAATACGACACCCTCTCCTTGAGCTTCAAACTCTTCAAGGACAAAAGCTCCTTTCTCCCAAATTAACTTAGGCTCTAAATCCCGGCTCAAAATCCGTGGAGGTGCTGGCCATCACAGCTCTGGGGGAACACAATACACAGGAAGGACCCATTCACATTGCTCCTTAATCCTGCCCCTTCCCCTTGTGCCTTCCAAAGCCAGAGCTGGGCACAGGAGAAGCCGAGTGAGAACCGTGGCCATGCCCTTTGGATGTTGGTCGCAGCCAGATGGGGAAGTTCACAAGGCTTGTAGGAAGTCTGGGAACAAGTGGGGGAGTGAGAGCATCTTTCCTGTGAGACCTGAGGACTGTCTCAAGGGCACCCAGGGCTTCGTATAAACACACACCGAAGGCAGGGCACGTAGGAGACAATGCGCTTAATCTTAATCGTCAAGTCTTGACTTTCATTCCAAGCCTGCAACTATTTGCTTAAAAAAAGAGTGCATCGTCACATCTCCCAGGCCAGGTCCCGCCCTCCCCCCCAGCACACATCTCCTCTGACTCTGACTCCACTCCGACTGGGCCCCACTCTGCTCCCTAGCTTGTCCCGCCCCTCCCCAATCCCATGCAGGGACATTTTGCTTTTGCAAGAACTGTCCCGCATCTGGTGCTTTTTCCAAGCGTGCTCGGGCCCATCCACATGATGGCTGACCCCAACTTCTCTCAGACGCTCTTCTTCCTCTGAGGACTCCAACTTCTGGCTGCTGGCTCCTCTGCATTATCATTCTGCTGCCACACGCTAAATGCTTTGTTCTTTGTTGTTGCTTATTGTGGTAAAATACACATAACAGGGGCGCCTGGCTGGCTCAGTGGGTTAAAGCCTCTGCCTTCAGCTCAGGTCATGATCTCAGGATCCTGGGATCGAGCCTCCCATCGGGCTCTCTGCTCAGCAGGGAGCCTGCTTCCCTTTCTCTCTGTCTGCCTCTCTGCCTACTTGTGATCTCTCTCCCTTTCTGTCAAACAAGTAAAACCTTTAAAAAAATAAAATAAAATACACATAACATAAAGTTCACCATGTTGCCTATTTTTTAATGGGGGGATAATAACAATTGACATATAACGTTATATGAGTTTCAGATGGCATAATGATTCAATTTTTTTTAAAGATTTAATTGATTTATTTGAGAGAGAGAGAGAGATGAGAGCGCACAAGCAGGGGGAGCTGGAGGCAGAGGGAGAGGGAGAAGCAGACTCCCTGCTGGGCAGGGAGCCCGATTCGGGACTCGATCCCAGGACGCTGGGATCAGGACCCGAGTTGAAGGTGAATGCTTAACCGACTGAGGCACCCAGGCGCCCCCTGACTCGGTATTTGTGTGTATTGAGAAATGATCTTCCCAATCCGTCTGGTCAGCATATGTTGCTATACACAGTTACAAAAACTTTTTTTTCTTGTGATGAAAGCTTTTAAGCTCTCTGCCTATTTTTAATTGAGTTGTTTTTGTTGAGTTATAGTGCTTTATATAAACTGGATATTAATTTCTTATTAATAATTCCTATCTATTCCTAATAATTCATCATTTCTAATTAATTCCTTTTAATTTTTTTTAAAATTCCTTTTAATTTTGATGCAATCCAACTTGTCTTGTTTTTCTTTTTCTTCTTGTGCTTTTAGTATCAAATCCAAGAGATTGTCACCAAATCCAACATTATGTAGATTTTTCCCTCTATTTTTTTCCAAGAGCTTTATAGATTTAGTTCTTACTTTTAGGTCTTGGATTTATTTTGCATTCATGTTCATATATGGTATAAAGTCAGGGTCCAACTTCATTCTTTCATGTGTGGCTATCCAGTTTTCCCAGCACCATTTATTGAACAGACTGGGCTTTCCTCATGGAATGGTCTTAGAAGGCTTGCTGAAAACCAGCAAGCCTCTTCTCTTCAAGTCTTGTCTCATCCACCTTTCCTACCCTGGCATTCTCATCACATAACCAGGGACAATCCAGGGTCGCCGCTGGGGGTCCCACTTTTGTTAGGAGGCTCCTCCTGGTTCGCTGCCGATTACTTGGGGTGCCTTTGCCCATGCAGACGACTCCCAGTCACCTCAGACAATGCCTTCCCATAAAACTGAAAGGTGGCCCCCGAGGATCCCAGACACTAAGTTGCAAATAGTCTTTCAACTTGGGTTAAGGGACGCTCATGTGACTAAATGTCAGAGACCACAGGCAGGAGACCAACGGGTGCAACCTGGACTGAGCTTCTCCACCCTCGGTGTACAGACCCAGTTGATTTATCATCTCCAAGCATGTCCTCTGTGGGTAACTCCTCACTCAGTCCCCATCCCTAAGGACTCCCCGATCTGTGAGCGAGGAGCAGAACTTGCAGAGAGCAAGACTTGTGTCTTCCTGTCATGCCTTAATATGAAGTGTAGGAACTCATCCAGAAGGCTCATGGGCTTCTAAGGTCCCGTGAAACTGAGCAGCTCAGCTTTGGAGATTCCTTGGCTTTATTAGACTTATTCTCAAAAGTCTGACCTTCATCTTCACTGGGTCTGACCAAATTCCTCGTGCCTTAGGGCTGAATTCCCTTAGGGCAAAACTTTCCTGTCTTTCCTCTGTCTCTTGTTTTGGTCCAAGACTCCACCAAGGGGTGGACTGTTGAAAGCAAGGAGTGGGCTTTAGCTGGGTCTCTCTAATCATCATCAATACCTCCCCCACATCTGGGGCACCTGGCCGGCTCAGTCTGTAGAGCATGAGACTATTGATCTTGGGGTTGTCAGTTTGAGCCCCACGCTGGGTATAGAGATTGTTTAAAAATAAAATCTTTAAGGGGCGCCTGGGTGGCTCAGTGGGTTAAAGCCTCTGCCTTTGGCTCAGGTCATGATCTCAGGGTCCTGGGATCGAGCCCTGTGTGGGGCTCTCTGCTCAGCAGGAGCCTGCTTCCCCCTCTCTCTCTGCCTGCCTCTCTGCCTACTTGTGATCTCTCTATCAAATAAATAAATAAAATCTTTAAAAAAATCTTAAAAAAATACCTCCCCCAGATCTAAGAGAAAACAGTTCTCTTTGCAAAGGCAGCTGTGTGATACATTCACAAGATCGTCTTTCCTACCAGACTGCTCCCACCCTCCTCCTCCTCGAAAGTGCTAGAGCCTTTGCTACCCTGACAGCAAAGACATGCTAGTTCCTTCTACTTAAGGGCCATAACTTTGCTCTACAGTCACTTCCAGGCACTCCCTGCAGCTCCAAGGATGTTGTGATTACACTTTTTTTTTACATGTTTTTTAAATTTTATTTTATTTTTTTCAGTGTTCCAAGATTCGTTGTTCAGCCACACCCAATGCTCCATGCAATACGCGCCCTCCTCAATACCCACCTTCTTTACCCTCTTGCTTCCCACTCTCTGCTGATTCGATTGGAATCATTGGAATCTGGCCCAGCGGAACAAGCCCAAGGCAGTAGCCGAACCTGTCGGTTGTCATCGTCTGACATTCTGGCACTGAAATGCACTAGCCCCCTCATGTCCCCCAGATTCCCCTCTCGTCCCTTTCAGCTCCTTATCAGTTGAATGAGGGCAGTGGGCCAATAATCTTCCATTTCTAGCCCTTCAGCATGGTGGCGTTTACTTCTATATCTTCATATCGCGTTGAGATGCAGCAACCATCAGTCCATCACTGGGTCTCCGGTTCTTGGAATGTTTGCATCCCCTGACTTTCTGCTGTTACCTTTTTCTTGCCATGACTCATCCTGACCAACTGCGGTTCCCAGTCTCACCTCTCTGATGGTAAAGTGTTTCTGGAATCGGATTGGGTCCCAAGTTTTGCTTCATTAGATCATTACAGATCCACACCCTTTAATCTGAGCTGACTCTACTGTTGCTAGACCTTCCTTTACCATATCCCCAAAGAACCATTATTACACATCTCACCTGGTTCTATTTCAAATATTTTTTATTCCACGAAGTTCCTGTCTCTAGAAGATGTTTTTGGTGCTGGATCCGTATCTTCTCAGCTGGTACCCTTCTCAGGAATGCTTCCAGCTGTCTGCACATGGCTGCCGGAGCACGCCCTCTCTTCTGATGTGCATGGCGCTGTCCACTCCCGTGTCTGTAGGACGTTTCCGTCGGAAGCAGCCCTCCATCAATGACTGGTGGATACATTCCCTGGCTCCTGTGCCTCTTGCAGAAGTCTGAGGAGTGTGCTCCATGCTGGTTCCCAGAGTTCTCCACTGGGTGAAGCCCCCACAGTGGTCCCTGGGCTGGAAGGGCATCTTAACACCTACCTTCCCTTCCCTGTCCCACCTGCTTGTTCCTGTACTGCTGCTTCCTGGAACTAGCTCCCAAGGAAACGACTCGCCTTAGTCTGCTTCTGGGGATACCCAAACCAAAACAGCCATCCTCCATCCAGCTCCCTCCCAGCTGACAACCGAATATCCCATTTCGTGGAGAACACTGAAGCCAGCTGAGTTTACGGGGACAGCTGGAGAGCCTCATCCAACTGTCTCTATAGGCAGACTGTAAAACTGTCAAATATGTCCGTATATCTTAGCTTTGGAAGGAAACAGGGGAGGAAGGGCCAGGCAGTCTCTGTCTGTCTTTTCTTGGGAAAGATATCTTGCTCTCCTTCTTCTCACCGCCTTCCTTCCTTCTCCCTACGGACATTTTCCTTTTTGTCTTTAACCTGCTGGGGGAAAGATGCAACTTTCCTTGAACCTGTCCCATAACCCATGGACCTTCCGTTCACTCTGAAGCTTATCCTGAAAACCGTGATGCACTTCATTTTCGTCTCGGCACAGCCTACCCCTTCCTCCCTCTTTGGTGAGCTGGTTTTACCCTGGTCACCCGGGGAATGCCATGGGAAGGTCATCGACGGTGCCTTATTTTCCCAATCCGTTCATCTTTGCTCTTTGTCGTACTTGGCTCCAGGTAATTTTGTAAAGCCCTGTTATGACCACATTACTCTCGTGCTCAAAATTCTTTGAGGATAAAAAGATAAAAACATGTCTCTGGTTCTTGCATTTCAAGTACCCCATGACCCGCCTCCGACTTTCCGGCATATCTTGCCAGCCCTCCACTACCGACAACTGGTCTACTAACAAGCGTCAAACTACGTCCATTCATGTCCACTGTCGCCTTCCAGAACTCTCTCAGTCCAAGATGTCCTTCCTTCCTCTTCTTCTTACATGAACTGTTGCCTGAGTCCCCATCTAGGGCCCTTCCATCCTCATGTGGAGTCTTTCCCGTTTTCTCCCAGCCTGGCTTCCAAATCGAAACTCCTGTGAGCCTTGGTCTCTGTTTCCCTACTGGGCTTTTTCTTTCAGGAGGCCGCCTTGTCTCTCTGATGAGGCAGGGATTGTGTATAACCTCAGAATCTGAGAAATGGCATTCCATGTCCATTTGTGGGTGTTGCTGAAGGTGAGACAGACTATCCCGGTCAGTCCTGAGGAAGTCCTATACTTGCGGTCTGGTGGGTAGAAGATTGAAGACCCCTTTGTCATACAGATGGTTGGCACACAGTTGGTGGCGGTGGAGGGGGTGTTTATTCTTGGGGCCTCCTCCTTCGTCACTCCCTGAGCATCCCTGTAGGCTCCCACCCTCAGTTTATTCCAGCAGAGTCTGCTCTCAGCCTATTTTCCAGAACATTCCTCTGGAGACTTTGGGAAGGGTGAGCCCTCTATTATCTTTGGACAGATAAGGGCAGAAAGGCCCCAGGAGGCAAAGCCACTTGTCCAAGGCTGCTGGGCTGATAAATGGCAGAGTCTGGACGAGAATTCACATCTCCAGCACGTCTCAGTCCAGGGAGCTTTCTCGCAGGCCTGGATGGAAATTCAGCATTATCTCATGCAGGAGGAAATGGGAGAGACCACAGTCTCTAGAAAAATAGCACAGTTTTGGAGGTACTTGGTTTGTTAGTTACGAACCCTTCGACCTTGGGCAAATAGTTTAATTTCCTGAACATCAGTTTCCTCATGTGTAAAAATAGGCATAATAACATCTCCCTCAAACAAGAGACTTTGAAAATTAAATCAGATGACATGTAGACTATCAGCAGACCAAGCATGGTTCCAAGAGCACAGGCTTGATTTTGGAGTCCTGACTCCGTGAGGATTGGCGGTATCACCCAGGGGGATACGGGGGATACCTGCCCTCTGTGCTAAAGACCTTCATCTCCCTCTATGTAAAAGAAGGGCAATACTTACACTCCTTTCATGGAATTAAAGGAGACTATGCATATATGGCACTCAGCATGTCGTCTGGAATATACCAGATACCCAAGGATCCTTAGTTTCCTTCTTTCCTTTACAAGCAAATACTGTAAACACAATAATGGGAACCACATTGTAACTATTAGGGAGAGAGAGAGAGAGAGAGAGAAACGTTTTCTGGGACTTTAGAACATTTTAGGCAACCACTGTTACTAATTACCAGTCCTGTGCTGTTAATTGTGCTTGTGTTTCTCTCCTGCGGTAACCTGTAGAGCAGCCCCACGGCGGGGTCATTTCTATTCCTCTTTGTTTTCCCAGCGCCGGAGGGCAGTACTGGGTACACAGTAAGTGATCAAAAAAGTTTGCTGCAACCTTGTCATAAGTCGGGTCTTCAGGAAGAAAAAAAAAAATTGGAGGAAAAGGTAATAACAAAGTAACATGAATATTTCCTTGGTGGAACCAAAATATAAATGATAAAATCCTGGAGTGTGTTCTGTGTCTCAGGTACTCTCCTGAATGCATGATGATGTGTTTAATGTTCGCTGCAAATCCTATGAAGCGTGTACTGTTATCATACCCATTTTCTGTAGGGAGAAACTGAGGCACAGAGAGGTTAAGAAACTTACTGGAGGTCATGTAACTATCAAGTAGCGAAACCGGGATTGGAATCGAGGCAGTTGAGCCATACAGAGCCTGGTCTTCTGTCCCCTGTACTATTCTTCCCTCCCCTCCCAACAAGCCTCAGGCAGGGCTGAGAATTAAATGAAGGTAAAAACCCGATGCCCCCCACAGAGTGGGCACCAGAAACTATTAGCTCCTTCCAGAAAGTCCCACCTACTCACGTAGCTCCGTCCCTCAGAGATCTGCCCTTGGCGAGCTAGGAAGGCAAGAAAGATTATTACTTTTGTCAGAAGTGGCTGCAGTAATAATAGAATTTCCTTTAAAACAGAGCATTTGTGCTGGCAAATTAACTGAACTCCCCTTGCACCTTGTCTTCCCACCTCCAGCCGGTGACCCCTAACGTGGGTCGGCTCGTTTTTTTGCGCCAGTCTCCGTCTCTCCGATGGTCAGAGAGCCGTTGGGGAGGAGACCAGATCGTGTCTCAGTAATCTTTCCATTTCCTGCCGTGCCTAGGACAGTGCTTGGCACGGAAGGAGCGTTCCATAAATACTTGTGGAGTTTTTGAACTAAATTAAATCTTCGCAGTGGAAAAACAAGAATGAAGTAGCCCGTGAAAAAGCAGAAAGCAATCTGTAACATCGTAATGCCCATGATTTATGAGATGCTATCCCTCCTCGTTAGGCAAAGAATACGTGTTCATGGCGGGAAAATGAGAAACTATAGATAAGCGAGGAGAAAAATGTTGACATCGGGTATGGTTCCACGATTAACATTTTGTTTCATTCTGCTTCTCCTTTTTGCTTTGTCTTTGCCCACTGCTGATCACACAATCTGCGTTCAGTGATAAATGCCCAGGACCTATTTTCTGGCCATTGTTTCCCTTAATTCGATTTTATATAGCTTTACTTTGCCCTCACCTGGGTAATGGGGCATTTTTGGTGTTAATATTCATTGTAGAAAATTTGGAAAATTAAAGACTTGGGAATAAAAAACACAGGAATAAAACTTAATCCCAGCACCCGGTTAATTTCTGGACCTCTCTTTCTCTATCTCTCTCTCTCTCATGCACACACACACACAGATACACACACCCCACAAACTTGAAATTATATACATAGTTTTATATCCTGCTTATTAAGGAAAAAAGCCTCTCACATTTATTTCGTGAGGATTTATTTTCTGATGTTTTTCAGTGTTCTGCAAAAGTAGGACTCTCCTTCGTTGCTATTCCATTAGTTGGACGCTTACCATATGCATTCTTTAAGTGCTGTAGGCTATTTCGTGGTAAGCAAACTCTTAAAAGCTCAAGGTTCAAAGGATGATTCCCTTATGGGCAAACATTTTCTTCTTTTTTAAACAACTTCATTGAAGTAGGATTTACATACCATGCTGCTCACCCGCTAGTAGGTCTGGTGACTCAGTAAATGTATACAGTTGTGCAATCACCACCACAACCCACTTTTCAAATGATTTCATGTCCCCTAGGGAGAAATTGTAAGCACTTTAAATAGGCTTAAGAGTCGAGAGGTCTGGGGACTAGAACCATCTTTGTGCAGACCCCAACCCCCCGGACAGCCCCCTCTTCTCCCCAGCAAGGTAGGGAAGCCTGTGCCAAGGCTGGGAGGAAGGGACTTCGGTTGCCTTCCTCATTTTCCAGGGTCTCAATCAAGAAGGCAGAACTTCCCCTGCCCTCATTTGTCAGATACTTTTGATTTTTGCATCATCCACCACTCGTGGCCTCTCCTCTTTCTTGTCTTCACCATCTTGCTCCCCCCCGCCCCCCACTGAGGCCGACAGGTTGCAGCAGCTCATCGAGCAGGCATCTCTGAGTATCTTATCATTTAGACACCAGCTCCATTTTCTCCACTCTTATCTTCTTGCAATTTGGTCTTCACCTTGCCACCAGAGGGATCCTGGTCCAAACCTAATCAGAGCTGGTCACTCCCGTGCTCAAAATCCTTCCTGGCTTTCTATTACACCTGGAAGAAAACGCAGACTCCTTGGCCTGGCCTTTAGGATGCCCGCCCAGTTATCCAACCTCCTCTAGCACTTTCATCTCTGATCGTGCTTCTCAGCCATGCTGGTCTTGCTGGCCCTAGAACATACCATACTTTTTCTACCCCAGGGCCTTTGCACTTGCTGCTCCTGCTTCCTCGTTTCCTTACTTTCTCATTTTATTTGGTCCTTGTTCAAATGTCACCTCCTTTGAGAGGCCTTCTCTCCCTGCTTTATCTTAAAATAGTCTTACCCTTCTCCCCACCATCGCTACCTACCATTTTACCTTGCTTGTGGTGTTCCTCTTTGTAGTAGCATGACTCGTAGTTCTAGTTTAAGGGCAGAGATCCATTGCATGAATGAATGATGAATGAACACACAATTTGCTTTGACTTATGGAGACATACCGATGAAAAGCAGGATCTAGAGGATATGAATACATGATGGAGTGTGTACAAAGAAAACCGTGAATCCTTGTGGGGAGAAGGTGGTCTCTGGTGTCTTGTAGTCTGGCTCTAAATCCAATGCCTATTAGCTATTTTCATCTGTCATTAGGGGCTATTGATAATGCCTGCGTCTGGGGCTTTGTGAAGACTCAAGGCCCTAACAGATAAAATTCCATATGTAGGACCCTTTTTTTTTTTTTTTTTTGAGATTTTATTTACTTATTTGAGAGAGAAAGAGTGAGAGAGAACACAAGAGGGGAGAAGGTCAGAGGGAGAAGCAGACTCCCCGTGGAGCTGGGAGCCCGATGTGGGACTCCATCCCGAGACTCCGGGACCATGACCTAAGCCAAAGGCAGTAGCTTAACCAACTGAGCCACCCAGGCGCCCTGCAGGACACATTTTAAGAAGCCGGCCATTAACTATTTTTTTTTAAACTGTATTTATTTATTTATTTTAAAGTAAGCTCTAGGCCCAATGTGGGGCTTGAACTCATGACCCCGAGATCAAGAGCACGCGACTCTTGCTCTTAGGGTACTGAGTTCAAGTACTGTAAGTACCCAAGAACTCGTGGCTGAGTTCTAAGCCATGTTAGGCGTACAGCTTACTGGAAAAAAGAAAAAGAAATGCAGTTCTGCAGTTCCTCAGTCCAGACTTACAGACTCAGCAACTCTGGACTGAAGCCCAGCAATCTGTGTCTTCATAAGCCCTTGGGGGGGACTCCAAAGCCTGCTTAAGTCTGAGAGCCTCTTGGACAAGGCAGAAAACTCGCCTCGACGGGGCTGAGTCAGGCCTGCAGAGGTTTTTGCTTGGCGCGCGGGATTGTAGAATATTTTGAAATTAGTTGTTGGCATTTAATATTTTGGAGATTTCACACACAATCTCAGATTTCCAGCTTCCCCCTGGGCAGGAGTGGAGTAGCAGCTGCCTCTTGAGACAAAGAGAGCGTTCTGCGGCTTCTCCCCTCCCGTCCTACTCCGCGCACCCCCTTTACCTGTCTGGCCCCTGGCAACACCCGTAAGGGCACCGCGTATCTGTAAAGGGTATTAGACGCCGCTCAGTGGAAGCGCCACCTTATAGAGGGGCGCAAGCAGAACCCCGGAAGGGACGTGGCACGGGTGCCCATCTTGACCGAGCACAGAGGGCAGGGTGAGAGGACACTCAGATAGGCTTTCGGGGCTGGCAGATGGAATCCGCGCGGGAGAGCCCCCAACCCCACCCCCGTCCCCCAACCCATCCCAGAGGGAGGTCTGAGCCTCAGGCGCTCCCCAGGGGCAGACTCCGGATGATACAGACCCTTTCCCTCTGCCCTAGGGTTCGGGTGTGAGGAGGGAATGGGAGAGAGTGGGAGAGCTGTGGAGTAGGTCTGCAGACTTTCTCAGCTCTCCAGCGGAGCGAGCGCGGGTAGGAGGGGCTTCCGGAACAGAGCGTTTGCAGAGCCCCCCCCCCCCCCGCCCCGCCCCGCCCCCGCCCTGCACACCAGGCTTTAGCCTGCACAGCGCCTCGCCCGGGAGGCCTAGCCTGGAGGAACAAAGCCTGGGGCCGTGGCCCTGGCCCAGCGGGCTGCAGCCACCTGGGTGAGCAAGGCTGGAGGCGGCTCCGGGGCCTCCAGCGCAAGCCCTCCTGCAGACTCTGGGCCGGCCTGGCGGGCACAGAGGTCGGGCACTCAAGAGGCCAGGCTTCCAGACTTCTCCAGCCCTTCTCACACCTGCCCCTTCTCAGACCTCCTGTCCTCAAGGCAGGGCGCCTCTTTGATTCCCAACGGTCTCTGGGACCCTTCCTCCCCGGTTTTCTTTACAGTTTTTTCTATCCTCTTCTTCCTGCCTCCAGATGAGCTCCACTGCCCCTGAGAAGTGGCCCCAGACCACTACCTTCACTGCCCTCTGCGTCCTTCAGTTTCCCTTCCAGGCCCATTATAAAGAGGGGGAACCTCCCTCACAGCCCCTCCTCCCCTCCCACCCCCTGGCAGCTGGAGGGGGGGGGGTGCTGCCAATACCTGCAGAAGACTTGGCTGTCTTCCACCCATCCGTCCCCCAAAGCACCTGTCAGGGGTGCTGCAGCGGGAGGGGCCTGGGAGGGGAGGAGGAGAACTCTGAGGGATCAGGGAGGGAGAGGAATTTTTCTGGGAAGAGGCAGGGAAGGGAAAGGACCCTGGTGTTCCTTAGGGGGGTAGAAAGAGCAAGGGTGTTGAACAGCATGAAGGGTAGAATTATGAGGAAGGATGATTTAACCTAAAACAGAGGTTTCAGATTTTTTGACCATGACCCACAGTGGGAGATACATTTTACATCACAACGTAGCACCCGTGGCCTCACCTCCCCCTCCAACAACAGAGCCTCTTTACTTTCAGGGAACAATACTTACCCTCAGCACGTGTGATACACTGATAGTTTCTATTATTTTCCTCTTTTTTGCAGACATACTTGTCTTTTGTTGCGTTATTAGCATAAATCTTTCTTTTACATGTATAGTAGTACTCCCATCGAGGGATCTCACCACCCACTAGTGGTTCAGAAACTGTAAGCTAAAAAGCAATGACCCGAAGACAGACGGGTGAGAGTGAACGTGTTCCTGGTGGCCAAGTCGGTGAAGTGCGATTAGTAAATACCGGTAATAAGTTAACCATAGCTCCTGAGCGTGCTCACCTGCGGTATCCTACTCAGCCTTACAAATCTGGGAAGTCCTGTTACCGTTTCCATTTTCCACGTGAGCAGACACTCGGAGCGTTTATATAACTTGCGGATCCCCAGCGGGGGCAGCCTGGCAGCCCCTCGTAGGAACCGAGTTCAGAGCTCACCAGGTACCATGCAGAGAAATGTCAGTAGGGTTGGACAGGAGGAATCGCAGAGCAGAGGCGGAGATCACTGAGGCCGGACGCTCACTGCCCGATGGAGCCCCGAGGTGCCGGGAGCCACGGCCCTGGGGGCAGAGCTTGGTGGGAACCCAGGAGCTCTGGGCAGCGACACCTGTTCTCTTCCTCCGGTGTGGCTATGCGGAGCCCGGACAGGTGCACACGCACTGGTGAGGGCCTTCTGGGGATTCTCGCGGGCGACATCGTGAGTTCCTGGAGACGGGGGCATGAGTCCAGTTCTGCTCTGCTGTCCCCCAGCATCGAGCACCAGGCTGGGCACACTGTCCATCCGCGGTCAGTGTCACCTTGACCACCCCCGTCCTGTTCGTCACCAGCTGCCTTGTCATTTCTCTGCTCATCTTCTCTAGTTTATTTCTATCCGGTGTCTCAGCTCATTCTCACTGCATTTTATATGGCGCGACCCACTAGAACCCTCAGCCCCCGAAGAATGTGGAAGTTGTCTGTTGAGCTTACCACCCCTTACTCAGTTGCTGTGGCCTGTGCCTGTCTCGTAAGCGGACGTCAGATAAAGGAAATGAATAGACACTGGGGACCCAGCTGCAAGACGGGAACCATATCCTCCACTTCCCAGCTGAAGCACGCCTCCTTGATTCCCAGCTCCGGGACGCTCACAAATGTGCCCTTGTCTGCTGCCTTCACAGCAAAGCAGTGACTCCGGGCCCGCAACGGCCCGTAGATCAGAGGGGAGCGGGGGGAGCAAGGACCACAGACTGATGACCCGATGGAGGCGTGGGGCTCCCTTGCAGCCCGCAGATAAAATGAGATTGGCGTTGTTGGACCCGGCCAATCCAGCCTTCCCGGGACATTTAAAATAACCGCATGTTTGCTTTCCTCACCCTTGTGTTTCTGAGGCTCCTAAACCCACCAGCTTCCGGGAGTTTTGGCTGCTGGGAGGAACTGGTGGGTCACCAGAGGGTGGGAGGAGGGGGACAAGCCAGACCATCAGACCACTTGTCTTCCATCACCTCCCTTCCTGTGGCGTCTCCAGCAGCAGCTGGTGTGTCTCCTCTGTGCCCCCCCTTCAGGGCGGCCCCCTGCGTCATTCGAGCTCCTGCTGCGTGTGGGGTGGCCAGATTCAATAAACGAAGGGCACTGGCTAAATGTGAATTCCAGATAAACTGAATACAATTCTATATTCAACTTTTTTTATTATGGAAAAATACATGTACTGTGCAATTTACCATTTTAATCGTGTTGAAATGTAGGATTCTGTGGCATTTCATACTTTATAGACCACATTTTTGGTACCCTGGGTTATTTATTTATCAGAAATTGGAGTTGAAGAGTGTCTTGTGTTGGGCGACACAACTCTCCCTGGAGAATTCTCTACTCCTCATGCTCCCTCTGGCCCCAAGAGGCTTTCTAGCACCTCTGTAACCAATTTCCTCCTTTCAAGTCTCTGAATGGAAGATGCAGAGCGGCCTCCTCCCTGCCCTACTGATAGACTGTGGGAAATAGCCACTGCCCAGTCCCCAGGGGATCAAAGTAAGGTCCCTGGGATGGGGGTAGGGGTGGGGGCGGGGGGGGGGGCAGCTGAGCCGGTCTGCGTGCCCTCCCGTCTCCCCCAGTCCTGCTCTATCGTCAGCTCCCTTTTCCTCAGCAGCTCTTAATCCGCCTCTGTGCCAGAAACGGCCAGGTGTTTTTTAATTCCCAGGTGCATCCCCCACCCCACTGCTGTGGGTAATTGGTTCCATGTGTCTGTCTGCCTTTGTCACCCGGCCCTTCCCCCCGCCCCTCCCCCCGCCGGCAGCCCGCCTTCCGCCCACCTGCCTTCCTTCCTCAGCAGTCCTGGTCTGCTGGGCCCTTCCTGTTGCACGTCTGGCACGTCCCCTGCGTCTGCAGGCTCTCCTGCTCCCTCCCTGCCCCCTTTCAGGACAGGACAAAGGAAAGAAAAGGGTGGCTCTTGGTGCATTCACTACTTTTATTAATGAATGCGTGAACAGAAACAGCTGGTCCTGCAGACATTTCTGCTGAGCTGGGACGTTGCAAAAAGAGATGGAATCCTAGCCAGCAGCTTGGTTTGGGAGGAGACCTTCGGAGCTAAGTAATATCACTCCTGTACAATACGGGGGACCTCCCCCTAAGTCACCCCAACCAGAAACCCAGAGCCAAGTGTCTCACGAATCCTTAACGCCGGGCTGAGCGGTGGAGATTCACAGTTCAGCCTTTGGAATCCAGACAAGTGATTTTTTCTTTCTTCTGCGCCCGGCTCAGTCTTTCACCTCCTCAGCGCACAAGTAAGCTCATAGTGAGATGCATTAGCACTACTCCAAGCGTGCCCGTGCCCTGCGTACCCCACGCTCCTCCCTGCCGTGAAGAGACAGGTAGAGAACCCAGAGTGAGCATCAGAAACTCATAGAGCAATTTGTCATGGCTGCGCCATCCGAAAACATGATCGACTTTCCAGTAATTCATTTTATTACTAGTATTTTACGGAAGTGTCGGTCTCCGATGAAGTGGGGACAATGAGTCTTCGGCCAGAGGCAACTCAAGAAGCCTTATTACGGAGCACAGACCCTGGAGCAGAGTTTGGGTTGGAAAGGACCACAGGCTCTAAGGCACGGGACTTAACCTCTCCATATGTATCTCAGCTTCTCCTCTGGAAAGTGGGCACAAGAATGGCGCCTAGCTTGTGGGACTGTTGGGAGAATTCTACGAGTTCGAGGTGGGGGTGCCTGGTCCATGGATAGCCTGGCATGTGTGGTAGCTATTCCTCGTCCTCGGATGCCTCTTGATTTGAGTTCACTAAAACACCATGATCATTGGTCACTGAACCCCTTTCTGGAGACCTCTGAGGACTTATCTCTATTCCCACTCTTCTTTTGCTCTTATAGTAATTACCGATCTTAGAGTTCTCTTCCTAGTTATGGGAACATTTCTATCCCTATCTTAGATCACAGGATGACACATGACACCTGGGGGTTGGGGGTCAGATCAGAGCAGGGGGTCAGTAACTGGAGATGGGGATCTTACACTTGACTTCCCAGCTACATCAGACACCAGCTAGTCCTACGGCGCCCCAAGCTGTGCCTACCTCCGTGCCTTTCCACATACGGTACCAATGGTCTGGAAAGCTTTT
>CM052810.1:156254405-156266599 GCA_028533885.1 Nasua narica
CTCAACCAACTGAGCCACCCAGGTGCCCCGAAAATACCTAATTCTTAAAGCATGTGCTATTCGTTGAGTGCAGTGAAAGAAGGACCCTTGTCACTTTGAAGGGATTGTGGAAGGCCAAACCTAGGAATAACTTCTCACAAGACTTTGGTTATTTCCATGGTTCTTTCATTTCTGTGTGGAAAGACCTCGATCTATCTAGTGAAAGTATCAACAGATGCTAGTAGGAACTTCTAGCCTTTGCAAAGAGGCATTTGTATGAAATCAAGCTGCCAGTCCTCTCCTGGGTATGCTCCATACCTTTGGACTGGTTTCAAAAGTGGGGGTGGGGGGTGGGGGGATCGCACCTTCCAGATTTCCTTGTACACAAACAATACAGGTTGGGCAAAACAGTCTTATTGTTGCTGTTAAAATCCCTCCACCCAATCAAAAATCAGTATTTTTGATTAAATGTTTTAAAGCATTTCTGCTCAAATGAGTAGCCCGTATAAACCCTGTATTACCTTCCATTGGTTATTTTGGGGCATTAAGAGTTTCCCTTCATCATTAACAAGCCAGTCCTGTGCATTTTTTGAATATCCGCTTTCCTGGGCTATGTGAATTTTGTGGTCTGAATAGACTAGAGGAATGGACTTTACTGGAAGCAAAACTGGCGTAAGACTCAATATTTGTTTATTTGGTGCTGCCTGGTTTGCGGCATGGTCTAACAAATTGTTTCCCTTAGATTCTAAGGTCTTGTCCCTTTGATGTCCTCAGAGGTGAGTCCCGGCTACCTCCAGAGGTTGGGTTTCAGCGTCAAGAAGAGCAGCAATTTCAGGCCCCTGTCTGATTGGGGGCTTATGGCTTGATCGCAATCTCCTTTCTTTCCAAATTGCCCCATGGGTGTGTATCAGCAGGAAAGAGTATTTGGAGCCAGTATAAATATTCATTTTCAGGCCTTTTGTCAACTGAAGAGCATGGGTAAGTGCTATTAACCCAGCCCTGTGAGCAGAAGTATTTATGGCAAGTATTTATTGGAAGGGCTTTTGCCTCAATGGCCTTAAACTAACTATAGCATATCCGGCTTTTCTTTTTTTTAAAGATTTTATTTATTTATTTATTTATTAGGAAAGAGAGAGAGTGAGAGAGAGCAGGTCAGAGTGAGAAGCGGACTCCCCATGGAGCTGGGAGCCCGATGTGGGACTCGATCCCGGGACTCCGGGATCATGACCTGAGCCGAAGGCAGTAGCTCAACCAACTGCGCCACCCAGGGGCCCACTGCGCCACCCAGGGGCCCACTGCGCCACCCAGGGGCCCCCGGCTTTTCTTTCTCCCGTATCCACGAAGCTACTGCCATCAGTAAACCGATTATTGTCTGCACTTTCATTCTTTTTAAAAATTAATTAAGTAATTAATTAATTAATGAGAGAGTGAGCACACATGAATGGGGGAGGAGCAGAGGGAGAAGGAATCCCAACTCAACTCTGGGCAGAGCATGGAGCCTGATGCAGGGCTCGATCCCACTACCCTGAGACCACAATCTGAGCCAAAACCAAGAGTCAGACACTTAACCGACTGAGCCACCCGGGCGCCCCCATCTGCATTTTCGCTAGGGGTATTTTTTAAGTCTGCTCTGCTAGAATAAACTAGAGTGGTAATTTCTTTTTTTTTTTTTTTTTAAGATTTTATTTATTTATTTGACAGAGAGAGAGAGATCACAAGTAGGCAGAGAGGCAGGCAGAGAGAGAGGGGGAGGCAGGCTCCCTGCTGAGCAAAGAGCCCAATGCGGGGCTCGATCCCAGGACCCTGAGATCAGGACCTGAGCCGAAGGCAGAGGCTTTAACCCACTGAGCCACCCAGGCGCCCCAAGAGTGGTAATTTCTGAGCAGTCATTTTCTAACATGGATGTATGATGGTCACGTCCAGGCATGAGGGTAGCTGGGTGTAAAGTTTCACAGGCTTGAAGCATCATTTCAGGTGTGTCGAAAAGCATGGCCTCGTATTTAATAAGTCAGCCTCCTATGATCCATTGGTGGCCTTTGGTCTCTAGGACACTTGGGACCTGATGTGGAGCCATCACTGCCAAAGATGCTCCCATAGTAAGTTTTGAAGCTTTCTTTTTCTTCTTCTTTTTTTAACCAGGAGGACTGTGGCAGCCACCGCTCAAAGACAAGCCGGCCACTCCTAGGCTACGTTATCAAGTGACTTTGAGAAATGGCCCACTGGTCTTGTTTCATTTCCTAATTTCTAGGTAAGAACTCCCAAAGCTGCTACATATAAAGTGAAAGGTTTTTCTGAATTTGGTAAAGCCAAAGCTGAGGGTGACAAAAGTTTAGCCTTTAACGTTCGAAAAGCCACCTGCTGGGCTTTCGTTCAGAGTAAAGGTTCTTCATCAGGACCTTTGACTCATATAACAGTTTGGCTAAGAACCCAAATCCAGGAATCCACAGTGGGCAAACACCTGCCATACCTAGGGAAGTATGGAGTTTTGTAGCTGGGGTTCCAAGGTCTAATATAGCCTTTTTCCCATCAGGAGACAGGATACAGCGACCTGGTGTTAGCTCATATCCCGAATATTGCACTTTCTGTTTAGATATTTGCACCTTTTTAGGGGAGATGCGATATCCTCTGTCTGCCGAAAAGTTAAGTAAAGTTAGAGAATTACTATCAAACTTTTCTTTTGTGGGACCATGGATTGAAATGTCACCCACATACTGAATTATAGTCCCTCGAGGCAAGGAGATATCACAGAAATGTTTACCAACTGCAGCCCCGAACAGGTGAGGACTGTCTCTCAATCCTTGCGACAAGGCTGTCCCAAGTTCAGTGAGCAGCCCGTGGGCTTGAAGGTAAGGCCCATTCGAAAGCAAACAGTGGTTGGGTTTCTTTGCTTAGAGAGATGCAAAAGAAGGCATCTTTTAAATCAAGTACTGAAAACCAGTTAGCATCACCAGGGACCTGGATGAGAAGAGTATATGGATTTGGTGCTATGGGGTGAAGGGACACCGCTGCCTCATTCATAGCTCTTCAATCTTGTTCCATCTGATATTCTCCATCTGGCTTGTTTACTGGTAAAATTAGAGTGTTATAAGGAGATTGACAAGGTTTTTTAAATTTATTTTTTTTAATTACCATATAATGTATTATTTGTTTCAGGGGTACAGGTCTGTGATTCCTCAGTCTCACACAACACCCAGCGTTCACCATAGCACATACCCTCCCCAGTGTCCACTGCCCAGCCACCCCATCTCCCAACTCGCTTCCCCTCCAGCACCCCTCAGATTGTTTCCTGAGACTAAGAATCTCTTTTGGTTTGTCTCCCTCTCTGGCTTTGTCTTGTTTCATTTTTCCTCTCTTCCCCTATGATCCTCTGCCTTGTTTCTTAAATTCCACCTATCAGTGAGATCATATGATAATTGTCTCTCTTTGATTGACTTATTTCGCTTACCATAATACCCTCTAGTTCCATCCACATTTTGCAAATGGCAAGATTTTTTATTTTTGATGGCTGCATAATATTCCTCTCTCTCTCTCTCTCTCTCTCTCTCTCTCTCTCTCTCTGTGTGTGTGTGTGTGTGTATCTCACATCTTAATCTGTGGACATTGCTGCTATAAACATCATTCGGGTACATGTACCCCTTCAGATCACTACATTTGTATCTTTAAGGTAAATACCCAGTAGTGCTGGGTTGTATTTTTAACTTTTTGAGGAACCGCCATACTGTTTCCAGAGTGGCTGCGCGAGCTTGCCTTCCCACCAACAGTGTAAGAGGGTTTCCCTTCTTCTACATCCCCACCAACATCTGTCGTTTCCTAACTTGTTCATTTCAGCCATTTTGACCCGTGTGAGGTGGTATCTCATTATGGTTTTGATTTGTATTTCCCCGATGCCAAGTGATGTTGAACAGTTTTTCATGAGCCTGTTGACCATTTGGATGTCTTCTTTGCAGAAATGTCTGTTCATGCTTCTGCCCATTTCTTGATTGGATTATTTGTTGTTGATTGACAAGGTTTTAAAATACCGTGTTTGAGAAACTTACCAATAAGTGGTTGTAACCAGCTTTTGCCGCAGGTTTTAAGGGATATTGGTGGTTCTGAGGTATAGTGGCTGGGTCCTTCAAGGTCACTTTCACTGGCTGGGTTTTACGAGCCATCCTGGGCCATCGCCATCCCACACCTGTGGGTTTACTTTCTTCCAGGTATTGGAAGGGTTATCAGGGTAAAGTGTTAGTTCTCCAGGTGTTAAAGAGAACACACCATGCTGTTCTTTAGCAAGAGCAAACCTGCTTCCCAGCTTATATATTACGTCTCGTCCAAATTACGTCTCATCCAAGTAATGGAGTGGGACAAGACAGAGACCGGAAAAATATGAGTAACCCAGTGACTTTTGTATTCACAGGTTAAAGGCATTGCCTGGAGGCATGCTTTAGGTTCCTTTCTATGCTAGTAGTGTTATGGCTAGAAAGACAAGTTGGGCCTTGAGTGCCGAATAAGAATAGAGTAAGTGACTCCTGTTACCAATAAGAAAATCATCAGGTTTACCTTCCACATCCAGGATAGCCCAGGGCTCGGTACCTTGGTGTCATAGGGAGCTGAACTAGCCTCAGGACCCCATCATGCTGGGTCCTCCTGTTCCTGCTGGGGGGCAGTGCTGGAGAGGGAGTGAGTTCCTATTTTCCTCTCTCTCTGGAGATGAGGACAGTCTCTCTTCCAATGTCCTTCTTTCTTCCAGATAGGACATGGCCCTGGTGGAGAGCGTTTGTTTGGACATTCTTTGCTCCAATGGTCGATTTGGCCCCATCCATAGCAGAGGTCCTACCTGATCCTTTGCCTGATACGGGCTTTTTCTTCTGCCCCTGGTTAGTCTGGTGCTGTGGGGTATTCACAGTAGTGGCAGCCCATACTTGAGCCTCTATTTTAGCCTGCAAGTTAGTTTTCTGGTCCTTTTCTTGCCTTAAGGCCATATGTCTATTACTAAAGACTCCCGTAGCTTACCCTCTGAGACACCAGGTGGGGATTGGGGTTTATAATAAAGGATAATAACATAGCCAGGGTCCTCTTTGTTAGGATCGGCTGGTGAGTCCTCCAGGGGCCCAGGTCTGTTAGGAGGATTGGGCCTATTTAGACAATCACCATCCAATATGTCCAGAGCGGCTTTATCAACCTGGTTGGTGGTTAGACACATTCTGCAAAAGGCCCTTAGGTCGGGATCCTGATTCAGGGCCATGATGGCCTGGACATAGAGCATCTCAGTCTCCATTTGCCCTGTTTCCTGCAGAAGAGATCCAGCTGATAGATTGCATCGAGTTTAATGTCCCATCGATGGGCTATTTTTCCTAATCTCTGAAGGAGTACAGAGTCCATGCAATGTTGTAGAAGAAGATCAGTGTTTTCTTTCTTAGATCTTACAGTCCAACTTGATTCCAGTGAGTTAAAAGGCATCCAAAGGGAGAATCCTTGGGGACTCAAGAAGATCCCATGTTCCTAGAAAAGTAGAGAAGGTCCATTACCAAAAATTCGCCTCAACTCCCTGGTGACATCCCACACAGGGTATGCCAGAGATTCCTGATGTCAAAGTGACCAGAGATGTCCCTCTAAGAAGTTGCTGTGAACACTGCCTTGTCTTGTAGGAGGGATGGCAGCGTCCCCCCGGCTTCCTCATTGCATTCTGGACTACAAATGGGTGTTGGTGAAAGGATAGAAATGCTGTGGAGAACCTGCCATTCTTAACCCATGGAAAACACTAGAAAAGTTTTACAAGGGGAAAATGACCTCATATTGTAATTTAAGTAGTCAGTGGGGGACACTGATGAAGAATAGTAAAGATAGACATCCCTCATGATCGAAGTGACATTTCAACACATGTAGATTTCCCTAGGAAATGGTCCCTGGTTGGGTTTTAATTCAGTCGGGTACTGGTTTCTGCCGGCTGGGAGCAGAGGTTTCGTGGGCAGAAGCAGCTGGACCAGAGGCTTGCAGGCGATCACAGTAAGCTATCAGGAGGAAACCTCACCCAGGAGTCTTAAGACTGGTGGCCATCCCAGTGACTTCCGTGGCTGCTCTGTGCCCAAGAAAGGCAACTCTGTATAAGAATAGAAGTAGAGAGGGCATCGGGTTTCTGGGTCTTATTACCATTCCAGCCAGGGTGATAGCTCCCAGTCGAAAGGCAGGCTTTTGTTCCTCCCTTAGAGTAACCACGGGCTGGAGGATTGCAGCCTGAGCAAGCCACATGAAAGTGTAAAACCAATGAGGCCAATAAGACCGTGCTCCTTGAAAAGCCCCTGAAATGAAAGTAAAAAGAGAAGAGAGAGTAACTCACCAAGTTTGCCCCGAAGCTCCAAGTCCAGATGAAGGAAGATGCAGAATCCCCATCCCGGGGCCACCAATATATGATGCGGGATTGTTGAGCCCAACCATCAAGAAAGGATTCTGGAGATGTTTAACGGTGCGAGAAGGTGTTCGTTACAGCATGGGGACAGGACCCGTGGGCAGAAAGAGCTGCATTGTGACAAGTGACTGATTACACAGGGGTTTCCATCCTCTGGAGGCGAAGGTGACGTTAGGTCTCCAGGAAATTGAATCTGTTTCCTGAAGGTCTGGCTACTGTTACGATTGTGTTTTTCTTGGAGATCATGAAGACAGTGACACACTAAAGTGGACTTTCGTGTCCTACACGAGGACAATCTTTATCAGTTGACCGTTTGTCGTCCCCCCACTCCCCTTAGGCTGTCACTGGCGCCTGAGGGGGTTCCATGTACACATTCTACCTTAAGGGGGGGTTGTATTTTGCGAGGTGTCGGCTCTGGGTTTTGCCCTCAGTGTGCCTTTTGCTCTCTTGTCACTATCATGTGCACCTATGTAGCTGCACCCAGCTCTTGGGGGTGCTCTCCCCTCCAGGCCACTTATACAAGGGACGTTTGCATACCTGTCAGACCCTATATTTTAAGTCAAATCCTTTGCTAAGCCTTCTGCACCTGGTGGAAAATCCCTCTCGGCATTTGCAAGTGGAAACAGAAAATCCTCTTCTGGTAGAAAAGACCACTCCAGGACCTGACAGTCTGGTGGAGAAGGCCAGGGTCGGCCTGGGATGTGCGCTAAAGGAAAGGACTGGGGGGACAGGAGTTCTGGAAGGCCCCGTTAAACTCCTCCCCAGCCCTCCGGGCTGAGGGCTGAGCAGGCCAAGTGCGCCTTCGGGAACAGGAGTAGACTGACTCGAGCCCCTTCTCCACGGCCTCGCGGTCCAGGGAGTGACAGGACTCACCGCTGTTCAAATGTGCCCTCTCACCTCACCCGGTGGCCCCCGAGGGGACCGGAACCCAATGGGATGGGGACTGAATTGTAAACAACGCCCCTGGCTCCGTGACACTGTGCTTATCTCCACAAATATTGACTCTGGAGGATCAAACAAGTGGCCAAAAAAACAATAATATTTTCCCCCAGGGAGAAGCTCCTGTTCCAGACAACTAGGGCCTAGTGGGGCAGATGGACGGGGACAGGTGGCACCTGCAAGGTGAAGGTCTCCCTCTGGCTCGGGGGAGAGCCTTCAGGATCCCAGAGGCCAGGGAATGAGAAATTCCAGGTGGTTCTGAAGAATGCCAGGCACCCCCTATTCTGGACCCAAGTTTTTCCAAGGGCAGAGGATTGCTGCAAGAGTCAGGGGCCAGGGCGCTTGGGTGGCTCAGTGGGTTAAAGCCTCTGCCTTCGGCTCAGGTCATGGTCTCAGGGTCCTGGGATCGAGCCCCGCATCGGGCTCTCTGCTCCGCAGGGAGCCTGCTTCCCCTCTCTCTTCGCCTGCCTCTCTGCCTACCTGTGATCTCTCTCTCTCTCTGTCAAATAAATAAATAAAATCTTAAAAAAAAAAAAAAAGGGAGTCAGGAGCCCATCGGTGAAGATGAGCTGGAGTTTGATGACACTGAGAGGAGCCTGCCTCTGGGACCAGACCCCTGCTGGGGCCTTCACGAGGGGTTCTACTCAATCCTCCCAGAAGCCCCATGAGCTGGGTGCTCTTACCCCGTTCTGCAGACGAGGAAGCTGAGGCTCCAAGCAGTTTGGTGACCTGCAAAGAATTACCCTGTGGATTACCTGGTGGAACCAGCCCTGGGGCCCCCGAATAACAGCGTCTGAAGTGGGTTGTGCTCATTCTGGCTGTTTCGAGCCACGAAGCCCGTGGTGTTACAACTCAAATGCCTCTTGACGCACCGACGGTCCGGAGACCAGGATTCTGGACGAAGACAGGAACTGAGGTCGTTGACTTGGCTGAGCCTCTCTGGGTTGTTTACCAGTTTGTAAAGATGTGGACGGAACAATTATCGATCCTCCCTTCTGGCTCAGGGGCTGAAGGCGCAATTTGGAAAGTATTGGCAAGGTGCCCAAATACAAGGTGTATGTGTGTGTGTACGTGTGTGTGTGTGTGTGTGTGTGTGACGGGAGTAGGGGATTCACTGTGACTCTAAACCATCCCTCCTTCCCAAACCCCAGACAATGTTACCCCAGATTCCTGGCCACTGATTATCATTACAATGTAGCAGAGTCCTGAGGACTCTTTTCTCTAGAAGCAGAGGGCTGGGTCTCAGGAGGCCTCTCGCTGGGCGGGCCTGGACATGAAAAATAATATCCTTCATGAGGATTACAGTGATGAAGAAAAAAGGGGCCGCAAATGCAGAAAGAGAGAAAGAGACCCGCCCCGAGCTGACTATGGTGTGACAGAGCAAGGACGACCCAGGGGATAGAAATAGTTGCGCTGTGATGAGTTGCAGAAGGGAGAGAGAAACAGTTTCCAGACAGTGAGGGAGGCAAGCAAGGTGCCCACCGAAGGCTGCGGGTGAGAGGAGAGGAGTGGGGGCCTACGGAGCGGGCTCCGAGCAGCCGCAGGGGCTGGGGACTGGGAGACACCACAGAGACTCTGTGTTGCTGCCTCGGAGGGCCCTGATGTCCTACCAACCACCAGCAACCCCAGAAAAGCAGTTTCCAACAGCCACTTGCTGTCCACGGCTGAAACCTAGGGGAACGTGGAGTTGAGATGAGGGGAGAAGAAAAAAGCATTCCGGAAACACCCTCACAACCAAGGAGCTGGGACTCTGCTTCTAACACCACCTCCAGGAAGCCTTCCCAGCCCACTATTTAGGCTGCAGAGCTCCCTCTGACATATCCAGAGGCTCGTTGTTCCCTTGTTTTGCATTCATAGCTCAATATAATTATAATCATGGTTATAATTCCCTATAGGTTCTTTTATTTGTGTTTTCCATGTGGGTGTGTATCGTTTCCTTTAATAGCCTGTACATTTCTCTACTATTTCTGTTAGATCTCTTTGCAGTATCTGGTGCAGGGCTCCTGTTCTTTTGAGTATGCACAAGACTATATACAACCGTCCCCTATTTTTTTTTAAAGATTTTTATTTATTTATTTGTCAGAGAAAGAGATCACAAGCAAGCAGAGAGGCAGGCAGAGAGAGAGAGGAGGAAGCAGGCTCCCCGCTGAGCAGAAAGCCCGATAAGGGGCTCAATCCCAGAACCCTGAGATCATGACCTGAGCCGAAGGCAGAGGCTTTAACCCACTGAGCCACCCAGGCGCCCCACAACCGTCCTCTTTTAGCAATTTATGCTTTTTTAAAAATTCCCATGTTTCTTAAATTTTAGGCCATTCTCCTGGCCTTAAAAACTTCTTTCTTACTTGATAGCTCTTGATCCTGCCCCTTGCCCTTCATAGGATATTTATTATCTCACGAAAGCAGAGCAGACATTTTTATTCTCACTGTATAGATGAGGGGACTGATCCTCAGAGATTTGCCAAAAATACTTAACCTGGCCAAAAGATCAAAATACCTTCTGTATTTTGTACCAATATATGGTATGCAAGCTGATTTTAGGTAGTATTCCAAGAAATATCTTTTATTTGGCAAGGTATGCATTTTGTTTTCATGTGTAGAGGAAAAATAGTACATTTTTTTAAAAAGATTTTATTTATTTATTTGACAGAGAGAGAGATCACAAGTAGGCAGAGAGGCAAGCAGGGAAGGGGGGAAGCAGGCTCCCTGCTGAACAGAGAGCCTGATGATGAGGGGCTCGATCCCAGGACCCTAAGATCATGACCTGAGCTGAAGGGAGAGGCTTTAACCCACTGAGTCACCCAGGCACCCAGGAAAAATAGTATGTTAAACCCGTGTTTTTAGGCATATTATTGCTTGCAATATTTTATGTTTTAAATAATACTCAAAATAAAATGAGTCGACTTAAAGATAATATTAAGTAAATAATGATCGAGATGGTTCAAAGATATGGCAAAATTAGAAGCCATTTCCTGAATAACTGATATTCGGGAAACGCTGCTTGGTGTCAGCTCTGTACATGATGGCACTCCGACCAACTGTGGGGTTTTATTGCCAGCACATGGCTAAGAGGAAGAGGTAGGAGTGCCTGATGGAGTGACCAGTGCTTGGGGGAGTGAAACCACATTCGTCTAATGACCTTGAGTGAGGAGGAGCTCTGTTTCTTCAGGCTGCAGTTCTTCCATTTATGGAGACATCCCCAAGGCTGCCCACTCCTGTAGGGAGAATGGGGTAATCTCTCTCTGCTTCGGGCAAAGCCAGGCAGAAGGGGAGCGGGAGGTGCGGAGAGGGGTGCACAGGAATTGGAACTAGTTCCTGCCCTCTCTGAACTTTCTGTCTTGGGGAATGGAGAAGAGTGATGGAAGACACAAAAAGAAACACAAAGTAATACAAACGCGGATGTTAGGATAGCCTAGATAGGGCTCCAGTCCTGAGGGGCGGTGTTAGCAGCAATGCAAGGGGACAGCTGAGGTTTGCCTCACCTTCGGGAAGGCGGTCTACTGGGAGTGAAGCTAGCACACCTATTCAAGAGGGCCTTCCTCCCTCAGGGAGCTTCTCTCATCATCACGCTGGCCTTAAAGAACCTTGGAAAGGCGGGGGGGTCCTCCTGTTCCCCTAGGGAATGATTCTTTCCCACCTCCACTCACCCCCCCACCCCCAATGGCTTAGTTTCCAAACTAGATGACTTCATCCTCCCCTCCCACACTCACATCTCCCTCACTTCCCCCTCAATCCCGGTGGAGCCTGCTCCTGATTGGAGGAGGGAGGCTGCAGTTTAATTACAGAGCAAAGGAGAACCAAGGGCTGTCTGTAAATTGCAGTGTGTAGTCTCTACAGCCTTCTCCCAGGCGGGAAAGAGGTGGGGAGGCAGAGGGGTGATGTTCAAACCCATTTCTCACCACCCCTCGGCAGCGCTTTTGTGAGAGACCAAACTTGCCTACGGCAACTCCTTGCCTTCCCTGACTCTCTGTTGAGGCAAGAGATTTCCTGGAAAGGGAGTTGGGGCCCCCGGAGTGGAGTGTGCGACGTTGAGGGAGGGGAGCAGGGAGCGAGAGGACCGGGGAGGGGGAGGTCAGTACGCTCTGCTGGATGCACTCTCTGCAGCGTGCATGTAACACGCCTTTGCAGAGGACTTGGGTTTCATCCGTAGGAGGGGTTCCGCTTTTTTTGTTGTTCTGACTATGGGGGAGGCTGGTGCCCTTGGGGGGTAGAAGGCATGCTGAGCCTGTGTGCCTGTGATTTTATACTGCCAGGGCTCGGGAAAGCTGGCTGGGTCCCCTCCCAGCCTTTATTTATTTAGCTTTGCTTGCTTCTCAGTGGCCTCGAGGGGGTGAGGGCGGGGGTAATGGGGAGATGAGATAATTGTGGGGCCCCAACAAGTTTGCTCAGACGGTTTTGTGTGGCTGCAATCCACCGGCCAGAGAGAGAGAGAGAGAGAGAGAGAGAGAGAGAGAGACCCCTGAGAAGAGAGGGGGTGGGGGGAGAAAAACCAAGTGCAACAGCACTGGGAGTTGAGACGTGAAGACTCAGAACTAAGAGTGGACTGGCGAGAGGCAGCGGCCAGGGTGAGCCACCTTGCTCCCAGCTGAGGCCCCGGGTGGGGGCGGCCCGGATTCACCGAGAGGGGAGGGGGTGCCTGCAGACAGGTTTAGGATTAAGAAGTCTGCTGTGCTTCAGAAGCTCCCCCATTGGAATAAGATGGGCTGTTGTTTGCCAGGACCTGAGAGGTTTATTTAACCGTTCCAGATAGAGTATCGCCAGACAGATGCAGTCTTGTTCCTCGAAAGAAGAGCTGTGGCGGGGGAAGGGGGGCAGGCCCATCTAATGGAGGTGGCAGCCCCGCTCACATTTTCCCTGGATGCTCCCCCTGCCTGAGACCTTCTCAGGGAAGCCA
>CM052810.1:156266699-156285232 GCA_028533885.1 Nasua narica
CAAGCCTCTGGGGAGCTGTGGGGCCCCTCCTTCTCCAGGGAAGGAGGGGCCCCTTGAGAAGTGGAGGGTGCTGGAATGACAGCCTACGACCATGCAGATGTTCTAGTCTGTTCTAGTCGGTAAGGAGGGGTGGGGCCCATGCCCGCCATGCTCCCCAGAGGTGGTCCGAACTTGTCCCGCCTGCCCGTTCTCCACCCCCTTGAAGGCGAGCTGGCCTGGGGGGCTGGCCTGGGGGGCTGGCCGACCAGCAGAAGGAGGGGATGTGATGTGGTGGGACGTCTGGATGCCAAGAAGCCTGGCGACTTCTACTTGTTTTCTTGGAACACTCCCTCTTGAAACCCAGACTCTTCACCCGGAGGGGCCCGAACCCCACGGAGAAGACCAGCGGCGGCGGTGGGGGAGGGCGCCATAGTCGCCCACCCAGTTCAGCTGCTAGCCAGGATCCAGCGCCCAGCGCTGGCCCGGTGCCTGAGCTACGCTCTCGGGTGTGTCCAGCCCAGTGAGGCCTCCAGATGACCCAAGTCCCAGACACCGTCTCTCAGAGCCATGTGCAAGGGCCTGTGTGCAAATTACCCAGAGGAGCCCGGCTAATCCACAGCACCTCGAGAGACGGTACAGATGGTAGTTTGAAAACTCAAGTCTGGGGATGCTTTGTCACACAGGGAGAGGTAATGGGGCGAGGGCAGCGTGGGCCATGAGGGCCTAGGGGACAACCGTGCCGTGCACCTTGGTGTCAGCAAATCTGGACTTAGAGGGTTGGTCCCGCAGGGTGGCGGAAGGGTAAGGGTTTGACATCTGGCTCTATGCCTGGCCCCCCAGGCCAGCTCTAGATCTTCCTTGACTTACGGTGGGGTTGTGTCCTATAAACCCATTGTAAGTTGAACACACTGTAAGTTGAAAAATTCGCATGTGATACCCCCCGCCTACTGAACATCCCGGCTCCGCCTAGCCCACCCGAAATGCTCAGAACACTAGGGAAGACTACAAGTGTGCAAAAGCAGTTGCAAAGCCCATTTCGTAGTAAAATGCTGGAGTAGCGGCCGTATGTTACTGAGTACTCTACTAAAAGTGGAAACCAGAATGGTCTTGCGGATTCGGAATGGTTGTAAGCGCATTGGTTGTTTACCCTCGTGATCAAGGGCTGCCTCTGGGCCTCGGCTCCCTACCACTGCCCAGCCTCAGGAGAGAGGACCATCCGCTCATCCCTAGCCCAGGAAGAGATCCAAATGCAAAATTCAAAGTACAGTTTCTGCTGAAGGCATATCTCTTTGGCGCCGCCGCCCACTCGAAAAATTATAAGTTGAACCACCATGAGGCAGGGACAGTGTGCTGCTGGGTGACCGCAGACTGGTCACTTAACCTCTCTGGGCCTCATCTGACACTTAAGGGGATTTAACGTAATAACACCTGTGCGAGTGCTCTGAGTTTTGTTCCTTTCTTCCTCTGGTCACTGACCTTCGTTGCCTGTGGGTGTGGCCACGCTGGTCAGCGGGATCTCTTACTTAGGATCTCCTACAGTAGGGAGAAGGTTCTGGATTCCCTGGCCAGTTCCAGGCCTTCTTCCAGGCTTCTGAGGGGCCACTGTGCTCTGATGTCTACTTCCATTTCTTTCTTGTTACTCTGTTTTTTTGGTCTTTCTTGTTACTCTTCATTGCATTTCCTGGAAGCTGTGCCTCAAGTGATCCCCTTCCTGCCTCACTGAGAACCGGGGATCTACTCCCACCCCTTCCTCCCCAAGCTTGGGGTGAATTCCTCCTCCTGCAAACATCTTCCCAGCTTTATTTTTTTTTTAAGATTTATTTATTCCAGAGACAGAGAGAGAGAGAGAGAATGAGATCGAGAGCATGCACATACATGGGCAGGGGCAGAGGGAGAGGGAGAGAGAATCTTTTTTTTTTTAAGATTTTATTTATTTATTTGACAGAGACAGAGAAATCACAAATAGGCAGAGAGGCAGGCAGAGAAGGGGGGAAGCAGGCTCCCTGCTGAGCAGAGAGCCTGATGTGGGGCTCAATCCCAGGACCCTGAGATCATGACCTGAGCCTAAGGCAGAGGCTTAACCCACTGAGCCACCCAGGCACCCCTATGGAGAGAGAATCTTTTTTTTTTTTGGAGAGAGAATCTTAAGCAGACTCCATGCTGAGCATGGAGCCCAACGTGGGACTCGATCTCATGACCCTGAGATCTGACCTGAGCTGAGACCAAGAGTTCATGCTTACTCACTTGGCCTCCCAGGCGCCCCCATCTTCCCATCTGTATTGGAGGAAAGGCTTTCCTGGGCTCACACTGAGGAGCTGTCAGCCTCATGCTCCATGCCCTTACGGTGCCAAAGAACACGGGCCCCTCCTCATAAGCAGAAGGTAATAGTAACAGCACGACTGTCTGCTGCTGAGGGCTGCGGGTGGGGCGGAGGGTTTCATTTGCTCTTTGCAGCACCCCTCTGAAACAGGTGCTAGTATTATCCTCCCCTTATCAGCGATGGGAAAACCGAGGCTCAGAGAGGTGAAGCAACTTGCCCCAAATGGCACAGCGAGTGAGGGAAGAGGTCGGACCTGTGTCCAGTCTTTCTGGACTTACGGTGTCAACCCTTTCTCTTAACTCCTCCACCAGCCTCCGGGGCTCACATCCCCATTCTGCTTTTCTTCAGTGTTCTCTCCGTTTGGTTACTTTAAAGTCGCCCAGCCCAAGGCCACACCTTCTAGAGGACCATCCAGGAGCCTAAGCCAGCATCTGGGAAGAGACCTGTGGTTAAGATGCTCCGAGGACAATGATGACGATGGGACCCAGTTGCTGGCCGGGTGCAACCAGAGGCGGTTCAGGAAATCCACCACGAAGCACGCGGCCCTCGCCTCTTGCTTATCTCCGAGCACATTTTTCATTTTTTATCTTTTCCACAGCGATGCTCCTCAGATTTTCATCATGGAGTTTCCAACCAAGGCATCGGCTCAGAAGAGCCAGACGTCCTCACGGTTGCTTGTTCGGTCCGCTGGTCTGTGGCGATTCCCAGGGTTTTGGACGGAAAGGAGAGGACACTTCCTCTGCTCAAACAATACTCTTACCCCCTCCCCCCTTTTGTTTTTCTGCTTTTCTTCCTCCTGAAACAAACCTAAAACAAGACTTCCATCATAGAAACGTCTGCATGTTTTTAGGTGTTACTCGTGGTGCTTAATCATGATACATGGCCAGGACATTATATAACATGGTGTGATACGATTCTCTTTTAAAATTCACCCCATTCTATCATTTAAAAGGTACTCAGCTTCCTCAGTCATCCGGGAACCGCAAAACGAAACCACGATGCCATGCACTCATATATCCACCAGAACTGCGATGTTGAGAAAAGATGGGCTATGTCAAATGTTGGCCGGGATAGGGAGCAAGAAACCGCTGATGGCGGTAGAGACGCACACACGGGCTTTGCAAAGCTTTCTGCCTGTCCTCTAGCTACTAGAGCTAAACAGATGGATACCCCATGACCCAGAGATTCCAGATCTAGTAGAGCTGCAACAAAAATGTGTGCACGAGCTCAACAAGCAGCACGTTCTGGAAGGTTCGGAGCAGCTGTGTTCAGAAGTGTCAAATGCGGGACGCTCTCCAAATGCCCATCTACAGTACCACGGATAAATACATTGCGGTATAGTCATAGCATGGAACACCAGCCCACAACGAGAAGGAGCCAATAACTAACTACAGACAAGAATATGGATGCATTTCACCAGCGTGATGTGCAGCACTTGCCAGAGACAAAAAGACTGCCTGGTGTATGTTTTCATTTATGTGAGGTGCAAAAAGAGGCAAAACTCATCCACGTTAGTCGAAGTCAGGGTTATGGGGTGCTGGAGGTAACACGTGGAAGGAGGCGTGAAGGGGGCTTCCGGGTGCTATTTATGTTCGTTCGTTCGTTCTTTCTTTCCTTTTCTTTCCCTTTTTTTTTTTTTTTTTTTTTAGATTTTATTTATTTATTTGACAGACAGACAGAGAGAGAGAGAAGGAACACAAGCAGGGGGAGGGGGGAGGGAGAAGCAGGCTTCCCGCTGAGCAGGGAGCCCGATGTGGGGCTGGATCCCAGGATCCCGGGATCATGACCTGAGCCGAAGGCAGCCGCTTAACCACCTGAGCCACGCAGGCGCCCCTGTGCTCTTTCTTCACTTGCGTACTTGCCACAGGGACTTTGTGAACAGCTATCGAGTTTATGGTATGCACACTGTTTTGCACGAACAGCACATTTCAATACAATGCCTAAAAAAATATACTTCTCCATCTGATGACTTAATGGAGATTAATCTCACCTTGGGTCTGGCTTGCCTTTAATATTTCTCTTGAGACTGGCTCCTTTTTGGTTAGCCAGAGGAGTATGCCAGGCTCAGAGGCTTTCAGTGGGCGGGAGTATCCAGCTTGAATGGAATGGCCCTGCTTTGTTTTCCTTGTGTTTATTTTTACGGTTGCCACCTATATATGGCCATCAATCCTGGTTTTCCATTTATGGTTGTGATATACCGTTTATTTTAAAAATAGCTTTTAGTTGCCAAGAAAAAAAAAAAAGAGATCTGACTTAACATTAAACAAATATTATATAAATAGTTGTACAGGTGGTACTTGGTTAAGGTAACCCTCCTGAGGGTGGAGTTTGTGAAACACTTTTCAAATGGAAAAAGGCAGGGATTAGGGGGAGGGGAGCAAAACCAGTTTCAGCCTGTCCCCATCACTCAACAAGTCCCCACCGCCAGGCATCTTCTCTCAGGCCTAAGCACATACCCCTGACAGAGGACTCATGAGCAATTTCAAGTAAGGAATGCTCCAGAGACGGTGGGCACAGCAGGGACGAGGAGGATAGAGGGCCTGGGTTCACCCAACAAATATTTATCGAGGCTCTGAGTGCCAGGGGCCGTTCTAAGCCCTGCGAGGGCAGTTAGAGAACAAAACGGGGGGTCGGGTCCCTCCACCTCTCCAGGCTTCGGATGGCAGAGAGCCATCTGGGAGCAGCAGCCAGGCTTTCTGGAGAACTCTGAACCTCACAGGGGTTGGGACTTAAAAAGACGGGGTTAGTGGTGGCAGTGGTGTGTAGGGGGAGGGGCCATAAAATGGACTCTTCCCCAGGGAACTAGGAGAAAAGAATTGGGGTCTGGCCATCAGACTCATTCGAGAGCAATGTCGAATATTTTGCATTTGTCAAGTTAGCCTCACTTTGTTCATCTCCACAGTTCTTGGCTAAGAGATCAAGAACTTTAAACAGAGCTGGAAAGAGAATGATTCTCCAAGGGTCCATGAGCAGCTGAATGAATGAGTGAATGAACGTCTCCCCGAGTCCCCTCTGCTGGACGTCATAATGGGGAATGAGAAGTACCGCACAGAGGATTTTTAGAGACAGTATTTTTCTTCTCTTTTCTTTTTAAAATATTTTATTTATTCGACAGAGAGATCACAAGCAGGCAGAGGCAGGCAGAGAGAGAGGGGCAAGTAGACTCCCCACTGAGCAGAGAGCCCGACGCAGGACTCGATCCCAGGGCCCTGAGATCATAAACTGAGCTAAAGGCAGAGGCTTTAACCCACTGAGCCACCCAGGTGCCTCTTTTTACTATGTTTTAATGTGGCTGCTAGAAATTTGAAAATTGACCCTGTGGCTCACATTTGTGCTTTGCATTCGATTTCCACTGGACCTTGTCACACTAGGCACCGTCCCTATGCTGAAGGCACTCAGACCCTAGTGAGTGAGGACAACGGGAACAAAGGCTACCAGGAAGGCACGGGGAGCCAGGGCACACCCAGGAGGAGAGACGACCGTCTCTTTTTAGTTCGGGCAGATCTGCACTCGACACAGCTCTGCGGACTTTCAGAAGTTCAGCTCCGTCTATCCCTCTGCTCAAATATGGACACTGTGTCCCCGCTCTGCTCGCTGAATGAAGCCACATCCACTCACAAGGGGCTTTTCCGCTGGTGCCCCCGCCGCCCCCTGCAAGCTCTCTGCTGGCCAAAGTGGACCTCCTTTCTCCAACCTTCCTTTCCCACTTTGCCGTCCTTGCTATGCCTGCGTTTCCCCGGGTAGATCTCTAAGTTTAGATTTCAGTTCTGATTCCCCAACCTTCTTCACCCGTGACCCCCCTCCTCCGCCAAGCCTCTGACAAACTAGTTGTTGGTTCATCTTACCAAAATCGTCACCCCAAGCACTGTTAATTCCATAAGCCGGAACTTGCCTTCCCCGGGGTGTCTCACACACCTCCAGGACCAGGTGGCCATTTGGTGAGCCGTTGTCGTTGTCGAGGTCCGTCAAATGGCTGCGAGTCCTAAAGTTAGAGCTGGCATGGAGGGCTCTGGGGGGAGGTGTGTGTGGCAGAGGCCTTGGGAAATTAAACCTAGGCTGCAGTCAGCCTAACGGAGCATCTCTGGTCACAAGAATCTCCCTGACAAGGGTCTTTGTTAGGGTCACAACCTAGGGACCTGAGTGGTAATTAAGGCCTGGTCCAGCCTGGAACGTTGGGGGTTGGGGGCAGCAGCAGGGAGAGAAGACTCAGTTTAAATCAAACAGAACACCGAAGGGAGGCCATCCTGGTCCATCTGCATTAACAGATAGAGCCCTAAACGCCCTCCCCCGGGGGGCCTCCACTCACACCTGGCAGTCTGATCTGACCTCTCCCAGACCCCTGAAGCCGGGTGTTCTGGGATCGCGCCTACAGCAAATGCCTCTGGATCCGGGAGAGGGGGCAGCTAAGGGATTACTCTGGGGGAGGTCAGGCAGAGAGAAAGGGCGCAGGTTTCTCGGTGCCCAGAAATTGCATTTCTGGTAATTATATGTTAGCAGATGCTGGCAGAGTTGGGAAACTGCGGTGGTCACGGAGAGCGGCTCTTCAGGCCAGGCTGGTCTAGTGGATGGCAACCTGCTTCTTGGGACCAACTCACTGGTCACGAGAGGTATTTCCCCAAGCAACATGTCGGCACTGAGTGGAACCCCGAGGAAGGAGCGAGATGGTGGGAGTGCGCTGAAACCTACTTGAAGGTCAAGACTCTGTCCTAGGTCCTTTGCAATGCCCCAGCAGTTAGCCTAGTGCCGGCCACATGGGAAAAACTAAGTCCTTCTGAACTGAACTGAAAACAGGAGACAAAAGCACCCACTTTTCTCCACTCCCGCGCCGATCCTATCCAAGCCCCAAGTTACTCGCATTCCCCGGGAGTCAGGGAGCCCGGGGTAGAAGGGTGTGGAGGGACGGAGAGCGGCGGGGGGGCGGGGTGGTGGTACCGGGGACCCACCGAGCCGGGAGGCGCAGGGGGGAGGGTGGGCGAGTGGGCGTGCGCGCATTCACAGGCTGGCGCGCGGGAGTGTCGGGGGAAGGGGGTGGTCTCCAAAAGGGGGAGGGGAGAAGGCAGGGGGCGGGGAGAAGCAGGGCCCTTTAGGACCCGGCTGCGGCTGCGGGGGAGGAGGAAGAAGCGGAGGAGGCGGCTCCCGCGCTCGTAGGGCCGTGCCACCTGCCCGCTCGCTCGCCGCCGTCGCGCTCACCACCGCCAACATGCTGCCGAGACTGGGCGGCCCCGCGCTGCCGCTGCTCCTGCCGCCCTTGCTGCTGCTGCTGCCGCTGCTGCTGAGCGCTGGCAGCGGCGTGCGCGCCGAGGTGCTGTTCCGCTGCCCGCCCTGCACGCCCGAGCGCCTGGCCGCCTGCGGGCCCCCGCCGGCCGCGCCGCCCGCCGCCGCTGTCGCCGCGTCCGGGGTGGCCGGCGACGCCCGCGCGCCCTGTGCGGAGCTGGTCCGCGAGCCGGGCTGCGGCTGCTGCTCCGTGTGCGCGCGGCTGGAGAGCGAGGCGTGCGGCGTCTACACCCCGCGCTGCGCCCAGGGGCTGCGCTGCTATCCCCACCCGGGCTCCGAGCTGCCCCTGCAGGCGCTGGTCCTGGGCGAGGGCACTTGCGAAAAGCGCCGCGACGGCGAGTACGGCGCCAGCCCCGAGCAGGTTGCAGGTAATGCGCACTGGGACAACTAGTTCGGAGAAACTTGGAGGGCAGCGGAGCGCGGGCCGGTGGCCGTTCCATGGGGGAGCGGCGTGCGACCGGAGCTCTGAGACCGCTTTAGCGGAGGAACAGCGGAGTCCTCGACCGGTGGTGCGCGACTGCTTGGGAGGGGGACCCGAAAGTCAGGCCCGGGGAGGGGGAGCTGAAGTTAGAGTGTGCGGGAGAGCCCTGGCTGCTTACCGGTTTGGTCGGGATAAATGGGAAGGGGAGAGGCATCCCGGTTACTGTAGCCTTCCCCGGGTGGACGTACCTCGACTTATATTTTGGAGGGGGGATTTACTGGGGAGGAGGGTGTTGGCCAGATCCGGGGGAGTAAGAACTTGAGGCTTAACTGGGGTACAGCTTGAGTCGGTGACCGCCGACCGAAGGTTCCTGGAAAGGTCCGGGTGGAGGACACTGCTGGGGGGCGGAGGCTGGCGGGTGCCGGTGACTTCGGGGACGTCTGGTGAGAGCGGGGCGCTAGGAGAAGGGCGGAAGCTTGTCGAGGGACCCTTGCGTCTGGGAGGGTAAGGTGGAAAGAAAGGACTTGGTACTTCGTAGGGTGGGTTGCTTAGGGGAGAAATGCAAATGAGCGCGGCTCTCGTTACGCGGAGAACGGAGGAGGCTAGTGCTTCTCTGTTGGGTAGAACAATGAAAGAGGCATTTGGGAGACTCAGCCTAGCAGTTGAGTCAGTGTAACTTAAGCCAGGTCGCCGGCTGCAGTCCCGGGGCGGGGGCAGCCGTGCTGCTCCCTTGAGCATCTGGGCCCCAGGGCGGAAGGCAGGACGATGCCTGGGCGCTGGACCCGGCCGCTCTGACCGCGGGGAGGTGTTACCCCCGTCCTAATCCGGGGGGATCCTCCCCGTCCGGTGGAATGGGGCCCCTGGGAGTCTTTGTAAGGGATCCTCATCTCCCTCCCCACCCCCAAAAGGTTTATTCCCCCACCAGGCAATCAGAATCTCACTTTTGTTTTGGTTTTTGTTTTTAAAAATTACAAAAGCCTCCTGCCCCAGTGGTCTGGAGGAGACTGTAATTATTTTCTTTCTTCTTGGAGACAGTTGGGAAATGTGTCCCCTGCCTGCTGCTGTTGTTTTAAAAACGAAGTTCCTCAAGCTTTAAAAAAAATGAAAGAAAGAAAGAAAGAAAAGGGCTAAGTGAAAACATTCTTGCTGGCTGTAAGCTTCCGTGGTCATACATAGTCATGTGCCCCCCTCCCCCTTGAAGACCCTCTGGCCTCTCCACCCTTCCTCTGCCCAGCTACTGTTTTTTTTTCCCTGTTCTCCTTGGGAATGGAGTTGGGGGTCAGAGTTGAAATCTTTCTTCTATTTCTCTGGCACATTTTGACCTTAAGTGCAGAGCAAGTTAGGGCTTCCTCAGAGGCAGCTAGCAGAAACCCTGAGTCCCTTTCTTCTCCCTCCGCTTGCTTCCCTCCCAGCCCGCCTGGCCTCCAAGTTAACCCTTCCCTCCGGCTTCTCTTAGAAAGTAATAATAAAAGGAAAAGACTTGGCCCTGCCTTCCTCCTCCGCGGCCCCCTTGCACCCGCCTGCCCCCCCAACCCCCCACAAGGGAGGTCCTGTGCTTTTTGAGCTGAACTCTGACAAACTAAACATCTTCCCCAGCAGGGTGAACTTTTCCAAAGGCCTCCGAAGTTCATAGACTCCTTTGGATTTTGATCGTCTTAATAAAGTGCGTGGTACAGGTCCTCCCTCAAGGTTGTACTTTTTTCACCCTTCCTCCTTCTCACTGGCAGTTCTCCTGCTTCCAAGCCCCAGAACAGATGCGGGAGATTCTCCCCATTCACTCCTCCCTAGAGCCCGAAGGGGGGAGTTGTCAGGGGAGCCCCGGGACAATGGGGTGAGTTCATGGGAAGAATGTCACTCTGGATTTTCTGCCTGGTTATGGGACTCCTTTCCGCCAGCTAGCCCCAGCTGCCTCCTCAGTCCTCTCCTCCCAGGGCCCAGACAGACGCCTTCCGCATTTTTCTCTTGTGCTCCAGGCTGGGAAGAGGGGACACTTGGGGTGGGGGTGGGGAGCTAGATGTGGAAGCCGGGTGGGCATCCTGGAAAGAAGTGTCCCAGCGCGGGGTGCTGAGCTGTGAGGAGGGCTGGGCGAAAGGGGGCACTGCAGGGAGAAGCCTGGGCTGGCAGGGGTGCAGGGAAGAGAGGGGCAAGTTTTGAGGGTTCTGTGCAGGAGAGGGTCTTGGGCTGAAGCAGGGGCGTGGCGCTGCCTGGAGAGCCCTGGGGTCCGGGTTGGGTGGCGCGGGGTGCACAGAATGTGGCCCAGAAGAGACCGGAGCCCAGAAAGCTGCCTCCTCCCCCCTCCATCTCCCACCCCCCTTTCTCCCCTCTCTGAAGAACAGCTCTCTCCCATCCCAGACTGCATTCCTCTTTGAGCAGGTTGCTTTTGAGAATTTTAAACATACCCTCTTATTTTGAGGCAGCAAACCCCAGCAGTTCCGGCTTTGCTGTTAGCTCTTTTGTCTTTGTTCCCAGGACTCAGGGGCCCTGTCGCTGACTTCCTGGGGACGGCTGGGATGTAGGGGGTGGGGGTGGGCACCTCTGCGGGTGCCGAGCCTCTATCCCTTGGGGGTGATGGGTTGGGACTGGTTGGTTCAGAGAAACTCCGGAAGTCAGACTACGGGTTGGAATAGGTGAGTGAGCCTGGAAGGAAAATGGGAGTGGGGGGGCGGGGGGGGGACCCTGAGAGCTGGTGAGGTCCGGATGTTAACGGTGTGTGGGCGTGTTTGCTGGTGGAGTGGGCAGAAGTGCCTAGAAATGTCGGGGTAAGAGGAGGAAGTGGGCTCCCTTTCAGAATTCAGGGCCGGCGGGGCGGACTGGCTCCCTCCGAATCTCCCTGCCTCCTTCCCTGCCGTGTACAATGCCTGGGATTATGCCGAGGGGCGGAGCCGCCCGAGTGGCCGTCTGGCCCGCTGCACATATAAACGTGCTATAGAAATGTGCAGTCATTCAAAGTCCCAGGGCAGGCGGGCGGGCGGGCCGGCGGGCGGGTCTGAGGAGCCTTTGCATCTGCAGTTGCTGGGGGAGCAGAAAGGGGGGCAGAGGCGAGCGCTGATTTACAGTGGTTCAGTGCAGCTTCAAAAAAGGGGAGAAAAGCAATGGGACTTCTGGCTCAAAGCGCTGCTTTGCATCTTGTCTTGCATAAATTTGCATACTGAGTTCAAAGTCGTAAAATAGACTTGGGAAATGAGTGGGACCCACTGTCACTGATTGCTAACACCACTACCTTCCGCCACCCTCCCCCCTTCTGGACACAACACCCAGCACTTGCCCCGCTAAGCGGCTCCGCCCGAGTCTGCGAGGCGTGTTGGAAGGAGGAGGTGGGGGGGCTGAGGGCTGCGGGAGGGAGAGGGAGTCCGGTGGTTCCTGAGCCACCGGGCCTAGCGGGGTGTGGCGGCTGTGTGCGCGCTCGGGCCTGGGAGGGAGGTCTGGTCTGGAGGGTGTGGCTCCCCGGGTCTTACCGGTGGAGAGGCTGGCGAGGCTAGCTAGCGGTGTGGGGCTGGCGGCCACCTCCATCCATTGTGCTCATTGTGCTCCGAAGCCTGGAATTTGAGGAAGTCACAGAATCAAGGTTTTTTTTTTTTTTTTTTTTGCCTGTAATCTCCTTACTCACCTTTCACTCTGTCCGCATTGTTCACCGTGATGGTTCGTTCCCCTTGTGTGGCAATAACCATCCCATCCATTCCCTTGACGAGATATTTGAAGAAGCTTTGAAGAAACAAATCCTATGTAACCACGTCAAAGGATCTTGTAAAAACAGGGCTGTGGGATCTCCGAACTGGCACAGGTGGTGGTGTTTAGGGGGAAGAAGAATCTGTGTGTTCGGCACCACTGCATTGGTCTATCTACGCAGTGGTTCTTGAGTTTCCTGGCGGGCAGAGGGAAGAGGGAAGCTTAGACGGTTCTAAGATTTTGCTTACCTTAGCGTGGAACGTTAAACTGAAATTTTTGGGCAAGTCTTTCCTTTGGGTTAGGGGACTACGTGGAAGTTAGGGAGGCATCAGGGAGGAGACACAGCCTGCTGCCATCAAGGCAGCCAACGTGTGTGAAAAAGATGCCTGCAGGTTCCTTGGGAGCAGGAGCATATTTGGTCCCCACTGTCCGGCATTCAAGGATTTCCTCAGAGAGAATCCCTATACCGTAGCCCATTAATCAGGTTAGCTTCTAGTTGGGTCTCACATTAGCTATTCTCTGCCGTAGGAAACTGGGTGCACAGTTGCTAAATTTTGATATAAGGAAGTTCCAAAAATTTCTGGTTCTAGTGAAATGCAAAATAGGACGACAGTTCTTGGTGGGGGGTTGGGGGACACAGCAGGGGCTGCTGAAGGGAATGAAGGAGGAGTAGAAAATATTCAGGCTGTGCCTACATTTGGGTTTGTTGTTGACCCTCCTCACATACTACAACAGGGTACCAGCAACTACAACAACAACATAGGGCTTGGTGATTATTATTATTATTTTCGAAGAGCCTGCAATTTTTGAAGGGACTGCATTACATTTGAATCTGTCCCTTCTTAGTGTTCCCAGTACCCCCTTTCCTTCCCTGCTTAATCCATGCTGCTTTCCTAACCCCCCTCCCCTGGCCCCCATGGCCTCTCCCCCTATGGCTGGGTCTTGAATACCCATTTGGCTGGATGCTAAGTAGGCAGGTAAGTCTTGAGAAATTGCACGGAAGATAGATCTACTCCAGCCTTCCAAAGGACTCCAGGTAGGTGGAGACCACGTAGGTGATGGGGATTGAAATGCTGGAAACAGTTCTAATTCTGGAATGAGGAGGGTGGTTGGTGGAGGTACCAGGGGCTGGGCTTTGTGGGGTGGGGGTGGGAGGCAATGGCCACATCCCCAAGGGGGTTTGTGCTAGGGCCGCTCTCCCTGCATCCGAGGCAGAGAGGAACAAGGTTATGCTTTTAAGTCACCAGGGGAGCTGGTGTTCTGCTTGGCAGGCATTCTGGGCCTTTCTGCTCCTTACTGTCTCTGGCCAGCATTTTCCTGAGATTGGCAGGCAGCTGCCAGGGGTTCGATCGCCTTCCCATCTGTCCTCGTCCTATCATGAATTGGCTTCTTAGCCTGCTTTGTCTCCTGTCTTCCAAGATCCCTGTGAGGGAGAGAGGGAGGCTCTTTACCTTCATGTTGCAGCTGTGGACCCTGAGGCTCAGGGGACGCCTGAGCAGGTAAGTCATGAGCTGAAAGGCTGCTGACCTTCCTTCTGTTCCCCTCCACCCCCATGGTCAAGCGAAGGGGGGGGGCTGTTGGCAGCAAAAGCCTTTGACCCTGTCAGCCCGAAAGTTCGTTGCTGGACACCTGCCATGGACGGGCCAGGTCCAGCTGTTTGCATTCCCTCAACTCCACTGGGAGGCCCCAGTCCTGGGGACTTCAGAGAGGGAGGTGACCAGTGTGCGGCCGTCGGGAGAGACAAACGGGTCCCAGGGTGGGGCGAGCAGTGGTGGGGGGCGGCCGCCTGGCCCGGGCCTTCGTGGGGACCGCGTTCCATTGCAGACCTGACTTCGAGAACCTGAATGCCGATGCTGGTGGGCCTTCCTCAAATACCAGTTTACCTGCTGGTGGAATGGGATGATTGCTTCTCTCCAGCAGGGTGCGCGTGAGGCCAGCTGTGGCGCTGGTGAGTGCCCACGTCGCCGGCCAGCAGGCCGTGTCTCCTCCCTGACGCCCAGTGAGCCGGCCTTTGAAACAAAGGCCACACGGGCTGTGTCGGGCCGGCCGCGCGTCTCCCCGGAGGTTTCAGCGTTGTGCTTCGTGGCCTCGTCGGGGTGTGAAGTTGCCCCGGCTCAAAGCCCAGTTTCCAGCCATCTGCTGGCCACCCAAGGCAAGAGATGTGTACTCCCTGAGCCCGGTTCCTTATCTGTAGATCAACAATGATAGCAGCTCCAGAGAGGGGCGCCTGCGTGCGCCGGGGCTTGCAGGCTTGCTCTGCGCTGGTGAGGGGGCCGGGTTCTGCCTTCACCGGGCCAGCCAACCTCGAGGGACCAGAAGATCCCTGTGCCCACGATTCAGGGTGGGAGGCTCCTTCCTCCAGGGACAGCCTCCTACAGGCACCCTGCTGGGACCCAGGCTTCGGAACCGCAGGGTCGGGTGGAAGGAGCACCTAGAGCACGGGGGCAGGCTGCACAGCGGTGGAGTTGTCGGGGCCTTCGAAGGCCCCGAGGTGCCCGTTTCCTGCTCCAGGAAAATGGGCTCTCACATTTACCCTGTCTGAGGCTCGGGTGCCAGAAAGTTGAATGAGATCCTGGCAAAGACATTGGACGTTCTGTCCAAAAAGTGACGTGTCCTTACTACGCCGTCTGCAGAGCGGACCTCACTCCGGGTTGGGAAGCAGCCTCTGACTTCGAGGGGGTTTGATGGGTTCTCCACAGGAGTGCGGGGTGTGGGGGGTTTTGGGGAGAGTGTTTTCTGGGCACCGAGATTCTTCCCAGTGTCTGATTCCATCTGTGGTCCCAGAATGCCCTGTGAGTGACCGCCTGTCTGGGCGTAATGATGAGGACGTCTGTGCTCTGCAGCCTCTGGCGGAAGGGAGGCCCCAGGAAGCAGAGGAGAGGGGTGCTTGAATCTTCAGGGGTTAGCAGAGGCTTGTGGTGAAACCTAGGGTGGTTGGGACAAAGCAGCATTAGCCACTGGGAATCTGAGATGGCCGGTTCCTAAACTCTGAGGGCCCTCTTGATTGTGGGGAGGGGGGCGTGGAGAGGAGAAGCCCGCTTTACAGATGGGGTAGTCAGTTCAGGGAAACTTGTGGGCTTTCAGGCTCCAGGGTAACTGCCCCCTACCCCCACCTCCACAAGGACTAGAGGGTCTGGGCTATGGATTTTTTTTTTCCTCCTGGAAAATGGACCATCCCCCTGTGCCCCTCCTCCTGGGCCACTCGTGTCCTTTGACAAAGCCAGGGACGATCAGCTCTGGCTCTGCTCCTGTGGCAGTCAGGGCGCAGAGGGAGACCTTGCTCAGAAAGCCGGCTCCCCCGGAAAGAAATAGAGTCGACTGCAGTCAGGAATTGTTCACCCCCCCTTGTTTTTAGTGGGGGGAGGGGGCACTTGGCAGCCCTTGGGGCCCCTTCTGGCTGCCAGCCCCGCATCCCTTCCTGGCTGTTGGGAGGCAGGGCAGGAGTGGAGATTGGGGAGAAGGGGTAGGGGCTGGCTGGCCTCCAGCTGCAGGGTAGGAGAATTGCGCCCCCCCCCTTCAGTTGGCCTGAGCGGAGCAGAGCCCACAGTTCCTAATTAGTGAATGGGTACAGGTGTGTCAGCCTGTGTCTCCTTCAAGGAGCTAAGTGCTGGGAGGCCGGAAGCCAGGGAGGGAGGGCCCCAGAGCCCAGGAAGGCCTCAGCAAGTTGGGGAGGTGGGACTTGGGGAGGCTTAGCGTGCTGAACCCCTGAAAGGAGTCAAGGAGTTAGGGCCTTCTAGCAGGAGGGATCTGAGCTGGATTGTGGGGTGCGGTGAACAAAGGACCCGCCCCAAAGGGTAAAGGATAAAGGTAATTAAAATTGCTTAGACATTGTCCACTTTGACCAGAGTGCCTGTAGGGTTTTTGTTTTGTTTTCCAGCTCCGTTTTAGCCTCAAGGGCAGGAGTCTCCCCATTTGACAGATGAAGAAATTGAGGCCACATTCCGGTTCCAGTGCCGGGGCAGGCGCAGACCGGAGTGGAGTCTGGGTCTCCAGAGGCTCATCCCAGGGCCCCATTCCCTCAGACTCAATGCCTGCAAAGCAGCAGCGAATTATATATATTGCTGCTCTGCTGCTCGGAAAAGCTCCTGTTCCCTGGGAGGTGGTAATTAAGGCATAACTTCTCAAAAATGTTCCTTTTTGCAGCTCTCCTGGAAGTTTCTTTCAGGTCTATTGTCTTGACTTCTGGATGGAGGTGCCAAGTTGCCTCAGGAAGGTGCAGATGCTTTTCGAGAAAGTGCCCGAGGCCAAGATAAAATGAAAATGGCGGTCCCGTCCCCTCGGGGGCCCTTGTCTCTGTGACTGCCTGATAAGGCTGGGTCGTTTCCATAGCAACAGCAGCAGGAGGTGTGGCTTGGTGGAGGAAGGGGGAGACTGGTTGGGATGGGTGCGGGGGATCGGAAAGGCTTTCCAGGGAAGACAAGGTCCCGAGATGAGGAGGGGCCGAAGGTGATAGGGAGCAGAAGGGATAAAGCCTTGGGGCTAAAAGCTGCCAGTGCCGCCAGTGACCAGATGCCCGGTTGGTGAAGAGCTACGAAGTCCAGCAATGTGGATTTGGTGTTGGCTTTGCCACTGACGACGTGACTTTGTGCAGCAAACACTCTGGCTTTTTTTTTTTTTGGTCAAGGTGAGAGGGGATAAGAAATTATCAGCCTCGTGTGATTGCCTGGTGATAAAACGAAGTTCTGTACACAAAACACTTAGCCTAGAAACTGCGATAATCAGATGATGTCATACAGGTTCTCCTTCCTTCTTCCTCTAGTCGCAAACAGGAGGAGAAGGCCCGTTTTTCTGTGTTTTCTAATTTGCCAAGTGTATCAAGAACAGGGACCCAAGGATCCGGTTCAGAGGAATGGCTTCTTCCGTGGGGTGTGGCTTCCCTGGACGGCTGCCCTCGGCTTTGGAAAGTCCAGAATGGGGTTAGCGGTGGAGAGTTTTCACGGCCTTTGGTGCCACGGCCACGCGTTATGGTTCTACCGCTGGTTTAGAGCGTGGCCCGTTTATGTCCCAGAGGTGAGGAATCTCCCTCGAAGCTCTGCGGCTTGTCTCTGGTTCCCTTTGCTGCCTCTGCGCCATGAGAGCACAACCAGGGAAGACCCCAGATGTGATGCCCTATTCTATCAGACACAATTAGTGAACTTTTAGTTGAGGAAAAAGAAAAGCATGGTGACCTATTTAAAGACACTTATTTATATTCAGGACACTTCTTGTGCTGGTTTTGAGAGTGCGGCAGGCAATCCTGGACATCTTTGCAGGTTTTTAGTTTCTGTTTGCGCCCTCCGGGTTCCGTTTGTCGGGCCCGTAAGTCCTGGGAACGGTCTTACCAGGGATGGAGAAGAGGCGGGCGGAAGGCGAGGGTGGGTAGGACCCTTTCTTTATCACTCTGGGAGCTGCCCTGTGGGGTCCTATCCTCGGAATGGAGTGTGGGACCGGTTGTTTGAATGTGGGTCCCGGGAGAGGGAAATGTCTTTTCTCTCTCACCTCCTTGCTTCCTTTGTTGACTGCTTTTTCTCTCTCTTTTTTTTAAAAAAAAACCAAAAAACGCAAACCTCCCGACCACTCTTGCTGCTGTGGGGCCTGGATGATGAGGCCAGAAAAGGGAGAATTAAATAGAATGTGATCCCTTAGGCCAGAGAATGGTGGGATGGTGTTGGGGGAGCCTGCTATCCTGATCCTGGGGTTTGCACACGGACGGAGGGGGTACCGTGTGCGAGAATGTAAAGATGCTTTCGTCTCACTCCTCGGAACGACGGGAGCCAGAGAAGCATTTCATTTTATTTAAAACCTCTTTTTTTTTTTTTTTAAAAAAAAGATCTAGTTGTGTTCTTTTAAGTAATCTCTGGACCCAACGTGGAGCTCAAACTCATAACTCCAAGATTAAGAGTCGTGCAGTCTACCGACTGAGCTGGCCGGAGGCCCCAAGGGAAGCATTTTAAAAAGTTGAATGTTAACTATGAAGAAACTAAGTCAGTAGAGATGTATATAAATCAAATGCAAGTGAACGGGGCAGCTTTTAGCCTTTTGACCAAGGCTTTTGGGAAGCTGGAGGTGAAATGATGAGAGCCCTTTCTGGTGAATAGAGTCACAGAAGGAAGAGAATCAAGTTTGACGGGTCTCTCCTTCCGACTTAGGAGGCACCGTCTTGTTCTTCCAGAAAAGTAAATTGAGCACGCCAAATGTCCTTCCTGCCCTCCTTTCATTTTTTCATACTTTTCTTTAAAGCGCTATGGACGCGAAGCCCAAATTTGCATCTTCAAGAAGCTCCATCCTTTGGAGGAGGAAGGGAAAGCGGAGACCCAGGCTTTTTGCCAGTGCACTCTGGTTAGGGAGCCGTGAGAGAAGCCGAGTCAAATAAAAGAGTGCTTTGCCCAGGGATGGCCCTTCATAGTCTCAGTCCAGTGGCCTTTGGACTCTTGGAAGCCATATTGCCCCTCCTCCTGGAAAGGTTCCTCGTCAATTCCACCCGAGCGAGTCTGCAGTTTTTTCCCATCTGCAATGTGTTACCTGTTCTAGTCCTTCCCGTGAAAGTCTCGAGTGGCTTCCACCCTGGATCACTCCTGTTTCAGTTTAAGGCTCTTACCTCTCTGGGCCTCAGGGAACTGGGGCAGCTGCCTCCCTTCTGTGGGCATGACTGACCCTTGGGCACCTGATCACGCCACTCCTGTGGGCATCTCCGGTGGCCTGTGGGCTGCTCCGGGACGAGCTCGTCCCTGTGGCTCTCCATCCTCTGGCCTGCAGCATCTTGATTCCTTCGTTGTCCTTGACTCTGTGAGTGTCTTCCATTCTCTTTGGGTCTCTCCCTGACTCATTCCCCAGTTCTTCATGCCGCACAGACCTGGCCCGGAGCCCAGGGTCAGTCTCAGGCAGGTGGCCCTG
>CM052810.1:156285732-156484232 GCA_028533885.1 Nasua narica
GGGAGGGAGACACATCAACAAGGCCACTTACCCAGAGAGACAAAGGAACTCAGCTGAAAAATACCAAAGAAGCCTCTTTCTCCCCCATCCACTGCTACCTTCCGCCTGCCTCCCTCCCCCCACCTCCCAGCGTGGCCAGAATTTTCCACCCCAGCCTCGGGGGCCTGTGTTCCTGCACAGGGGGCCATAGTCAGCCATCCAAAGGCTCTGGCTTCGCATCTTCCATTAAAGCTGGTTCACCTGCGTGTTGGTGAGTTTACCGATGAGCCCTGTCTCCCCTATGCGTGCGTGGTCCTTATGAGTGCCTTCCCTTCCCTCCCGTCCTCCCCACGTCCATCCTCCCTCCCTCCATTCCTCCCTCTTCTTCCTTCCCATAAATTCTGTAAAGGTAAAGTGATTTAGGCAAATCCACGCTTGCCCAAGGACTTCCATCAGGTGCAGAGAACTATGATGTTTAGCGACATACAGAATTCATAGGATCAACAAAATCAGGCTTTGGAAGGAATATGCAGGTAGTCAGTATTGCAGAACTTTCTGGTAACTCGTTTTTCCCTAGTGTGTATGGCCATCCTGCAGATCAGATCTCACCCACCCTTGCCCGGTAAGTGAATCTTCCGTTTACCCATTTAAGAAATCGATCACCTGTCTGCACATTTCTTCCGGAGCTTGTTTTTGCGCACGCTGGGCAGATGGTAACGATAAGTCGCAGCCTTCACCGGAGTAGGGTTATCATACAGGTTTTTCATGCTGGAGAAGGGGGAGCGCAGAAAGGTTAGAGGGTTTGGCCAATGTCACGGGTGAAGCAGAAGCGGCAAAGTGGGGAGGCCTCTTGACTCCTGGAGTTCTCTGCCCATTTATTTGACTTTGTTAGCCAGTTGTCCATTGCCATGGATGTTGATGGGAAGATGGGGGTTAGTATTAATTTTTTTGCCCAACATGTGTCAAGATTAAGTGCATTTGGGGAGAAACCAACAAAGCGGAAGCCGCGTGAGTTCTGTGTCCTTCCAGAGTGTAACCGGGAAAACGGCCAGCCTTCCCCTGGCCCATTGCTCGGAATCCATTCTCGCAGGGCCTGGAATGCCGTTACCTGTGGAAGGAGGCGAATCCATAGGAAGGAGGGACAGATTCATGGTTGGCGTTGATCCTCTCTTGGGGGGCCCCCAGCTGTTAGATTTCCAGAGAGGAGGTAGGCTAAAGAGTAGGTGGGAAATACCTAAGTTTCCTTCAGAGTAAGGACAAGAAGAAAGCAGGGAGGCATCGTCATCTGTTGGAAGATGTGGCACGTTCTGGGGGAAAGTTCCCTTTTCTCGTCAGGCCTGTGTAAGGACAGCCTCACTCATACTCTAAGCAAGAAGGAGAAGGGGGTTGCTTTCAGATTTGGGGGGCCTATCTTCCTAAGAGGACTTTAAGGTTTTCTGTAGATCAGGAATTGCCAACTGTCCATTGAAGCGTGGAGGTCAGAGCATCGCACTAGGAGAAAATGTGGTTTCAGGAGAGTAAGAATGCGTCGAACACAAGGGTTTTCATGCACTGAGTCAGTTGTCAGTGCTACGATCCAACAAGATCACGTCAGGGAAAAAAGGCTATGCCAAAATTAAAGTTTAAAACCAGGGTATTAGTGCGTAGTCTGGAATGCAGAATGAAGGTGCAAAGCTCTTTCTCCTGGAGGGAAAGACCAGGCCACCTAGTAAGGCATGGTCACAAGACAACGTCGGGGATCCCAGGCCCATGGGGAAGCCCCTCTGCTGATGGCACAGGGGGGGTGTGTAGCTCCTCTCGGCCAGGTAGTAGTCCTTCTGGGCCTCGGGTTTGCCGTCTCTAAAATGGGGCAGCTCATCCCTTACCTCTCATTGTCCTTGCTTTTCTCAGCTGAGCCCCACTCCAGGTCCATAAGGTTGAGAGGCGTGGCAGGGAGCAGGATGGGAGTTCTCATGCTCTAGGCCCTCTGTGGTCTCCCTCACTCGTCTTTGGAAAAAACTTTACCTTCCATATATAGTCGGCAAACTCCCTGCTTCAGCGGTGAACCATTTCCCGGGGCGTTACACAGCAGAGGACAGCTAATCCTTAGGGGAGGATCTCTGGGGACCGGGGAGGTCCCTATGGGTCATCCCTAAGCCCGAAGCTTTCTCCAGTTGTATGATTTGGGCCGCTAAGAACCATTTCTTAGACTGATCTTTGCACTGTAGCCCACGGAGCTGCATACAGAAGTGGTTGCATAATAAATATTATTCTGAGCCTCACTCTTGGGCAGGGAAAAAAAATGCAACTTGGTATTTTTGTTCTGAGGGCAAATTCCATCTCTAGTTGGAGTTCTCCATTTGGAATGTTTTCCTGCGGACCGCTCCCGTCCCCTATACGGGAATGTATGGGAAGCACTAGGAAATGATGGGATAAGGCGCTTGTGCCCCTGAGTGTCGGGGGGCCATGTGGGTACTTCCCCGAGTGTCGGGGGAGATGGGAGCCTTTGAGAGCTAGCTCTCTGTGCTCCTGCTGTGTGCCTGGCCCCGTGTCCGAGGGCAGCATCTCCAGGGATCTGGCTGTCTGTCCGTGATTCACAGATGAGCGATGGGAACAGCTTAAGCGATGGGTCTGGGACCGCACAGCTAAGTGGAGACCTGGGATTCCTTCGGGCGATGAGACTTAGGAGCCTGAAGTCTTGAGCCTCTCCGGGTGGGAATAGACCAGACAAGGAATCAAGGCTTTCTTCGGCCTGCAAGCTTGTCTGAGCTCCACCCAGTGAGCTCTGTCCGTCCCTTCCCCTGGTCTTGGACTTCAAGGTGGGGAGCGTCAGAATGTGCGTCAGACCCGTGGATTTCTTCATCTTAATGGCATGCGCGTTGGCAGTGTTGGGATCAATAATGGAATGTGACGGAACCTAGCCTGGGATCCAGGTGGCCTCCGTGACGGTGGACAAACTGACCTTTACCTCAGAGAGAGGGGGGCCATCTCAGGATAGGAAGCCAACTCCGTCCTCCCGGGAGCAGACGGCCCCGTTGGGCCCCGTCTTTTGGGGCCCAGCGAGGGCTGCGTTCAGACTGCGGCCCCTGGATGGACGCCTGGGCGTTTGTGGCCCTTCCCCTGTGAAAAAGTGTTAAGTTATATTCGGTGACTGCATCTTAGAACTGGGCATGTATCCGTGTCGTAGATTAAGGCTTAAAAGAAAATTGACCTAAAACCATGTTTTTCCTTTTGATTTTAGAATAGGTCCCCATATTCCCTGGGCCCTTGGGCTCCGGGCCCACTGCGCCTAATGACAAAGCTGCCCTGCCCAGAGCCTGCAGGCCTGATGCCTGTTTACCCGAGCCCATTGCGTTCATCCGACGTGTTTTCAGATGCCTTGTTCTGAAGGCTAAAGGTGGGCCGACCTCTGGGACTCAGTCAGGGGATGCTGTTTTGGCCCCGAGTCCCAGGAGAGCTCAGGGAAGGGGGAACAGGAGCCTGGGAGTCCTCTGGAACCGGAAGGTGGCCTCATGGGCTCCAGCAGTGTGCTGGGGACGGAACCCTGGCGGAGGGTCTTAGCCCAGGGAGGTGAAGGAAGACCGCAGAGCTTGGATCTGCCGTACCAGGGCGGGGTCGCGGTCTTCAGCGCCGGGCTGGGGAACTTTCAGGTCTCTGGATAAAGCTTGACTTCTGAAGGGTGGTTTTCAGTGGGGCCGCTTTCACCCCCCAGGGGCCATTATCTTTGGTTGTCACCACTTCAGGAGCGCTCCTGGCCTCTGGTGGGTAGAGGCCCGGGATTCTGCTTGGCATCCTGCAATGCAAAGGACAACTCGCCAGGGAAGAACTCTCTGGTCCCAGTGTCCATAGTGCTGGGGTCGGGAGACAGGGCGTGAGATGAAAGTGTAGGGTGGGTGGATGCATCTGATCGAACACGGGAGGGTGGGGGACAGAACTGCCATCCAGCTTGGTGGCAAATGCTTCAAATGGGCCAACCCCTGTGGGTGGTGCTCGGGCTTCTGGAACAGGATTTATTCTGTGGTCGGTTTATTTATGGTAAAACCTGGGCTCCCCAATGCCCCTGGGGAAATAGCCATTCTAGAGAGAATTTTCCGGGTTTCAGAGAGCTTATGCATTTAAATATTTCAATTTTTATTTCTCTAAAGGTTAACGATTTTGGATAGACGTCTTTTTTTTTTTTTTTTTTTTACATGATGAATGCTTGGCATGTTAACCCCCTCCCGTTTGTGGACGTCCCAAGGTCCTCGTCATTACCCACTCAACTCTTGTTTTGGGCCACACGATATGGAAGTCCTCGGGGGTCATCTATGCGTGTGGACTTGTTCGTGATGCACTAAATATCCCCCAAGTTCTTATGTTTGTTTTGTATATTTTTTTAGTGTCCTCTTTTTCTCCCTGCCATTTGATATTTCTCGCCACTGTCCACATGCCTTCCTTCTCTCTCCTTTTAATTTTGTTGATTTTATTCTGCGGTGGCCTTGGAAACCGGACGTCCAGAGACCAGGCTCACTGGAGCTGTGCTCCCGCCGACCGGCCGTGTTCTTCCTGTGCCGAGTGTCCCCGCGCCTGGGAGGAAGGCACTTGAGCTTGACGCCGCCGAGATGTACTGACAGCGGTTTTGATGCTCAAGGGGTTCTCTTCCTCTGCTGCCTGGTTCTCGGGTTCCGCGTACTCTCAGCAGTCGTATGACGTGGGAGCTGGGCGCTCTCCCAGTTCAGATAACAGAATGGAAACACGGAGAGGTGGTACGAGCAGGACAAATATAGCTGGCATAAAAGGTCGGGGAGCTGGGCTTTAACCCCAGAATGTCCTATCAGCCAGGGCTCGCTAGTCTGGAGGTCACGTGCTGGCTTTCTAAAGGAATGCCGGAATGCCGCCGCAGCCACGGAGGCCTGGCCCCAGGGGTCAGGGGGCCCGAGCCTGCCGGAGTCTTCTGGAATACGCTCTGTGAAAGCAGGTGTCAGTTCCCCAGGGCACACAAAAGTGCCCCTGCCCCTTCGCCGGCGAGGGAGTGAGTAAACGCCGCAACTTGCAACAACCCAGAGTGGGCATCACGGCCCCCCTTTGACAGGTCAGCCCTTTCTACCGTGAAACGCTGCCCAGGACAGAGCCCATCTGGGCCCACCTCCCTGTGCCCGGACTCAGAGGGGACTACTAGGTCCTAAAGTGCCTCACCTGAAACCCTCGTGTAGAAATATCGTAAGAGCCATTCAGTTATGTTATGGGGGCTGTCAGTTTTTGAAAGCACAAGAAAGGGGAAGAGAAAATGTGCAAAATTTGTTTGGAAACACCCCCTCCACACCTCTAGGTCTTGCTGGCACCCGCTGGGGGGGCGGCTCAAGGCCGTCGGTTCTGAGGCCTGGTTGGCTCTCCTGTGTCTGCAGGGGGCTGTTTGAGGTCCGGGCCTCCCCTGGCTGGAGCGACCCGAGCCCGCGTGAGCCTGTGGTAGCTGGGGGCTGCTCTCAGGCCTCCCCCCCCCACCCCCGCCCCGCCTGAGCTGTGCACCCTGCAGGAGCCTCTCCCTGTTGTTGGGGGACTGGTGGCTTAGGAAGGCGGGAGGAAACTTAACAGGTGTTCCTTGGACAAGCATCCGGTGAGGCTCTGGGGTTTGTGGTAAACGGAAAGTAGAGTCGAGCCAGTTTCTGTTCTCGGGGCTCTCTGGAATGCGGCCGGCGGTGACGTGCGGGGACAGACACGGGAACGAGTCGGGGCCGCTGCGGGGCGTGCTTGAGCGGCCGTGGGCCTGAGGCCTTGGGGCACACGAGAAGTGGGGGGGTGGGCAAATGAGTGATAGCAGGGGTGTCAGAAGCCGCGGGTTCTGGCGGCGGCTCTTCCCCCTTCTCACTCTCTCATTGGACGTGGCCTGGCTCGGGATCTCTGGCATTAGTTTGAAAAACGGACCCGACAGATGATGAAGACCTTAACCTGGAGGTTCTGGCGGGTGCGTCTGGGAGGTCTTCCTAGGAGAGGATGATGGCTCCAGAAGGACTTAAGGCCATTCCGTGGTGAGAGCTGTGCAGACGCGTCCCTCCTTCCGTGCTCCTCTGCGCCGCTCCGGAGGGAGGCAGGACCGACCAGGCCTCCCCGGCGTTTTGCTGGAGTCGGTGGGCCTGTGTTCCAGGGCCAGATTCGCGGTCTCCGTCTCGGTCTCTGTGTGCCGTGACTTGCGCCTCTGTCAAAGTTGGGGTGACGCCCCCCTCAGAGTCGTTGCAAAACTGAAATGGATAGTCTGTAAGTTGCTTAGCACAGTCGCGTGGCTATCAGTCGTCCACATCTTCAGGGGTTCGGACCGGCCCTGGGGGCCCTGCCATCCTGGGAGCAGCACCTAGAGTTCTGCTCCCTTCCTTTCTCTGCAGACAACGGTGACGAGCACTCCGAAGGAGGTCTGGTTGAGAACCACGTGGACGGGACCATGAACCTGTTGGGCGGTGGAGGCGGTGCCGGTCGGAAGCCCCTCAAGTCAGGCATGAAGGAGCTGGCCGTGTTCCGGGAGAAGGTCACCGAGCAGCACCGGCAGATGGGCAAGGGGGGCAAGCATCACCTTGGTCTGGATGAGCCCAAGAAGCTGCGGCCGCCGCCTGCCAGGGTCAGAGGGGCTGGGTCTGCTCGGAGGGGTGGGAGGTCTCGCCGTGGAGGAGGGCATCCGTAACATCCGCGTCCTGTGTTGCCCGAAGCCAAAGCACTTTCCTTTCTGGTTCTCCCACTAGCGTATTCAGGGACCTTCAGGCCGACCAGTGTCTCTTTTGGGGACCTCAGTATCTTTGGCTGTGAAAGAGACTGGGTATATGGTTTCTTGAAGTCTCTTCCTTCTGAAACCCCCACATTTCTGCTTGGCCTCAGGGCATAGGCAAGGAAACGGATGCTAGAGATGAACTTGCTCGAGCTTGCTGGGATGTGTTCCTCTCACTCGGTTACTCAGTTGCCCTCCTTCCTCTCTCCAGCTCAGCTCCCTTGTCTTGGGTCTTGGTCCTGGTTGGGTTAATGGGAAGGAATGGAGGCTGGCCCACTGGGTCGGGGTAGAGATCCTCTAGAGAGAGCCACTTGAATTCACTTTTCCAAGGAGGTCCCATTTTGGCCCCCGAAAGCCATTGACACAGAATGAAAGACGGGTGAAAACGCTTATCCATGTGACTTTTCTTAGAGGCTGGGGTGGGACACCATGACCTATTAGGGACATTGCTGTCAGAAGTCCCTGGCTGGTTGCACCAACTAGCTGTGTGGTGTGGGAACTTCCCTTCCCTGTGCAGGAGCTGCTTTCTGAGGTGGTTCTCAGGCCAGTGTTCTGCGAGCTCGCCCTCGCTCCGAGCATCCTCTTTACCCATCTGTGCTTGTCTGTGTCCCCAGACCCCCTGCCAGCAGGAACTGGACCAGGTCCTGGAGCGGATCTCCACCATGCACCTTCCAGATGAGCGGGGCCCTCTGGAGCACCTCTACTCCTTACACATCCCCAACTGTGACAAGCACGGCCTGTATAACCTCAAACAGGTGAGAGAGGATGTCCTTGGCCCCCGAGCCCCAGCTGTGCCTTGCTTCTGCCGGAGGCCGCCTCTTCTTACCCAGCTTCCCGCCGTCAGCCCTTGGTGTCCAGGTTGGGCGGGAGCCCCTGGGAGAAGTGACGTGGGGTCACACTAATGCTTCTCGGTGTTTTATTGAGCCTTAGAATCACCTGGCCGTGATTCCTGGGCCTGACATTCCAGAAGGTTGGGTGGTAACCAGGAGTTTGCATTTCTAACAAACTCCCAGGGGTTGCTGATGATCCCTGGACCACACTTCCCGAATCACTGATTTAAACCATCGACAAGTTGCCTCTGCTGCCCACGGCGGGGGGGTGGGGGGGGGTGTCACACGTCCCTACCTCCCTCAGCCCAGGCAGGCATCTTGCCCCTTGGAAATATCAGTCTAGTGTTTGTACACCTGCCCTCCAAATGTAAGCCGAGTACTGCATTTGGAGCTCAAAAGAAATAGTGATCTCTTCTAATGAAAAACAGGCTGTGTCCTGTCCCTTACCCGTAACTAAAGGGATTTTCCATGGTTACTAGTTTATGGATAAGAGCAGGGACCCTGGGTCAGGAATGGCTGGGTTCCCCATCTCAGCTATGCCTCTTACTAGCTGTGTGACATTGGGCAAGTTACTTAACCTCTCTGTGCTTCCTTCTGATCATCTATAAAGTGGTGGGTGGAGTAACGGTCTCTGATTCACAAGGTGGTTGTGCTAGATACGCATATGCGAGATAAAAACGGTAGGGGGCGCTGGGCTGGCTCAGTGGGAAGAGCATGCAACTCTGGCTCTCAGGGTTGTGAGTTCGAGCTCCATGTTGGGCATAGACCTTACATACATATGTACACAAACAAACTAACTTAAAAAATAGAAGCTAGAGGGGCGTCTGGGGGGCTCAGTGGGTTAAAGCCTCTGCCTTCGGCTCAGGTCATGATCTCAGGGTCCTGGGATCGAGCCCCACATCGGGCTCTGTGCTCAGCAGGGAGCCTGCTTCCCCCTCTCCCTCTGCCAGAGTCTCTGCCTACTTGTGATCTCTCTCTCTCTGTTAAATGAATAAATAAAATCCTAAAAAATAAATAAATAAAAGCTAGAAACTGAATGAGCAACGTGTAGACAGCTCCCACGGTGCACGGCCCACATGCGGGCCTGTGCTAGTGTTGATTTACATGCGTTTTTCACTTCACACTATAACCAAATACTGGCCTGCTGGGCCCCCCTGCGAGACGGGACCTCCCTACAGGTGGGCACTGGGTTTTTTCAACTTGGGGCATCCCCCAGCACCTTGCTAACTGGAGCGTGGTCCGTGGGCCCCCGGCCCCCGTGTCACGTAGGAGCTTGTTAGCCAGGCGGAGTTTCAGGCCCTGCTCCAGACCTACTGAAGGCGAATCTGCATTTTAGCGAGGTCCCTGGTGCACGGTCGAGGTTGCTTAAGCGCCAGCCTGCAGAGCTGCTCAGCAGAACTCAGGCTGCAGGAAGGGAAGGAGAGCTGCGGGCTTCAGGGCTGGTCCTGCACCTCCTTCTCTTCTCTCTCCCCAGTGCAAGATGTCTCTGAACGGGCAGCGTGGGGAGTGCTGGTGTGTGAACCCCAACACTGGGAAGCTGATCCAGGGAGCCCCTACCATCCGGGGGGACCCCGAGTGTCATCTCTTCTACAATGAGCAGCAGGAGGCCCGTGGGGTCCACAGCCAGCGGATGCAGTGACCCCCAGCCAGCCGGTGCTGGGCGCCCCCTGCCCCCACCACCTCTCCAAACACTGGCAGAGAGAGGATAGTCTTGCGTGGTGGGTGGGGACGGTTTTCCAGGAGTGTTGACACATGTATTTATATTTGGAAAGAGACCAGCACCGAGCCCGGCACACCCCCGCCTTCCCACTCCCCAGCGGGAGCTGTCTGCACCCTCGCCTTCTCCTGTCCCTGCTGGGGAGGAAGGGTGCTTGCAGTGGCCAAGCTGGGGGAAAGGCTTGGGAGGGGGGGAGAAGAAATTTTTATTTTTGAACCCCCATGTTTCTTTTGCTTAAGATTAAAGGAAGGAAAAATAAAGTGTGTGTCTTTTGCCTGAGTCTTTGGGGCTTCCCTGGGAAAGAGATCCTCGGGCCCACCCAGCTCGTCTGTCCAGCTCCGTCCCCGACTCCTGGGGGCAACGCCTGGGAAGGGGACAGACACAGCTTTGGTTGGGTTGGGAATGAGAAGGATGGGTCAGGAAGAAGGGGAATGGGCTCCCTCAAGTGGCCTTGGCCTAGGGAAACTTAAAGCCCCCAGTCCAGGTGGAATCCTCTAGTAAAACCACAGGAATCTGCTGTCTCCCCCTGGACTCCCAGCTGAATGAAGCTCGGGCCCCCTGGCTGCCCCTGGGTGGGCAGGGAGGGAGGCGAGGTGGATCGAGTGCCTTTCTCTCAAGTTCAGGTGGATTGCAGAGGGAGATAGAACAGGGAGACACTGGAGGTGCCTGGAGCCTAAAATAAGGAGAGGTCCCTTCTGTGTTGGGGGAGGGGGGCAGGGGCGGGACAGTCCCCAGGTCCTCAAGGAAAGGGAGCAGGGTTGGCATGGTCCAGCGTGTTCAGGAAAGTGCTTCCTCTGAGAATTCAGGTGCTGCTTTCCAAAGGCCCAAGTAACTGGCTTCTAGAATAACAATGTTAACAAAGACAGGGACTTTGCAGATGCAGACCCTATTTCTTTTTTTTTTTCCCCCAAATATGTTTATTTTTTCAGTGTTACAAGATTGATTGTTCATGCACCACACCCAGTGCTCCATGCAATACGTGCCCTTCTCGATACCCACCACCAGGCTCTCCCAACCCCCCACCTCCGCCCCTCCAAACCCCTCAGTTTGTTGCTCAAGAGTCCACAGTCTCTCCTGGTTCATCACCCCCTCCGATTTCCCCCCATTCACCCTTCCCTTCCTTCTCACAATGCCCTCCATGATTTTCCTTATGCTCCACACGTAAGTGAGACCATAAGATAACTGACTCTCTCCGCTTGACTTATTTCACTCCGCATAATCTCTTCCAGTCCTGTCCATGTTGATACAAAAGTTGGATATTCATCCTTTCTGATGGAGGCATAATATTCCATTGTATACATGTACCACATCTTCCTTATCCACTCATCTGTTGAAGGGCATTTTGGTTCTTTCCACAGTTTGGCTATTGTGGCCATTGCGGCTATGAACATTGGGGCACATGTGGCCCTTCTTTGTACTGCATCTGCTTCTTTGGGGTAAATACCCAGTAGTGCAATTGCAGGGTCATAGGGCAGCTCTATTTTTAATTTCTTGAGGAATCTCCACACTGCAGACCCTATTTCTGAAGCAAAATACTATGTGAGCGCTCTACCCACTGTGTTCTGGGGGCCCCTAACCGGCGAATTGCAAGGGGCTCCCTGACTTTGCAGTGGGCCACAGGGAAAGGATGCTCTGCTCCCTCCCCTCCCTAGCATGGGTCCCTGAGCCCCACTCTCTCGGTAGCCCCTCTTCTGTCTGGAGTCCGACCCTTTCGATGCCAGGGAGGTGAAGGAAGGTGGTTCTGCCCCACTCATCCCTCCTGACCTTCCTTCTAGAAACAAGGGAAGAGGCAGAGGGACACTTTGGGGCCCTCATGGGGGGTGGGGTAGGAGCTTCTCCCCTTAGAAGAAGACCAGGTCCCCCGAAGCAAACCTAGTGGGAGTGCTCTAGGTTGCCCTAGGACAAGGCCAAGGCCAGCAGGCCATTTGGTCTGCTGCTCGAGTTAATTCATTTAGTCCTCATGAATCCATAAATGAGGCACTATAAGCTTTACTTTATAGATGAAGAAAGAAAATCCCTAGAAGTTCCCAACTTCCATGGCTCAGGTTGGGACCCCTAACTCCAGAGTGTAGGTGCTGCTCAGCCCTGAGTTACGCTGCCCTTTCTGGGCAGAAGCAAGGCGGGCTCCCTGGAGAGAGCCTAGGGCACTCTGGACGTGGGTTGCATCTGCACCCTGTGGGTCAGCCATCCTTCCCTGAGGTCTGATTCTCCTTCATCCACGGGGGAGGGTGCTTCTGCCACCCTCTCCACGCCCCTCAGCTATAGCCCGGAGCTGGTGGCTCCTGTCCCGGGGCAGGGCAGCGTTTCTCCATCTTGCCTAACATCGGAGTCAACTGGGGCCCTTAAAATACTCATGTCGGCGCCCCGCCATCAGACAGTCCGATCTGATGGGCCTGGAGTGGAGCCCAGGTACGTTTTTTTGTTTGTTCGTTTGTTTCTTTTCAGGTTCCCAGGTGATTCTCATGCGGACAAGATCCTGGGCAAGAAGAAATGCTGGAGTCAGGACGCCTGGGTTTGAATCCTGTCCCACGCTGGGCCATGGCCCTGGGGCTAGATCGCTCGCCTTATCCGAGACTCAGTTTTCCTCATCTGTCTAATGGGCATGATCTCAGCCTCCAGTAGCAGGGTGATATCAACGGGAGACCGTGCTCTGAGAACTAGAGGACCTTATAAAATGGGAGGGATTATCGCGGGGCTGTTGCCAGAGCAAGAACCGTACCAGCCCCCATGCCCCAAGGTTGCCGACTCGGGTCATCTCGGTAATATTTTTGCAGAGTGCTTCTGAGCACGTCACAACCTCCCTGCCCGTTTCCATGTTGCTTGCCCAGAGCCTCCCTGTCCTCTACGTCCTCTGAAAAGGAGGATTCTATGGGCGCACCAGCAGGATTGCTGCTGTGGTTCCAGCTACAGGAACCCCACTGGCTGATGGATAGTATGCCCTAGAAACCTTTGCTGAGGGAAAACATCATTGCATCCAAGTGGGAAGGTGGCTGGGCAGGGATCTCAAGGCTGTCAGGTCAGCTGGGGCCTTCCGGAACGACGCACACTGGGGCTATACTGCCACCGTGGGGCAGCACGGGAAACTGCAGCTGACTTGATGCTGGACCTTGGAGGGTCGTTTTGCTTAAGCCGCGGTCCCAGGAGTCCCATTGTGGGTGCTTGTTAAACTTGCAGAAGCAGGGGACCCGACGTCGCAGACCGCCTGAGCTAGAAGTTTGGGAGGGCATCTGGAACTCTGCATTGAAGCATGCCCTCTGGGCAATTCTAAGGCGTAGAATCACCCAGTTTCTCGCTGACCCAATTGTAGAATTCAGAGCCCCTTGTTCAGAAATTATTAAGAATTCCAAGACAACGATAGCAGAGCATTGAGCCCGGCACAGGCCCTGCGTGACCGCACGGGGCTGCGTGCCTGGGAAGCTGGCCCCGTTCTTAAGTCCTCTGAATCTGGAGGGCCACCGCTCGCAGGGACCACGGGTGTTGGATTCATTTTGAGTCATGGCCCCAGCGGTAGGTGAGAGTATTCGCCTGCAAGTGGGGGTGGTCTCTGAACAGAGTTTGGACTCTACTACTTATGACTTAGGTGATTTTGGACACATACCTAACCTCTGAGCCTCGTTTCCTTCGTCTTTAAGGATGGCGATCGTTTCTACCTGGAAGACTTGCTTTGACAATACAGAGTCACTTCTGTGCTGCGGTAAGTGCGGTCTCCATGGAGTTAGTCCTGCCTCCCAGGTTCCGCGTTCTGGTTTTGGGGATGTGGAGATGAAGTAGATTTGGTCCCCATCCTGTAGGGCTGACACCGTAGTGGGCTGAAACAGCCACGGAAATCCTCCCTGACCAGGGGACGGAGGCGTGCCCAGGGGCCCTTAGGAGGAATATCCGCACAGATATTGTCCCGCAGGGGTACCAAGACAGTTGTAGGGGGGAAGCAGGAACACAGGGGAAGATTTGGGTGTGTGTGTGTGTGTGTGTCGGGGGAGGTAGGTTTCAGGCTGAGAGAGCACGAGCCACACGTAGGCTTGAGGGTCCCTGTGATACGGGGAGGGTGTGCATAGGGGAGCAGCTGGAGAAGAAGCCAGAGGAGAGCGCATCGGGAAGGACTTTGGGGGTCTTGCTGAGGGATTTCAGCTTTGGACTGAAAGGAAAGCACGTAAGCAGAGGATGGGCGTGACCGGATCTGTGTTTTAGAAAGTGAACCCTGCTGTGCTATGGCAAGGAGGACCTGGCAGTGGGCGAGAGGTCCTGGCAGGAAGGAATGGCAGTGATCCAGGTGACAAGGGAGTTCGGACTAGGCAGGGGAAGTGGGGGGCAAGGTCAGATGGAGAGTTTTCAATGTGGTAGCTGATTCCTGGGACCTGGGGACTTGCTGGACGCAGGAGGTAAATGCGGGGTCAGCAATGACGCCAGGGGTCAGGCTGCAGCGGCTGGGTGGATGCTGGTACCATTCTCTGGGATCGCAACCAGAAGGGGGGGAGGGATATGGGAAGAGAAGAGGGGAGAGTTTAGGAGGAGAAGGGATGAGTTCACATGTTGTTCTTGTTCTTGAACTTGTAATTTGTAAGGTGTAAGATAAAACAAGATAGGCAAGGTACCTGAGCCTACAGGATGAGTTCAGTTTTGGGCACACTGAACTGGAGCTGCCTGGGGGACACTGGGTGGGGAAGACGCACTTGACTTTCCCATCACACTCATGCTGACATCCCGGTTCATGAACAAGACCCATCGGTTCTCTCCTCTTCACTCCTTCTCTGTCACCCCCACAGCAGGAGAGGGCAGTTGTTGGAGAAGGGCAAGAACAAGAGGTGGGAAGGGCTGTCCTTTGGAAACAGCGAAGACGGGTTCACAGTCGTGGTTTTGTGGCTAACTGCATAGGGGTTTGGGTGGGGAGGTGGGACGTTCTCACATTTTAGCTTGCTTTTCTCTGATCAGGAGAAGGCAGTATGGGGAGAAGCATGAAAGGGTGCTGTAGACGTGAGGGGATGAGGGATCGAGACAACTCCAGCAGGCTCCCCAGGAGGGATTTGGAGCTTGAGGGCTCCGCGATGGTGTCAGCCCACACCGTGCTGGGACTTTCTCCATCAGGGCTCAGCAGGTCTGCGCGGGAGTGCCAGCACCGGCTGGTGAGGCTTCGGAGTTGAGGTGCTGCAGGGCGGGAGAGACCAGACAGGCGGAGGTAAGAGTGGAGCCCTGGGTCTTGTTTCCTTAGGGAAGCAGGCAAAGCCAGAAAGGCTTGATGGGTTGGAAAGTAGAATGGGGAGACCAAAGACTCATTCTGCCATCCGTAAAATGGTGACATTGCAGCGCCCGTCTGGCTTCTTGCCGTAATATAGACTGTGATCAGAGTGGGAGAGGGGGGCGTTCACACTCTCCATGGGGAGCACGGAGGCTCAGCGTGTGGCTTCTGAGCTTTGAGGGGATGGAGGCGACACTGGTGAAGGAAGTCAAGAGCGTAATGAGCAGTGTCTCTGGAACCTGGCCTCGGACCAGACTGACATGCTGGGTGGGGGTGGGGGGGCGGTGGCATATGGACAGCCTGCAGGTGCCTGCCCCATCCTCCTGGGTCGGCAAGACCCCGTGAGTGTCTGGTCACCGGGGTGCTGTGTGGGTTGGCCCCGAGTTATGTGGGGCGGGGAGCTGGAACCCTAAACGACCTGTGGGGGAGCAGGGAGTCCGCGGACGAGGGCTGTCGGGGCAGAGAGGAGGCCCACGGGCAGCAGAGGCGCATGGCAGAGTGGGCCCGGCTGAGGGGCCCGAAGGGAGGAGCAGTGCCGAGAAGACGCCTGGTTCACCCCCGCCGGCGGCATGGGGATGACAGGAGTGAGAGGCTGGGGGACAGCCCCGGGGCAGGCGGTGCCAGGTGGCTGGACCGGAATAGCCTTCTTGAACGCTGCTCTTCCTGAGCCCCCGCATCAACCCCCCTGTAAAGGGAAGTGGGAAGCCTCTGGGTCCTTCTCTGTACCTCCTGGTGCAAGGTCAAGGGCCCGCTCCGTCTGTCTTTGCCTTTACTGCTGGGTGCTGGCTGAACGACGGCATGGCTGAAGGGTCTCAGGGAAGAGTTTTGGTGACCCCTCAGAAGGACACAGGCCCAGTGACAGGCCAGCCCCTTCCCAGGCTGGGCTGCTCCCACTTCCTCCACGGGCCACGTGCCTTGGATGGGGCGAGGTACCGGAGTTTGGGCTGGCCAGAATGGGGATGCCCCCAACTCTGTCTCCGTGCTGGGCCCGAGGACGGGGAGGCCCTGTGGGGTGCCGTCGGGCGGGGGAGGCATAAAGGGCACTGCGCTGCCGTGCACCCCACACGTGAAGGGGGCCTGTGGAGATTGGAAAGAAGGCGCCCAGGAGGAAGGAAAGGCAGAACGTAGGACAATGGCTGGAAGGTGAAAGTCAGAGTCACTAAATGTTTATAGCTTTCTTCCTCACTGGACAGAGACAGCCGGGGGCTGGATTCACACTGGCCAGAGGTTCCCGGGAGTTAAGAGCTTAGGAGGCACTAGAAGAAGCCACTGAGGCACATTCGAGGCATGCCTTCCTGAAAATCCTCTCCAAGGGGAAGAGACCCATCATGGGCTGAAGGGTAGATTAGGGCCACTTTACTGAATAGCAGGGGCTAGGATTCAGGCGGGAGGATGATAGAGGAAGCAGTCCCTGAGCGTGTGTTGGCCCCTTGCTGCCCTAAGCGTGCCGTGTACGTTAACTCACTGTAATATTTTGAACGCACGGAGAAGGGGGCACCCGGGTTTATATGGGAGGCCGGGTCTGGGGGTTCCCCTTGGCCTTGCCTCTGCCTGGTCTGTTCTCCTTGTCCCTCTGGAGTGTGGCCTAAGTGGACCCCCGTGTGCCTCTCACCCTTCACCTGCCTTCCCTGGGCCCTCGGAGGACGCTGACGCAGGCTAACTGAATGCATAACTTTATTAAATAAATGCTTTGTCACGACAAAAGACAAAGATCAAGGAGTAACATAAATTATAAGTTGAATAAATAGTATACAGCAATCTTCACTTTTTTAATAAAACGTGAGATCCTCTGGCTTTTTTTTTTTTTTTTTATTTCCTCAGGTACAAAATGCTAGACAGGAGGCGGGCCCCTCTGCATTCAGGTGATTTTTTTTTTTCCGCTTTTTTTTTTTTTTTCCCCCACAAACTGGTTTTATTTGTCAATTTATTTTTTCATCCTTTTCACCAGTAAAGATTATGAGCATTTATTTAAAAAAAAAAGTCAAAAACAAAACAAAGGAAGAGAGAATAGAGCTATGATATGTATGTACGTAAGACTACAGAGGGCTACAGTAATATGTGTGGTGGTTATTGCTGTCTTCAAAAAAGCAAAAAAAACCGGTAGGCAACTCGGAATCTGAAGGAATCTTGTCTGACAACTGTCTATCCGTGTGGGCTACTGTGTGGTGGTGGCGGCGGGCGGTGGTGGCAGATTTGGGATTGGGATTCGGGCTGGCGGCGGCTGGGGACCAGAGAAGTTGGGGGAGGGGACGTTGCAGGGGGCGGACCCTCCCCACCGCCCCTTTCCCCATCCAGAGAGAGCAGTTAGAGAAGGCAAGTCGGTGAGAATGGCTAAACGATAACTCCGTTAGAAAACCAAGAAAGGATGTTTATAAAAAGAATCCAAAACCTAGGAGAAAAAAAAAAAAAGTGGAGAAAAGTGCAAAAGTCTTGCACTTTAGTGGTTTTAAAAATAAAGACAGTACATCGCCCAGGGGGCTGGCTGGCAAGTCCCCACCCCCTTAGCCACCACTTCTCAAAACTTAGCCTCCTTTCTCCAAAAAGGTCCTCTTTGAGCCCAAGGCATGCTTCTCCTTGGCCCATGTCCCTCTGAAGTTCCCACCTGCACTGCAGCGCCCTGGGAGGGGGCGGGAGCTGAACAGATGGGAGGGGGGCAGCCCCGGGCCCCCCAGAGAGGGGGTGCTAGGTGGTGGGCGAGCCGAGGGGGGGCCCACCTCCTCAGGGGTGGCTGACCCTGCAGGATTACCGTGGAGACCACTGAGACGGTGATGGGAAAATGGGGGAGGAGACAGGAGGTAGACCACACGGGGCCTCCTGGGCCTCCCGTCCTCCCCTTTTGGGGTGAAGGGGTTTGAATGTCTCCAGGCCTGTCTTTCCAGGCCTGGCTGTCTGAGAAACTTTAGAGTCTCTTCTGTCCCGGATGCCCTGCTCTGCCCAGGTGGGTAGGGCAGCTCTGGGGGAAGGAGGATCAGTCCTGGCGAGGCCCCCCTCAATCACCTGACAGCAGTGGGAACCGCAGGAATCATCTCCCTGCTAGAGAGAGGCAGGAGTCAAAGGGGGATGGGAAGAGGCCTACTGTTGGGTGGATGGGGCAACATTTAGTCCTGAGGCCACAGAAAACTCCAGAGCCCAAGGCCTGGAGAAGACCCTTGCTCAGGATCCCAGCTCTCAGCGCTTCCCACCAGCCTCCTCTCCTGCTCTGCCCCGGGGACGCTCGCTCCATCTTCCTCCACGACTCCCTCCCCAGGCCAGGCCTCCCTCTTGGGAGGTTAGTCTCACCCATCATGATGGTCCAGCGTCCTCTAGGCCGTGGCCAGCTGAGCAGCCATTGCAAGTGCTGGACTCAGGTCTGGGGGAGTCAGCATGAACCTTGGAAACCGGAAGACACTGGTGGACTTAAATCAGGCCACACTCTTCCCCACCTCGTGGCTGACGGCAAAGGGCTGAAGGGAGGGGGCAGACACCCACTCAGAGTCCAGTAAATAGCAGGGGGGAAGGAGGGAGTCCCTTCCTCTCAGGAACAGGTCCAGGTCTTGGGAAGGGTGTGGGGTGGGGTATGCGATTCCTGGCTCAGTCTTTTCTTAGGGGGAATGGCACCCCAGTATCCACTTGGCAGATCGCAATTACAGGAGGGCTCGAGATCCACAGAAAGAACGGGCAAACAGAAAAATGACGTGGGAAAGGTTTACAATACTGGCCTAAGACACAGAAATGTGAGTCGGGGGCTTGGGGCGAGTCGTCCAGAGAGATGCGGCACATGGACGCAGCAGGTCGAGTAAGTCCTCGCGGCTGCCGGCCCCGTTGGGCCCTTTGTCCTATGACAATCGACCATCTCTCTTGTCCCAGCCAACTGTCCTGTCCGGGGAGCGGGGGCAGGAGATCTCCCCACCCCCAAGTTCCAGAGCTGCAAGTTTCCCACCAGCTGAAATCTATTGGCTTCTCCGCTGTCCCTCCTCATGGCCCCGAGTTCGGTGTTGCAGGGGTCTCCACGGCGTCACGCCGACAGCAAAGAGCAGAGAGAGCTGTGTTCACAGCGAGGAGGGGTCTCCTTTGCCAGTGTCCGAGCCCCCTCCCCTGGCAGCCTAGCTCCAGCCTCTGAGGATAGCGCTGCGGCTGCCCATTTGTTGAGGAAGTCAGCGGGAACAGGAATTTTCTTGGTTCAGGATCTGGCTGTCCAATGCCAGCACCCTTGAGGCCTCCATTTGTTCTGGGCCTTTCTTCCATCCTCCACCCCAGGGAGCAAGCCTGCACTGGCCTGGGGGGATGAAGAGCTTGAAAGGCTCTGGCCTCAGTCCTTCATTACAGGGAGAAGGTGGCCACCTGAGCACATGGTCTTATCGCTCCAAAGGCACAGCTGGCCTGTGTCGATCCTAGCTCTTGTCCAGTGGCGAGGTTCTAGAAGCCACCTAATGTTACCCTCCTTCCCTGGCTCCCAGGCCTGGAGTCAGCTCATTTCTCTCTGAGAAACTGCACCCCACTCTCCTCTTTCTGTCCTCTGGAATCCTAAAGGGCTTAGAGGGTGGGGACCCAGGAGGTTGCGCTTGGCTTTGTCCCCCCTTCTGTTGCTTTGCCCCAAAGCTAGAATGGGGCAGCCCCCCACTCTGTCCCTCCAGTGCCATCACTCCGCTCCTTCTACTCAGGTCTGCACGATCGCTTTTACCATTTCCCTGTATTTAAACCCGTTCGCTTCCACCCCGCTTGCCGTCATCTCTCATTTCAGGCTCTCTCCTGCTCTGTCAGCTTCAAAATGCGGGTTCTGCCCGGTTGAAAGGAAAAGGCTGGGCAGGACCCCTGGGTCAAACTTGGACCTGATGCACTCCTTTGGTGCAGGGCCCAGACTCGGTGACTTCCGGAGGGTCTAAAGGCTAACTTGAGAGGGGCTGGGGCTGCGGGGGCCGCCCTATGGAGAGCCCTCATCTACCTGGCTGGGTGCTTCCCATTGGCACATCGTGGGAGTCCAACACTGTGGCCCGCCGAGGGCTCATGTCTGCCGCTCCTGGGAGGCTGGCAAAACGGCAGTTATGGGGTGTGTTAGAAGAATATGGGTTTTCTTGGTTTTCCCAGAATGAGGAAGCTCCTCAGAGCCCCCCAAGGAACTACTTTGAAAAGTTAATGCAAACCTTTGAAAAAAAGGAAGGAAGAAAGCAAAAAAGAAAGAACGTAGATGTATATGCCTTACATATGACTATATGGAGCCTCGCAGAGAAGTCTGTACGAGGCCGCCTTGATTTCAGCCTATCCTCCCCCAGAGAGGCCGTGCTGGCAGCGAATGGAGGGCCACGAGGGCTGAAAGCACCCGTGTCGGCGTGATCTAGTCCCCTTGGAAGAGCAAGTCTCTCCGTTAGGGGCGCGTACTGCTTTCTGAAAGTCCGCACGGGGACTGGAGTATGCACACAGACATCATCTTTGTGATTCTGCTCTGGAAAACCTATCTATCTAACAGCCCTCGGTTATTCATTTGCTTCGTTTTGAGAGGAATGGAATGCATTTTAGTTTTCATAAGTTTGGGGAGGGAGAACCCTCTGCGGGGGAGAGGGGAGCGGGGGCGGGGTCAAGCTGTGCAGCTTGCTGGTTTCCTTTCTCCCCCTGTGACCGATCCAGACGGGAGAACCCCCAAGGTGCCATTGAATGCCACCCTTGGGCCATACCTTCCAGTGCCCAAATGTCTCCCAACTCAGGCCAGGGCTGGACACGACAGGTGGGTCCAGCTGTGGTCCTGGGGATCTTTCCTTCCTGCCCACTTTCTTCTTTCCTTCCTCGAAACTCGGTTTGTCTCCCCCTCTCCTCTACACGTTCACTTTCTTCCCTTCTCTCTCATGTGTCTCCTCCCTTCCCCTCCCTGTCCTTTCAACTTGCTTCAAAAAAAAAAAAAAAAAAAAACCCAAAAAAACCATTTTCAAGGGGGGGGGGTTCTCCTTAGCTGCTTGCTTCTCCGCTGTTGCCGGTTTGAAAGTTGAGACCTTGCTAGAGATTCCGAGGTCCTCAGTTTCCTCAAATAGATAGATATATGTATGTTTTTTTTTTCCCTTAAATGAGATGAAATGAGTGGCATCCTGGGGTGGAGGGAGGTGCTGGCTGGAGTCGGGGCTGGGGGTGGGGGGGGTGAGGGGAGGACGGGGAGGGGATGCGTCACTCAACGTTGCTGCTGTCGAAGGTGTGGCACTGAAAGTCCCCGTCGACATACTCCATGCCTGGCAGCTTCATCCCATACTTGTCGACGCACCAGCAGATGCCACGTTTGCGGCCACGGGAAGGCTTGCACTGGGGTGGGGAGAGTGACAGGCGGTGAGGATGGCGGTCCCCCGCCGTCCCCCGGGGGGTCGGGGCTCTGCTCCTTGTCTTCCCTGCCCCAACCCTCGGGTTCCCTGCACGGGGGATGGCTGAGGGGGGCGGGGGTTGCTCATTTAGACAATCTGCCAGTGGCTAGCTCTTACAACCTCCTTATGTCACCATTCAGGGTCTCCAACTTGGGATTCTCCGTAGAGCTACATGACCTGATGATGAGGATGGGGTGGGGACGGTGCGTCATTTCTACAGCTTTATTGGGTACCAGGCACTACTTAACACTTCTTACAGAGGAGACACTGTTCCAAGTGCTTTATAAAGATTAATCCCTAATCCCTCATAACTGCATAAGGATGACAGGTACCATTATCATTTTGCACGAGAGACTGGAGGCAGAGACATTAAATAACTAGGTAAGGAGGACACGGCTCAGAAGGGGGAGAGACAACAATTGACTCAAGGCCGTCAGGCTCTTGAGCCCCAACTTAGATGAAGGGAACCCTTGGGAGCATCAGGGTCACCCGGGAGGGAACTTGTTAGAAATGCAAAAGTCTCAGAACCCATCCCTGAAACTCTGGGGTGGGGCTCAGCATTCAGTGTTTTAATAAGCCTTCTGGGTGATTCCGATGCTCCAGGGACAGGGAGAACCACTGGCCTAAGGTGATGGGAACCGCCTGAATAGGCTAAGTATTACTGGCTTAACCAACGGTAGTGATGCCCAAAGGGTAGCCTGGCTGTGAATGGGAGGTAAATTATTACAGGGGGTACCTCTGAACATTTGTCTTGCAGTTCTGATCTCTGTGCATATATTTATGTGTGTGTCTATCAGAAAACAGTCTATACAACATGTGAATGACACGGTGATACAGAGTTTCCTTTTTAAACAAATTCACGTCAGTAAGGTACATCGCTAAAACGGAAGCAGACTATAGCACAGGAGGGAACGGGGGAAAATCCCGATTGGGCTACTTGCGCGGATATTGGGGGTTCCGGAAACACTACTGTTAATGACAGAAATTGTAAGCATTTAGAGATAAAGCTTTTCTGGCAAGTGCCGCTTTTGGGAGCCCTCTGAACTTGGGCGCGGGGGATGGGGCGTACCTGCTTTCTCTTGTAGAATCCTTTGCGGTCACAGTTGGGCAGGTACACGGCCCGAGGCACCATGCGGGGGCTGGCCTTGAGCTCCTGCAGGGAAGCCTCCATGTGTCTACGGCAGGGGCCCTGTGTGAAGACAGCGGAGGAGAGAGATGTGGCAGAAGCCCAGGGGAAAGCACCTCTATGCACAGAGTGCACAGCCCAGGGCACTGGCGGCCCGAGGGTCTACGGAGAATTTTGTTCCAACTAGTCACTCCCAGAGATCTCTCCTCCTTTGTACCTGTCACGCACTCTGGGTGTAGAAAGTGTGCAAAGCCTGCAACGTCCTTGAGACTCACCTGCTCGGATTCCTGTCTCATCTCAGGGGCAGAGATGACCCGGGGGTGGGCGGTGTTCTCAGCGCCCCCCACAAACTTGGACTGGGTCAGCTTCTTTCTGCGGTCCTTCTTCACGGCCTCGGCCTTCAGCTCGGAGATGCGGGTGTGCTTGGGCCGGAAGATCTTGGGCGAGTAGGTCTCCTCCGCCATCTCGGAGGTGGTTGGATCCTCGTGCTCGCGGGAATCTCTCTCTGCAGGGGAAGGAGGCAGAGGGTCAGTCTCTGGGGCGGAGCCCGAGGCTCGGAGGGTGTCTGCCCTCCGGGAGCTATCCCGACTGGGGGGAAGCAGAAGCTCGAAGAGTCAGCGCTTGTACAAGTGCTGGGAAGTTGCTCGCAGGCTCAGAGCCCAGTGGAGTAGATCTAGGAAGGCTTTGCAGAGCGGAACAGGGTTGACAAGATCAGGCTGATCAATGAGGGCCGGTCCGACAGGAGGCAGAGGACATGCTGGGGGCAGGAAGGGGTTAGTGGGAGGGGAGTGGCTTCTGGGGCCGCTCAGGCGCTGGTGAGGGTCTTGGTCGCCGTGGGGCTGGCAAGGTAGCTAGGTAGCTAGGTAGCCAGTGGCTGGGGTGGCCCAGAAGAGCTTGAGCTGGAGATGCAGGCTGATGGAGGAAGAGAGGCGACAGGCTGGCTCCAACGGGAGGCCAAGTCTATCCCCAAGTGGGGTCTTGGTGCTTCCGGCACCGTTGGAATTCAGATTTTGGGAAACCAGGAGCAGGAGGGTCCTCGGGATCCAGACTCGCAGGGTGGCGGGGAGCATCACGGAGAGGAGGGGACCTGAGAGAGCCGGACATGTGGGGCCTGAAGGGGTGCAATGCGGGGACCTGGAACCCCAAGGCCCTGCTTGGCTCAGGGCTGGCTCTGTGCTCTGGGCCCGGGAGGCTGGAACATAACTCAGCTCCAGGCCAAGAGAAGCCGACAGCTGGCTGGGGCTGGAGCAGTTATATATAGGAGAGACTTGGTGAGTCTATACTTAGCTGACTTATGACCTTTAAAGAAGTAGGACTTTGTTCATTTATTTGTAGATCTGATGATTCCAGCCCCTGGCCTTCCCTCCATCCACAGACTTCCAGTACATTCCTATCTCCTGGGTACCCTTCTCCGGGCGCCCCCTTCTCCTCTCAGTTTCTCGACCCCGCTGGCCTGGGCAGACCCGGAGCGGGGAGGGCTCTGTCCTTCCTCCCCGGTGGGCAGGACGTGGCCAGGATGCCCACAGAGAGCAAGGTGGTGGGGGGAGGCCTCTTTTCTTCTCACATTTTAGAAAGAAAAACAGGGCTCTGGAGTGACCCCGAGTAACTCAAATGAGATGGAGGAAAATCCTGTTCTCCACCCACCTCACTGTCACTGGGCCCTCCAGGAGCCACGATGACAAGGGGAACGGGATCCCACGATGGGAAGGGGCATGGGAGGAGAGGGATCCAAGGAGGTGGCGATGAGGGGATGCAGAGGGAAGGAGAATCTTGGTTAGAAGACGCTGTTTTGTGCCCCCAGGGGCAGGAACCCTCTCTCCAGGGGAAGTCCAGGTGTGGGTTCAGGGAGGCTTTTGGGGACCTGGCCTAACCCGGAGCGGACGGCAGGTGGCAGGAAACCCCTGAGCCCCTGTTTGTCTCTTGGCTTGGGATTTGTCGAACTTAATTGAATAGGTATCCGGTCTTTAAAGCCCTGGCAGACACCTTACCTGCCCCGAAGAAGCCTCCAGAGGTCTGCAGTGTTTTGGGTGGTTAGTTGGTTTGGATCTTTATCCACAGAGGAGGAAGGGAAGTAGTCACCGGAGAGGGGGATGAAGCCTGCCCAAAGCTCTCTGAGCAAAATTCAGTGCCAGGTCCCCATCCCCTACTTTTGTTCTTTCCGTCCCTCTTCCCACCTTGCCTTGACTCCGTGCTCTGACTCTAGGAACCAGCTGCGATCGTTCACCGGCATGGTGATGTGCCTGGTAGGCGGAGAGAAGCTTCTAGAGTTAGCTAAAGGAGGGACGTTTGGAGTAAAGCAACTTTCCTTGGTTGTGGGACAAGCTAGCTTGGGAAATGTCGTGCAGGGAGGAGCAGGCCTGCTTGGAGGACCCTGTCCAAACTGAAAGGCTAGGGCCCTGTGATCTAGTACTCAGGCCCAAATCCAAGACTCAGGTCTTGTGGGGAGGTGCGTGGAGAGGAAAAGCCGACTGTGGCTCGGAAGGGTAGCTGAGCCCATCTCGCTGGGTGATCTGAGATGTCTCCCTCACCCTCTTTGGGCATCACCAAGCATACTGACCCTGAAAACGCGGTTGGCCACTGGTAAGAGAGAGGGCAAGAGAGGGCTGCCATTGAAAGGTGGGGGGCATTCTGGGGGTGCATGGTCACGCCCTTTCCCTAATGGAGATTGTAAGCAGATGAAGCGAGGGAAGGCGGGTGGGAGGGCCGGGGGCTGACCAGCACCTGTGAGAGGGCGGAGCGGTCACTCTAAAGGCTTCGGGGCACCAGCCTGGCTGGGCTCTAGGGGTTCCCTCTTCCACAGGGGTCCCGGGAAGCTGCTTACTCCCAGTGGCAGGCTGTACCAGCTCCTGGAACCCTTCCACTAGACCGGTCGGGTCCATCTCCTGGTGTCCAAGCAGGAACAAGGACATGAACTCATCTCAGGGTGCTCTTTCTAGTTCTTAAAGACATCTAGTACTTAAAGACCTCCTCTGGTCAGAGGCTGTCATCCCCTCTCCCACTAGATGTGACGCCACCTCTCAGCACTCCACATACCGACAGGCCTTCTCAAGACCCTCCGGCTTTTAGGACCTTTTCTAAGAAATGCTGTGCGCTGCCCTTAACCCTGACTCACTCTTCCTGGGGGGAGGATGAGGCTGTTCACGGGGGTTCAGTAAACTTGGGAGCAAATTTTCCTTGACCTTAGTCTTTTCTCTGAAAGTGTTCAAGTATGGCCTTGGGGCTCAGCACATGTTGATACAGGAAAACTATGTCGATTCCTGTATGTTCCTTAAGGAACTCAAAGCACTTCTGCACACCCTCTCTCCTTGCCCAGGCTCACAGAGGTGGGGTTCCTGAGGGCATACCGCCCCCAGTTCACAGGCGTTTTGGCTGCTTCTGAAGGGTGGGCTTAAAGTTTTGATGTGCTTCCTGGTTTTTGGTGCCACTTGGCCCCATGGGACCTATTACGTGGGCAGGCGGACAGTGGAGTATCAAAGATACTCATCAGGGTCTTGTGGTCCCCTGCAGGCTCCAGAGACCATAGAAATGCAGCAAAACCCTGTGCAGAGATATGAAGAGGAAAAGGCTGGAAAGTAAGACCCGAGCTGGAATGCCAGAGGCAGCGAGCCCTACTCAGCAGCTTCCTGGCCAAGTCATAAATAAGCTTTCAGTTTGGGCAGGGTTTACGTTTTAGATAAGACAAGCAGGCACATGTAGATGGGCGGCTCCTGTGCTCTTTCATCGAGAGAAAATGGACCAAGGTTGCAGAGGGGATTTAGGTGGGATGAAAGGGAGGACTTCTTGGTGAAGTTGCCCCGCATTGAACAGCAATGGAACTAGAAAGTGCCGGAGAAGCTAGAAGCTGTTCTACAAACAGGTCAATACCTCTTATGGCCAGTAGATGGCGGAGTAGACTGATGGCCACGCAACAGTGCTTGTTTCTAGGGACTGCAGGCATCAGATCTGGGACTTAGGTGCTGCCCTCCCCGACTTCCCTGACAGCTACCCCAATCTCTTTCTGTGTGTCTGCAGCACGCATTTCAGTGGTCAGGGGCATGGACGGGTGAGGACTGGAAAAAACCCACATACAAGGAGGGTGAGGGCAGGTGGGAGAGCTGGAGGCTCATGGGGGGACAAGGCCCACCTGTGCCTAGCTCCCTGCTGGTTCTCTAGTCTGCACCCGAAAAGTGATCTGGGGTAGAAGAGAGACCTGTCTGGGGGTGCCCCCTTCCCATCTCCAGATGACATTTTGAAAGGATTCTGCAGCAGATGGAAAATGTGGAATGCCCCCTCCTCCGAGGGGCAGTGGAAGCTGGGCCCATGAATTCCACCATCTCATCTGAAGACCAAGAAAGCGAGGGCCACCACATTGTCCTGACGGTCGCTTTTTGGGGGGATTCTGAGTCTGGTCTGCCTTCCAGCCAGCTCTCTGATGGTCCCTGCCCCGCCGCATCGGGGCGGCTGGCTCAGCCCCTCCTTCATTCATAACGCGCTCCCGGGTCATGCAGCTGGGCCAGCCTTCACGAGGGCACACGCGGGTACACAGCCCTTCCTCTGGCAACACGAACACCTGTGGGAGGACTATGCCGTATCCCTGTCCCAGCAAACACAGAGGGTGTCTGGCTGTAGGCCTGGCTGCTCTGGACCCGGAGGCACCCTGGGGTGGGCAGCGCCACTCACAGTGGAATGTACCATGCACGCTGTCCACCCAAGTGCCACCGTGCTGTCCACGCCCGCCCTCTGGCTGCCGCTGCTGTCTCGCGGGGGCCGGATGGCGCGCCGGCAGACGCAGGCACGTGCTCTTATGAAGCCTTCTGATTCCATCCCCGGCCCAGAGATGGAGGTGCTGGGGACCTTGCTGTCCCTCCATCCTGGGGCTCTTAGTCATTCCCTTGCGCCATGAAGGCCCTGGTCCCGGGCTCGTGGTAGTTTCCCCCACTCTCTTAACCTCATCATCGAACTCTAGAGAACTTGAGGTGGCCCAGATATTGCGACGTTGCTTACAGAAATTGAAGAAACCAAGGCGTACTTGGAATTCACAGCTCAGGAAGAATGTAGGGCTTTGCCAGGCCACCTGGACCTGGGGAGAGGAAAGTCTCTTTTTCTAGCCAGGAGACAAGATGGGTTTGCCCAGAATCTCTCTACAAGGAATGAAAAGGGGAGCTGCGTTTCCTCTGGCTCTCATTCTAAATCCTTCGGTGGAATTTAAACAGTAAATATCTTAAGGGGGGAGCTTTGTCATTTATCTTTTTCTCTCCGTTGTATGGTACTCAGCATATAATCTTTAAATGGAGCGATGCACAGATTTCCTGGAGAGAGAAAGAGACGCGGGTCTAGAGGTGCGTCTGTAACACAAGCTTGGGCACGTCACAGTTCCGCGGATGCCTTGAGAGGTCACCTCGCTCATGCTCTGGCCTGTAAGCTCGTAGCTGCTGCAGAGGGAGCCAGGAAGCGGAGGAACCAGGTCTCGGGGGACAGGAACAAGTGGGGCTCCTCTGGGTGTACAAGGCTTCTCTGATCTAAGGTCGTCCTATCCATGACAATACTCAGTAGCCGCATGTGGCCACCTACATGAATAAATATTAAATCAAATTACAAATTTAGCTCCCCCGTTGCTCTCTCCTCTTTTACCCATGACCACAGTGGAGAGTGGCTGCTGCACTAGACAGCGCAGATAGAGGGCATTTTCTTCCCTGCAGAAAGTCCCACCGGACAGCTGGGCGGAGGGCTCTGATCCACGCCGGGCTGTGGCTAGGTGCTTTGCACCCCCTCCCCACTTTGCCTTGTTTCCCCGCCAACCTGCATCCTCCAGCTTTCTGCTAGGACTCACAGCTTACGGGGGGAATGATGGATTGGCTGCTCCCTGTTAAAAAAAACCGTGAGGCGTGTTTCAGTCTCCTGACCGTTTCCCAGCTGTGCATGCCAAATGAATCAATGACACTGCGTGCGCATGCCTTTGATAAAGAGAACGGGCACCGGGCGGTAGGGAGGGGCTGCTGGGCCTCCCGGGGGAACTGCAGTGTGCCTCCGTCTAGCCATTTCATCCCTGGCCGGTGTCTGCCTTGCCCCAGTCTCCCTTGGAAGACACTGCTTTCTTTTCCTCTGCGGTCAGGAATAGATGTGCATGTTCTGGGCTCCTTTTAACATGAATTATGGGCCGAGAAGGGAAGGAGCGCTGTCTTTTCAAGAGGAAAACAAACCCAAAGGACCGTGATCCTAAGGAACGGTTGCAAAAACACACTGGAGGAGAAGTTTGACTTGGGGTGAATGGCAGAGTTGGGGAGCAGGTCCCGAGCCTCCGTGACTGGACAGCGAGGACGACAGGCTCACCCTGCTGAGCTCCTTTGCAGCCCCCATCCCGTTTCAGGCCAGGAAAACTAATGTACTCAGATGCTCTGAACCAGTAGTGAAGCTGGCCAACGTGGGTAACATCTCTATGCTAAGCCGAGAAATAGAGACACCATATAGCATGGTGGGTAAATAGAAGAAGAGTCAGACTACCAGAAAATCTGATTGCCAACCCCGGGTGAGAGGAACCTGTCCCCACCTGGAGAACTCCCTCCAGAAGTATCCCCCTGTCTAATGGCATTCCTTCCTGGTGCATCAGGGCACCAGGTTTCTTTCCCAAAGACGGAGAGAGAAAAGGTGACCAACGGCCCTTGATGGGATAGATATGGCCGCTGTCAAGTTGGTGACCCTCCCCCAGTGCAAAAGGCTGTGGTCTCACTCACACATCTCCCACTGTCCTGGGAACAGAGGTTAAGAAAGGATCCCCCTCATTTTTCTCCCCTATGGCCAAAGGAGGACCGAGGGCTGTGACTCCAGGGCACCACTGCTTGATCTCGGAGACAGGTGGTGATACATTTACTCGTATGAGAAATACACACTCACGTACAATGCCCCAGGTGAGCGTCTCTGGCCGGGTTTCTCTAGAGCCAGGGGAGGAAGAGCACACTCAGCAGAAACTTCTCTAATCAGAGAGGAATGGAGGGGGATGGGGGAAGCAGCCATTCAGAGGACAGGGAGAGGAAGCTCTTCGCCATTTCTCTGACCTGGCTACACTTCTCATGCCTCATCGCAGTCATTCAGAACATTACAATTAGGCAGCCACCTTCCCCAAGAATGGTCCTGGATGACCAGAAGGGGGTGGCAGGCAGCAGGCAGCCAGAGCTCTCCCTAGTCCCTCGAAGAAAAGAGAGCTGCTGGGGGTCCAAGAAGAGTCATGCAGTATCTGACAATCCAGATTCAGACTCTTCCTTTGGACTCTTCGGGGCAGGAGGAGAGAGCAGAGGCATTACTTCCCTTCTCAGGTTGGGACAGGGCTTGCTGGTGGTGTCCACACTTTCCGGTTGGGCACCTACCAGCCACATGTAGCCATTCGAGCTTGAAATGTGGCTAGTGGAGCTGAATTTAAAAATTATTTCATTTAGGGGTGCCTGGATGGCTGAGTGCGCTAAGCGTCCAACTCTTGGTTTTTGGCTCAGGTCATGATCTCAGGGTCCTGGGATCAAGCCCGGCGTTGGGCTCACACACCATGTGGACCCTAAGATTCTCTCTCTCCTTCTCCCTCTGCCCCCAACTCAAAAAAAGTTATTTCATTGAAATTAATTTAAGTTTAAAAACCAATACTCAGGGTGGTTATCGGAAACTTTTTGAGTGCGTTGGAAGGACTCAGGTGTATGAATCCATCCAGTTTTTCAACCGTAAATTGTACGAAACCTAAATATACGGTATTTTTAATGAAATTTTCGTGTCCACATTGAGACTTGCTGTAAATGCAAACTATACCGCAGATTTCAAAGACTGCATACGAAAGAAAGAATGTAAAAGATCTCATCGAACTGCTTGAGGGTATGTACATATGATAATATCTTGGATACCCTGAATGAAAATAGTATGGTTAAAATGAATTTCACCTGTTTCTTTTTGCCTTTTTAAAAAAACATGGTGACTAGAAAATTGGAAATTACACGTGTGGCTTGTATTGGATTTCAACTGGCCAGTGCTGCTTTCAAGGGTCTGGGACGAGGGTCCTCTTCAGTGGGGTGGAGGGTCCCTTCAGAGAGAGGGTGGAGGCTACTCAGCCCAGCTGCGATGGTACAACTCGGATGGTTCAGGGGTAAGTAGAGCCCACCTAACTTATCTGTGTAGACCCGCAGAGGTCAAAGGTTGCCAGGTTCTGAGTACGAATTCGGTCTGGGCCTTGCCTCAGGTTTTGGCAAGAGAAGGCCCACGTGTGATGGATGAGGCAGAGGGATGAAAAATGAGGTAATTAACCTCTTCATATTAAAACTTCCTCAGGGTGCACCTGGCAGGTCTAACCTATTGGGAAGAGGGCCTTAACTTATCGGCCTCCTCCTTAAGAACCCCCCCCCCCAAGCAAGGAGAAGCCCCAGCCGCAAGGTCTATTAGTATATGGCTCTCTGCCATTCCTCAGATCCATCGAGGCCCCAGCTGTCTCCCTTCTCCTTTGGAAAGATGGCCGACATCTCTGCCTGTGTTCGCACACCTGGTGACTTTCTTGCTTTTGGGGCCTGTGGTTTCTCTCCCCTTCCCATTCTGCACCCCCTGGAGCTCGGGTCTCCTCATCCTGCTTGCCTGCCTCCATGAAAGGCTCGTGCTCATGGACGCTGGTTGCCATGGGAAGCTGGCTGCTTCTGGGCCATGTTCTCCTTCTACGTGGTGGGCCAGCGAGGGCCTGCCTGCCTTCCCATATCAGGAGAGCTCCCTGCAGTTCAGCAAAGGAGGTTCAGTCCATGGACCTGAAGTCTGGGCTCAGCACTGTCCCTTTCCACTCTCCTTGTCCCCATCCCTCACTAAACCACTGGCTTAGGCCGGTCTCGCTTCCAAGACCATGGAGGAAAAGGGAGGCAACAGAGTGTGACTGAAAATAGACAGGGTGTTGCATTCCCCTCTTTGGGGGCTACGGTGCTTCTTCCTTTAAAAAACAGGACTCTGAGTTCTGAGCCCCCAGTTTGTCTTCTATAGGAAGACAAGTATCGGGCCACATTTGCTGAAGGCCTTGTGGCACGTTAGGCCGGGCCCTTCAGGGCCTCCGCCTCAGTGTTCTCATCTGTGAAAAACTGTCGCTTTGAGTGCTACGATCTGTGGGTTCTTTCCAGCATTAACACTCTTGGGCCAATACCTAGACCATCCGTGGGGAGACACTGAGACTGAGCTGAGCCAAATGGCCAGGTAGGAAAAGACACTTTGTCTCTCATAGTGGTTTTCAGTAGCTCCTCTGGATTTATGTATGTGTATATATATAAGGCATCATAATAGAAATCATGGAAAGAAATGGAACTGGAACAAGAGTGGGTGATTCTCTGGGGCAGTGGGGAGTAGAAGCTTAGAACCAGCTTCCTTGTTTATTTCCTTATTTATTTTTGCAAATATGTAATAAATCTCATTGTTTTGGAAAACACATGCAGATTGCCGTTTAAGGATGCTCTCCGGGGAACAGCAACTTTTGGACCAACGTAGTAATGCAAAACAAAAACTCAGACAAAACCCCTCCAAATCGCCTCCTCGTCTCTCACCACATCCATCCTCCCCCTGACCCCCCTTCCCTTCTGCTCCCTGTTGGTCCCTCACTGGTACCTGGTCTGTTTATGGAGTTCTTCCAGTTTCTGGATGCAATGGGCTTGGAGTGTGAGGATCCCTTCTCCGAAGTTCTATATTCTATGCATTAAATAACCCAAAGTTTCAAAGGCATTGCTCAGGTACAAAGCAAAAACTACAGACAAAAATCACCTTCCTTTCCTGCTAGCCATCTCCCCCCACTGCCCCCCCACCCCTTATTAAGGGGACCAGGGCTTCTGTTGGGATTCCTGCTCCCATGCCCTTTGCTGTAACCCTCATGGTGACCTCTGCCTCCTAGGGCAGCCGGGTCCTCCCTCTGCAGCTGCAAACCCACCTGTCCGCTCAAATCTAACCCAAGCCCCCGCACTGACTGGCAGCTGCTCCGCCTTAAAACCCAAGCCCTCAGGGAATGCCGTGGAGCTAGGGGATGGAGAAGGGGGGGGGGAGTGGGAGGGAGGGAGAAGAAAAGAGAAATATGGAAAGAAAATGAGCTCTCACTGTGGCCAACTGTCCTTGCCCTTCCAGTCTGAGCTGACACAGCAGAAAGAGGGGGCGGGAGGCAAGAAAGTCAAGTTAAAAGCACCATCTCTCTCTCTCTCTCTCTCTCTCAGGTCTTCCCAGCTCTCACTTTGGTTGGCTCAGGGCACAGCCAGCCTCTCAAAGGCTTATTTCAAAGGGAGGGGGTGCGGGTGGGAAAGGAATTTGGCTCCTTTGGTTTTCCATGATCTTGTTCAACCCAGACACAAATTTGGCCAATAGACCTAACTCTGAGGCTTGACTTCAACATGGCATCTGGACCAGGCTTGGCGAGGACGCCAGGATGATGGATGCCAAACACCTCAAAGAAGCAAAGGCCGAATTCATTTTTATTTAGGTAATATTTTTTCATTCCCAGAGCGTACTACCTGTCCTCTCTTATTTCTCAATGACAGAACTGAAACTCAGCACCCATTTCTCCTTGTATCCCAAGCTTAACGTCTCAGGGGCTCAGGAGAGGTCTCCCAGAACAGGGCAAGTATGTATTTCACCCTCCTGCCCAGAAACCCACGAGGGTCCTTCTCCAAACAATGCCCGAGCAAAGCCCGGTGCTTCCTTGACTGGACCCAGCTCGCCCGTATTTATTGAGCTTGGATCAGTAAATAACTCCCGTCTCCAGCCTCCCTCCAGCCGCACACACACTGCCTGCCCTCTGTTTCTATATCTATCTTTGCCCCAGAACTGGCCAAAATAAAATGCAGGGCCCGGCGCGCTCCCAGCACCCAGTTCGCGGGCGGACTCGCTCTCCGGTTGCCCAGCAACGCGGCCAGCAAAACACCAGGCTCCGCCCGCCCGCCCTCAGCTCTTCCTCCCAGCAGCTCTGGCTTTCTGCCAACTCGCTCTCCTCGGCTCCCCGGTTCTCCCCGGTTCGGATTCTGGAAATGCACTTTTTCTCCTGGTCAAAAAAAGATATGTATCTATAGCCACATCTTTCTTTGTATACGCGTATATCTTTCGACTTACGCGTGCGCATATACATGCATATCATCTCTATCTGTAGCTCTATCTGTATGGCAACCGCAGGAGAGAGGGGCAAAGCCAACTTCTCACTGCTGACTTTGGTAGGGGGACCTGGTGGTGGGGAGTTGGGAGCAGGATTTTTGGTCCAGGGAGCCGACATTCTCTTCCCGCTCTCTGTTCATTTCCTTCTCTTTGCGAACCGTCTCTGCACCATCTCCAACTTTTTGGGGACCCACTCAACGGTTTTCGAGTTGAAAGTCTGGAGCCAGGAGCTCCCACTACCCTACTACCTTCCGGGAGGAAGAGGTCAGCCCCTGTTGCCATCCTGCACTCCTGGTCGGTCAGGCACCTGCCAAAGGTGGGGTGGAGTCGCCAAGAAAGTCTGGGGTGGGGCGGGGAGGCGGCTACATGTTCGCGGGGAGTGGGGGTTGAGGAATGGGCGGCAGAGAAGTCTAAAGGGCATCTTGCTTCGGACAAAAGCCGGTGTGTGTGTGTGTTACATTGATTATTGAACTGGAAAGTTGGATGATGAGCCAATTTGCTCTTCCAAGCAATTGCGCGCGCGCGCCCTGCGCGCACACCCTCCACACCAACCACGTCACACCAACCACGCGGTTGGGCGAGAAAAAGCGGGGCCAGAATGCGGCTGAGTGATACCTTGCATACTTTCGATGTGACCGGATTATTACCCAGAGCGCTCGCTTCCAAGCCAGGAAATCGATTCATACCTTTTCTCCGCTCCCCCGCCCCGGGCTAAGCTTTTCCAAATCCACATCCCCCTAGATGAGGGCGGCCAGGACCGCCTTTGAAAAGTGGCTCTTAATAAAAATAACTCCACAAACCGGCCTCTAGGGCCTCCGGGGCCTGCGCGTAGCACGGTTCCTTTTTCTAAGGCTGCAATCCGGAGGACCACTGCCCCTCGAAAAGGGGGGGTGGGTGGCTGAGGGCAACAAGCAAACCCTGCAAGGTTTGCGGGGATCCAGGTTGAACCCAGGAAAGTTCTCCTGCCACTTCTCAAGCGCTGACGCACTCTTATCCTACGCGATAGTGTGCACTTTGTAGTTACGAAAACTAATATTGGGGTGCCCTAATGGACAGGATAGGCGGGAAAAAGGGCTTTGCCCCAGTGAGAAACTGCACAGAAAAAACATTATTTAGCTAAGTCATAACCCCTTTTGTAGAGGATTAATAACCAGATTGAGGTTTCAGAGCCCAGATTTTTGTGCACAGCTCCTCAGACTTTTAAAAAAAAAATGTAAGATCAGGTAAGTCCAAAAGGAAACACATTCTAAGGAGGGGGGGCAGAACTGTTCTCATCAGGAGTAGCTCTGTCAATCTTTTAAACCTTAGACTCTAGACTCAGAGAATTTGGGGGCGGAGCCATCAGGGGGCGGGGCTATTGGAGGCGGAGGGGAGGCTCCCGGAGCGCGGCTTTTCGGTCTCCGCCCAGTTGATTTTGCATTCTGTGTTTCCAGGGCCCCTCTTGCATTTACACCACACCCACTTGTGATCAGGTTTGAAAGACTGAGATGGTGGGGGGTGGGGGGTGAGATTAGCACCGGCGGGGAAGTTGTGATGTCTGAGTTATATATCCCTTGTTACCTCTATATCCACCTTTCTTCCTAGGTAAAATCTGAACTGGGGCGGGGAAAAAGGAATTAGATTCAGGGACCAACACTCAACAGGGGAACAGAAACCCTTCTTTCCCATTCTTCCCCACCAGCCCCCCGCTCCTCCCCTCCCCCCACCTCCCCACCGCCGCCGAGCGTGCTAAAGTAATTTTTCCCTTCCGGGAAGGAAAAAAGGTATTTTGCATTTTAAGATGTTTTACCATGTGCCACAAACAATCACACCGAGTCAAGAGCTACGGGTGTGCACATGGGAGGGGCGTCAAAGCCCCCACCCTAAAGGCGTTAGCTTTCAAACGTTTGTGCGTGTGTGTGCGCACGCGAGTGCGTGTAGTGGTAGAGGGAAGGAAACGCCAGGACGGACTGGTAGGGGGCAGGGACAAAGGTGGAATTACCACAGAAGACCGGTAACGCCTCTCTCTCCAGGTTACCAGTTAAAGCAATATTTTAACAAAGAGATTTTTTTTTTTCAAGTTCGAAAAAAAAAATCCGTTTTGGGTGGGTGGGTGGAGGAGGGAGTTGTTAACTGGAAATTGAGTACCTGGGGGTTTGGACCTGGAGACGAATGCCGCTCAGAGTCAGTATTCAGAAGTAGGGGGAGGAGAAAGGTAGGGAAGATGGGGAAGGTGGGGGTAGGGGCGAGGAGAAGGAGCGAAAGCTTCCAGAGGCACGGCTAAGAAAGCTGCCCGGGGTAGCTGGATCCGTCAGGCTCCAATTCCGAGGTGCAAGGACCCTCCCCGCCCTCCTCCCGGGCTACACCTCGGCTCCAAGCCACTTGCTGGGCGAAGCGCGCGGGGCTAGCCTGTCCCGTGTCCCCCCGCCGTGCGCCGTGTAACTGACTGGCACACTGAGCGCGCTCACCGATCTTGGCTTGCTCGCGGTAGCTCTTTTCGTTGAGGCAAACCCCGCGGCCGTGCAGCAGGGCGTGCAGCGGCTTCTCCTCGTCCTGCCGGGGGAGGCAGCGCAGTCCCTGGGCGCAGCGCTCAGTGTAGACGCCGCACGACTGCCCCTCGGCCAGGGCGCAAGTCATGCAGCAACCGCAGCCCGGCTCTTTGACCAGCTCGCAGCCCAGGGGGCTGGGGGGGCACATGGAGAGGGCTTTCTCGTCGCAGGGCTCGCAGTGCACGAAGGAGCCCAGGCCCTGGGCCGGCCCCGCACAGGAGGCCAGCAGCAGGAGGACCGCGGTGAGCACCATCTTCTCCGAGTCTTCCTCTTTACCTTGGGGCGGGGCACGAGAGCGAGCGTGTAGGGAGAAAGGGGCCAAGAGGGAGCCTGGAGAAATTAAAAAATTTTTTTTTCTGGCAGGTAGAGCAGGTGCCCTCCCCCAGACAATTGCAAAACGTAGGGAGAGATGGAGGGCTGAGGTGCCTGCAAGCAAGTCCCAACTGCAAGGATTAAAGGACTTGCAACAGGTTGGGGGGAAAAGAGCCGCGCCTGGTGCGCGGAGGGAGTGGAAGCCGGAGAAACAACCCCGCCGGCCAGACCCAGCCGGAATTACAGGGAGGAAAAAGCCAAAAATTGTTCACCCCAAAGCAACCACCGGAATAATGAGCTCGGAGGCTGTGGAGGAGAAGGGAGTGGGGGTGGGGGGAGAAAAATGGGTCTGTCTTCAAAAATTCTGCTTAAAATCTAAAATGCACCCTGCTCCTTTCTAACCTTCAGCTGCCTGCAGCACGCACGCAGCTGCCGAGGAACAGGTAAGAGGCGGCAGCGGTGGCCCCAAGAGTGGGGGAAAAATGTTGAAATCAAGAAATTAAAAAAAAAAAAAAGCCCCAAATCCCAAACCCTAACACCTCTTTGCTCCCACTCTGCCGCCACCTCTTCGAAATTCGCAGGTTCTGCGTGAAGCTCGAAGGGTGCAAACGGAAGAGGGGGTAATTAAAAGGAGCAAGGAAAGAGAGAGAGAGAAAAAACCACACCGATTTGCCCCTCTTTTCCTAGCTCTTTTCCCCGGCAGAAGTTTCCAAAGAGACTACGGGCTCCGGTGGAGCAGGCGCTTTTAAATAGACGGCCCCTGGCCGCCAGCCAGTTTGTAGCTGCTATTTGAGCTCCCCAACACCCAACCCAGGCGAGGATGCCAAGGAGCTTTGCAGTACAAACTCACACGGGGTGGGGGTGGGGAGAGGCCTTCTAGACACACGGGGGCTCCCCTGCGCTCCCGGAACAGTGCCCCCCTCCCCCGGAATGTAAGAAAGGGGCTTGGGGGACAGCGCTGGGCTGTCTACGAGGGAGGGGGGTGGTGATGGGGGGGTCCGAGTGGAAGGGAGAATTGGAGGAGCTGATGGACACAATGAAGAATAACTCGGTCTCCCCCTCCCTCCCACAACTTAACTAGCCAAGGTCCAGGCTGCAGGGAGAAGCATTTTCTTACTAGCCAAGTGGATATATACAGTGCCTAAGAAATTCTTCCCAAGCATTGGGAAATGGCTGTCTGCTAGTGTCTAAGTTTCTGTGTGAAGTGTGTGTGTGTGTGTGTGTGTATGCACACGCCTGTGTGCTTGCTCAAGCCTGTGGGTATCTGTGTTGTGCGTACTTTTGGGAAGGGATATTCCTTCAACAGCACTGTAGGGAGCAGTGAGTTCCAGAGACTAGTGCTTTCCAGAAGATGCTAAGTCTGAAAATCTTGCCTGGTGACCTAAGGTGTCCTGGTGTGGGATTTTTGGATGGAAGGAAGGCAGATTGGAGTGATACGTTCCCTTCACATTGTTTTACTGGAGCATTTCTACTGGATAGGGCCACATCTCTGGAGGGAGTGGGTGACAGACAGGGGAGCACCTTGTCACAAGGTTAACTGGCCCGTACAGGTACATCCCAGGACTGAGAGCTGGTGGGGTCATGGCCCCTTGTTCTGAAGAGATCCTGACCAGGGACATCATTATTCTATTTGAAACCGCAGGCAACCTCTTCAAACACTATTGGATGCCTTCTTTCCTTAGTAAAATGAAAGAAAGCTGGAGTCTTCAGGGAAGGAAGGTGGTGATTTCCCTTTGTTTCTGAAATCCACATGGCTGGGCTGTGGACTTCACAGCGGGATCAGAGAGAAAAGACTCGTCCCTGCTGCCCCATTTGGGAGGACCTGGGGTAGAATTCACCCCTATTACATTTCCTTCATCTCTTTAGAAGTGCTCTCACTTTCCTTTGGAAAAAGGGGCTGCATTTCATGAAGTTTGCCACTAGACTGCACCCTTATCTATGATAAGAATTCTTTCTTTAGGACTGCTTTTAAGAAAATATTTCTCTTGCTGGTTTGGTTCAGGAGCGTCGCACTGTATGCTGTTAACTTTCTCAGATCCTGATCTTTGTGCTTGCTTATCTATTTGCTGAAAGGCACACTTTAAAAGAAGGCTAAAGCTTAAACTTGTGCTTTTGTTCCTATCGCCAGAGGGGTTTTAGGTGTTGGCTGGGAGAAGGGAGGAGGAGTTGTGTGTAGTGATTAAACCCCCCCCCCCAAAACAAAAAACCTACAAAACCCCAAACAACAAACTGCAAGACCTGTTTGCATTGCTTCTCCCCTCTGGGGGCTTGGAAAGGTAGGGGGATAATTAGTATTAAAAAATTTGGTTAAAATATTTCAGGAACCAGGGAGCTCATGTTATTTTCCCTTTTGTGTCAAGTTCAAACTAGAAGAGTGGCCCAACTGTGTACGGTGTGTATTCTGACCCCTGCTCCTATTTCTGCACCCACTCAGCAGCAAAGTTGACTCCAAGCACATGGGTAGCGTTTAAGGTGAATGGGGAAATTGTGGCACTCCTTCCAGAGGAACAAGAGTTGCTAGTTCCAGCCACCCTCTATTCTGAGAGAGACGGCCTCCAGTGACACGTCTTTTTGTCTAGCCGACTTCCAGTGGCTGGAAAATAAAATGTGTGAGGACAGGTAGAAGGAAGAGGGGGATGATTCATGGAGAAGACGAAAAGCCTGTGGGGAGAAGGAGGAGGACGTAGTGGCTGGGCTGGTCCTTGGGGCAGGGCGCAGGGCGCAGAGGGGCCGTGGAGGGCACCTACTCTGCAGCCCTGTAAATGTTAAGTGTCTGCTTAGACATGAGCCTAAGTCATGAGGAGTTGAGAGCCGGTAGGACAGAGCTGCTCTTCCAGGGACCTCGGGCAGGCTTCTGAAAACACAAGAGAAAGAATTCTCGGTGGTCTGGGGCTGTCTATGATGATTTTGACCAAAGACGGGACTGACCAGAGGGGTTTGCTTGAATGAGCCCATACGTAACATAAGAGAGTGGAAGAGAAGTTCGTAAGTGATGTTGAATGATGGGGCGTGCCTATGGGCCTTTCTCCTTTCTGTTTCCCTCCTCCCCTCTGCTCCGTAGACCTAGAACTGTTCCCAGTCACCTTTAGAAGATTGCTTCTGGAAAAAAAAAAAAAAAGAGTTTGCATCAATGAATTTAGTTAGGAGAGGCTCATTTATTCCTGCCAAATGCAAATGTCAGAGGCCAGGTTCCCTTCCCTCCTTTATTGCTGACTTGCTTTCCCGGCCAGGAGCTTCCCAACTCTGCTTCCCACCCTGGCACGTCGGAGTTTTGATGCCTTGCAACCACATTTTTCTTGGAGAAGTAAGAAGTTAAATATCATCCACTTGTGTTTCATCCCCTAGAGATCACTCCTCCCCATTCCTTTAAAAAACGAACTGCATATCAAAACCAAGTTTCAAGAAATGCAATCGAGTAAAAGATTTATGCTTTTATATGGACACTTTTCAAAGGACAACTAACATTTTTGTTTTATAAAGCTTGATCATTTTCTGTTGAGTTTCTAAGTGATTTTCAAGGCAAGGGTGACACCCGATAACATGGTTTGGGAAAACTGGGCTTTTAATAGGACATAAAGTATCATGGGTTCCTCTGGTTGGAAAGGAAAAATGTCAGCTGAGGGTCTTGTCTTTATTCTTCCCCTTTGCATTACTCTCCTTACTGCCTTAGACTTGCTGAAACCATTCCCTGCAGTGAGTAATTACTCTGTGTTAAATATCTTATGAGATTGACATCAGTCCCTTTCCCAGAGACCAGCACACACCAGGCATACTAATGCTGCTACTTCATCTTAGTTTAAAATGAAGGTATGGGCACCTTTAAGAAGTAAAGCATCTGGTCGCTCAGGTCCCTCCCCAGATGAGGGAAGTTTGGCGAGACTGAGGTCGCTGCCGAACGGTTTAAGGCAGCTCTGTTGTAGTGATGGGGCTGAAAGCTAGGTGGCAGAATAGATACATCATTTCAAAGGCGCCTCCTTTCTCCAAAGAAAAGAAGCAGATGCTGGTGGAAGTTTATAGCAATGGGGACAGGGGTTGGGGGGGGGAGCGGGGGAGCAAAGGCACCGCTGGAGGGCCAGATCGATACCTTGTGGGTCTTCTGTACATCACCCTGGCCTTGGCACTGCCCTTTGCTGTGACAGCACCGATCCAGTGGAGGTGGGACACCTTCCAAGTCCCACCAGCAGCTATGTTCATGATCACTGTACCTTGGAGACAGGTACGCCAGGTCAGAACTTGATTGCTCTGGGTTCATCAAAGAATGCCCTAAAGCTTCTCTGATGAATAATTAGACTATGACCTTCAGCCAAAGTGCATACAAAACGTCCTCTAAAATTTTTTCAGTGTTAATTACGGTATATTTCAACCATCCAAAGAGCAGAAGATAGTGTTAACAGATAGCTTCTACTCACCACACACATTTAACATGTTACCATCCTGGTTTGAGATTTTGTTAAAAAGATCTACAGTGTTGCAGAGAAGAGCTCCCCCTCCCCTGTACGCCCCCTCCTTTCAGCCCTTGCTTCTTCTCTGCAGAGGTAACCACTCTTTTGAAAGAGCTTTGTATCTTTTTGCCCGGCATTTTTCTAGGTTTTGCATGAAGTTTCTTACAGAACAGAATTAGAACGATTTTGAGGGTGAAACCACGAGCTACTTAGAGTTAATTTTGTAGTGCTGCTTGGTATGGTGGCAATTTAACTACAGTCCACATTGACCCTAGGGCTGACTTTTGATGGAGCTGGAGCCAACTATGACTCAGAGTGACTTATATTTCTCTGTGAGCAGTATGCAAGTTAATAATTTTAAGAGTTGACGTTTAGAAGGCTTCTGGAACCATTCCAGGGAGATATGGCAGAATAGGGATGGCTCCATAAATACAGTTTCTGGTTGGAGGCTTTCTTGGATCATGGGATCTGACATGTTTGTACAATGGACAGCCCTAGAGCTGTGTTTGAATTTTGGAAAAATGAGATTAACCAGAACAAGTGATCTGTTGTGATTTAAAAAAAACAATGTTGGTAGATTCAGAACTGGGAGGGAGGGGGATGGGCTATGTAGGGAAGATGGAATCACATGGCATAGGAGGAGAGAGAAAGTATGTTAACTGTTTGAAGCAGATGCAATTGAACCATGAAAAGGCCAAATAAAACCACAGTGCGTGGTTGGAATCTAGGTTCCATTACAATTCAAAGGAAAGAAACTGTAAGAGCTAGTTTACCACCACTAGCCCATAGGGCAGATTTGTGTGATTTAGAAAAAGATTCCCTTCCTCAAGACACTTTACTTCTATTTGTCAGCAAATTGTTATGAAATACAGACTATGTTAGAATAAGAAACTTTACTCCCCCTTCCAGGAAATTGTCATAATGAATGTGCACATCTATGGGACTCTTATTGTGCAGTACACAACCTGCGAAACTGTATGTGGTGGCACTGGCTGGAAAAGTTGGGCCTGGTTTCGAAACCATTAGGAAACACTGTTTTTCTTCTAGTGTGGAAAGGTTTGGTTCAGTGACGTGATTTGATCTATTGCCAGAACTGAGGAATGGGCTTGAGCCTCTTCAAAGCCGCTGACTCTGGCTGACTTTGTTCTCAGCTAGGCCAATGTACACCTTTATGCCATTCCTTAGAGAAACCATGCCTTACCATGCTTGCATGTCTTTGCATAAACTGTTCATTCTGACAAGAATATCTTTCCCCTCTATTCTGACTAGTGAACTAATCATTACTAAAGATCCAAATGAAATCACATCTACTTTGACAGATTTGCCCAACTCAAATGTGTGATTTGCTAAGGACACCTAGCTAGCTGTGTAGCAGCATTTATCCTTTGTGGTCTTCTGTGTCCTCATCGGTAAAATGGAGTGGGAGGGAGACTTATTTCTTACCCCATATGGTTGTTTTGAGCCGCGACTGAGGCAGTGTCTGTGAGCCTTGTTAGTGCTTACTCAGTATTACCTATGAGACCAAATCTTTCCCTTTAGACAGGATGTTTTGAAGGACCCAAGGTCTTACTCATCTTTATCTTATTTCCACTTTTCCTTCTTTTCCTACTTCTTGGCCAGGAGCCCCCAAGACAGTTCCTAGCATAGAAGGTCCTTAATAAATTACTCTTGGGGAGCCTGGGTGGCTCAGTGGGTTAAGCCTCTGCCTTCGGCTCAGGTCATGATCTCAGGGTCCTGGGATTGAGCTCCGCATCAGGCTTTCTGCTCAGCAGGGAGCCTGCTTCCCGCTCTCTCTCTGCCTGCCTCTCTGCCTACTTGTGATCTCTCTCCTCTCTGTCAAATAAATAAAAAATCTTAAAAAAAATTACTCTTGGATGAAAAACATTTACTGACCCCTGATCATTCCAACATTTTTCTAATCACCTAGTTCTATTTCTGCATCACTGACTGTTGGTAATGTCCATGTCGATGTGTTTCTATTTTGTCCCTTTATATACTAGTCTGGTCAACACTCTGTGTCTCAAATATGAATAATTTAAATAACAGTGTTTTAAAACCTTTAAAAATAACAGTAAATCCCAATATACTCCTTTTGTTGGGCTTAAACTATGTTAATTATAGTGTAACCTAAATATGTACATATTAAGGATCTGCTCCATAAGCTTATCTCACTGTAAAATCCAACAAATATGTAAACGCACTCAATCAAAACTGCAAACACAACAAAACACAAAGTGATACCATTAATTTGGTGTGTGGATGTCTAGTTGATGTTTTGTTGAAACGAAATCGCTCATGTCATGATTATGGTTTAACTGTTACAGTTCAAGCTGTTTGAGCTTGGCATATACATGTTCGATGTCTTTTTGATGATTTGATTCTCTCACTATTTTTTTTTTTTTAAATTACAATGGAGTCATGGCTTATGTAGTGGTTAAAGCCAGCTTGAAATACAAAAGTCGAGTATAATCAAAATTCCCCGTGAGAACTCCTTCAATCCCTGGCAACGTAAAATGGTCCTGTGACATCTTCGCTTTCATGACACAGCATCACGTCCCTCTACTCGGCTCCCGTGGCTTGTCGCAGGGTGGGTCCCGCTCTTGAGCCCATGACAATGAACGTGGTACCACTTGGCTCTCACGCCTTTGAAGATGGAACATGTCCTGTACAGATGCAGGCGAGGCTGACTGACGTGAGAAATCTGCACACAGCTGGGTGACAAACCGTGGACCAAAACATGTCTCGAGCAAATATAAATAACATGAACAGGGACACCTGGGTGGCTCCATCAGTTAAGCATCCGACTCTTGGTTTCTGCTCGGGTTATGATCTCAGGGGCCTGGGATCCAGCCCCGCATCCGGAGTTGAGCTCGGTGAGGAGTCTGTTTAGGATTCTCTCTTCCTGCCCCCTGCCCGCCATGCTCATTCACACTCGCTCACGCGAACATCTGTGCTCTGATGGCGGGGAGGTGTGTGTTGAGGTTGCACGCAGAGGTGGCATGAGGCCAAGCGAGGTGGCTACCGATTTGCAGGTAAACGTGGGTGCTGCGTGGATGTACCACCTACAGCATGAATGTCACAACCCACTAGACCCTTCTACTCGTGTAGACTTCGAACAGATACAAGCGCCAATCTGGCCACCAAGCAGGGCAGGGAAGCATCTTCACCATAAGCCAACCAGAGAGACAACATCTATTTGGAGTAAGGATTGAGAGGCTGAGGGGAATGAGAGTTAGGGGACACTGGGTGTGGAGGACAGGTTTCCCTGAGCCCTGTGCTTTGTTCTCACTTTTGTTTCAAGAATCTATTTTTGAAAAAAACTTACTTTGATTTTAATGCCAGTATAGTCAATTAGTTTGAGGTGTATAATATAGTGACTTGACACTTCCATACATCATGCAGCCTGAGCCCCAAGTTTGGAACACCACTGTCCTCTCAGATGATAGCAGCTCAACCTTGAGCAAGTTACTTGACCTTCTCCTGGCTCAGTTTATTCTTCTGTAAAACAGACTCCGGTACCTACGAATGGGTCGGCACGATGGTTAAATGAGATAATCTCTAAGTCCCTTAGCACTATTCCATAGTATCTGAATTTGCTAGGGTGCTGTGACAAAGTCCCACGAATGACAGAAGGTTATGGTCTCACGGTTCAGGAGGCTGGGAGCTCAAGGTCAAGGTATCAGCAGGGCCCAGCTCCCTTGGAAGGCACCAGGGAAGGATCTATTCTGGGTCTCTGGTAGCTTCTGGTAGTTCCTTAGCTTGTGGCAGCCTGGTTGCAGTGTGTCCAAATTTCCCTTTTTAGAAGGACCCTGTTCAGATGGGATGAGGGTCCACGCTACTCCAAGATGACTCGTCTTACCTGATTAGACCTGCGATGGACGGCCCTCTTTCCAAACATGTTCACATTGTGAGAGACTTGTTAGCACTTCAGTGTGTGAATTTGGAAGCGGGAGGCATAATTCCACCCATAACCACAAAGGACTGCTCAGGTGGTAGTTATTATTCACAATACCTTCTCCAAACACCTTTCTATAGGGGCATTTTTGCCTCCAGGTTTGTGTCTCCGTTCTTTCCAGGCCTTGATGATGTCTAGGAAGAAAGTGCCCCGAGAGCGGGCAATTTGACTGTGGGGCTCAGTGCTGTGCTTTCCAGGGCCTGGAGCAGCCTCGGGCACCGAGCCGACCCGGTGAGTGTTTGTGGGTGAGTGAATGGGGTCTGCTTCTGTCTTCCTTTCTATTTATTTATTTTTTTATTTCTCAGTAGCCAGCCTCTCTCCCTAGTTACCTTTTCCAGATTGCCAAAGTATTAAAGGCAAAAGGCATGAAACCAGACAAATTTTAATTTCCTTTGTTGATAATTATTAAATCCTCCATAATCACTTGCTCCCTGCAGCCAGTTGGAAACCCAGCCAGATGGCAGAGGGCAGCGGGGATGCTGGTGGGGATAGGAGTGGACATGCCTGTGTTGGAGACAGCTAGAGCCCAATCTGGACCCTTCCTGGGGCTTTATTTTGGCCGGAGCTGGGGATTTGGAATGCGTAGGACCCAACGCCAAGTGTCTGGGCAGAAGCCAATGAAGTCAATATTGGCTCTATTGGTTGAAAGTCAAAGTCAAAATGAGGGACCACAGGCCTGGAAAGGCACAGGGGCTTTATTGGGTGTGACGGGTCCCAGGGTGGGTGAGAAAGGTGTGACGGCTGCCCCCTTCATCTGGGACAATGACTCCGTGTCCACAGACCACTAATGCCAGCCCCAAAGATGCGGCCAGCGGTATGGGCGGGCTCCTGTTCTGAAAACACGTCAGGAGTTGTGTGAGTCATGGACACAGGCAGGAACTGGAGTGTGAAACACAGATTAACGATTTAACTGGTTATTTAACTTTATTTAAAAACATTTTTATTGTGGAGAATCTCAAACACACATGGAAGTAGACAGGAGCATCACAATCGCCATGAGCCCGTCCCTCAGCCCGAACAATCCTTATTCCACAGCCATCCTGCCCCATATACATGGCTCTACCCACTTCCTCCATTTGTACTGACTGAATTTGAACATGCAGCGAAAATGTGATCTTCAGCTTCAGATACACTATTATACTGATGGAGCGTCTTTCTTCTTACAGCCTGAAAATTCACCCAGACATTCTTATCAGAAATGATAAGTAGGAAGATAGATGATTTCCTTCTTTATTATGGAACAAGAATTTGGTGACCAATAAGGGAATATTTGAGGAAAGTGAGCGTGTGGAGGATACATGCCTTTGAGGTTCTAGAGTCTGGACATCTGAGAGGATAGGGTGGGAGGCTGATGATCCAGGCAGAGGAAGCGCTGGAGAAAAGTGGAGAGAAGGAGGTGGATAGAGTGCCTCTGGGGGAGGCTAGCCTGAGCAAGGACAGTACGGCAGGGCTCGGGGGAGAGATCTGGGGACCGCTGATACCAGTGTGATAGTAAAAGCATGAACTCCCAGAGGGAAGGCTCCATGCAGAAAAAAGCACCACGGTCTGGGCTTAGGAGGAGAAGTCAAGTTTTACCTGCGATCATATTTCATTTTGCAGGAAGGCCTCTGCTGTGGCAGCTCTGGGGGAAGGAAGAGCGGGTGGAGGGCACCTGTTTGGTCTGATCTTGCTGAAGGAGGTCGAGAGCTGGTCATCAGGTCAAGGTAGGAAGAGGTTGGGATGCGTGAGGAGAAATGAACGTTTGAGACAACTGGACTGGAGGGGAGACAGGACTGCTGGGAGACAGATGGAGCAGGGTGGGGGGTAGGCTGCCCGCCTACCCAGAAACCAAGCCCCTCAACCAACACCAAAAAGTATCTATTCCAGCTCTGAGAGAGAGAGAGAGAGAGAAAGGGAGAGAGACAGGGACAGAGAGACAGGGTGTGTGTGTGTGTGTGTAAGCATCTCTATAGGCTTGTATTTCTAACTTTAGGGAACATCTAGACTTTTCCTTAAAGAAAGCTCACCTGGTTAGTTCAGGCTCACCCTGGATAATTTATCTTAGAATTGACTCAGTCAACTGCAAATTAACTACATCTGCGAAGTCACCTCACCTTTGGCCTATAAGGTGCCGCAATTACAGAACTGATATCCCGTCACCTTGGCCATGTTCTAGTGGTTGAAAGCAAATTGCATGTCCCACCAACACTCGGAGCGTGGAGGTGGAGTTTACACAGGAACACGGGTCATTGGGAGTCTTCTCAGAATTCCGCCCAACATGACGCTTGACAGGCCAATGACAGTTTGAAAAACTTTTATCGTTTTAGGTCCACGGGATTTTCGTCCTCCGGTTTTCCGCCAGTAAAGTAAGAGGACTCTGAGTCCTTGTACCATTGCTCAATCTCATGCATGGGCCCAATTGTCGGGAGAGAAAAGATTTGAGAAAGGAAGAGAGATGATGTTGTTTTCCTGCTTCTCAAGTTCTGTAGTGCTTCAAAAAAAGTCAAAGGAGGCTACCAGCCAGGGCACCGAAGTCTGCAAACATTTAATGAGAGCACTGTAGCACGAGGCACTGTCCTTCACTCCGTTGTGGGGGATACAAAGAAGAGTGTGTTTTGATTGCAGAGATCTTTATAGTTTTCTATGGGGGGTCAGATACATACAGTTGATACAAAGTGGCCTAAAGGCCACGTCTTGCGAGATGTAGGAAGCAGACCACACATCGATAATGGTGACCATAATGCACACACCTTGATAGAGGTCCTATGGTTTCTGGCCACATAAGCACTGCCCGTCTTTCTGATTGCCCTGGGGAGTATGCCCAGCTCCTGGGAAGATCACACAAAGGCTCCCTTAATGCCAGGCTGTGCGTGGGCATTGGCTGACATCTGGTCAACCCCACAGTCATAAAGCTGCACAGACCTGCAGTGCAGGAGAGACAGACGGCTCTAGCGAACAGTTGGGTTTCCCAGCTCTAACTTCCAGGGGTCATTCGAAGTGTCAAGGGTGTGAGAGGAGTGGAAGGCATTCAAGAGAACTGATGAGGAGTGTTCGGGCTGGGAGTGGAATCTGCTCCCATCCTGAGGCTGGCCCAGCCCAGCCCACCTCACCCCCAAGTCTTTGAAGTTGTGCTACCTGGATGGTGAACTAAGCCACGCTTGGCAGGAGGGGAGGGAAGCTGTGTGGTCTGGCAAAGAGCAGAGCAGAGGGGCAGAGGGACCAAGGCTGAATCTGCAGCTGACTCGTGGCACCTCTCATGCCAGGCATTTCACCGTTCATTCCAGATGGAAAATGAGGAAAAGAACCAAATCGGGATCTCACTGAGGAATCCAGATGCCTTTGAGGAGAATAAACAGGGCCGTCCTCCTCTCTCTCGTCCCTGTTTCTGTCAGAATGTCTGTGCGTCTGTTTCTGGGTCTTTAGGGGTAGGTGTGTGAGGTGTGTGTGCTTTAGCTTTGATCATTTCTCTCCATTGCCCTTCCTCTTACTTCCCGTGGGGATCAGCTTCAGGACTTGATTTTGGCCTCAACGGCTGTCACCATCTTCAGGTAAGATTGGGCAGAGCCCATCGTGTGGCCCCCTCTGCCTCCCAAGGCCTCTTCAGCTTCCTTTCCAGTTCAAGTGAGGTGTGCATTTCTGGCATATCTTCTGAGTGCTGTGTCTCAGCAAGCCTCTGCCCCTCACCTTGACAAGGGAAATGTTGGGGGTCGGGGAATTAGAAAAAGCTCTCGGCCTGGCAGAGGCCTTGCAGGGCTCCGGTTCTGTCTGTTGCTGGAGTAACGGCAGGTTTTTTTTTTTTTTTTTTTTTAATAGGCATTTCTGGTACAGGAACAAAGAACAACAACAAAAAAATCACTCCTTTCAAGTAAGTACTTTTCTATGGCCTTGGATTTCATTTTTCTCTGCTGCCCTTTGCCTCACTCCCACGATCCTCAGAAAGGCCAGCCTTCTTCACTTTTTGGTCCATATTTACTCAGGAAAAACACGTCATTTTCTTCTTTTGGTCTTCCTGTCCCTTCCCATTCTTCTTCACACGGGGTGGTTTTTGGTGAAAAATCCCTCATTATTGTCTGCATTTCATTTGAGTCCATGTACAGAGGGAGAAGCTTGCTCTGTGGTCGACTGTGTCTAGTGCACCAGGTGGGAGTCCTACAGGCCTGGGTTGGGCCGTAGCACCTCCACCCATTAGCTCGGGGACCTGGTGAGTGACCTTTCCGAGCTTCAGTTTTCCTTGCTTGTAAAATGGGAATAATTAGCCCACCGTGCAGGGTTGATGGGAATACTAAACAGGATGACGTATGTAAAATTCTTAGCATACTGCCCACTAAATGGATGGCCTTCTGACCTGAAGTCCCAATTGGTCATACTCATTGTGGACAAGGGAGATTATGTCCTCTTTTAAAGATAGCTGTAGGTCCCCCTGTCAATGTATTCCTCTTTCCCTTCTTCCTGGGTATCGTGATGATTGTTCTGCCTCTGCTCATGGGTAGCAAGGCTCAGTGCCTTGAACCCTCCCTGCCCCATCATGGCAATTGGCCCAGGGAAGGACACCTGATGCCATTAGGACTCATTCATCAGTGAGCTGGGCCCATTAGATCTTCTCTCACAAATGTGAGGGAAAGGCACAGAAGGAAGGACCCCTTGGTCATGGTCATGGGAACTGAGAAGTCTTGGGAGACTAGGCTATTGGGGCAATTAGATGAACAAATGCTCAGTGGCAAGTGAGGAGGATCTGCAACCAATAGGCCAGAGGCATGTGAGAATGGCCCAGAGTCACAAAGCCTTTTGGTTTTCTTGTTCCAGGATCCTGTGATGTTTTCCCCATGATGTCATGACATTCCCAATACCCTTTCAACAGCCCCTCTCTCCCCTCAAACTGGTTAGAGAGTGTTTCCATTCTTTGCAATCAAAAGACCTTTCACTAAAACATCTTCATGGATTGGCTGATTTGGGGTGGTGCTGGGCTGTCACAGAAGTCCTCTTCTGCCATCTTGAAGAGTGTTGGGATTGTGTATTTTTATGGCATGTTGACTCTGCAAGAAGTTGCACAATAAGGGCTCCTTATTTGGTCAGTTTTCATGAGCAGAAAGCTTCCACTCCTAGAAAACTCCTGAAGAGTCCGACACTGGTCCTCTTGCTGAAGATTGAACCCTTCTTCCATCATTCTTTTTATTCTATATGGAAGCCTTGTAGCTCTTTTTTTTTTTTTTTTAATCCCCCACAAATTGTGTGAGTTCTCAGAGATCTTTCTGCATCCTGACGACTGACTTTCTCAGGGGAGAAGTCCTGGAGATAGAAAATCTCTTTGAAAGCTTTAAACCGTACCTCATTCTTGAAGTATGACTGATGTTTTAGAACTTGACCCTATCCTTCTGAGAATTCACCATATAATCACAGACATCGTCTCTTTGGTCCTTCTGACAATACGTAGTTAGTTAAGTAAACTCACTCTACCAACCTGGAGGTAGAATCTCAGAGGGAGACTGGTTGGCCGTATGGATCTTGGAGGCAAGTCAGCATTAGAAACCTGAGTAGAATGCCTTCTTCCCCAATGATCGCAGGCTCACTGCCAAGCTGCCAGCTAGAGACCTGAGCTTTGGGCAGAGCTCCTTGCGGGGTGAGTCAAAAACATCAGGGAGCCTTGTCCACACGTGCCCAGCAAGAAAAAGGCCCCCAACAGAGATGTTTCAAGGAGCCCTATCCGGGCTTTGGAGATCTTTGCTCTTCTCCACGAGGAGAGAGAGCTCATCCAATTGGAGGGCACATAGCTGTCCAGGTGATGAGCAGGGGAAGGACTTAGAGGTGGACTATCTCCATTGCCATGGTCACTTTTATGGAGTTCAGGGTCAGGAGTCTTTCATAATAGGCACAAAACACATCTAGTCCTGTAACAATAGACCTGCTAAGATGGCGCCACTGCTGTCCTGGACATTTCTGTGATGTGACCTTAGAAACCAGCCAAGCCACTTCTTTGGTTTTCTCTAGCACCTGGGAATTAAACTCTTCACGAGAACCAAGACTTTCAGCTTTTTCTTAATCCAAACCAGCACTGTCATGGAGGGAAAGTTTAGAAGGAGAGAGATACTATAAATTTTGGGGGTACCAAACTCACTTTTGGTGAGCTTGAACACTCCCACATCTCTAATCTTTGAGTCACTGACCGTATTCCTGAGTGAGATCAGGAGAAAGGTAGATGCTTAAAGGCCTTCAAAGAACCTACTCCTCGCTGGAACTTCAGCCCTGGTGATTTTCAGGTGATTGTATGAACATAGGGAGACTTCGCAATAGATCTAAGTTGATGTTTATGGTAGAGAGTCTGTGTGGGGCCAGGTAAGAGTGCTTCTGTGGGAGACCTAGAGCTAGGTGCCTTAGGGTTAAGGACGTTGGATGAAATATATGATGGCCAGTTAAATTAGAGTTTCAGTTAAACAATGAATAGATTTTAGTATAAATATGTCCCAGGCAATATTGGAGACATCCTTACATTAAAATTTGTTGTTTCTCTGAAATTCAAATTTAACTGGGTGGCCTATGTTTTTATTTTTACCTGGGCACTCTACCTGGGGTGGGCCAAATCCCTGGCATCCCCAGGTTTGTGTGAAGGTGGTACGCACATATGTTTGCATGTAGGAGGCGTGGATATCAAAGCAAATAGGCAGGGTGTGTTTGTATCTCAGGAGGCAACAATATCTAGGGCAGAAGTCGCCTCAGTGGTTTTAGTTTTTGGCTTTTGAATGAGTCCAAAATTATTAATTTTCTATTTCCACACTCTTCCAAGAACTTGAAGATCCTTGATATGTTCCAAAGGCCCTCGTGAAACTTGGGCAATTGGTATCCTACATTAAATTTCCCCACTAGGTCATTTGGAAGAACGAGCTAGCTGGGATTCCTAGAGTAGTGTGTGCATCTTTCCGTCCTCATTTTCTCATTATTTAGAATTGTTCTCACTAAACTCCTCTTTCTTCCCCTTGATGAGCCACTAGGGAGATGAAATATGAAGACAGAAGCTGTAGAAGCTTAGACACGGTTGGGGAGAAATAGACAGACTCTTCTCAGAGGTTCCAGCACAAGAAAGAGGGGCGTCCAGCAAGGGCTTTGTGGGTGCAGTGAGAACAGACTCTGGGCTAGGACTCAGGGAGAGCTGGCAGGGGATGAGTCAGTCCGTGGCAGGTCTAGGAATGGAAGACTCTACACAGCTAGCTGGCTCTGGGCTGTGCAAAGGGAGTGGTGAGTGAGGGCTTTTAGCTCCAGGCTCAATCCTGGAGGAGGAAGGGGAGGGACAGGCAGCGTTACAGGTTGCAACCAACTCCAAAGCATTGCCCAGAGCTTTCTGGTTGCCCTGGAATGGAGGGGGAAGCTCAATCACCAGTCTGGGGTGTCTGGATCTTTCCATTCAAGAGAGACTTGCACCGTTTGTTGCTGGCTGTCAGAGAACTTGGCTAGGGTTAAGCAGTGTTAAGTGTGGGACAGGGATGAGAAGGCGGGCTGATCCCAGGTTTCTAGTCCTGGCAAGCTCTTCCTGAATGCCCGAGCAGGACATGCTCTCTGGAACCAGGCATTCTTGTGACGTCCAGTGGGAGCATCTGGCCTTCTCCTTGGTGACCTTCTCTGGGGATACACTGGTCCCAGCTCTACCACCTGGGAGCGCATACCTTGTTCCAGCATAGGGCCACTTAGGCCACGGGGTGGCTGTTCAGTCCCACCAGTGTCTCGCTTCTTGGCCCCAGACCAATATATCTGGCTGTGGATCCTGGAAAACTTGGGCTTGGTCAAGTTGGAGGCTCAAGCCGTTAGTGCAGGTGGAGGACAGCGTTCCTGCTGCTTCCCTGTGCCTCCGAGTTCCTGGCCAGTGTACGCACCAGTACTTGCCTGCAGACCCTGCCAGGAAGTTCCCTTCTCTTTGGCTCCCATTTAACTAAGGGCCACAGAAAAACTGATACATCCCTTTGGCCTCAGTTTCTTCCTCTGTAAAGTGGAAGAAACTGTCATTTATCCCCTAGCCTCAAACTAGGGCCTCCCTTCCTGAAGCCTACAATGATATAGTTTAGGTGGAGAGTAGGAATCTTTTTGCCAAGGTTCTTGGGATTGCCTTTCACATACCCATTTTCTTGAACTTGGAGATTCATGAAGATCGGGAGATACAATTTTTGGAAATCTCAAGGGTTTACTGGACAGCAAACTACGGAAAATGTGTTCTCTCCAGTTGCTGGGATCATGGATGGTCTTAAGTGTTTCTGTCCTTTGCATGAGGATGCATCACTTGTACAGAGAAAAGCAAACATTACTTTTGAAGGCTGTCTTCGGGGGGAGCAAGCAGTACAGGCTCTCCTTTGTTACCCCTTTTCTGAACGATGCGGACAGGTGAGCAGATCTTTTTGTAAGGAGGCAGGGATTCAATTCGATGACCCCTGGAAGGCCCTTCCAGCAGATGAGTCTGTGCTTAGTGCACACAGCCAAGTCATACCTCTCTGCAGGAGCATGCGGCCGGGAGCCCGAGCCTGGGGAAGAAGAGGAGAGAGAGCGAGAGAGCAGGGAGAGAAACAGAGGAGCGGGAGAAGGGGGAGTAATAGCAAACCACACTGTCATGGAAAGCTTGCACCTTCCCTTTCAACCTTTCTCTTGTAATTAGCCAGAGCAGCTGGAGGGGAAGACGTTTTGGTGAGTTGCAACTTGTTGGACTCCAGTCCTCAGGATGTTCAAGGCTGGCTCAGTGTTGGGGGAAAGCTCATTTCTCAACTGGCGCCTCCTTCCTCTCTGCCTGTCTTTTTATTTCAACTCCCCACCCAGAGGGCATTTGTGAAGGGTTAGCAACTCTCTAATGTTTTGGCCAAGAAGCCTTCTGCCTCCGGCTGGCCTGCAGGTGCTGGGGAGGACCTGGTGGAAGCAGGATTCCCTCCACCAGCGATGTGGGAGCCAACCCCGCAGAGGTCGTGGGGGAACATGCAGAGGGTCGTGGGGGAGGTGGGGGGCCCGGCTCTAGTAGGGCAAGTGCAGTCTGGTTAGTTCCTCCCAGGCAGGGATCCTCTTGTGGTCCCAGGGAGCACGGTGCCAGCATCTGCCTCCTCATCGCATCGCAGGGCCCCTGGCCATCAAGGAGGGTGATTTCTGTGACTGCGGGTCCACAGGGTAGTGTGCTTGAGTGGTCAGATGGGGAAGAGCAGGGCCTCCAAAGTCTGATGGCTGGATGTGAATCCTGAGGCTCTGCTTCCCACCTGAGTAACATGCAGCCAGTTATTTAGGCTGCGACTCAGTTTCCTCATCCGTCAAGTGGGTATACGGCAAGATACTGTCTGCCGAAGGTCGTCTGGGATAGCCGCTGGCACGGGATGGGCAGAGATAGAAGCTTCTATTGTCATTGCTCCTGCAGGAGACCTCGTGGGTTTTGCTGAGCGACAGGGCACAGCTGCCTTCCGGCCCCACCCGGAGCCCGATTGCCGCTGCAAGCGCGCAGTACCGCGCCAGCGAGGACTTCAGCTGTAACTGGCCGGTGTGGCCCCGGAAGTGGAGGCACTGCCTTCGCGATGGACCAGGGCGCGCTGCTGACGAGGCTGCCTGGAGGCAGCGGCACAGGAAGCGGAGGGCCCCGTGGGTTTTCCGGCTGGCACTGCGCCTGGCTGGGTAACCGCTCCTCTCCTACTTCTCCGGTGGGCCGCGTCTGGTGCGGGCAGGAGCTCGGCGCCTTCGCCATCGCTCCTGAGCGGCGTCGGTCAGGTGAGCGGCAAGGGTCACGGGGGAACAGAAAGCTTCTTCGAGGTCATCTGCTTTGCATTTGGCGTGAGGCCTGGCCAATGAGCCGGCTTACTGAGAGCCCACGCCGCGCGCCGCACACTGAGGTCGATGGGTGTCCCTCGTCTTCACAGCTACCCCGCAAGGAGGGTAATCATTCCCATGTCAGGGATGGCCAACCCATACTGAGTCCATTTAGGCTACACACCCGAAGTCACACTGCTTGGGAGTGCTCTGTGAGCGTTGGAGTGAATTGTAGGATTCCAAAGCTTGGGTTCTTAATAATAGTAAGAGTAACCGATGCTAGTGGGGCCGCTGGCATATGGGTGATTTTACCGACGATTTGACACCAGCCACGGGCAGTGTGTCTCTTATAGATATGGACGTTGTGGGTAGGGAGGTCAGAGCAGACTTTTTTGTTCTCCTTCTTTAGCGCTGACTAGCTCCCTCCAAGTGGCCTGCAGGACAAGTCTGTGTGCTCCTCAGAAACCCTTTGTTAATCATTCAGAGAGCCCAGGGAGTCCTGGGACTCTCTGGCCTGCCCCACAGGCCCCACGGGAAGCTGCCCCGGGGGGCCCCCCACCAGACCATAAACTCATTAAGAGCCCCAGCTGCTTCTTCTCCACCGTTTACGCAGCCTGATACATAGTACAGCTTAATAAATCCTTTCTAGATGGAATGGGTCTCTGTAATAATAGCTGACATTTATTGATCACGTACTATATGCCTATTATAAAGGGCAAAATACATGGCTTCACCTGTGCGATCCTCATAACAACCTCATATGACAGGTGTTGCAAGGGAGGCTCGGCGAAGCGCAACGGACTTTCTCGGTGGCGCCACGCAGCAAGTGGAAGAGCTTGGGGCTCCAAATCCTGTGCTCGTTTTTCTTGGTGAGCTGTCGATGGCAAGCCCCTCAGTAGGGCTTCCTTCTTTCCCGCTTCCTGTCATCTCCCCAAGGTTTCAGGAGACAGTTTTTCCTAGTCCCTTCCTCTGTCCCCTTTCTCAGGAGAGAAAGAAGTTTGTAGAATGCCCATCTTGGAGCAGGCCCTCAGAGGTCATCAGGAACCGGCCAACACAATTTTTTAAAAAATTTTTTATTAACATATAATGTATTATTTGCCCTAGGGTACATCGGCCAACACGATTTTACTTCTTATCAAGCAAAAGGCACTTTATCTGTTTACTTATTTTTATTATTATGTTTTTAATTTTAATTCCGGTACAGTTAATATACAGTGTTATATCAGTGTCAGGTGTACGATATAATGATTCAACACTTCCTTACATTACTCCAAGTTCATTGTGATAAGTGTACTCTTAATCCCCATCCCCTATTCCCCCATCTCCCCGCCCACCTCCCCTCTGGTAACCAGCAGTTTGTTCTCTGTAGTTAAGTCTGTTTCTGGGTTTGCCTCCCTCTTTCTTTTTTCCCTTTGTTCATTTGTTTTGTTTCTTAAATTCCACATGTGAGTGAGATCATATGGTATTCGTCTTTCTCTGATTGACTTATTTTACTTAGCATTATACTCTCTAGCTTCATCCATGTTGTTGCAAATGGCCATGATTTTGTTCTTTTATATGGCTGAATAATATTCCATATCTACCACCTGTTCTTTATCCATTCCTCTATCGATGGACACTTGGGTGCTTCTGTATCTTGGCTATTGTAAACAATGCTGCAGTGAACATCGGGTGCATGTGCCCCTTTGAATTAGTGTTCTTGTGTTCTTTGGGTAAATCCCTAGTAGTGCAATTACTGGATCATAGGGTAGTTTTATTTTTAACTTTTTGAGGAACCTCCATCTCTTTTTCACAGTGGCTGCACCAGTTTGCATTCCCACCAACAGTGCACAAGGGTTCCTTGCTCTCCACATCCTTGCCAACGCTTGTTCCTTGCGTTTTTGATTCTAGTCATTCTGACGGGTTTGAGATACTATCTCATTCTGGTCTTAATTTGCATTTCCCTGATTATGAGTGATGTTGAGCATCTTTTCACATGTCTGTTGGGCATCTGTATGTCTTCTTTGGGAAATGTCTGTTCATGTCTTCTGCCCATTTTTAAATTGGATTATTTGTGTCCTGGGGTATTGAGCTGTATCAGTTCTTTATATATTTTGGATACTAACCCTTTCTCAGATACATCATTAAGCCAAAGTCACTTTCAGTCAAGAGGCCAGTCATCTTTGGAACTGCTCTCTTACTCTTGTTTCTCTCTATTGCCACCATCCCCGTTTGGGGATGGCTTGTGCGTCTAGAACAGCTCTCCACCTACCAGCCTGTGCGTTATACCAGTAAATAAATGTGGACTCTGGGCTTGGAGCTGGACCAAGAGCCCTGTGCAGTCCACCTTGCTGACGTCTCACGACCCTCTCTGATGCTGTGACTCTTAATTTTATTCTCATTTGACAGAGAAGAAACTCAAGCCTGAGATTTAAGCGACTTGCTTGAAGTCACACAGGGAGTAAGTCAAGGACCTGAAATTGGAACCCAGGTCTATTTGATTCCGAGATCGTTATCTTTGACATCCCACTCTCCCTGCCATCGTAGCCAGCCCCTTGGAAGGCCCCAGTGATCCTTGATCACTCCCTGTGTAGGCCCCCTCCCACACTGTACCAGAATTAGCCAGTGTGCCCAACAGAATACCATGAAAGTGAGGGTGTGTGTCTTCTGAGGCTAGTGCATCAAAGATATTGTAGCCTTTGCCTTGCTTTGGCTTGGACACTTGCTTTGGGGAGCTAGTTACCACGTCATGACCCCTTTCAAGCAGCCCTGTAAGGAGGTCCATGGGTTGAGTAATGGAGGCCTCCTGCCAACAACCAGCACCATCTTGTCAGCCATGTGAGTGCCATCTTGGAAGTGGCTGGCCCAGTTCCAGTCAGGTCCTCAGATGACTGCAGGCTGGGCTGACATCTTGACTACAGACCCAGAGTCTACGCCATCCAGATAGCACACTCTCAAATTTCTAACCCACAGGAACTGTGAGATGATAAACATTTCTTATTGGTTTTAACCACTACTTCTTGAAGTAATTTGTTACACAGCTCTATATGATGAATACAAGACCCAAGTTTTGGCAGCCTGGGCAGGTTTTGCTCTGAGTTCCAGCAATGTCAGAAGAGGTGCTGGTTAGGCCTTGCCCCTCTGAAGCCCATGTTCCATTCCAGCAGGTTAGCCACTCATCCCTGGAGAGGAGAACTCAAGAGTTCCAGAATGTTCCCCCTTTATGAGCCACATTCCACAAAGAACAGAAATACTTTTCATCTGTTACCCTGCTGTCCTAAAATCATCAATGGCTCCTTAATGCCTATAAATGGCTCTCTCAAGCCCAGACTCTTTAGTCTGGCATTCACCTTCCCACTCCCCTTCATGGCCTTTATGGTGTCTCATTTCCCATTGCCGCCAGGCTGACCCTTCAAGCCTGGTGGGACTGAGGTGTTCACCACTATTGCAATCTATTCTCAGTCTGCTTGCATGTACTTCTTGCCCCTTGTCACCTGCAAGTGAATGAACAAATACAGATGGGGAATCAGCTAGGTACCAGGGGCTAAAGATGGGTGCTTCTACATTCAGTGTCTCAATCTGTGCAACAAGCCATATTTTATAGAGAAGGAAATGACCTGCCCAAAATCCCGAGGGAAGGAAGTGGCAGAGTAAGGCCCACTCAGCCTTGTGGCTGGAAGTTTGGTGTTTTTCCATTGTACCATCTTGCATCTGACTCATATTTCTATGGAATTTTACAGTTTAAAAAGCCCCTGCTTTTTGTACTTTTTTTTTATTGAGCTTCACAGCAATCCCGTGTGTTAGGTGGAGCAAGAATTGGTCACCCCATTTCACAGATGATAAACCTGACGTGAGGAGGAGGATTTGCCCTCATGGGGACAAGTGTCAGAGTTGTGATTCCAACTCGATATCTGTCTCCAGACCCACTGCTCTTTCTTCTGCCTTCTTTTTTGGGAGAGGTTTGGAGTCCTGCATTCTGTCAAACCTACCACAGAGCCTTGCATATAACTGATGCCCAGTGCTTATTTGCTAGCTGCTGACTGATTAAAACTTTAATGTAGTCTTTAGTAAGTGGTGACAAGGGGGGGGGGTCTGGTGTCTATGGAATTACCTATGATAACTGAGACTAACTTTACAGAAGAACTTAACCAGGTATGGCAGAGAAGTATGAGGGTGGACTTCAGAAGGAACTTTATGATGGAAAAGGCCGATAGTCAAGAAAAGTGGATCAAGGGATACTGCGGAATTAACTGAGGGGGAATCTCTAAAAATGACCCACCCTTGCCTGGGTCCAAGAAAGTACAGTTCATTCTTCGGGGCAGGAGGATGGACAAAATGAGCCATGAAGGCTCCAGGGAGCCCTGTATCTACACCTCCATGAAATGGGTGTCGTTGGTATCCAAGTTGCTGAAGCAGAGCAAAGAGGAGGAAGAAGCTCGTATCTCTTTGTTGGATACTTCTTGTCCCTGGTACCTAGGGCTTCAGTTAATGAAGAAGCTGTTCTACAAAGAGGTCCTTTGAAGACAAAGTCATACAGGGTCAGGTTCCATGGGCTATGAGGCCTCCCAGGTCATCCTGTCCAAGCACCTGTCCTTAGATATACCGAATCACTCTAGTAGATGCTCAATAAATATTTGCTAAATGACTGAAAGGATAGCTGTGACTTTCTCTTGTCTCTGTAGGGCTCCGATTCCATTATACTCTGTCTTGGATACCCATTCCAGTTCTACCTGACCTTTTTGGGGACAAAACCCAACCCAACTCCAACCCATCCAAACCAGTAGATTCTTGTCCTGCCCTCTGTGGACATCTGTTCATGACTGGCTCCCTGAGCCTTACGATCATCTCAACCCCTGGGTTCCCTTCCCTTCCTTTTCCCCAGAGAACAGTTTTTCTTCAGGACTTGTGGGTCTAAATTGGGGTGGGGGGGTCCGGTCCTTCTTTACCTCACTAGAGTACCTTGCTGTGAATGGCACAGTTTACACAGAAATGGAGTTTTACATACGGCTCAGGAAGCACACAGGTGTTGAAGACACGCACCTCAGAAATGTCCCTGATGGTTGCGGCTTCTACTATGTTCCGAATAATGAACTTCTTCATGGCCTTGACTTTGGGCATGCAATGGGCACAGCAAGTGTAGCGAAAAGGTTGCCCGTGTCTCATCCCTTTGTGGCTTGACTATTACTCTGTGTTTTTTTGGTCATCTTGGAAGGGAAGACCCGGAAGAGCTTGACCTGGCTTTCTTTTTCATTCAGTGGGTTACTCCGAACCCACCCGGAGTAAGAGACGTCAAGAGACTCAAGTACAGCAGGGCGAGCAAGCTGGGTGCCTTGTACACTCAGCCTCCCTTTCAGAGTCCAGCTGGCCGTGTGTGTCCGTGAATAGGAAGGTGCAAGGACCGGTCCTCAGATCACAGCATGGAGTGGCACCGAAGCCTCCATCGGGGAGCCAGGAGACATGGACTGAACTCAGGGTCTGAGACACGCCGGCCTGTGACTGTGACCTCCAACAGCATCTCCGTGCTCTGGGCCCTGGGTTCCTCCCTGTGAATGAGAGGTTTGGAGTCCTGCATTCTGTCATCCACTTAACCGTGCTTCTCGACCATCATCTCTGATGTGCCAGGGACTTTGGTGACACGGCAGTGGACAAAATACAGCCTCTGCAGTCACAGAGCGTATGCAGGGAGAGGGGCTGACAAAAACCAAGTAAAGCAGCGCACAAGTAGGTAGCAGATGTGATGCAGGTGCGGCGAGTGTGATGCAGGCGAGTAGAGCCGGTACGTGGGGAGCGAATGGTGGAGCCTCCCTTCGAAAGGTCAGCATGGCAGCCATCCCCCAAGAGCTGCCATCTGAGCAGAGACCTGGACAAAAGGAGGGGGCAACCCATGCATGGACCTGGGGGAGCGGATCTGCAGTAAAGGAACAGCAAGTGCAGAGGCCTTTAGAAAGGAACTGGTTTGGTGTATTTAAGAAGCCGCAAGGAGGCCAGGTGGGGACCGTGTGCAAATAGCCAGGGGGCCAGACCACGATAAATACCTGGGACTATAGCCCAGCTGACTGGGGAAGCCATCAGGGCACCGAGAGCAAGGGACTGGCCTGGGCCGGCTTGTGTGTTAAAAGGGTACGTTGATCCCCGAGGTATACAGACATGGGCTTCTCCTAGCCCTTGGCTAGGTAGATCTGGGTTGGCAGGGGCGGGCTGGGGTAGTCCCGAAGCCAGTCCCGCCTGGGAGGCAGACTTTGTGAGTCGTGCCAGGAGAGACTGCTGAGACCTGCCTGCTCAGGTCGCATCCTGCCACTGCACCTGAGCCTCAGCCCCAGACCTCACTGGTGTGCGGGAACGAAGAGCTAGCTGGCAAATTAACCCATGCCTCCCAAACCCCAGGCCGCAGCTGGGTTGAGGTGCGGATACTTGGGGGTGAACTGCTTGGTGTCACAGCCGCTTCCAAATGGCCCCCTGGGACGCGGGTCCCAGGGAGTGGCTGCGACGATACCCAAGGCCCCGGGAACGCAGAAGGGGCAGCGTAGTCCAGCTGCAGAGGCGGCCAGATGGTCAGCGGTGTCTTCACAGATGAGGGGGTGCAGGAAATAGGTTTTTGAGAGGTGAGCGGCATTTTGCCAGGCAGAGAAGGGATGTGGTGGCGTGGACGAGGAGGCTGAAGGCAAGGGGATTGGGAAAACCGGAGCCGTGTTTGGGGAGCAACCAGTCAATTATTGAAATTAAATACCAGCAGGGATGACCTCAGCGGAAAAATCAGACAAACCAGTTGTTTGAGCCGCTCCTATAGTTTTCGTTTTGTTTTTAAGTAACCGTCACTAAATAAACAGAATAAATACAGATAATTTTCAGGTAATAAAGGAGATTAAATATTTATATTATGTTCAGGTCAAAGGGTAAATAAAAGCGGGGGAGAAGCAGGGGCAGCAGGCTGGGGTCAGGGAGGGGTCGGGGATATGGAATTCCCTGTTTAGACAGAACGGTGTCTGGTCAGTCGGTGACATCTGGTCCCAAGAGGGGGAAAAAAAAACCCATCTGGGAAAAAAAAGCATCGCAAACCCTCCACTCAGTTGGAAAACCACCTCTCCATGCTTCAATTCCCTTTTCCTAGAAATGGTTCATCATTGAGAGTATTAAGTAAAGAAGGGATTTAAAGAGAAAAAAATTCTGATTCATAATAAGACCTGGTATTTATGCCATACCTTTCTCCCAAGAGCTCAGATTGCTGGAGGGGAATTATGTCCCTCATTCCGCACAGCCTCATCCCTGCCTCGCGCTGGTTTGCCCCCACACCACTCCCTCCCGGCGCACCCTGGAGAGAAATCTGGGGCCCTGGGTACAGCTCCTGGGACTGGCGTAGTACAGTGGTGGGACTGCTGGATGTTTCGGCTTGACGTCCGGGACTTGGGTCCCAAGACTCTGCTGTCTTTGCTCTCCTTCTACCCCAGGCCTGCAAAAGAGCAGCAGACATCCGTCCACTCATCCACAATGAGCACCTCATGCCGCCTATACTAGAAATCAGTGTCCTCCCCTTTTCTAGAAGTGTCCAGAAAACACCATGACCTTCCCTGAAAGTGTATCAGAGCTGCAGTAGAGAGAGGAACTTCTCAGTACCTAAGTCAAATATCTCCAGCTGTAGTAGAACCCCGTCCTTATGCATCTTGTCTACGATTGGCACAAAGGACAGGTATCTTGTCCCCGCCACTTCATCAAGAAGTCCCTGGAACTTTCCCTTCATTGGCCAATTTTTAACATTATTTCGTTGGATCCTCCATCTTGCAAACCAGAGAGCTAGGCTTCTCCAAAGCTGACAAAGGGGAAATTCTTACATTGCACTTGCTAGAGGAGGTGGGCCAATGAGTCTCTGTTGAGCACTTGCCGAGTGCAGAGCCCTGCTTCAGGTGCTGTGGCAGACGTTACTCAATTATGACATGTCCTGCAGGAGCTTCTCGAAGGTGGTAAAGCGTGTGTCCACAAAAAGCTAAACATCAACTGAAGAGTTAAATGTCAAACAGGATAACCTTGAGCAATATCACAAGGGAGAGTTCTGATGAGTGAGTGACCCCAGGGGCTGGAGTGGGTGGGCAGGACAGTCTGCATGGGGAAGATGGGACCAGAGTGCAGAATAGGTAGGGTAGGTAGTTGAGGTCACCGATTCCTGTCCTACAGATATGACTCTAAGTGTCTAAGTGAATGTATTGAAGGTGGCATTAGTTGTTGTATCAGTTAGGATCTGCTCAGTTGCAAGTAATAGAAAATTTCCCTGAAATCTGTTTATACCAAGAAGGGAATGTTTTAGTTTATATGATGAAGAAGTCCAACTGAGTGATGGACTTCAGGCATGGCTCTATCAGGGCTCCTGCTCTCTGTGATCCTCTCAGGTCAGTCCTCTAGGTGTTGGCTTGGTCCTCAGGCTGGTTTTTCTCATGGCTACAAGACAACAGTCTATCACAACCATGGCTGTGTGCTTCCTTGTTCTTATCCACCCCCAAACAACAAACTATAAAGTCCTGTGCAGCACCAGCAACAGAATTTGTGGGGCCCAATGTGAAGGAAAATGGGAATGTCTTGTTCAACAATGACTAAGAAGTGATGGGTACATGAAGTAGCTTGATTGCGGTAATCATTATACAATGCATACCTATGTCAAGCCACCTCATTGTACGCCTTAAATCTATACAATTTTTATTTGTCAACCATTCCTCAATCAAGCTGGGGGAAAAAAAGACGCTCCGAGGTGAACTGCTTGTGTACAGATTTCAGATTGAGTGTCACTGTAGAACCCGTCAATAGCATTAAAAACACATGTAGAAAAGATGTTTCTGAGAGTAAGAAAAAAAAGCAACCCGAGATTAAGCTCTCCACTTTGCTCCTTACCAGCTACATTATCTTAAACATGTAGCTTTACTTCTTCAGCACTGTTTTCTTAGCTTCGAAGGAAGATAATGCTAACCCTACCTGTTTCACGGGGCTGACGAGACCCCCATCGGGTTGATGGAGTGAGCATGCTTTTCAGTCAGGACGGGACGAGATCCACGAACAGAACTGCTGTTATTTGCTTTAAAACTGGGGAAGAGCGTCTGTGGGTTTTAACATCGTGACTGCTCGTTGTACAAGGTCTCTTCAAGACTGTGGGTAGGAAATGGAAATGGGAGGTGTAGAGACACTCAAACCGAGCAATTTAGGAGGGGCAGGAAAGACTCTTGAGCTTTAAAAATGAGGAGAAAGGGGGGTGCTTGGGTGGCTCAGGTGGTTAACCGACTGCCTTCAGCTCAGGTCATGATCCTGGAGTCCCAGGATCGAGTCCCATATCGGGCTCCCCGCTCGGCCGGGAGCCTGCTTCTCCCTCTGATCTTTCCCCTCTCATGCTCTCTCTCTCTCTCTCAAATAAATAAATAAAATAAAAATCTTAACAAACAAAGGCCAGAGGGGTTTGTAATCTTCAAGAGAGAGATGATGGAATAAATGTCTTCTATTAAAAAAAAAATGAGGAGAAAGGGGATTGGTATTACAGCTGGAGAATAGGACTCCTTGTCTAAAATAATAGTTTCAGAGGAAAATCATCCTAATTTCTCACTGACATGGGAAATCACCTCTAAGTCTCCCCCATTGGCTCTCTGTCCCCATTATCCCCCCCTCATTACACAGGACTTCATACTATCTCACTTAGAAAAGACACGTGATAGAGGATATCAAACCTTCCAGGCTCCCTCGGCCATCCTGAAACATTGATTCTTGTAGCTCTAGAAATAGCTGAAGATAATACCTCATTTATTCTATTTCCCGTCAATGCTCCATTCAAATGATCTCAGGCAGCGGTCTGTATATGATTTTCCTTAGAAATGACCATAGAAGGAGGCTTCGTGGTGTTCTTGGCTTTGGCTCACGCACGCAAGTACTTTGCATTCTGACTGTTTGGCAAAGCTTCGTAATTTTAAGGACGCGTGTGTATTGGCCGCTGGGCATCCATTTTCTGCTGTCTCTGATGACACCCCCCTCAAGTCATATGGTAAAATTATTCATGGGTGCATCTTGGACTCCATAAGTTCTGTCCTTGGCCAACCAAGAGGTGGGTCCGTCCCCCAAACTACGGCAGCCAGGTCTTCTCTTCTGGGACATGGCGGATGTGAATGTGCGGGATGAGTGAGCCACACCGGTGTGCTCCACGGGTCCCGGGCACACAAGGCTGCTCTCCTGCTCCATCCAGATACCCAGACCCCCTCTGGATCCGGCCTTTCTAAACTTGACTCCCAGCTTTTGGTTGCTGATTCTGGGAGCCACCTGTCTTAGCCCCCCAAATAACCCTTACCTCCAAGAGGGTTTTGTTATTATTTGTGTGGTACAGCTTGTCTTTTTCCTCAAGTCTGACAGGGTTAGTCCTATTTGTGGCTAACCGAGGAATCTTATTTAACTATACGGTGCTTTCTGCTTTCCCCAGACAAGAGTATTCACACCTGTGCTCTCTCCTTTCTTTTCTGCCCCACCAGTTGTCACCTTTCATAGCCTAAGCCCTGGGGGCGGGGGGGAGGGGGGGAGGGGGGCGTCTTCCTGGACTCCTGCAGGCCTTGCTGGTCCTTGCTCTTCCTCCTTCCCTCCTAGGCTGAGCCCAGCTCCCCTCTTCCCATCCGCAGGGAAGGAGAAGACTCTTTCCTCTGGTTTTTCCCTGGGGATGGGTTTCCCTCCTGCCCCCTTCCTTTTGTCATCTTCCCCAGACCCAGGAAGTTTGGGAACGGGAGGTAGCTAGGTTGTTGGCAAGGGACTGGGTGAGGGCTGGTCTAAGGGTGGACAGACCCCTGCTGCTAAGTAACCCTATCGTGACTTGGGTTCTGGACACTTCCCTGAGTGCTTACTGAAATCATCCGGCTTCATCCCCATAAGAACCTTATGGGGTTAATAGCATCTCCATTATACAGATGAGGAAACTGAGCTCAGAAAAGAGTTATCCCTTACCTCAGTGGTTTCCTCAGCCCTGTAGGCAAGTTTTGGGGGCCTCTCCCCATGCCCTTGTGGGCCCAGAGCCATGCTGGATGGTTGTGCTTTTGTAGGTGTGGTGTAAGTGGGAGCTGTAGGCACCTTCCCCCACAGCCCGACCGATGCTGGGCTGGTGAGGCCCTCCCCTCAGCTGACTGTAGACCCTGGCCTTGCTCAGTGTACGTGGACCTTGGGAGCCATCCAGCTCTCAAGCGCTAATACACCCACTTTTCCTGATTGAGCCTTTGCTAAGTGCCAAGGCCGTTTCTACCTGGGGCTCAGGTGTGACCCCCATATGACTCCTGAGTACTTTCTCTCTCCCCAGCGGCCATGTGACCCTCGAGGGTAATCACAGGATCTCAATGTTAGCCTTAGATTTCAGCAAGAGATTGTCTCATCTAACTTTCTCATTTTCCAGATGAACAAATGAAGGCCCAAGAGCGGTTGGGGATTTGATCAGGTTCACAGAGTGAGTGGTGGCTGGTCTTACCTGGAAATAGGGCTTGAAGAAACGAATCCAGCATGCTAGAGGGCATCGGTGGGGGAGGAGGGTTGGGGTGCTCTGATGACAGACTGTGGTTTGGAGAGTGTGTGGGGGGGTGGGGTCTCATGAACTTTGTGGCTGGCCTGTTGACGAGGCTTCATGTCCTAGGGAATTCAGAGCATCTGTCTCTCATGAGATGGACACTTCCGGAGATGTTCGTGTCTTTCTGAGGATTGTTCATAGAATGGGCTCTTTGGGGACCCAAGGAGGGGGGTCAGAGGGACGTTGGAGGGTCGCCAGGTGGTGAGATGGTAGGTGGGGTTTGCATGTGGGCTGGGAATAGGGATGGGAAGATCCATGAGGCCCCATCAAACCCCGAATTCTACAAACCTCTATGAGCTGGAACTCAAACCCAGGCCTGGAGGTATTTTGTTATTTTTGGTTGGTTGGTTGTTTTTCAGCTGGGGCATGCTGGCTGTGCTCATGTCCTTGGAGTCATCAAAAGTCCCCGTGGCCATCCCTCTGCCTCTTCAATGCTCCTAGGCTGGCCAAAGTCGGTCATGTTGGGAAATAGCTCCATGGGAGCCATTTTGGTCTTCTTGGGGACCCATGCCTTGGTTTCAGAAGACCTCTTAAACTTCCTCCTTCAGGGAAGTGTACTTTCTTTCCTTCTTTATAGGTTGCCTGTGAACATGGAAATCACATGAATTAATAAGCATTTACTGAGCACTTTTACTGTATAATATCATGCTAACTTGAGGGGGCACCTCAAAGAACAAGTCAGGGGCTCATGCATTCTTTAAGCTCTGATTTCTTTTTGGGGGGTCACTCTCCCTTCAATTCCCTTCTTTCCAAGGGGCTGCTCTAGGGAGCACCATTGTGGTCAGGCATTGGTGCTAAGTAGTGGGGGTGACTTCAGAGCCTCAGGGATTTCCCCTCCCTTCTAGCATTTCCCAGTCTGCTTGCTGATGAGAAATCTCTCTCCTTCTGGTTAGGAATTTGCTTCTTATTAAAACGTAAATCCTTCGAAGACAGCTCTCATTAATACTCTGATCAGTTGTAACTCATGTTTATGTAACTGATGATGTAATAAGATCCTTTTCATATTTTCATATGATTGTAAAAGTACCACCGATCACTGTAGAAAAGACAAAATATATGGAAAATGCATAAACTAGGAAAGCCAAATCACCCATGCTTGTATAACTCAGAGACAACTGCAGACCTTTTGTTCCAATTCTAATAGGTGTTCTGCTTAGTTTACTGAAGGTACAGTGGTGTGCAGAGGGGAAAAGCAGGACCTCTAAGCAGGCGCAAAGCCAGTTACTAGCTCTGTGACCTTCTACAGATGATGGACTCCTCTCTGCCTCAGCTGCTTCGTCTGTAAAATGGGGATAATCACAGTGCCTATGCTATAAGCCTGTTCTGAAGATTGAGTGAGCACTGCCTTGTTCAAGAATTGAGAGCTCTCCACGTTATTAATGCTGTTAGTATTGTGCTGTAACTCATAAGTAACCAAGTCTCCCTGGGCCCCCTAGTCCTACCCGTTCCAATTTCTAAATCATTGCCGGGTAATGTAGATTGTTCTAGAATGTCTTGGGAGATGATGGAGATGTTTATATCACACTATGCAACAAATTGCGCCTTTCTCCCATACACTTTAAACATCTGTGTGCTTTCTCCAAAATTTTAATTCGGGTGGAAATTGTCTCATCGTCTCTTCTCTCTTTCCCAAGAAACCCTTCCTCAGTCTCTCCAGCCACCTGGCACAGAAACCCTCCCACCCCCTAGAAATCTCATCAGCTTTCAGAGCTAGCAGCTGCACGCAGTAGAACTAAAGAGCCAAATCCAAACCAAGCACACCCGTGGAACCTCGTTTTATTTAACCATGTGTGGGTCGATTTACACACATGTATAAACTAGTACTGATGTATCTAGGTAGACCCCCAAAACTGATATCACACTTCATATACTGTTTCGTGTCTTGCTTTTTTTTTTTTTTTTTTTTGCCGGTCTACCTACTATGAGTACTCACACTTATGCATGGCACATCCAAATGGCAGAATACTATACAGTTATTAAAATAATTTTTAAAGGGGCACCTGGTAGCTCAGTCAGTTGAGTGTCCGGCTTTGGCTCAGGTCATGATCCCAGGGTCCTGGGATAGTGCCCCACATTGGGTTCCCTGCTCAGTGGGAAGCCTGCTTCTCCCTCTCCCTCTGTCTACTGCTCTGCCTACTTATGCTCTCTCTCTCTGTCGAATAAATAAAATCTTAAACATTTTTTTCTAGAGATTACTTTTTTCTTTTTTAGAGAGAGAGCATGTGAGCTTGAGCAGGGGCGGGGGCAGAGGGAGAGGGAGAGAGAGAACCCCAAGCATACATAGGATTCCCAATGCTTCTCTTCTAACTGTGACCCTTCCCTTGGCTCCAGATCTCTGCGCTTAGTCATGACCTGTCCCTTACTGTCTCCCAGGCGCCATCAAGTTCAACATGTCCAGAGTGGAATTCATCATTTTTGCCCCAAACCTGCCCACCCCCCCAATCTGGTTCTCTATTTCATTCAGTAAATGGCTTCCTCTTCTTCCTACTTTGTAGACCATCCAGTTCTTTCCTCCCTCCTTTCATGTCCAATCATCATGGTAAGTTTTTCATAAAATTTTATGTATTCAATCAAAACTACTACCCTTCATCTTGAAATTGTGTTCATCCAATGTCTTTCATATCAGAATGCTCGTAAAATAAATGTAGGAGATGGTGGATGGCCGTTGTTTTTGTCTGTTTGTCTCCTTTTGGTATCAGTGAAGGCAGCGGAGTTCATTGCCACTGTCGTTGCCACTGTCATTGCCACCGACACCCACACCCCTTTCCCTTTTCCATCGGGATCCAGTTTTGTTCAGAGTTCCATCCCATTCCCCTCTTCCGAAGGTATCTCTGATCTAAGCACAGCAGTTCTCCAAGTGTGGCTGTGAGACCCTTCTAGGGCATCTGGGGGGGGTCAAAACTATTTTTAGACTAAGCCATTATTTGCTTTTTTCACTTATTCTTTTATGAGTACACACTGGATTTTTCCAGAGGCTGTCATGTGATCTTGCAACAGATTGAATGCAGAAGCAGATATGAAAACCCAGCTGTCTTCTATTAAACTAGAAATTAAAGAGATTTGCAAAAATGTGGAACAATGCCATACTTCTCACTAAACTTTTAAAAAAATAGTCATTTTTCATTACATGTCATTTATGTTAACATATAATGAGTTTATTGTTATTTAAAAATGAACTGATAAATATATATTTTTTAAATTTCCTAGTCTTAATTTATTATAAAATACACATCAATGGATAACCCACCAAAACAAGAGCTCTCTGGGGTCCCCAGTAATTTCTAGAATTTTGAAAGGATCCCAAGTTGGAAAAGTTTGAGAACCACTGGTTTAATCTGGTGACAGCTATTGGTTACATCAGTGACCCAAATTAACTCAATCAGATTAGATCATGGAAAGATTTATATTCCATGGCTGGGGCAGAGATTTCTCTGCTTTCTCTCATTGGATGTGAAAACTTACTTGTAGACTCCATTGCCACTGGTAGCCTCTTGCAACCACGTGGGAAAATATGGATGCTGTGGATAGGAGTTGGGGAGAGGGAAGGACCTCAGGACATGGAGGATGTGACCTTATCTGAAGCCACTCTCATCCCTTAAATCTCCTGAATGTTTGGTCCAGTTTTAGTTGGGTTCTCTCTTACTTGTCTCAAAGCTCCTTTAACTGATGTGACACTTATGTGGTAGAATTGTACACCCAGTTCCAGCGTGCATGTGGGTTTTCCAACACTGTCAAGCGATTAACTCACCTCTAACACTAACTGATGGTAGCTTCAGATCCCACAGGTTAGAGCTCAGTCCCACAGACTGCCCTCCCCCACCAACTGCAAATATCAGTTGTAAATCCGGTTAATCACCAGTGCTTCTGATCTACCTAAGCTTTGAGGTTCCAACCCACCCCCCTCCTTGGGTTCAACCAATTTGCTTACAGAACTCAGAGAAACATTTTACTCACTGGATGTCTGTGTATTATAAAAGGATATAAGTCAGGAACAGCCAGTTGGAAGAAAGGGATACGGCAAGGTAAGGGGAAATTGGCTCAGAGCTTCCATAGCCGCTCCCGCCATGCTACTCACCCTGCTTCAACACACGTTCATTGACCTCAGAGTTCTCTGAACACCATCCTTTCAGGGTGTTCTGGAAGCTTCATGAAGTAGGCAGGTTGATTAAGTCAGTGGCCATTGGTGATTAACTCAGTCTCTAGCCCTTCGCCCTTTTCCCCTCACCAGAGGTCAAGGGGGTGGGACAAAAAGTTCCAACCCAGGAAACAAGGTTGGTTTTCCTGGCAACCAACCCTCAACCTTATGGTCTTTCCAAAATTTACTTCATTAACATAACAAAGGACACCTTTAGCACTCTCATTACTTAGGAAATTCCCAAGGTTTTAGGAGCTCTGTGCCAGAAACGGGGACAAAGATCAACTATTTCTCATGAATCACAATATCACTCTTGGAAAATGAGGAGTTGTCATTCCCATGCTGGCCCCAAACTTTGGAGGACATCTTGCTGTTCTGAATAATCTATAAATCACCCCATAAGATGATCCTCGGAGGTTTCTTCAAGCGTGAGAAGCCACCAAGAAGGAGGAAGGGCTGAGAATGAGTGGTTATCAGAGAGTCAAGGCCATGGGACAAGGAAGGTTTGCCATCTATCAATGTTCTAGTGCAGGGAGAAAGAGGAAGAGCAGAAACAGGGATACAGGGATGCCTGGGGAAGTTGTCCTGTCCTTGAAAGCCAGGCTCCTGGAGCAACACCATTGTCCCATCCATGTTTCTGCTCCCACCTGCTCTTCCCTGCAACCCCCCCCCCCGCCCCCCGCCCCTTCAGCGCAGTGTTTCTGTCTTTCTCCTTCTCTCTTCTTTGTAAATCAAACTGTCAACATCTGTTTGTGTGAGCTGACTCATGGTGACAGCTGGGAACGTTTGCCCCACTGCTAGACAAGTGGGGGATTAAACTTCAGAGCCCAGGGAAAGAGGAGAGGCTTCTACCTCGTATTTGTGCCATCAAGTCGAGAACAAAGGGGATGGGGATGGGCGAGAGGACGACTATCCCCAGTCCCTTCTCCTTCTGTTGACAATCGTGCTAGTTTCTATTTTGTCACTTTGTCCAGGACTTTGAGAAGATTTTTGCACATGCATTTATTTGGGTGTAATGGGTGGGTTGCAAACACAGGAGAGAAATCACTTCTCATACTTTCCAAAAATAGCATTTTCGCCCGTTTAAAATAAGTGTGGTATCAAGGGACAATAACTGATGCCTTTCTTAACAGGATAGTCTGTATCCATAGCAGACATTGCCTGGGAGTGCTGGCATGATTCTGTGCAAATTTGCAGATACCTCTTGGCTTGGAAATCTCACAGTGAGGTTGTATAAAGGCTGGAAACGTCTGATTTCTACTTTGTTTTTGGTGGGCAGCAAAGTGGGAGAGGAAGCGGGGGGGGGGGGGGGGGGGGGGGGAAGAGCTTGGGGACATAAAAGGACAAATTGGACTTTTCTCTAATAAACTGCAAGTAAGACATTAAAGGTCTTTCTTGTTAGAAAAAGATCAAAGCTGGATAGAAGCTCCTTGCTTTTTTTTTTTAACAAAACATTGCTACAAAGACACAAAGCACACTAGACTTGGGATAAGCCCCGGGGAGAGTTTATGTCCAAGTTAGGATAATCAAAAAGAGTTTAATTTACTCAGTTCTGGAATAAAACCAAGGCTGAGTTCAGCAATATTTGAAACCAGTTAAAGGTTAGTGAATGAGACGCCCAGTGAGTCTGATTAGATTTTTGCTTCCATTTATTCGCGTCTTACATCGTGCTCTGAATCGTGCACCTTCTTTTTTAATTTCAGAAAAAGAGAACTGTCACGCCTAATCATTTTATCATAGTTTTTAACTTAAAAAACAAAAGCCTAAGAAATAGAAAAAGTGTTTTCTGATCTTCGTTATTCACTTCTTCACTCTGAGGGGTCCTCAAAGCCAGAGAGCGTCTGTTAGTGAATTAGAACAAAACCACAGGATAATTACTTTCTGGGCTACCAACGCAACATGAGTTGCTTTCTATTGTGAGAATGCTGAAAAGTTTGCCACAAAATTAAACCAATTAGGGTAATAAGGGGAAGAAGGAGAAGATTAAATTTATTTCCATCTGATTTAACTTATTAATTTCTCAGGGGAGAAGGATTTCCCTGCCGTTGACCTCCAGGTTTTAACCTCCAGGAGCCCCTTCTGTTCTCAAAAAAATGTACTTGGAATTTAATTCGTACTCGAAAACCTCTGACCTTAGGAAGCAGGTTTTGAGGAATGAGAGTCAGCGAAGAGGTGAGTCAGTGGACAGATTTGCTTGGAGTCCCTACTATGCACTAGGCCTGCCCTGTAGTCTGGGGGTCTGGGGCATCAGCATGGACAAGTCCTCTCTCCTGGGCTCTAAAAGCCTGTACTCTAGTGGCAGAAAACAAATGCTCTACACATAGACAAATAAGTCAATAAGATAATTGATAAATGCCGCAAAGAAGATAGAATAGAGAAGTGGGATAGAAAGTCACTTCCTGGGGCGCCTGGGAGGCTCAGTCGGTTAAGCATCTGACTCAGCTCAGGTCATGATCCTGGGGTTCTGGGGCCCCTGCATTGGGCTCCCCACTCAGAGGGGAGTCTGCTTGTCCCTCTCCTTCTGCCCCATCACCTGCTCGTGCTCTCTTTCTCTCTAATAAATAAATAAAAAAAAAATTTTTTTTAAAGAAAAAAAGTAACTTCCCAGCAGATAGGACAGTAAGGGCAAAGGCCCTGGGGCAGGGACACACTTTGTGTGTTTGAGGGAAAGAAAGAAGTGCTATATGACCGAGGCTAATTGGGGTAAGGATGTAGTGCTGTACCATCTCCTCTCCTTTACTCCATTGTGGCCCTACAGCCAAAATCTTCTAGCCTTTTGCTCTGCTTGCTGGTCCTGGGAAGCTCTCTTTAAATACAGAATGCCCAGGAGGGATTCATTTAAATCTCCTGGCTGGCCCTGCTGGCGTTGCTGGCCAAATGACAAGGAAACTGGTGTCTTCTCCTTCCTGGCGCCTTAGGAAATAGAGTTTTCTCATTAGGTTTCGGCCTTGGTTCAATCAGAATTGCATTGTTACAGGTGCTTGGCTCTGCATGGGTTGTCCTGCTTTTAATCACTGATAATGGAATCCACTCCAGCTAGTGTAGGCTGAAAGGGGTTTATTAAGAGGTGTAGCTATATCATGGACCAACGGGGAGGGTGGAGGAAAAAGCGCCTAGGCTGAGTTTCCAGGAAAAGCTCTCAAAACCACGCAGCAGAACTGGGCGCCCATGGGAGCTGCCGCCTCGGCCATGCTCAGAAAACCGTGTGCTCGGTAAGGGGGCCACAGCCACAGCTGGCTCCGGGACGCCCTGCCCGGCTCCAGTCTCCTCCAGGTGAATGGACCTCCCATCCTGGTTCTCGCTTCCCCAACACCTTGATTGCAAATCAAGTCACATTCAAACCCTTAACTGCGTGGGCGTCTAAGAAATGCGGGTTTTGGGGTTCTAGCCTCTGTGGTTGGAGCAAAGCCTTCTAGAAGCCAGAGTAGGTGCTGAGCAAGGCAGGCTGCTGACCCTCCCGCCCCGGCTAAGCTCAGGCCTCTGCCCCGGGCATTCCGACGCGGGGGCCCAGGGGACTGGGCAGCTCCCGCAGGGACGGCGGCTGTACAAACTGCAGGCTGTTTTCCTTTTCAGATCCTGCATGGAGGGGGAGGGCGCGTGTGCCCCTGGGCGAGATTTGATCTAGGTTGGGCCGGTTTAACCAGACAGGCGCTTGGAGGTGCTCAGAGGAAAAGCTCATCAAGAGAGCTGACGTCCGGCGGCTAAGCCCCCGGCGTGGGCAGGCCTCGGTTGTGTTTGCTCATTTTTACAGCTGCAGGGTCAACTCAGAGTTTGATGTGTAGTAGGCACCCAATAAATACTGACTGAATAAACAAGTGAATGAGAGGAAGGATAGGGTGAGGAGCCCTTTGGCACGAAATAGGGGGCACAACCATCCAGGCCGATGGGCTGTTAACAAATGCTAGTATAGTTCCTATGTGCCAGGTACCGTTTTAAGTGCTCTCCAAACAGTAACTCATGTAATTCTCATAATTGCTCTATGAGATACGTACTCTCGTTAATCCCATTTAGTAACCCAGGTCCAGAGACGTTCTATTACTCGCCCCGGGGGTGCAGGTAAGTGGGCGAAGGGAAGCTAGGAGGCCACTGGACTGTATCTCCCGTTGCTTGTGGGACTTGTGTGTTACTGATTTGCCCCGGGTAGACAGTCCTCCTCGCCCACCCGATAACATGAAGGTAAATGTGTGCAATAAGGTACGCAGGATTTGTGGTTGTTAATACACTGGAATCCACTGATCCTTATTCTCTCTTTATATGCCCTTCCAGGCTCTTCTGGACTCTTCCAGGCCCGGGCTGCTCATGTGTCCTTATCTTTGGCCCTCTCCTATCCCTATGCTGGACTGGGTTTTGGTGCACTTTGAGTCCTCGCAGAGCCACGTAAGCCCCTCGTGCTGAGCTGCCAGGAGGCCATACCTCCCTGGAAAAATCCCGACACAGTGGTGGGGCCTGGGGTGGCACCCATGGTCCTTTTGTGCCATCCAAAGTCAGAGACCACCGATGGCCCGGCTGGGGGTGTCCTCGAGCGCTGTGGTTTCTCTTGGAAATGCTGGGGATACCACCGGAGCAGCATAGGGCATCCTGCCTCCCACTGTCCACCGGGGCCGGCGGCCAGCCTCCTCCTTGGCTGGTGTATTTTAGGACAATGGGTACCGGGGACAGCTGGAGACGGAGTGTTGTCCACTCTTCTGCAGGACCCCGTGCTATTTGCACATGCTCTGGAGAGGGGCCTCTTTCCACAGGGGTGGCATGGGTTTATTTGCAAAAACAAGAGACAGTGCTGGCATTCTCACAGATAACGCAGGGCTGTGGGGAAGACCATCTCCACTGCCAGCACAAACAACAGGGAGGGGGCTCAGAGGGGTGAGGAGGAGAGGTGTGCTGTCCAGAGTTCAATCTATCCATCCTCTAGCTGCCACGCCGGTCAGCTCTTCCCAAGCTTAGACGGACCTCTCGGGGACCTTCCTTCCACCAAGGCACTAGCCAGTGGGGAAGGCCCTCTGATCTCTGACGACCTCCTGCTGCAGGACTCCCCTCTCCGTTTTCCGTGGAAATCCAACCCGATACACCTCAGATATAGGGGAAAAGCCAACTACGCACGGATCGGTGCCCTGACAAAGGGTTTCCCACACTGTGAGGGGATCGAGGCTTCCTGTGCCCGGGTGTGGAGGAGCCCCTGGGGCCCTACTGCAGACCCAGTGGCTTCTGAGCCCCTTAGTCCTTGAAATTCCTCCCTCTGAATCACAGAGCTCCATATCCTGCTCTGTCCCTCGGAGCAAATTTTCCTGCCTTGAATTTTTTTCTCTCTGCAGTGTTTACATGAACTGGTTGAACCCGTCACGTGGTGAGTCCGTGTTTATATTTGCAGAAGCACCGCCTGGGGAAGTTCTGTTTGTATAGAGGTCGCCCCATCTCTGGGGCTTGGCCGCAGCCCCAGCGGAGCCACAGCGGGGGCCGCCCTCCCTCTTCTCACTTCTCTCTCTGCTCCAGGTTCCCAGATCCTGGTCCCAGTGGCTCGGTGCCTCCCAGAAGGGGAGGAGGAGGCAGACTCAGGGGACCGTGCGGCCATCTTCCTCCCTCTTCACCCTCAACCTAACCCCAAGCTTTCTCAGGATTTGTCTGTCTCTGTTCTTAGAACTTAACTGTCTTCCATCATCCTAGAGGTGGTCTCGGGATGGTAGAGTAGATGGTAGGATTTACAGACGGGCTTCCCAGATGCCAACCTTCCTTCCACTGGACTGAGGACACAGTTAGTATTCTAAGATGGTCGCGCCCATGGACTTCAGAGTCTGAACGGTGTTGGAATCATGCCTTTGACAGTTACTAGCTGTGTGGCTTTGGACAAGACCTCTAAAGCTCAGTTTCATCATCTTAAATGAGTACAATAGAACTTACCACCCCCCCTTTTTAAAAAGATTTACTTATTTATTTTAGAGTGAGGGAGATGGAGAGAGAGAATCTCAAGCAGACTCCATGATGAGTGCAGAGACTGATATGGGGCTCGATCTCACAACCCTGAGATCACGACCTGAGCTGAAATTAATAGTCAGATGCTTAACTGACTGAGTGGTTCAGGTACTTCAGTACTTACCCCTTAAGATTGTTAGGAGGATTAGTTTAGGGTATGCATGTAAAATGTTTTTAGTTACAATGATGATGGCGATGACGATGATGATGATAATTAATAATAATGATAATAATAACAATAATAATAACGACGACAGCAGTTAGGATTGGCAACTTGCCCCATCCCTATCTCCCTCCTGTATTAGAGCAGTGTATCTCAACTTTTTTGGTTGTCACTCCCCTAAGGAGCCTTTTTATACATATACATGTTATGATTTCCTTATCATTTCCCCTCCTCCTTTATGTACTTGATATTTGTTCATACTGTGGCTTTTGGTAGTCCAAATCACTGCAATTGAGATTTTTAATCCTCTCCTACCCCCAAAACAAATCTTCACAATATTACCTATCTTGAGGATGCGTGTATCAATGAGAGGCTCTGCTATCTGGTGAATCATACAGGTTTTTTATGAAAGTCTTTTGATTTGATGGAGATGCAAATAGACTCCACTGTAGATTTTTCATGGGCATGGCTGCCCACAAGAGAGAGCCCCAAAGAAACCAAATGATTGTTGTACAGTATTGGGCACCCACTGACCATGAAGGTGGAGTCAGGGCATTTATTCACTGTGGTTTAAATTGCAGGACTCCTGTCCTGCATTTCATGTTTGTCTTTGAGTAGCTCTCCCTGGTGGGAGGGCTGGAGGATCCATGTTCACTTTTGCTCATGGGACCAGAGCCCATTCTTTCACTGGTATCTTTGGGACTCAGTGATGGCCAGCATGCCAACGATGACCAAATGGCTATATCTCGGGCTCTACATCAGGCAGTGAAAGACAGAATGATTTAGGGAGCTGAAACCTCCTTGCATGGAAAAGAGAGAAGGTTCTTGAAGGAAAGTAACATTTAGGACACAGAGACTTGGGTGTCCTAGAAGTGGGTGCTTGAGATCCTGTGAATGATCTGAGTGCAGGTGGGTCAAGTTAAGGGTGAAGCAAGGCCCTGCACAACTCCAGGGGAGCCATTACGTAGACCCTCACATGAAGGGTGCTCTCATGCATTGTGCAATATGGCGGCCCCGCATAGATGACCTCTTCCTTGTGAAAGCCTAAATGTTAGATGACTTCCCTTGGGAGCTCAATGAAAGAGAGCCCATGTTCACAGTTCACTTGAGATTTGTCCAGCCTAAAGGATCACTCCCTTTTGAGTTTTCTCTAATTCTTCAACAAAGAAATTTGCATGTACCTGCAGTTTGGTGTGTGGGGTTATGGTGGCCAAGGAAAAGAAAAGGGGAGTATTGTCCCATCCTGACTCATCCTGCGTTCTATTTTTTTTTAAAGATTTTATTTATCTATGTGACAGAGAGGAGAGAGATCACAAGTAAGCAGAGAGGCAGGCAGAGAGAGAGGGGGAAGCAGGCTCCCCGCTAAGCAGAGAGCCCTATGCGGGGCTCAATCCCAGGACCCTGAGATCATGACCTGAGTAGAGAAGTGCTAATGACCTCTTGGAAGGAATTTGGTCTCAAATACTTGGAGTGACCAGAGGGTGGCCCCAGCTGAAGCCTGTGGCAGATTCTCACGAAGGGACATATGTAAGAAATAACGTTGGAGCCTGCAAATACTGAGGTCTTGAGAAGGGAGGTACTGCGAATGTAGATCCTGAGGTATAGTCTTCTGCTGAGGGCTTGCTCTATGTCAGCAGGCTGCGAAGTGCTTGGATTTACATTCTTGGCAGTGCAGATAAGAGGATACTTATTACTTAGCTTCTGGATTTAAAACATTTTTGCAGGCTAGGTTGGCAACATGGCGTCTTAGTCCCTTCTAGCTCTGACATCCTATGGAATGTGCTGGAGAGAATTTTCAGGCAGTTCCACTTCCATGTGGATGTGCTCATTAACTTCTTTCCTGAAAGAAAATGTTGCTTATGAAGAAGAAGAGCCTTGTCCGAGAGAGACAGAGGCAGAGAAAAGGAAGGTTGAGAGCCCAAAGGCTTGCATTTTGTGGCTCTGTCCAGAGTGGAAGTTCCTAGTTTCTCCTCCAGTATCACTGTAGGTTTTTAAACCTACCCATGGCAAATGCTTTCAGATCTTCACTCTTTCTTGATTTCCCAGCCACTTGCCCTTTTTTAAGATTTTCCCTAGAGACCTTTGTGCTTGGTGTCCCGCCCCCTCCCACGCTTCTTCACCTGTCGCATGGCGTCCATCAGACTACACAACCACGGGCAGGGCAGCCCTGATGGGAACTAATCCTCACTCCAGAGCGGGATGCATCTGGATGCTGTGTGGGGAGGGAAATATCCTGGTGAGGCTGGGAGGGCTTCCATGCTGGCGGTGTGAACGTGAATACGGAACAATGCAGAAAGCCCTGGGGATGGATTCAAGACACCATGGCTACAGCCCTGGCTCTGGGCCTAACTTGCCATGACTTTGGGCTGACTGAGCTTGTATGCCTCCATCTGCAAAAGGAGGAATTTTCGAGATGAACTTTGAGGTCCTTTTTCCAGGTATTGATATTTTATGATTTCCAAACAATGAGTCGAAAGAATCATCAACTCCTTTTCACAGCGCCTGTGTCCCACTGCTGACCACTTAGGGCTTGCCAGAGCATCTCTCCAAATGAGGACCTAGCTGCTCTATAAGCTGGAGATGACACCAATTTTTCTCTTTAACTTTGGCTGAGCTCTTCTTATAATGATTCCATCTTGTTCTGTCCCCCATTTCCCAACATCTGTTCATCCTTAGTCATGGGGATACTTCCCATGAGCAGCTGGGGGAGGTCCTGAGAATGCAGACACAGGAGGCTGAAGCCAAGTTGGGAATGGGTTGTCCAAAGAAGGTGGGGGAGGGCACAAATCATTAATGCCATCAGTCAACTTCCGAAATGTCCCATTATAATTGCTTAACCAGAAAAAAACTCTTCTCTATTCTCCTTCCATCCCAAGCCTTTAGGCAACTAACCTTGGAGAGAAGAATCTCTGTTCTTCCAAACTGTGACAACTTGTTTTTGCTTTTGCGGTCCACTCACATCTTGACTCTTCCCTGAGCTCGGTGGGCCCCCGGAAAACCGTGCAGAAGCAACTGGTGGGCTGCTCCATGAGGCTACCCACCCCAGAGGTGGGATCTTTTGTCTTTTTGGATCCAGTTGGTGGCAACTGATGCTTCCCTGGGGGCTGGAGAGTGATGAAAAGTAGACTTCTCTCTTGATCTTAGTACCCCCTCCCTGATCTATGGACCAGAGAAGGCAGTAGAGTAGAGAGGGAAGGCTGGAGGCTTCTCTGCCCCACATATGAAGGTGTCCTACTAATGCTCCCACGTGGACCTTCACCTCTCCAGTTGTTATCCTCTCAACAAAGCAAGAGCTACTCCATCTAAAAACCACCTCTTCTTTGTTTCGCCAACACACTTCTCCTGCTTCACAGCCTGTATCAAGCCCTTTCTGGCATTTCTGTCTAGAGAATCGGAAGGTAGAAGCGGGATGCTGGCAGAAACAGGATATGCTAACCCTCGCTGAAAGTTACATTTGCCAACACATCCCCAACTCCAAAGGAAAAGCAATATTTTTAGAGCTCCCTTCATGCCACCCATTGGGAACATGCCCGGTGTGGCGCAAACGAGGAAGAGAGGGTGTGTGTGTTGCTAAGGTGGGACGGTGTGTTCTAAGAAACGAGAGTGCATACGAATATGTTTGACAGAGGCAAGCAGGAATGGAAGAAAAGATCCATTACGAATGAGCAAATACTAAACTTCCTTGATTAAAGGAGTCACGTTTTGTGCATCTCTTGGCATTTAAGAAGGAACTGCCCACAACTTACCCTGATTGGAACGATCCAGGGAACTTTAATCCACTTTCCAGAATAATTATCTTCATAGTCAGCAGATGTTCTTTTATGGTGTCAGCTTTCACCACTTCCCTCTAATTTTATTTGGACCATATTGAATTGGAAGTAGCCCTGCATGAGCTTCAAATGGCAACTCGGAGTCTCCTTCATTCTTCACTTCCCCTGTCATGAATCGTCTTGAACAATCAATCCTCACACTGGGCTCCATCCTATAAGAAGCCTGGATGGGAAGAATGTGTCTCAGCACAGAAACACGCCTGGGACCTCGTGGGCCCCGAGGAAGTGTGAAGTGGATGACATTTTATATATTTTAAAAAATATATAGGCAAAGAAAGTAGAAGAAATATTCCAAAATGTTATACCCATGAATACCCATGATGCAAATGTGTCCCTCAGATTTCCCAAAGGCTCAATACGTGTGTCTTTGGCTTTGGAACTGGGGTTGGGTTGTATCAGTCCTTCTACCTGGTCAGTGTCTCTTTTCTGTATTTAAGCATTTTTCAAAATAGAAGACCTGTGGAAGGTTCTCTGGTTCAGTACCTATTTCCCTTATCTCTGATTTTCCCCTAAGCAACTTGCACACACACGCACACACACACACACACACACACTCCCTCTCGTGTCCCCTAAGTGGCAAGCACAGAAGGCACTGAAGAATCTCTAGGAGAGGCATCTGTGCGGACACCGTATAAAGCCAGCCGGCTGGTTTCCACCCTCTCCCTAACCACTTGAGATGGTGGGAACTGAGCGGGTGCTGAGTCGGACGTGGGAGAATTGCAGAATCCACTGGTGAATTGCTCCTTTGTTCTCCTCCTAATCTTCTAATCCTGGGGAACAGAGAAAGGAGTTTTCCTGGGACCTGGGGCTCAGCCCTCCAAATCCCTCGACTTTGACCCCACCCTGAGGGTTGGGTGGGGAGGGCAGGTGGGAAGACACCGAAGAGAGGGTGGTGTCAAAGTTGGGAAACAGCAACGGCCCACTGTCACCTTTCTCAAGCAGCTAGAGTTACAGTGACCTCATGCGAGGACCCCTGCCTTCCCTGGGTCTGGGCCACAAGCGCTGTCTCAACAGCCTCTGCGGGACTCTTCCCATGTCACCCATCTTTCCCCCAAAGCAGTGCAGCAGCAGAGAGCCAGGGAGCAGGAGCAGATGGTTCTTATGTCCGCTTCCATCCCAAACTCTCCTACCTTACTAACCAATCACCATTCCAGTGATCATGGCCTAAACATGTTGCAACTGCTGGGTGTTCTGTCCTTAACCTGGTAAGAGCCCCAGGCAAGGAAGCCAAATCCATAGTTTGGTTTCCTGTGCAAACCGTTTCGCCTTGCTGGACCCTTGGCTGCTGCTTCCTGAGGTGTCACAGTGACTTGTGCTAATAAGGACGGCCTGCTGCCATGATAACAATAGTTGGTGTTTATCGATGGCTCGATCTGTGTCATACACCCCATGTGAAGAGCGTCTCGTGTGCGGACTAGTTTGATCCCCACCTCCGCTCTGTAAGGGACTTCTGTGATGGGCTGCATCTTGGAGATGGGGAAGCCGAGGCACGGAGGGGAGGGACCTGTGCCAGGTGCCCCAGATGGGAAGCCGCAGTCTCCTTTGGAGCCTGAGCAGTGCGGCTGCAGAGGGCGTGTCCCTTCTGTGACCCTGGGCCTGCTGCTGCCCTGAGGAGCAGGCCCGGATGACTCGGAGGCACCTGTCCCTGACCCCCAGGAGGCTGTCATCACATGTGGCAGCAAGGAAAGGGGCTTGCCGGCCCCAGTGGCATACAAACATACCACCCGCGGGGGCCACACCTTGCCCGTTACCGCCACGGTGTCTGACACGTTGGGTTTAGTAAGCACCTTAGGCTTACCTCAATGAATGCATCGTTGAGTTGTTAAATATCTGTCTGAGTCACGGATGGGGCTTCACATTCCTGGTAGGGCAGGAGCAGGTATGCCCGATATCCTTTGTACCAAAGAAGCCCTTTTGGACGAGGTAGAACATGGAGGTCTTATTCGGCGCGCTGTTTCACACCCAGCCCTCCTCTCTGCCCACCTGCTATGCACCTCCTCTGTCATCACAGACGGTCATTCTCCTAGATATTTTCTTGGTGCTTGTTTCCACCCAATGTGTGGCTCTCGCTGGCCCCTGACCTGGAGAAGTTAGCTTTCCCCCAAGCTGACGGTGAGCTGACAGGGCTCCGGCAGGGCTTGGGGGAACTCCGAGACGCTGGGGCCGAGGCTGGGGGCTTCATTGTGCCCGGACGGGGGGGGGTTGGCAAGTTGCTTGTCTTGTCTGAACCCAAAGAGGCAGCTGTTGTACCCTGAAATGATGGAGGAGGAGGGCCGGCGGGGGAGGGGAGGGGAAGCTCTTCAAGTTCGGGTTTTGAGCAAGTTCTCTTGCAGCCCGTGATGATGAGCGGCCCGGCTCTTGGGCGGAGGGCTGGGCTGATCCGGAGCAGGAGGCGGCCGTGCTGGTGGATACGCTTGGTGAGCAGCGTGAGGATCTTGAAAGCGGGTCAGATGGCTTCCAAAACCGTTTCTTAGTGCATCTGGGTGCCTTTGTGCCTCCTGCCAACTTGAGCCACGCTAGCGGAACCCTGTCAGGGGGACGGGGGGCTGCAGGTGAAGCGACTCATTCCCAGTTTCGGCTGGCAGGAACGCAAACACATTGCGCTCTGAGGGACACCTAGCTCTGCCAATTCCAGGCTCCAGACGCTGGCAACAGCTGTCTAATGGCTCTGGCCTGGACCGGCAGGGCATTCTGGGTATTGACATGCAAATAAGTGGGGCATAATGTGTGTGGGTGGGCAGAGGGACAGTCTGCTTGCAGGTTTAGGGTGTTCTTTGCCCCAGGGAACTGTCAATCTCTCCTTAATGCAGCCACCGAGGAGCAGGAGAATGGTGGCAGGGAGAGGAGAGTCCAGGGAAAGAAAAGGAGAAAGAGAGAGTGGGTAGTGGGAAACCAGCTGCCGGCACACCGCGCCAGCTCGGGCTTCGGGAGGGCTGCTTGACAAAGAACGGGGCCAGATCTCGGATGAAGCCCCTGGGCTGCCCAGGCTGCCAGCCCTGTGGGCCAGGCAGGCTTTTCCTTGCCCCTTGTTCAGGAGCAGGAGCCCTTTCCCTCTGCGGCTGCCCTCCGCCGCCCCAGGGGGTCTTGTCAACAGAAGGAGCCCTGTCCTGGGGACTCCGCGTGGCGTGTCCCTCCCTGCTCCCTGGTACTCCGTCCAGTGACCTCTGGCCCCCTTCCTCTCCATCTCGAGCCCCACTCATTCATTCAGACTAGTCAGCCCTCTGCCCCCAAGATGCACGGGGTAGACGGGTGAATGGATGTCAAGGCTTCTCCAAGCGCTCCTGGGGACCCGCTCCCTGCTAACACAGAGGAGCGCCTCTGATCTCAGGGGTTCCCCAAATATCGCTTTAAAACCAGTCAGCTGTGGAGCGCCGTTCTAGTCAGGATGACTTCACTGCTTGAGCGGTGAGTACGCAGACCTCAGTGGCTTGGCGCAGTAAAACTCATTTCCTGCTCACATCTCCCGGGGGGAGGCGTGGGGTTATCAGGGCAGGATCGGGGGACGTGGCTGCATGAAGTCACGTATTCCTCCGATGGGTTTTCTCTTTAGGGCTGCAGGTCCCCGGTGGAGCCTCAAAGCCACAAGGTGGCAGGTCCGAGGGGCGGGAGAGCACGGAGAGCCTCACGGTGAGGGTTATGCTCTGGGGGGTGTAGGCGGTGGTGTTCCCCGCTCTCCCTACATGTGCCCAGGCCTGCGTACGGGAGGCTGGCACGGAGAGCAGGGAGGGGAGGCTGGTGGTTTGAACACGTAGACCATCTTTGCCATAAGCCCCTGGGGTGTCAGAGCATTGCCTTTGGCGTCAGAAAGACTCTGGTTGAAAGCTGAGCCCCACCGCTGAGCAGTACGTGCTCACAACCTGCGGGGCAGTTGGCCGCTGGAGTTACGTAGCGAGGAAGATGTTGACACCCAGGTCACTCTGACACCAGGGCTGCGGGATTCGGCGCTGGTTGCTTACTCTCTCTGGGTCTCCATTGTTTTCCTCACCAGTAAAGTGAAGCTAATCATACTCACTAGGGTGACTGTAGAGATGAAAAGATGATGTACTTAAGTCCTCAGCACCGGGCCCAACCCACAAGGGCTTCTGTAAATGTCATCTGTCCCCATAATTGCTCTTTAGTGTCACTATGGTTGTTACTTCATATTCAGTTCTGTACTGGGAGCTCAGGTGAAGTAGAAATCCTCCCTGACCCTGGAGCGTCTCACAGTCTTTCATTTATTTTATTTTATTTTTTTCCCCCAAATGTGTTTATTTTTTCAGTGTTACAGGATTGATTGTTCATGCACCACACCCAGTGCTCCTTGCAATACGTGCCCTTCTCCATACCCACCACCAGGCTCGCCCAACCCCCCACCTCCGCCCCTCCAAACCCCTCAGTTTGTTGCTCAGAGTCTACAGTCTCTCCTGGTTCATCGTCCCCTCTGATTTCCCCCCATTCACCCTTCCCTTCCTTCTCGCAATGCCCTCCATGATTTTCCTTATGCTCCACACTAAGTGAGACCATAATTGACTCTCTCCGCTTGACTTATTTCACTCCGCATAATCTCTTCCAGTCCCGTTCATGTTGATACAAAAGTTGGGTATTCATCCTTTCTGATGGAGGCATAATATTCCATTGTATAGATGGACCATAGCTTCTTTATCCATTCATCTGTTGAAGGGCATTTTGTTTCTTTCCACAGTTTGGCGATTGTGGCCGTTGCTGCTATGAACATTGGGGTACATGTGGCCCTTCTTTGTACTGCATCTGCTTCTTTGGGGTAAATACCCAGTAGTGCAATTGCAGGGTCATAGGGTAGCTCTATTTTTAATTTCTCGAGGAATCTCCATACTGTTTTCCAAAGTGGCTGCACCAACTTGCATTCCCACCAACAGTGGAGGAGGGTTCCCCTTTCTCCACATCCTCTCCAGCATTTGTTGTTGACTGTCTTGTTGATTTTGGCCATTCTAACTGGTGTAAGGTGGTATCTCAGTGTCTCACAGTCTTTTAGGGTAAGAGAGCATGTCAACCAGTGATTTCTGTATGTGACATTGCTTTGTGAAGGGGGTGGCATGGCATGGATAGAGAGGAGGACATCTTAGTGATTCAAGGGACTTGGTGGCCTCTCAGATACAGCTGGAGGAGAGGGAGGATTTTGAGAGGTGGGGAGCTGGGGGTTTTGACAATTGGAGCTCGGGCTTAGGAAGTGGGTAAGGGAGTAAGAAGGTGTAGCAGTGGGGAAGCACCAGGCAGCTCGCATGAAGAATGTAGTTTAGTAGTGTAGAATGTGGAATGTAGAATTCTACTAATGTAGAATGTAGTTTATGCCCTTGGAGAGGGGCCAGGTCATACAGGAGGATAAAGGGTAGGTCAGGTGGAGCCAGGGCAGGAAAGCAAAATGAAAGGAAACTTGGTTTTGGCCTGTTGACAGTAACTCGGTCTCCGGCCACCTCCGGCCCTGCCTTGTATTTGTTTGGATGTCAGGCTCAGCGTGTTGTCACTTCCCAAACCCACGGACCTGCTCCGAAAGTTGGGGAGATGCCCAAAGATGGTATGTCACTCTCCACACAGCAGAACCTTCTAATCTGCTCTCCCACTGGGGGCTACCATATTTTTTTCTCTCTTTCTACAAACTCTCCCATTTAGTTTCTATTTCCCTGCTCCCAAGAGGGTTCAGACTTCCTCTTCCCACTCAGGACTCCTGGACCTTTTCCCTGGGTCCATTTTTTTTTCTTACGCAGAGTGATTCAGTGATCATTTGCCTTCTTATTGTGTATACCCATGCTTTACCTCCTTTCTGTAAAACAAAAGAAACCTTTACCTTACCTTTAGGGGCAAGTCAGTGTTTTGGTAACCTCTGTCAATTAGTTGAGTCCCAACTCCATAAAAGACACAGTGTGTAGTGGTCATTCGGGTTGTTTGTATGCACAAGGTGGTTGCCTTCCCTACCCACCTGAACGCAGACGTGTTCTGAACAATGACTGGTTTTGGCCAATGGATTGTGAATGGAAATGATGGGTCTCATTTCCTGCGAGAGGCTCGAAGAGCTGGTATAGGACTGAGATTCACTGCGACCTTTCCCCTTTGTCCTCTGTCACTGACACTGCCAATGTTTGAGGTGATGGCAGCTTGGGTCATCCCTGACTGGACCCTAGAGGGAGGAGAGATGGGGCATTACAGCGGGTCTGAAATGTGCATGTGGCGTAAAACAAACCTGTGTTGTTTTAAGCCTTTGAGATTTGGGGTTTGTTTGTGACACAGCATAACCTGCCTGTCCATCCTGACAGATAAGCCTGGGGGTTAACTCTTAGTAGGATCCATTTTGGACAGAAGTCGTATGCACTCCGAGCGTAGAACCCTAGATTTCTGTGTCTATGAAATGCTCTCTGATGAGACTATGGGGTGACAATGAGACGCACAAGTGCCCCAACAAAGAAGTTTCTTTGATGTGTGTGCCAGATGACTTTGGAGGTTGCTGTCTGAGGAAGGGTGGGGGCAGGGCAGCCAAGGATGGGCTGTCCTCCACAGACCTCAGCCTGGAGAGATTTGAATCAACCTCAGTGCTCTTTGATTCATTCAGTCATCTCAACTAATTCCTACTGACGGGCACCTGGCTCGCTCAGTTGGTAGAACATGTGACTCTAGATCTCCGGGTTGAGAGTTCAAGCCCCACGTTGGGCATAGAGCTTACTTAAAAAAGTAAATGATAGAAAATAAACTAATGCAACATTGAGAGTTTCAGGCATTGTGCATTCAAGGATATCAAGACATGGTTCTAGCCTCCAGGAGCTCTCAGACAGTGTGGAAATTCTCGATTAAAACACAGTGTGGTTAGGATTATATGGTGTCCAGAGTGAGGGGCGTAAAATAATTAAAGAGTAAAGCTCCTAAATTGCCCTTGGTCCTGAGCCATGAAGCACTGAGACATTTCTACCCAAGTTTTCTAGCAGGAGCTTCCCTTTCCCGCCAAAAGGAATTCGAAATGATCCTCCTGGTCGGACGCTGGGAGTCTGAAAGCTGCTTCTTTCTGGAAGCCAACTTGATCTCTTTCCACAGTTTGTAACTAAGCAAAATTGGGTTTTTAAAAAACAAACTCTGAGCAGGTGGAGCTTCTGTGAGAACTAAGAGTGTGGAGTAAGCTGGTGGGACGTCCGGGTGTGGAGAGGCTGTGAGCACATCCTGGGGGCCAGGCCAGCTGCACAGCCTGTTCCCGCAGTTGAGGCCTTTACTCATCAGGAAGGAGGGGCAGCTGGCAGGCCATGGGAGAGCAGCTCGGCAGCCTCCTGGCTGGGTTGGATAGGATAAGGCGAACTTTTTAGCAAAATGTATGAAGAAGGCACTACATATTTTGGGCTCTACTGCTCTTATCAAATCCTTTCAGCATCTTCAAAAAGCTAAGATTGGTGTTGCAGGTTCAGCTTATTGTTTCCAGACTGTGAGAAGCTGGCTTGACCATCAGGCAAGACTCTGGCTTCCTGAGTCGCAACGCCATATGAATATCTCTCTTTCAGAGCTCTGTCTTCACCGAATTGTCTGGGTCCCAGAGGGTGGTGGTTGACACACAGTTTCTGGTGTGCAAAGCCAGAGGTGGGTCTGAGGAGGGACTGGTCTACTTCCGGACCGGAGAGGCCATCTCCTCCCCAGGAAGGTCAGGGGGCTGTTCCCAAGAAGACAAGGCATCGGTTGCATTTTCTGAATGAATACAGGGGATTCAGGAAGAGAGAACTGCTTCCAGAAAGGCACAGAGGAATGAAACAGCCTGGTGAATGGGGCTTGTGCATGGGTGACAATGACCAAGGCTGAGTCCAAAGGCATATTTTACCATTTTGAGATGATAGGCAGTCTAATAAAATGATTATGATTTGTAAAGCCAGTCTGTTTCCTCAGGGAGGTCGGCTTGGTTTCCATCAAAATCATAGGCTACTTTCCATGTTATGACCCCAGGTTTTGGTTTTTGGGTGACATGCCTTAACACTGGGCCACTCATGGATGCCTTCCAACCCTGAGTCTCTTAGTAAGACTTTCTTCCTTGGGTCCATAGTCTTCTGAACCACAAGGGATGCCTCCCTTGTGCTGTGCATAAGGGAGGCATCATCTGATTATTTACATTTCATAATCATTTTTCTTTCATCTTGGGTCTTAAACTAAATGGTACTGCTTACAAGGAATGCATTTGAGAGTCAATTAAGTATCATTTAGTTAGTTGATGTACTTCTTCAAACCCAACAAAGCAATACCATTTTCAGGCTTTCCTTTGAGTTTCTCTAGGTCCCTTCGATTTCTATCCTTGCTACTAGGACAGTTATCAGCTTAAATGGATGCTAATTAGCTACTTGTCAACAATCATGAAATTAGCATGCTTCATGTTCACTTTATATTTGATGACCTTTTCCTCTGTGATGAATCATGGATTAGAATTCAATATGCAGTACTTTTGAAAAGGAGAGTTTGAAGTAGTGAAAAATTAGAAATGGACTAAATAGCCCACAATAAAACATAGATTTAATGAATCATGATACATCCACACAATAGCATGCCATCTACCATGAAAAATCATGGTTGTGAAGATCTACATAAACAACATGAAAAAATGTACATGTCTTACTAATATAGCAAAAAAGCAGGTTAGATATACTATGATCCTGATTATGGTCAAATAATTATATACTAATACATATACAAAATATAAGTTTTGTTTTCTTTGTGCTTTTTCTCTATTTTCCACATTAATCTGGTGAGTTTGCCTCACTTTTGTAATCCAAAAAATATGTGAAATTCACATTTGAGAGGTGGAAAATTCTTCAGCATGACTCTTTAAGGTTAGGCAGAACTTCTTTAACTTTTACTGGAATTTTGCAGCCCTAAAAGCAGAAACCAAGAGTTTTTACAGACTGTTTCCTGAAGACAGCGCCATTAGCTGTGGCAGAAAGAAAGCCAACACGATCCTGAGCTTTGTCAAGAAAGATACTGAGACCAGAATTCACTGCCTTGCCCTCCTCACAGCAACTGTGGTGCCGACACATTCTACTTGCTGGATCTCAAATATAACTAATAGAGGCTCACCCCATGTTCCAGCTCATGGTAGACACTCTGTCTGCCTTTATTTTTTCTCATTGAAAATATGGAAGCTGAGGAGTTACCTGGTACATATTTATGAAGCTATCTGGAGTTGGGATAGGATAAACGTGGATATGACTTTCCTCCCCTGTGAAAGAAGAATATCTTCAGAGGCTTGAAATAGGTTATTTTATTTTATTATTATTATTTTAAAGATTTATTTATTTGAGAGAGAGAGAGAGAGAAAGGTGGGAGGGGCAGAGGGAGAGGGAGGGAGAATCTCAAGCAGACTCCCTACTGAGTGCAGAGCCCAACTTGGGGCTCGATCTCGGGAGCCTGAGGTCATGACCTGAACAGAAATCAAGAGTCAGATGCTTAAGCAACTGAGCCATACAGGTACTCCAAAATGGGTAATTTTAGAAAATAATTTAAAAGGACCTGAACTTTATGGGCCATTAGTACCTTCTGTAAAGATTTAATAATCTCCTTCCAAAGGCGGTAGAGGTGGGCTACACAACATCAGAACATCAGAAATGAAATTAATGGAGTTGGGAGTATGTCCCGAATTTGGTGGCTTCTAGCCTTTTCCCACATGTGACAAAATATTAGGAACACACTTGATCTGATCAAGGATCTGAAGATAGCACTTAATAAGCCAGCAATTACGACAATACAGCCAATTACAGCAACATCATCATGTGTTGCCCTATCCAGGAAAGCATCCACTTGCCTCCCACATTGTTTGTGTTCCTTGCACTGCACGGTCCTTAGGAATAGAACCCTATTTGTTTGTTTATTTATTTATTTATTTATTTATTTATTTATTTATTTATTTATTTATTTATTTATTTATTTATTTATCTTGGATGGCTGGAGTCAGCCTGCTACTGTTTTTTGTTTTTTTAATTTTATTTTTTCAGTGTTCCAAGATTCATTGTTTATGCACCACACCCAGTGCTCCATGCAATATGTGCCCTTAATACCCACCATCAGGCTCACCCAACCCCCCACCCTGCTCCCTTCCAAAACCCTCAGTTTGTTGCTCAGTCATGTTTTTTTTTTTCATGTTTTTTTTCCCCCCTCCAATTTCCCCCAATTCACTTTTCCTTTCCTTTTCCTAATGTCCTCTGTGTTATTCCTTATGCTCCACAAGTAAGTGAAACCATATAATTGACTTTCTCTGCTTGACTTATTTCACTCAGTATAATCTACTCCTGTCCTATCCATGTTGATACAAAAGTTGGATATTCATCCTTTCTGATGGAGGTGTAATAAGGAATAGAACTCTTTATTACCTGGATACACCCTCTAACATTCTCTCCAGTGGGTTCTTACATGTCCCACTGAACACGTGTTCCTTCTCCAGAACTCAACTCTGTGCCCGTCATGGGCTGAATGTGTGTGTCCTCCCCAAATTCATGTCCAGTTCCTCACTCCCAGTGGGATAGTATTTGGAGGGGGGCCACTGGGAGGTCATTAAGTTTGAATGAGGTCATGAAGGTGGGGTCCTCATGGTGGGCTTCACGTCCTTTTTAGAATAGGAAGAGCGATCAGAGCTGGCTCACTATGTGCAGGTATCAGGTAAAGGCCATGTGAACACACCATGAGAAGGTAGCTGTCTCCAAGCCAGGAAGAGGGTTCTCACCTGAACTCGACCATACTGGCACCCTGATCTTGGACTTCCCAGCCTCCAAAGCCATGAGAAAATAAATGTCTGTTGTCTGAGAGACCTAGTCTGTGGTATTTTGTTAGTGCCAACCCAAGCAGACTCAGATAGCCCTCTTCCCCACAGCAAGCTTTACCTGCTCTAAACCGACTTACGTGATAGAGTGAGTTCAAAGAACCACATGCATCGCCACCCTACCAGTACGGATGCTTAAGTGCTTCAAAAATAAATATCACATTTATTCAGATTTGGTGGCTCACTTGGGCAGGTCCCGGGTATTGATTGAGCACCACGGCCCCAGCCTGTGCCCTTGGGGTTGTCAATGGCCATCTCCAGAGTATGCTTGGAGAGCTTGCAGCCCCAGGCTATGTGTGACTTTGGTTCAACCCAGGGTGACACCTCTTATGTTTCTGCAGACCAAATATTTGTAAAATAAATGAGTGAGGTATTCTTGGTGTTTCAGAGGCCTTATTTATTATCAATAGGATATTTTCTTTGGTGGTATCTCTGGAAATCTCCGGAGTTGTGACAATTCATTCTTCCTTTCTAGCTCCAACTGCCCGACCCCATGTATAAGATGAAACAACAGGCTAGGGTGAGGAATGCCACACTCAGGTGAGAGAGGACTTTGAGAAAATTCACCGGCTGATTCTGATTCATTCGTTGCTTGAGAACTACTCATTTGGGGAATTGTCTTCTCACTTACGCTTCCTTATAAATGACGCTGTTTTGACGTCATGGCTCTAGGTTGTCCTCATGCCCACCCTGGGCTCATCACTTTCTAGGGTTAGTATCAGAGGGAAAGAAGCTGGCTTCATTGATGTGTTAACGAAACACTAGTTGCCGGATCTTGCACTGGAAGAGAGGCAGGCCCCTGTGGGCTTCTATTAATTAAATGCTGAATCCCAGTGGACAGACAAGTTCCAAGCAGCAAAACATCCTGAAGTCTTTTTCGTGGGCAGAAGCGGGGTTGAGGTTTGAATCTGCTGATGGAGGCTCTCTGAATCCTTGATGCTGAAGTTGCTGCCAGGGGAGCAACAGGATAGGGCCCGGAGAGGTTGGGGAGGGGGTCCATTGGAAAGGGGAAGTAAGCAACAGGTCTAGTGTGGGAAGGGAGAGGCCCAAGCCTATGGACCATCAGAAAGTGTGCAGATACACAGGAAAAAGTGGCGGTTTCAAAGCAAGCATGAGAAAGTCCCACGTTCTTTTCACCCCTTCCTAGGTCAAGCAGTTAGACTTCGTTTGACAGCAGGAGGGGCAAACCCTGAGGGCTGAATGGTATATAGAGATCAGTCTGTGTACTAGTTTCCTCTTTACTGCTGTAACAAGCTACCCAGACGTGGCGGCCTCACACAACACGGATTTAGTATTTTACAATTCTGTAGGCAGAGGTGTGACACAGGAACTGAGGGCCTGTGAAAAACCAGGTCTGCCCTCCGTCCTAGAGGCTGTAGAGGAGAACGTGTTTCTTGACTTTTTCCAGCTTCTGTAAGCTGCCTGTGTTCCTTAATTCAGGGTCACCTTCTTCCATCTTCAAGACCAGCAACACTGAATCATATTATTCTGACTCTTCTTTTTTGCCTTCCTCTTGGGACTTTAAGGGCCTTGAGGTTTCATTGGGCCCACCTGTATCATCCTGGATACTCTTCTGTCTCCAGGTCACTGATAGTGACCTTAATTCCATCTACAGTGTTCATTCCCCTTTGCCATGTTACTTGACATATTCATGGGTTCTGGGGATGGGGGCCTGGGCCGTTGGGGGGACCCTTGTTGTGCCTGCCATCTTGGGATTTGCCTCCCGGACCACCTGCAGCCCCAGGCAGGCACAGGGCGGGTACATTTTGTCAGAGACTCCACTCCATGAATTGAGGTCTCAAAACCCCTTCCTTCTACTTCCAGCTTTTACTTCTGCTCCCTTCCAAGTCCAGAAGACTCCCAGAAGCAGGTGCAAAGAATCGTTTTAGAAGGTGCAGGACTAAACATGCAATTATCATACAACTAAACATGCAATTATCATAGAACGTGGCATTTGACTCCAGGGCCTTGACCTAGAGAAATGAAGGCTTATCTTCACACACAAATCAATTTTTATGGTAACTTTACTTGTAATAGGCAAAAACTGGAAATAATCCAGATATCCTTCAACGGGTGAATGGTTATACAGGCTGTGGTACATTCACATGATGGAATACGACTTAGCAACAAAAAGGAATGGACAACGGATCCACACAACCATGAACAAATCCCTAGAGAATTTTGGAGAATGAAAAAAGGCAATTTCAAAAGTTTGCATACTATAGGATTTCAATTACAGAAGATTCTCAAAATCACATTTTATTTTTATTTTTTTAAAAGATTTTATTTATTTATTTGACAGAGAGAGAGAGAGATCACAAGTAGGCAGAGAGACAGGCAGAGGGAGAGGGGGAAGCAGGCTCAATCCCAGGACCCTAAGATCATGACCTGAGCAGAAGGCAGAGACTTTAACCCACGGAGCCACCCAGGTGCCCCTCAAAATCACATTTTAGAAATGGAGAGCAGATTGGTGGTTGTTAGGAATTGGGGACCGGGTGGGGGAGTGGGAGGGAAGTGGGTGTGGCGGGGGGGGGCAGGAGGAGAGAACCTTGTGTGGTGAAAACGTGCTGTATCTTGCCTGTATCTTTGTCGATATCCTAGTTCTGATTTTGTACTACAGTTTCTTACAATGTTACCCTGGGGGAATTGAATAAAAGGCAGAGAACTTTCTGTATTATTTCTTACAACTGCATGTGAATCTGCCTGCAATTTTCTCAAAATGGTAGATTCACATGCAGTTGTAAGAAACATCAATTTAAAAAAAAGCTTTCGGCAGAGCCAGCAACAGACTTGGAGAGGTTGCTACCTTCCAGGGCGGCACAGGGGAGTTCTAAAAGATGTGGCATGTGCCTCGGAGGGCAGTTAGTGGGTTCAGGGCTTATCTCTAACTCAATTTATGCCACTTTGGAAAACTTCCTATTCCTTGGTTTTGAATATGGGCAACAACTTCATTTCCTCCAATGCCAAATGTTATTTTTACACCCAGCATCAAGTGTATGGGGCCACTGAATGTTCCAGCCAGCTAGACAGGGCGCATCCCTGGTAAGGGGCCATCCGTGTGTGTCTGTCTTTGTCCCCTCTCTCCCTCTCCTTCCCGGCTTCACAAATCCCCTGAGCAGAGGGCATCTGATGCTGAGAGAGAGAGAAATAGGCCTGCCTGCCACACTGAGGGCCAGTGGAGGAGTTGGGGGGGTTGGGGGAGGGCCGGTGGGTCGAGTCCGCAGCCCCCGCCCCAGGCTCAGCCACGTGCAGGCTGCCGGGCAGCGGTGGGCAGGGCCACTCCTGAGAGAGCTGGGTCAGCAGCCTGAGGCGGCTGGCTCCTGGCTGGCTCCCGGGGTTGGCTTTGCTCAAGGCAAGAGCTGTCAACTCTGCCCTTTTGAAAATGAGCAACAAAGGGGAAAAGGAAAGAAAAGAGAAGGGGGAGTGGGGGCAGCCCAGGGTGGGGGTGGGGGAGGCTGGGCTGAGAGAACAGGTGGGGACTATTTAAACAGAAGGCCTGACTCAGCCGTTTTCTTTCACTGAGTTTCCAAAGGACTGTTTGTTTTAGCTCCCCCAGGCCCCTGATGGGAGCAGGCTGGGGGCCCATCTCTGGGGAGGGAAGGCACTGGGACTATGGTGGGGGGTGCTGGCAGGCCAAGCACACATCATCTGGGCTCATGAGGTCTGGATTAGGGGTTTCATTTTGCTCACTTTCTGCTTTCTGGGCTCTGAAACTCTTACCTAGGAAAACTCTGGACCCAGCCGCTGCTGGAGAGGTGGAGATGAGAAGCTTGTGGAAAAGTCTTCTCCACCCCGAATGGAGAAGAGAAAATAAATGCCATATGTTAGAGATTCTAAGTATTGATCTAGAAAATGTGCAGATGGAAAGAATGATCAAGGGTGGAAAAATGGAGAATTCTCAGGCTCTCCCGTCTCATTACTGGGCGACACCAGAAAGTCACTTTTCTCCTCCCAGAAGAATTCCTACACTTTCTGGATTCTTAGTTCCATGATTGTATTCACCAATAAGGCTGAACGTGGGACTTGTCATTAGCTCCCGGCAAACCACACCTCTTACAGGAAGGCCTCCAGGTCATCTTAAAAAGAGTTACATTTATATTTGAACTCCACAAGCTCTCTCTCGGGGAATCCACCACGGACCTGCACATATAACCCCAGTGATCAGGGACCCTGCAGTTTATAGCAGACTATAATTTGTAAATCTAGGGAGAGGTTCTTTTGTTTAAGCAAACACATTGAAAGCTAATTGCTTTCGAATGGTTCAGCCTTATTGGGTCATCATTAGGGCCTATGAATAAATGAAGCAGTTTTAGGATTTGATTGATCTCTCCCTGGGATGTCAGACTCAACCTGAACTCAAATGTGGAATACATTTTGCTTGAGCACAAAGCAGCCCTTAAAGGAACCAACAGTTTGCATTATAGGAGAAGTGTAAATAGGACTCTAATTCATGAATTTGCTAACTAGCCCCTCCCCCGCAATCCTACGGGAATAGCTCCCCCCATCTCATCAGGTGCTGCCCACATGCTCAGTCTCCACCCTGTCTTGGGCTCCTGGCCCCTCCTCTGTCTCCTCCCAACCACTTCCCCCCTTCGGCTGCCTGGAAATAGCTCAGCCTTTGCCGGAGCTTGTCTACTCCCAGAGGTCAGACAGCCTGTCATTCCCCCGGCAGAGAACCCAGCACGGTGTCAGGCATACGTGCTTATTAATAAATGCCTTTTGACTCTCCATGGTGGTGAGCAAGGGAAAGAGGTGGGTCTGGGGCACACCAATATCTTACCTGGTCGTTTTGCTTGACATCCAATCAGATTCAAAAACCCCAAACCAAACCAAAAGAACACAAAACCTTGGGAATTGCCCCATTTGACCAGATTCATAACCCATCCAGGGGAATATTCTCACAGCCTGAAGGTGTGTGAGATCCAACCCTTACCTTAGCAGGGGACTGGATGAGAGGTAGGATCTGTGCCTCACAAGTCCTCCAGTGAGTTTGGACAAGCCACGTGGTCTTCTGCTCTGAAAAATGAAGAGGTTTGATTGACAGAGCGGTCTTTTTTTCACCACTGAGGATCCCATGATTTCTTTCATTGTTTTGTGAACTCCATGTTGTGGAATATTTGCAATTAGATCCTTAAGGATCACGTTCTATATTCCAAATCTTTACAGTCAAAGACTTTGCTGCCAGTTAGTGCATAACTGATATTTACCATATGGAGTTTATTTCATTTAAGTAAAAACCCCTGCCATTATTCTGTTGTTAAGTGCTAGATCCTGTCCTACACCACATGCTTGATCTGTATCCTCACCAAACCCCTTCAAGGTAAATATGATTATGTTACCTTTTCACCCATTATGCCCATTTTATTATTTTTTCATTTGGCACTAAGTCTTAGAGAAGTTCAATAACTTGCCCAAAGGTACACAATTAGTAGAAAGTAGTATAGTTGGCATTTTAGCCCATGTCTGTTTTAATCTAAGGTCCCCATTCTTTTCTACCATCAATAGAGCCTACCTGTCCAAACACAAAATATCACTACCATTTCATTTAGCTTGTTGGCCTTCTTTTAGGGTCAGTTTCTATTCTGCCTATTAACATGCAGAACATAGCTCATGAACCCTTATCAGGAGCTTGGTTGGGACTACGATGTAAGTTACTCCAAACACTCTTGTGCTCCTAAGGACATCATCAAGAAAGTGAAGAGACAATCCGCAGAATGAGAGGAAATATTTTATGATCATAAGGGTCTTATATCTAAAATATGTAAAGAACTCTTACAACCTAATAATAAAAGGACAACCCAATTAAAAAATGAGCAAAGGACCTGAATACACGTTTCTCTAAAGAAGGTATATAAATGGCCAATAAGCACATAAAAATAATCCCATTATTATTAACCATCAGGGAAATGCAAATCAAAACCAGCGATGAGATACCTCTTTGCTCTCATGAGGGTGGCTAAAATCAAAATGTCAAGTAATAAGAGGATGTTTTGATGAGGATGTGGACCCCCTCATCACTGTTGGTGGGAGTGTGGACTGGTGCAGCCTGTGTGGAAAACAGTCTGATGGATCCTCAAAAAGTTGAATGTAGGGTTACCATAAGACCCGGAAATTCTAGAAATAAACTTAACCAAAGAGGTGAAAGACCCATAATCTGAAAATTATAAAACACTGATGAAAGAAATTTAAGACAATGAAAAGAAATTGGAAGACATTCCATACTCATGGGTTGGAAGAGTAAATATTGTCAGAATGCCCATATTACCCAAGCCAATCTACAGATTTAATGCCATTTCTATCAAATACCAATAGCGTTTTTCACAGAACTAGAACAAACAATCCTAAAATTTGTATGGAAACACAAAAGACCTCGAATAGCCAAAGAAACCTTGAAAAAGAAAAATAAAACTGGAGGCGTTGCAATTCCTGATCCCAAGTTACATCATGAAGTGGTAGTAATAAAAACAGTATGGTACTGGCATAAAAATAGACATATAGATCAATGGAATACAATAGAAAACCCAGAAATAAACCCACAATTATGTGGTCAATTATCTTCAACAACGGAGGAATGAATATACAATGGGAAAAAGATAGTCTCTTCTACAAATGGTTTTGGGAAAACTAGACAGCTACATACAAAAGAATGAAACTGGACCACTTTCTTTCACCATATACAAAAACAAACTCAAAATGGATTAAAGACCTAAATGTGAGACTTGAACCCATAAAATCCTTGAAGAGCACAGGCAGTAATTGCTCTGACATCAGCCATAGGAACATTTTTCTACATGTCTCTTGAGGCAATGGAAATAATAACAAAAATAAACTATTGGGACCACATCAAAATTAAAAGTTTCTGGACAGTAAAGGAAATAATAATAAAAAAAAAAACCCTAAAAAGCAAACTAGGGAATGGGAGAAGATATTTGCAGATGACATATCCGATAAAGGATTAGTATCCAAAATATATAAAGAACTGATATAACTCAACACCTGAAAAACAAATAATCAAATTAAATAATGGGTAGAAGACACGAACAGACATTTCTCCAAAGAAGACGTACAGCTCGCCAATAAACACATGAAAAAATGCTCAGCATCACTGATCATCAGGTAATGCAAATCAAAACCACAATGAGATATCATCTCACACCTGTCAGTACGGCTAAAATCAACAACACAAGAAACGACAAGTGTTGGTGAGGATGTAGAAGAAAAGGAATGCTCATGCTTTGTTGGTGGGAATATAACCTTGTGAAGCCACTGTGGAAAATAGTATGGAGTTTCCGCAAAAATTTAAAAATAAAACTACCCTGTGATTCAGTAATCACATTACTAGGTATTTGCCCCGAAAATATAAAAACTCTAATTCAAAGGGATACATGCAACCCTGTGTTTATAGTAGCATTATTTACAATAGCCCAGTTATGGAAGCAGTCCAAGTGTTCATTGATAGGTGAATGGATAAAGAGGAGGTGGTGTATATGCGCACGCGCGTGTGTGTGTGCACACACACTCACAGCGGAATATTATTCAGCCATAAAAAGAATGAAATATTGCCATTTGCAATGATATGGATGGAACTACAGAGTGTAATGCTAAGCAAAATAAGTCCGAGAAAGACAAATACCATATGATCTCATTCATATATGGAATTTAAGAAATGTGACAAACAAGCAAGGGAAAAAAAAAGAGAGGCAAACCAAGAAGCAGACTCTTAACTATGGAGAATAAACTGCTGGTTACCAGAGGGAAAGTGGGTGGGGGGGGGCTTGGGGGAAATAGGGGATGGCGATTAAAGAGTGGTACACATATCATGATGAAAAGAAAGGATAAAATAAAAAGGACTTATTTCAGGCTATAGTGAAAGCAATTACATAGAGAGTGAAGAAAAACAAAAATATTCAGCAATTCCAATCCTAGTGTATGTATACCCGGGAGAATTGAAAACATGTCCACGCTAAGACTTTTACATGAATGTTGATAGCAGCATTATTTATAATAGCCAAAGAGTGGAAACAACCCAAGTGTCTATCAAGGGATGAATGGATAAACCAAATGTGGTCCGTTCTTACCATGGGCCTATCATAAGAGGGCACGAAGCGCTACCTCATGCTACAATATGGCGGAACCTTGCTGACATTACACCGAGTGAAAGCAGCCAGACACAAAAACCACATATTGTATGATTCCATTTATATGAAAGGTCCAGAACAGGCAAATCTATAGGTGCAGAAAGAAGAACAGAAATAAATCACCTAGGGCTGGAGGTCTGGGAAGGAACGGGGGAGAGGTGGCGGGAGGGGGGGGCAACTGCTAAAGAGTTTGGAGTTTCTTTGTGGGTGACAAAAATATTTTAAAATTGATTGTGATGGTGGTTGTACGCTAATCAGTGACCCCGTGAATATACCAAGAACCAGTGAATTGACATTTTAAACGGATGAATTGTATGGTCTGTGAATTAAATTTTGATAACACTGTAAAAAAAGTTCAGTGTTAACCTCCCTGCCAGGCCGGTGGGAGAAAGGCATTGGAATAGTCAGGCACAGCTTCCCAGTGGAGGTGGAATTCAGACTGGGTCACGAGGTAGAGCGGCATTGATTGTAGAGAAGCAGCGGGCGGTCTTTCCAGGCTTGGGGGGACAGTATCAGCCAAGGCCAGGGAGCAGAGGTGGCCTGGGCACACATGGGAGCAGTGAGCCGGTCTCTCTGGCTAGAGGCGAGCCTGCGTCGGAGAACTGACGCGGGAGGAGAATGCAACCTGTGTAAAGGCCCCGAAATCCATGGTAGGGCACTTGACTCCGCAGGCAGGGAGACACTGAAGTTCCTTGAGTAATTTGATGAAAGCACTATTTTGGGCAACCCCGGAGCTGCATTCAGCGGAGATGTGCGGGCAGAATTGGAGTGGGAAGAGATGAGAAACAGGAAGGTGGTAGCTTCTTGGAGCCCATCAGACGAACGAGGCTCTCCGATTTTCCCTTCGAAGAGAACCGTTGCCCCTACCCAAGTCTCCTTGCAGGCCTTGCAACCCACAGGTGCTTCCACGGATGTTCTTTGCATACAAAGTATTAGTTTACATCCTTGTGTTCTGTATATTTTTCTCAAGTAGCATCATTCAATACTGTTTCGTCTCGTTCCTTTTCTCTTAACCATATATCTTGGCATCTCTTAAGCTGCTCTTCTTTCTTACTCCTCCCTGGCACTGCTTTCTTAGCTCTGCACGCTGAAGTTCCGGTTCTGCTGGCGGCCACTTTGTTTCTGGCCACAAATCTGAGTAACAACAACGACACGAGCAGCGCAGAGGACACGTAGCACTTCACATGTACGAACTCATTCTTTTTTTTTTTTTTTTAATATTTTATTTATTTATTTGAGAGACAGAGAAAGTGAGAGAGAGCATGAGAGGAGAGAAGGTTAGAGGAAGAAGCAGACTCCCCGTGGAGCTGGGAGCCCGATGTGGGACTCGATCCCGGAACCCAAGGATCATGACCTGAGCCGAAGGCAGTCGCTCAAGCAACTGAGCCACCCAGGCACCCACGAACTCATTCTTTATGCAAGAAAATCCCTTCCCTGTAGGGGTGAGCGAACTGAGGCACAGAGAGGTCACAGCAGGTGGGGAGCAGCGGAGCTGGGGACAGGGTCTTTCTCCCAAGTTCACCAGCCCGGCCGCTGCAATATCCGGGCCTTGACTGTATGTGCCCGGCTTTGCTGCTGTACTGATTTTAATATTTCCTGCACCCTCAGATGAGAAACTCTGCCCTTACAGGTGAAACCTTCCGGAGGGAGTGTGGCTGACCACGCTGGGTTTGTGGAACAGCACTCCCCCCCCCCCACCCCCCCGGAGGGAATGCCAACGTTTACCTGTCATCCTGCCTTGCAGGGCCACACCTGGTCACGGGGAAATCAGGTCATAGCAAGTCCCCAGATGTTACTTCTCTGTTCTGCTGTGTTTTGAGAACTCTGAACGGTCCTCCAATTTCTCACAGATAGATTTTAGAACCCTTGAAGAATGCCTCAGGCGTGCTGCACACATCAGTCCTCTGGACCATCTCCCTGGGAGGCCACCGTCTCGCAGTCGCCTGCCCCGGCTCCCTGCCAGGGCACCTCGGGCTCGGCACGTGCTGCAAGAGGCTGTCAAGAGGGGCGGCCCCCCTGGTGCCTCTGCCGCGCGAGGAGATAAGTGTCTGGGCGAGGGCGCTCAGAGGTGGGAAGAGAGCTTTCTGGATCTGGGGACGGGGACTGCTCCCGGAGGGGTGCTGTTAATGTGTGGGTGTGTGGAGAGATTATTCTGGGCAAGGAGAACACGGACGAAACACACAGACCTGTCATCTGAGACCATGGAGTTGTGCTCCGTGCGGAGCCCTGAAGTCAGCTGGAGCTGCCCCAAGTTTGGCATGAATTCCAATCCTACGTGACGACAGGGGGGCCCAGGCGAAGCTCTGCCTCCTCCCACCTCAGCCCCGTCTTGGGCTTTCATAGCATTTATCGTCCAGGAAAAAAAACCCAGGAGCATTTATCGAGAGCCAGCTATTGCCCAGCTCTGCTTTCCATTTGGCACGTACGGAGAAGCTCTCCCCCGGCTCCCTTGCTTCGCTGAAGTTGGGTGAGGTGGGGATGAGACAGGACTTCTAACTTCTTGAGTCACCTCTCCCCAGTCATCGAGCCTCTGTTGTTATTTAGCATCCACGGAGCCATTGGCAGCCACACCAGTGCACAGCCTGGAGCTGGTTTTCCCGGAGCCCAATTTAGACTGGGTGCTTGGAAGTGATGAGACAGCAGGGAGGGCAGCGGAGGATGGGCCACTGGCTCTGGTGGCCCCAGGAGCTCTTCTACCGCAAGGTCCTGAGTGCTGTTTGGACTCTCTGGGTACCCTTGGGAGTGTCTGGCCAAGTTCTTGGGGGGTAAAAAAAAAAAGGCAAGAAAAGGAAAGAAAAGAGGACAGAATACTCTCAGATAGAGCAGCAGAGGAACCAGAGCCGTCACACAGCTTCTCCAAACAGGCAGGGGAAGGGAAGGAGGAGCTGAATAGGGACCCCGCGCCCCTGGGACTCCCACGCCAGTACTCGCCCCTGCACACTGCTGCTGCGTCCACTCTGAGATTTCTAGATGCTGTGCACTTGGAATCCTCCAGCGGAATCCGGCTCCCTCCTGCTCACAGGACTGTAGGCTAGGTGACTTAGAACTAGGTTGGCAACAAAGGAAACCACATCGCGGCCTCAGAAAGAGGCCGCGGAGATGGGACTGTCTGCCCCCGGGGGAGAGGGCTAGAGTGCCCTGATATTTGAGAACAAGAATCGGTCCTTACTTTCTGAAAAGAAGCAGGGTAGAAATGAAAAATGAACGAGGCCAGGCATTAAGTGTTTGGAGGGGCTGTTAGAATTCCCACCCGCTAAGCGGTAAGCGTCTGAAAACAACGGCGAGTTGCCGCCGCTTCAGAGCTCCGGGGAATTCTGGATTTTGCACCGGAAGTCCAGGGAGGCTGGGTGGGACGGGGAGAGAAGCCGCGCCTAAAAATACTCCATGGAGGAAGGGCCCACGAGGTCATCTCCCCAGGGCACTCTGCCCCCCTTGGCTAGACTCTGGCTCCAGTCCCTCGTCTGGCTCTGAGTAGAGTCATCTGAAAAGAGCCGGAGCGCGAGAGCCAGTGTTGACGGATGGGCAGCTTTGCGGGACACGAGGAACCTGGAGAGGGTGCAGAGGAGGGGCCACAGGTGATGACAATAGGGCTAGAAACTAGAGCTGGTGGCAAGGTCAAGGGAATGGGACTGGCTTCAGTTGGATGGCAGCGGAGTGCAAGCGTGGGTTAGGGAAGAGCCGTTCCCGGCCCCCGGAGGGTCAGCCCTTGGCTGTTGTCTGACCGTGCAGGGAGAGAACCGGAGTCGTGGTACGGCTGTGCTCCTGGGGGTTCCTGGAGCGCTGGAAACCCCACAGCAAGGCAGAGCTGCATTTTCAGGTCATCTCCACAATTGTCCCCTTCTCTAAAGGACTTCCAACCATTGCAGCTCACGGACCCCTAAAGCCCTCCGGCCTAGAAGAAAGACTCCTGAATGGTGTGTTTCAGCAAGCTGGCATGGGGGGGCTGGAGACAGTCTGGAGGAGCTGGGGAGTCCGCCTGGTACGCATCGGTCACCCTCCACCTGCTGAGGTCGCCTGCTTGTGCACTTGGACCCTGGAAGGGAGGACCCGAGTGAGGCCAAAAGGAGGGGGGAAAGACTGTTTCTCAGGGGGAAGGGAATAAATTCACACGTGTGGAGCCCCCACTATGTGCTAAGAAATCGACATGGGTTTCCTGTTTAATTTTTTAAGAATCCTGTGGGGGATCATGCTTCCATTTTTTAGGTTAGTAGGTGAAGGCAGGAAGGGATTGAGCCATTTCCCCGAACTCGCGTGGAGAGTCGTACAGTCATGGTCTCAACCCGAACAAGTCTAATTCCAGGACCCACCTGCTGTTGGTGAGGGATCCGGGGAATGCAGTGAGACTTTGGTCACCTGCAGTGCTCTTCATGGGTACCCAGGGGACCATCCCCAGTTGAAACTCACTTCTGACTCTCAGAGAAATTATGTCTAAATTAAGAGCAGGCCAGTAGAAAAGTTCTCTTGCAGCTGTCCCCATCTCTTAGCTTTGGACCTGCTGTAAGTGGAGGGTCCAAACAGGAGCATCCCTGAGATCCCCTCTAGGAAGACAAGGAGGCTGCAGGGAGAGGAGGAGGGATGTGGTTGGTGCGTCTGGAAGCGGTGAAAGAGATACAATCCCTAAGCTTGGATTTACAGTGAGTGTCTGGTTATTTCAGCCTGGAATCTGAACCGGGCCATTTTCCATGGGCGAATTAGCTGAACAATCCAGCCCACAAAGGGAGCAGCTCTGATGTGTCAGTTCACAAGCTCAGAGGGGAGGGGTCGGGGTGAGGGGTACACGGAGCTAAGAGGGGAGGGAGGTGCGTACTGGCGAGAAATCCACCTTCTCTTGTCTTGCTGCCCTTGAGCCCAGCCTTTCTGCTTGGGAACCGGGCAGGGAGGCTGGTCTGATTTCCCTGTGCTCTGAATGGTGGGAATTTTTTTTTGGTGGCAGATTATATTTTCCCGAGGTGGTTTGAATTACACCTGCCCCATTTCATTTAATTAGGGCTGGTGCTGCTGTCTATTGTGCCCAGTGGGCCTTCCTGCATGAATAAATAGTAACATGTTTGTTTTCTTTGGGTGGGGCCTTTTTTTTTTTTTTTAATGATGGGGTTGGCAGAAAAGGGAGTATAGGAGTGATGATGAAATCATCAGGAAAGAAGGCAAGTTCTCACCCCATCGAGCCTACAAGCCGGGGTGAGTTTTCCCCCCCACCCCCCGTCCCCTTCTTCTTGGACCCAGTTGTACACAATGTATTCAGAGCATCCTCTGTGTTCGCCTCTGTTCCCCAGGCAGGCTTGCTTCTCTCCGTGTAGACCTGGGAACCAGGCATTTCCTCCTGTACTACTCGTCTGCCCTATCCCTTCTCGTTTTATTGTAGTTCTCTCTCCAACATCCCCCTTCTCAATAGCTTCTGGCTACTGCAAGATGATCAACAGAGCACTTGTTGAATAAATCATGGTACCATTTTGCTGTGGAATGTGATGAAGCCAAGAAAAAGAACGAGGAACTTTCCATGTTGACTTGGAATGCTTATCAAAAAACACTGTGAAGAAAAAAATGTTCCGAATAGTGTGCTCCCTTTGTACAATAAAGGAAGGCTCCTGTGTGCACATAATATTTCTGCAAATATACAAAAGAATCATGAACAGTGGTTATTTCTGAGAAAGGGAATGGAGCCCAGATCTGGGGAGAGATCTGTTCTCATATTGCATAACTTTTTTGTGCTATTTGATATTTTTTAGTATCATGTGCATGCATTACTTTTTTCAATGAAGAATTGATTTGTAAAAGGAAAACACAAAATATAAAAACATGATACAAGATAATCTATGCCTCATTACCAGGTGAAGCAGTGACTCAGATCTGCCTGAGAGGATTCCGACTTGAATCCTGGTTGCACCAAATATTGAGTGTATAACTATAGGCCATATACTCAATCTTTCTAAATCTCAGTTCCCTCATCTGCAAAATGGGGTTATAATAGTACCCACTTAATGACATTTTAAATCTTATAGTTTTCAGGGAAGGTTGTTGGTTACAGATATAACTAAATGGATTTAAGTCTCAGTTCTTTGTAAATTCTCCACATAAGTAAATGCACAAATCATAAGAAAAAATCATTAAGACCATGGATTTTGATACTCCATTTATAAAATGATACCACTAGATAATATAAGCTCTAAATTTCAAGGAAAGCTCTCTCTCTCTCTCTAATATATATATATATATATATATATATATATATATATATATATATATATAGGCTGCCTGGGTGGCTTAGTTGGTTGAGCAGCCGACTCTTGATTTTGGCTCTGGTCATGATCTCAGGATCCTAAGATCGAGCCATGTGTCAGACTCCAAGCTCAGCGTGGAGTCTGCTTGTCCCTCTTCCTCTGCTCCTCAATCCTCACTGCTCTCTCTCTCTATCTCTCTCTCAAATAAATACATAAATAAAAATCTTCAAATTCCAAAGCTAGAGGCTTTGGGGAGGAGGTACACACAGCTGAACCTTGAGGGTAACATGGTAGGGCCATTCCAGTTATGGTTAACAGTGATGTCAAAGGCTCTGAAGAAAGGTTAAAGGATGTTGGTGAAACAGTGAGTAAACCAACCTGGCAGGAGCAGAAGTTTCCTCTAGAGGGTGATAAATGGAGGCAAAGAGGTTAGAACCAGATTAGGGAGGGCCTTGAAGGGCCAAGGGCAAGCCAAGGGTATCCCACTGTGTCCTAGAGGCAACATGGATCAAGGAATGGTCAGGTTACCTATTGCAGTGAAATAAATTATCCTTAAACACAGTGGATGAAACAACCATTAGTTCTGCTCAAAGAGTCACCGTGTCAGGGATTTGGACTTGGCATAGCAGGAATAATTGGTCTCTGCTCCCTAATATCTGGGGCCTCAGCTGGAAGACTGAAAATTGGTGGTGACTTGATGGTGGGTCTGGAATCATCTGAAGGCTTGTTTACTCGGGTCTGCAGTCCATGCTGGCTGCCAGCTAAGTCCTTAACTGTGTCTGTCTGCCGGAACACATACTCATGGCCTCTCCACATAGGCTGGGCTTCCTTGCAACATGGAGGCTGGGTTCCAAGGATTCGCATCCCAGGAGAGCCAGGAGATTGTCATGCCTTTTCTAACATAGCTTCAAAAGTCATACAGTGTCTCTTACGGATTCTGTTCATCGAAGTAATCACAAAGTCTTGCCCAAGTACAAGGGGAGGGGGACTTGAGTCTACCTCTTGATGCAGGAGCAGCATAGGGGACCAGAAATCTTGTTGGGGCCATTTTTGCAAAATATAATGTGTTGTGGAGAGTGACATGGGAAAAGCCATTCATTCAAAATAAATATTTATTGAGTATCTGTTATGTCTTAGGTATGATACTAGAGGCTGATGATAGAGTGAAGAGCAAAACTAGACATGGTTCAGCCTCCTAGAGTGACAGTCTGATGGAGGAGGTAGATATGAATCAAATAATCACACACACACATGTAAAATTTCAACTATGGTAAGCCCTAAAGGGGAACACAGGGCTATGGGTTCCTATAACAGAGTATGGATTTTACAGAGTCAGAGAGAGCAGGATAGGTTCCCCTGAGGAGGGGATGTGAGAGCTGAGAGGTGAAGGGTGATCAAAGCAGAGTCATGAAGTGAGGACAATGTGGAGAGTAAGAAACTGTGTTCAGGTGGAGAGGTGTTGAAATCGAGGCAGTAGTGATATGAAGTAACAGAAATATGGGTAAATAGTTGGTTTGTCTCACTAGGTAAGGGGATGGATCTATAGATTTTGGAGCAATAGAAAAAAACTGGGGCTTGAAACTGTGGGAATGACTTAGATTATCAACAGAAAGAGAGAGAAAGTTGTAGATCAAAGAGGGCCTGCACTCTGAGGAATGCCCGTGTCTGAGGAGAGAGAGGAGGCAGAAAGGCAAGGAAGGAGACAGGGAGAGTGGTCTGAGGTGGAAGGACTAAGGTAGGGACTCATCTGGAAAGTCGAAGGAGGAAAACATTCCAGGAGGAAGAGGTGGTGTGTGATGCCAAAGACAGCAACCAGGGCGAGAAGATCTAGCAGTGAACACAAGTCCATTTGGCATCTTATTTTTGCAAGGGGCTAGTGATAGAAAGAGGTGAGAAGGGTATGTTGGGGTAGAGAGAGTGGGGAGGGAGCAGAGGCAGATGATGAAGTGGCTTGAAGACTTCTTCAGTAGAAGGAGGAACTAAGCCTTGGAGAGAAAGCAGATGCAGGACAGTCAAGGGGAGGGTGGATGAGACCAGGGAAACCTGTTGCCATGAAAGAGCCTGATGAAGGAGCTGGAAAATATTAGAGAAGGAGTTAGCACATTAGACTTTAGGTCTCCTTTTGTCTAAAGATTCCTACTTACTTTTAGGATGATGACCCCAAAAGGCCACGGTTAGTGAAGACCTTATTAGAGAGGAGTGAACCCAGTAGAGATTGATGAGTGCTTTAAATCCATAGCTGACCAAATAACTAATATAAAACACTCGAAACAACGAGTCTATGTAAAATTTTTGCCTCAAGCTTCCCTGGTAACAAAGAAAAAAATTTTTTTGAATGTTTAAAAACCCTCTAAATCTCATATCCCAATCAGAGAACATTTATGTTATTTTGAAATAGTTTGCATACTGCTCTCTCCTGGTTAGCTCCCATCCCTCCAGGGTAGGGGTTTTGTCTTATTTTTCTTGGACTGCAGAACCTTGCATGGTTCCTAGTGAATCAGGGTCTCCCAGAGGTTGAGAGGGCCTTTTCCGTTTCTGAGGACCCTAACATCAGTTGAAACCAGAACAAATGACAAAATGAGGTTCTAAAAAATCATCACATACTTCAAAAAAAAAAAAATCATCACATACTTCAATTGGGAAGTGGAAGGAATTAACGCTTCCCCCACATTTGCCCAAAAATAAATAGGCATATGCTCTTCACAACATAATTACAGACCTATTAAAAAATTACTCTTAGTGGGGCGCCTGGGTGGTTCAGTTGGTTAAGCATCTGACTCTTAATTTCAGCTCAGGTCATGATCTCAGGGTCATGAGATCCAGCGTTGAGTTGGGCTCTGTGGTCTGCCCGGAGTCTGCTTGAGATTCTCTCTCTTCCCCTCTCTCTGCCCCTCCCCTTGCTTGGGCTCTCTCTCTTTCTCTCTCTAAAATAAATAAAATCTTAAAAAAAAATTACTCTTAGTGTAGAATCTTTCAATTCTTCCAATCTTGGTGGCTTTGTGCATAATCTCTCTGCAAGATGATGTCAGAGTCTATATGTGAGGCTCAGGCTGTGACACAAAGGCCAATGACTCTGCTGCATGACAGCTTTCCCTGTCATCACCCCAATACTGCCTGGCCCCCTGCTGGGGACTATGGCATACAGAAGGTGCTCAGTACTTGTACTGCTTCCTCTACTTGGACCACAGTGTCTGCGGCTGTGTCTTTGGAGCTCTCCTTCACCTCTTTCAGGTCTTTGTACCACTATTTCCTCTTTGGGGTGGCCTTCCCAACCACCATTCGGTTTTAAATTAGTTCTCTCCAAGTCCTTACACTCCCTTTGTGACCCCTTCTGAGCTTGATTTTTCTCCATCACACTTAACCGTCACCCAACATTCTATGTACTTTGCTCATGTATTTGTTTATTGTCTGTTGTCCCCTTCCAGAATATGAGCTCCATGAAAGTGGGGAGTTTTGTTCCTGGAGTGAAGGTACTTGGTTTATTGTCCAATATTTGGGTTAGTTTCCTGGGGCTGCCATTACAAAGGACTCCAAACTGGGTGGCTTACACAACAGAAGTGTTTTTTTGTTGTTTTTTTATTGTTTCATGGCTTTGGAGGCAGAACTCTGAAATCAAGGTGTTGGCAGGGTTGGTTCCCTCTGAGGCTGGAGGGGAGAATGTGTTCCATTCTTCTCTCCCAGCTTCTGATAGCCTCAGGCGTTCTTTGGCTTGTGGACGGCATTCTCCCCGTGTCTTCACATTGCCTTCTTCTTTGTGTGTCTGTGTCCAAATTTCTCCTTTTTATAAGGACCGCCTTATAAATTAGGGGATTAGGGGCCGCCTTATAAATTAGGAATTAGGGGCCACCGCAATGACCTCATTTTAACTTGATCATCTGCTGAGACTGATTTCCAAAGAAGCTTACATTCACAAGTACTGGGGGTTAGGACTTCAACATCTTTTTCGGGTACACAATTCAACCCACAATAGTACTCTAGCAATATTTGTTGAATAAATAAATGGGTCCCTCCTTTGCTTAGGAAGAAGATGGACCTTTTGGAGGTAGAGCCAATCTCGATATGCCTTGGGAAATGTGTGATGGGAATCTCCTGAAGACCTGGGGGCAGGGGACAATGGAGGGGAGACTCACCAGAGCGAGGGTGACAGGAGGCTGAGAGGTGAAAGGCAGGGGCCGTCTGCAGGCAGATTCGGATGGGGATGCCCTCCGTACTTGGCACAGCAGAGAGCAGACCAAGACTCAGAGGGGACCTGGAGGGTGCCCCGTAAGGAGATCTGACATCAGAGTAGATGGCTAGGGGGAGATCCTCAGATGGAGAACAGGAAGGCATGTTCTGGAAGAGTCCTAGGATCCCGCCTACCTGGCAGAACACAGGGTCCAGACTTCTGAGCTGGAGGGATGAACGGCTTGGGTTAATGTCCTGCCTGGGTCACGGGTGAGCCTGGGGACTGGGAGCCGAGCGTGCCTGTGTGTGGCCTTAACGCGATGTGGTCACAGATTCTGGGCTGCACGACCTGCCTACTTCTACACTTCACTGTCTTGTTTTCTTTTCCCCCCGGCTTCTTCTTTCTCTTGACAAAAGTTACTTTTGCTCATTCCAACTTTTTCTTGGCTGACCTAAGGAGAAAGGGGATTGCTGACGCTGAAGCCAGGTGGGGAGGGGAGGTCGGAGGCTCCATGTGGCTAGGCAGCAGCCAGCCCAGCTTGAGAGGAGAAGGGGCTGGGAGCAAATAGGCATAGACTCGGGAGGGGGCAGACCTGATAGGCCGACCACAGGGCCTTTCCTATCTGAGGCTTTAATCCACAGGATACAGAAGCAGAAAAAAATAGCTCAGCCATGGTCCCCTGCTGATGTCACGGCGCTTGGATCAGTGCAGCAGTCACACATGTACAGACCCAGCGTGCAGGGCAAAGGAACCTCAGTTCAGTCAAGGAGCAGTTATCGATTGCCTTCCAGCGGAGATGAGACCCCCGTGGACAGAGATAAGCTGGTGACCCAGCAAAGGAGGCAGGCATCTGGATAAAAGTTCCCTCAGCATAATAGGGAAAGTGTCATATGCCATGGAGAGGTTGTTTGAATGTCTCTCAGGGCTGCTGTTCTAACGAAGTACCAGAAGCTGAGTGGTTTAAACAACAGGACTTTATTGTGTCGCAGTTCTGGAGTCCGGAAGGCGGGGATCCAGGTGCTGGCAGGGCTGTGCTCTTCGAGACCCCCCAGAGGAGCAGCTCTCCTTGTCTCTTCTAGCTTTGGGTGTTTGCCAGCGGTCTCTGGCGGTCCTTGGCTTACAGATGCCTCGCTCGGGTCACGTGGCCGGCTCCTCTTCCTGTCTCCACATCAGCTTTCCTCTGTGCGTGCCTGTCTCCATGTCCAAATTGCCCTTTATGAGGACACCGGTCATATCGGCTCATGGCCCAACTGAGTGACCTCATTTGACTTGATTAGCTCTGCAAAGACCCTATTTTCAAACAAGGTCATATTCCAAGCACTGTGGGTGAGGACTTCAACATGTCTGTTGTGGGGACTTCCTGCAGTCCATAACACGGCCCAACGAGGGCGCGGCTAAGCTCAAGGTGTGTGTGTGTAGGTGGGCGAGGCCTTAGCGTAGGCTTTCCAGGGAGACGGAGCAGGGAGGAAGGCGCCCTCGGCCACGTAGGATAGCACAGACGAGGGGACAGACAAATCTGAACTCGGGGTGCGGGGCAAGAAGGAACTGACGCCTCGTGGGATCCTTTTGTGTTCAGGGCCCCGATCGGGTCCTCCATAAATTCCATCATTGCCCTGAATTCTGACCACGTTGCCGTGACCGCCCCGTCTGACAGCCAGCCAGCTGATGTGTGGAGGTCCGAAGGTCCAGTGGCAGTGTAACACTACGGGTGCCCCCCAGGTGGAGACGACAACCCATGCTGTGCGCCCTGTGTGCAGCGACTCACCTGAAGAGAGCTGTCGGGCTGTGCTCACAGCTGGAGGAAAGTTTGGGGACACCACATTTTCTCAGGGGTGCTTGATGTCGTTGCCTGCCGATGGGAGCCCGCTCCACCGTGGGAATGCTCCCGGGCCCAGCATCGCAGGAAGGCCTTGCCCTGATCTCTGCATCTCCTCTCCAAGGACACCCGCTGACCTCCTGGAAGCTATGGACCTAAGCGTCGGCCGTGGAGATGGGGCCGGCTGATCACACCCCACGGCGGAACTGGGCTCGGTCTCTACCTTGGGGCTGGGTGAGCCCTGCTCCTATCATTTTCCCGTGTGTCCAAGGCCTTAAGGCAAACAAGAAGCACCCAGAAGGTTCTGCACCTCCTGACTCTGTTTGCCCAGTGGCTCACTCCTACCTGCTGTCTCTGAGGCCTTTAATACATACTGGCTGAGTTGCACCGAACGATCTAAGCTCCCCCAAGATGTAACGGGAAACTCTCAGCCTTTGGAGATGGAATACTGTGTTTGAACCTGGGCCTTTCACTTACTGCGTGCTCTTCGTCACATCGGGTCTGTCCGATCCTCCAGTTCCCCCTCTAGACGCGGGCACAACAATATCCGACAGGCGTGTAGTGGATATTGAACAAGATCACAAATGCATTTTGTTAACATGGAAGTGCTGTGTCTGTGCAAGTTATTAATCGTAGTTAATACATTTCAGACTCTTCAAAGAGCTAAATCGGATAATCTCCCTCAGTTATTCTTTCTTTCTCAAATAGGACGCTTCCAAAAGAGGTCTACCGACGCTGGCACACATGTCCTAGCCTCCGTTTTGGTACAGACTGAGCTGAGAATGACCGCCACAATTTCAAATGGTTGTGGGGAAAAATCCGAAGAAGAAGAGCAGTGAACATTTTATGAAACCTGAACTTCCGCGTCCGTGAATAAAGCTTTATCAGAAGACGGCCGGCCCCACCTATTCATGTATGACTGTGGCTGCTTTCCTGGGCGGCACGGAGAGCCCAAAGTATTTACTATCTGGTCCTTTCTATAAAAGTTTGCTCACCCCTGCCGTAGGATAACAAAGCAAAGCAACTAAAAACTCTGAGCTGAAGCCCGATCCAACCTGCTGTGTCCGGTTTTCCTCAAGTCTTTGGGTCTTCGGATCGCTGGTATAGACCCGCCTCCCCAGAATCTGAGAGCACCAGCCGGAATTGCTCCTGGCTTGAGCAGGGCTGACAAAGTTGCTCAGGGCGGGCACCATGCGGGGCAGCCCACAGCCTCTCCCTGCAGACTGGAGGGACTGAGGAGGGGGCAGTCCTGCCCCTCGGGAGACCTGAGCCCTCTGGTCCAGAGCCGTGCAAACTCTCCTGCCTGCTGCACTTGGCCCGCTGAGGACTTCCGCCGGTGGAGGGTTTGCCTGGTGACAGGTTCTTCCATTTAGATATAATCACCTTTTAATACCCATGAAGCTCTCTGAATGATTCTCCCCACCCAGGGCTTTCCCGGATGATTGAAAAGGGCCGAACCAACAAATGGCATTATCTCCTGTGAATGACCTCCGTTTATCACCTGGAGGAGCCCAGAGACTTTCACCTTGAGCTTCTCTTTGTTGTAGCAACAGGTGCTCAGGAAGCGGTGGGGGTGGGTGAGGGGGAGGCCTGCTCTAAACACCGGAACAGAAGGGACAAGAGGAGGAAGGTTGTGGAATGCTCTTTGGGGGAGATCTTTAGAAATAGGATCAGCTTTACTACTCTGGAAAGGGCTGGCACAGAATCCCGGCAGGACTCAGGGGGTGGCGAGCGACACCACAATCTTGCAAGCTTCTGAAAAATGCTCTACGACAGACCTGAGTGCTTTATCAAAAGTACGGATCCTAAAGAATTTTCCTAAGCAATTTTAAGGAAAAAAGATTCCAAGAGAAGGTTTCTTTTTCTTTATAGGCTTTTGTTCTGTACATAAATATTGCTATGCCTTGAGCCAGTTTAGAGACCACATTGTCTATCTTGTCCTATCTGACGAGGGCCCAGGAGAGTTCTATACTTCCCAAATGCCATTTTTTTTTTTTTGAAGATATTAACCTGTTATAAAGTACTGTCAAATCTGGTACTGGGGAGTCTGGAGTGAAAGTTTGGAAGAAGCAGTTTAGGGCGAAGGTGTGCAAACCTTTTCTGGAAAGAACTAGATAGTTAAGAGTCTTGGCTTGTGGGTCATAGGCTCTCTGCTGCAACTCTTTGACTCTGCTGTTGTGCAAAAGCAGTCATAGATAATATGTAAATGAATGATGGCGGCTCTACTCCAATAAAACTTAATTTATAAAAACAGGTAGAGGGCCAGATTTGGCCGTGGGCTGTAGTTTGCTGATCCATGCATGGTATGGAGTTTTAGCTGCTTTATATTGGCACTTTCTGCTTTTTCCTATTAGATGCTAAAGTGCAGAGAATGTGTCCAGGACCCTAAACAGCCTCCCTCTTCCAGGCCCCATAAGGCCCACTTCTGCTATGGTTCCTGTTCTTCTTGGCCATCCCCGAGGTCTCCTAGGATCCCTGTGCCCTTTATCCCATCTACGTCCTTCACATACATTCCCAATCTGTGCTCTCACAAAATCCTTCAAATCTCTCCTGTAATAACCCCGTCTCCACAGTCCCCTCCAGGACTCTTGATGTCCAGAAGGAACCAGCCCTCCTCGATGCTTCTCTGGTCCTCCTATGGACGTCTACCAGCTCGCAATCTTGTAACTGTGCAAGTTATATTTATTATGGTCTCCTCACTGATTAGGAGCTTTTCATGTGTGTGTTCTAGTCATCTTTACATTTTCAATGGATAGGTGGGGGGAAAGGCTTGTCCAAGAAAGAAGAAAGAGGGAAAGAAAAGGAAAGAAAAAAAAACAAAGGAAAGAAGGAGAAAAATACGCGTAAGATGAAGCGGATTCAGAACAACTCAGTCTAGTGCCATCTTGCATGGCTTTCCGATTGCTTCATTTCTGATGTCCCCCTCTCCCAGGAAGTGACACCGTTTTTGAACAAGGTGACGGCATCGTAGCGTGCAACCTAGAGGCGTGTTGTGTTGCATGTCGTCTGTGGCAGGGAACATAGCCACAAATGGCAGGATTTCCATAACCAGTGCAGGCTCGAAGGGAGAGTTGTGGGTGTCTGTAACCAAAGCGGGGGGCGGGGTGAGCTGTGTGCAGGCGGCCTCCAGGACAACTGCACACGGGAGAACGAGCAGAGGACAGGACTCACGTCCCTTACCTCAGTTTCTGCCCATGTGCCCAGCTCCATGCCTGCCATCTTTTCCCCAGTGAAGAATGGCCTTTTCTGCTGGCGTCTAATTCACAGAGTCTTTGGGAGGCACTGGCCTACCTTGGATGATGTGCCTGGCCTGTGACTGGGGAGCGGGTTTTCATAATTGGTAGCTCCTAGTAGAATAGAACTATCCCGGGATGGGAGGAAGGCACCCCCAAAGGAAGGGGGGTAGGGAGGAGGCGTGCCAGGCAGACCAAAGAAGAGCTGCCCCTTCAGTACCTCCGCTTGCTCAGTGCTTGAACCTGGGTGGGGCAGAAACGCACGTGGACTGATAGCTGTTTTTCCTCCTCTCATCCCTGGTTTAAAATTTGTCTCCAGCTTGGGACGGTCCAAAGCCTTTTGCCGAGTCAATGTGCCCCTTCACTCTGACGGAAGAAGAGCCCTCCTTTTTCACAGACTTTACAGGATAGAAACACTGCCATCAACTTTCCTCTTCCCTTCTCATCGTTAAGCGTTAAATAAAGGCATCCCAGCCATCCACCGCCCACTCTGCACACCTCTGTCTGACGCTTGGAATAAAACCAATTTTGAGGGATAGTTTTAGGTTCACAGCAAAGTTGAGCAGAGGGTACAGAGTTCCCATCTTGCACTCGGTTTTCACAAGCTATTGTGCAACATTCTCTTATTTCTTCTGCCCGAAGGCTCTGTGGGGTCGGGCTGCCTTGCCACCTGCCCTTGCAGGAAGGCAGTTGGGGCGGGGAAGCCGAAGGGGTCTGGTCCACACACCTGGGGCATCGGCGGGGCCCATCCGGTGGGGGGGGGGGGGGCGTGGGCAGGAGTCCCCGGCCGGGCCGGAGGGGCTGATTTTCTAATGGTAGCATTCTCCTCAGCCCCATTCCACGTGGGGAGAAATAGGGAGGGTCTCGAAACGGTTTTGAAAACCCTGAAGTCAGCAAACAGAGCAGCTTTTGCCTGCCCCACCGTGTCCTTGGAACGCGGGTTTGGCAATTGCGTTAAGGGATGGGGGTCTCCCGTGTGGCCCCCTTGCCACCAGGGATGCAGACGCTCTGGCCCCTCAGTGTCCCATTCGTTGTCACCAAACAGCAAGGTCCCTGGAGCAGTGCGTGCCAGGGACGAGGGGGAGGGCGGCTGGTGAGGCTCTCGGCAGGCCTCCAGTTTGTCCCTTCCGGGACCGGTTCCCATGCCTAGAGGAGTCTCGTGGCTCAGCCCCTGAGGCCTGAAGGGCTGCAGTTCCAGGTTTTTCTTTCTTTGGCTTCAGTACCTCCCATCTCTGGTGTCTGGGGGTTAGGGTGTATGTGGCTGGGAAGTGGAGGCTGGGGCAAAGGAGGGGGAAGGGAGAACCGACGGAGGGAGCCACCGAGCTGGTGGCTGGTAATATTTTCCAGTTCTTTCTAAAGTGTCTGCTTTCCCTTAATGGACACGGAAGTGAGCCAGCCAGCTGACTGCTCCGACTGCAGGATTGGTTACTGCTTACATCATCTGGGCGGCCAGACTGGGGATGGGGCTGGGGGAGGAGGGAGAAACCGAGCACGGCTTAATCCAGCCCCGAGTGAATTGACAGACAAAGGCAGGGGTGATCAGGTAAACTTTTTCCCAAGCACGGGCCTCGGAGGTGGCCGGGAGCCAGGGAGTCGCATCAGTGCACCCTTGGGGAGCTGCGCAGCTGCTCTGCCCTTTACCCGCATCTCAGCTCCGCTCCGTTCGGCTCGCGGCTCCGTCTTCCGCGCCTGCGTGGAGAATCTGGACCCGCTCGCAAGGGGCCATCGAGGCGGCGGGACACAGAGAGGTCTAGGATTACCAGCCCAGGAGGCACCCTCTTCCTGGCGAGGGACAGAGCTAGGCATCAGTTAGGTTTTGCTGCATGATGACCGGCCCCACCCCGCCATGAGGAGCAGCTGGGCTGTTCTGCGGGGTTGGACCGGGCTCGCGCGTCTCCCCGGGGCTTGCTCACGTGTCTGTGGGTGCGGCCGGCCGGCCGCTCCGTGATGGCGGGCGCGGCTGGAAACTCTCTCCACGTGCTGTCTCATCCTCTCCCGGGCTAACTCCGGCTTAGTCACGTGAGGGGCTGGCTCCCCAGAATAGTGACATTTTGCGTGCAATAGGCGTGCAAAGCCTCTTGAAGCCCAGGCTTGGAACACGTGTCAAGTTGCTTCTGGTCACATTCTACTGGCTAAAGCCGGTTACGGGGCCAGCCCAGATGCCCGGGGTGAGGCACAGGGCTCCACCTCGTGCGAGGAGGAAGGGCAGAGAATACAGACATTTTTGTGCCCGGCTCTAGGTACAGGCACCCTTATTATGCACCAAAGACTGATAGCGACTGACTGGCGCTCTTTTCAGCGTGCAGTCCTGTTCCTGCGGGATGGATGAGGAAGAGTGGGTTCTGAGAGCAGGGGCAGCGCTGGGAAGGAGTTTGGAGAACACCTCACAGGGGAGGGAGACTTGAAGGATGAGTAGTATCTCAGTGGAAGCAAAAATCCACACCCATTTCTCTGTCTTTTCCATTCTGCTCTTCTAGCCACAATCCGGCCCTGGGCCCCCCAGCTACTGCCTGACCTGTTCGCAGAGATCTCATTTGGGACCCAGTTGGGAAGATCATCTCTGCCTCCTGCACCTGGAGACAAGGAAAGCTCCAGCCAGCCAGTGCCTAGAAGAAGGAGGTTCCTTTACTCATGTTTTACCCAAATTGTGACATTTCTCTCCTATCTCTCTTCTCTTCTTCATGTCCTTCCCCAGCTCTCTAGCTCCCACCGTGATTTCTAATGGTTATGGATCACTGGACATCGGCAAGGAAAACGCTAAGGAAACATTGCTTTCATTCCATTGCCAATGGAAGAGAAATAAGTCCATTTCTCTTACTTTGGGGTAGGACCAGGGTCATGCACACTGTCCCATGCCCCGGTACGGACATTCTATGCCAACCGCTAAGTCCAATGCCAGGGTGAAGTAGGCGGTCAATTCAGGGGGTAGGAGCCTGGGGGGGCGGGTAGCAGCGATGGCAACTATGATGTCTTATGTCTTTGGGGACAGAAATACTTGAGCAGACCTTTACTGCCTTAGAGTTTGCTGGCATGTTCTACCAATATGATCATTAAAACAAACAAATAAACAATTTTTTTTTTTAGCACATGTTTGGGAAACTCCCTGCCAGGGACACACACACACACACAAAATTTCAGAAGGAAACTCAGTCTGGGGTTGGTAATCCTAGGGTGAAATCTACCCTTGCAGCAATGCTTGGGTCTCCCCTCCTGCTGCAGGAGGCTGATCTGACCCCACTATCACCCTAGCGCCAGCTGGAGGCGGCAGGAGGGCTGCTGAGGGCAAAGCCTTTTTTGAGGCCAAGACTATTTGTTTGCAAAGCAAGGGGTGGTGTCCTTCAGTCCCGATCTGTCATTTCTCCACCTCTGCCCTGCCTTCAGCATTCCCAGGGCCCCTTGTGCTTTTCTTGGATCCTGATCATGGGCTGGGCTGGGGTCTTTGGTGGGAAGACGTGGTCCACAGTGGAGCATGAGATGTGAAAGCAAGGCAGCTCAGTTTCCCTCCACCCACATACGCTGTTCGCTCTTCCTCCTCTCTGCCCTTCCCATCAGTCAAAAGCTGAAATCTCGGGATTGCGAAAAGTAGAAATGTAATTCTAATTAGTGTAGATGAATGAGACAATTATTCCAGAATGGAGCAGGACGCCGAGGTGCCCCATAGAAATAAAGGAAGAATTGCAGGCAGTGGGACCCCCTCTTGTTGCTGTTTGCTCATCTCTGCTTCTCTATGCTTCTATCTGACTGTAGGTTAATTTTAACCCCTTCCCAGAGGTTCTCTCTCCTCTTGGTGGGTACGTGACCACCAACAATCCCTTCTTAGCAACCTTTGCAGAAAGAGCGGGTCTCTCTCTCTCTCTCTTTTTTTTTTAATTCCTCCCCTGCACTAGTCTTAGTGCAATGCCAAGGAAGGAATTCCCTACTTGGTTTAGGAGCTACTGTTGCCTGAATGTGAGTCTCCCCACTACATCATGTCCCCTATCCCTTCTAAATAGGGCTTCACCTTCTGTCACCACAGGAAAGGGGGTGAAAACGTTTGCTGAATAGACAACCAGTAAGTCACTCACAGGCACAAAACCGTAGGGGAGATACAAAATGAGCCCACGACGGCGAGCTACTTTGTGGGGACTGAGTAGTGGGGACTTTGTAGTGGTGTAACCCCATCATTGTCATTTCTGCCTCCATCATCAGCGACTGGCACAAGTATGCCACGGAATTTTGGCCACGGTAGTACAAGGAGACATCAACTGGACCACTGCAGAGAGTGTTCTCGGTTCCGAAGAAGGGTGGTCTCTTCTACTGGCCACGAGCCGGTCTGCAGGCGATGCCTGGGGCTGTGGGGCCAGGTGCAGCGGTGAGGACCCGGTCAAGGTTAGGCTGCGATGCCAAGGATGACGGAGCAGAGTGGAGCCAGGTCCTTGAGGACCTGATTGAGCCAGTGAGTCAGCTAACCTTGGAGCCACCCCTCCCCAAGGGCATTGTGCTTGCGAGAGAGTGCATTTTCCTTGTTGTTTAAAGCCAGCGGTTTTCAAAGTTTGGTCCCCGGACCGGACCGGGAGCATCAGCACCCTTTGGGAATTTGTTAGCAATGCAAAAATTGTGGGATCTCACCCAGACCCACCGAAGCAGAGACGCGGGAGGTGAACGTGATTACAGGAGAAGCGCAACCTCTGGACAGGCCTGGAAGGATAAGGTGCAAACATTTACAGGAGATAAATGTGGCAAGAATGAGTGTTTTGTGGAAGCTTAATCAGCAATGACAACAAAATGTGTCTGGAAAAGCCGGGAGAAGTGGGCCTTCAGGTGCTGCTGAAGTGGTGGGAGAAAGCCAGTCGATGCCCTGGCGGTGGGGAGGCAGTCCCTGCCCAGATGGTCGCCGAGACGCCGGTGGGCTAAGGGCAGGGAAAATGTATGAACAGCAGGAGTTTAAGACGAGTGGGGGAAGCGAGGGAAGGAGAGGCAATGGGCGTGTACTCTGCGACCCCATGCAAGACTGACATTTTTGCCAATGCTGGCATTGGGGTTCAATCAATAATAGGGTCTCTGTTGCCCCACCTAGGGCCCTAACCCATCCTTCTACTGACAGGTGAGGGCCTCCTCATAAACCCTGGAGAGTTCTGATTCCCAGAAAGGGGGCTGAGTGAGCACTGGGGTCAGTTCTGTGTCATTTGGAGGCCGAAACCCAGGGCTTGGAGGACAGACGTTGGGCTGGGTGAATTAGAGGAACCGCAACACGTCTTCGGTTCCTTGTCCCAGAAGGAAGTTTCCAGGCAGGGTCTGGAGATGGGGCTGGCCTCAGATCCCATCCCAGCCACTGCCCTCAGTGACCTCAGGCAATGTATCTGATCCTCTCTGTGCCTCCATACAAAGGGAAGAACGAGGTTCTCTCCCTCCATCTTGAAGAGACTTCGGAAAGAACAAATAATGGTAAAGAGATCAAGGGGAATAAGTAAATAACAACCAGCAATTTACCAAATGGCACAACATTATCTAATTACAAAACAGGGAAGAAAAAGAACAGGCTAGGGAGGTAGAGATACAGACAGCATGAATTTAGCGGGCTGCAGAGGGGTTAGGAGAATGATTTATTCGCGGGAGAGACAGCCTTGCCCCTCTTTCCCTCCTCTCAACGGTGTCGGCTTCTGACTTCCAGATCACCAAAGGGGGAGGGCGGTCCGCATGGCTCCTTCACTGGGCCTTGGGAGCGTTCGGCCTGAAGCATGGTGCCCCAGGACGTGCACTGTCGGAAGCTGGTAGAACCCAGTTCTACCTCGGTACCTCTCCACGCACCTTGTAAGGCGCAAGGAACATCAACCAAGACAACACACCCAAGTTGCCAAAGGAAATGAAAAGTCGTCAGTCCCTTGCCAGTTCCTCCGCCAGAGGAATTCTTGCGTGGCGCCTGTTCCCTTGTGAGCCAGGGCCGCCTCTGGAATGCACAGAGCACCAGTGGGGTCCCTGTAGTTTGCATCTGGTGTGTGTGTGTGTGTGTGTGTGTGTGTGTGTGTGTCTGAAGGCATGTGTGCCTGCATGTGATTCTGGGCAGCGAGGTGGACATCCTTCCAAGCACAAGGTGGGGCCCGGCCTGGTGGCAAGGGAAGGTACGTGTGTGTGTGTGTGTGTGTGTGTGTGTGTGTGTGAGTGGCCTGGAGGCCAGGCCCGGGGACTCTGGGGGCCTGTCGCCTGCAGGGCTCATTATACAGGAGACCAGGTGCTTGGAGTGTCCCCAAAGCAATACAGAGTGCACTGTCACGAGTTTGAAAAATATTCCCGTGAGAGATATAAATAAAGACTCCCAGCCCAAAGCCAGGGTTTTCGAAAGCCTTCCTTAAACACAGGGTAATTTATAGCCCCTGCAGCCCTGTCCCGTGGATGACTCAGCCCTCCTAACCCAAGCGGGCCCAGCCTGCTCCAGTAACCTTTGGGTTTGGCTGAAAGGGAAGAGCTAAAGCCGGCTCCAAGGAACCCAATGAGCTAACCACGCGGCTACCGGACAGCTCCTGCTGGGTTCTCCTCTTCTCTTCCTTTTGGGCAAACTCCAAGGGCGATATGGTTGACCAGATCCTGGAAGCTACGAAACAGGATCCTTGGGTGTTTCCAGCTGGCTGGCCCTTTGGAACCCTATGAGACCGATTCCCGTCCACCTCTGGGATCTGCCGGGTCCCGCTACCTACGGAGGGGTCCAGCTTTCACCCCCTGGCAGGGGGCAGGCTCCGAGCACCGACCCACTCCGAGCTAGAGGCAGTCTCCGCCTCAGAGATTCTCGAGCCCCACGGAAAGAATCAAAACAAGAGTACTGCTTCCCCTTCATTTAGAAAACAAGGTGCCCAAGTCAAGTGCCCAAAAAGGGCTGAGAAGAGGGGCGGTTGGTGGTACTCTTTTCTGTCCCGGTGAATTTGTAGAAGGAGGCAGTCAGAAGTGGAAAGCATTCGTTTAAAAATCCTCCCTCCCCCGGACCGTCACCACCCTCCCCCCTTCATTATATTTTTAGCAGGCTTTTTGGCCCTCCACCTCTGAAGACACAAATGCAAATACAGAGGGTGCCTATCGAAACCAAAGGGTATTCTTTTTTCTTTTTCTTTTTCTTCTCCTTTTCCCTTCGAAACCTTCCAGGAGTGTGGAAAGGACTGGAAGTGCTTGGAGGTCTTGTCAGCCACAGGATGGACCCCGGCTTGGAGCTCAAGGACATTTTTATGCCAAGGCCCATGTGCTTGGCTGTCCAAGTGCAGAAAAAAAAGGTCATGATGCAGGGCTGTTTCAAAAATAGTTTAGCTCTTTGATTAAATTGCCCCACACCCTTGAACCAAGTTTTCTCTGCTCTAGCAGATGAATCTGTGCAATTGGCTTAATTTTTTTTTTAAAGATTTTATTTATTTATTAGGAAAGAGAGAGTGAGAGAGAACATGAGAAGGGAGAAGGTCAGAGTGAGAAGCGGACTCCCCATGGAGCCGGGAGCCCGATGTGGGACTCGATCCCGGGACTCCGGGTTCATGACCTGAGCCGAAGGCAGCCGCTCAACCAACTGTGCCACCCAGGCGCCCCCAGTTGGCTTAATTTTAACACAGGTCCCTGAATCTTGGATGCCTGCAAAAATGGTCAAATAATTCCTTAAATTTGTAATTATGTGTGTTTACTCAACATGCACTTATTAAAGTCACCGTGTGTGCGCGTGTATGTGTGTGTGCAAACACGCTTCTATGAGTGCGTGTCAGCTAACAGGTTTGGTGAAGATCTAGATGAGGACGGGCTAGGGTTGGGATGTAGGGGTGAGACCCTCCCCGTGGTCAAGGCGCCTGAGCTCGGGGCAGGGCAGCGGCCTTGGCGCCCACCTCTATCGTGTGCAAGACTGATGGCTACATTATTGTCCAGGAGGAGTGGCCCCGGGCCAGGCCCCATGTGTTTCTTGCACTACATACTGTGTGTTTGTGATAGATAAGATTTTCTTAATTTTCTTTGTGATAAATAAACACCTTCAAAAGAGAAGGAAATGTTTCCTTTTAAGAGGGAAGGAGGTTTGAAGTCAGCCCAGTTAAAACACACCCCTGCTCTCCTCCCAAATCTACACAGCCTAAACTCAGAGATGTTAGAAAGCAGAGAACCTAGGGGGCCACAGGTCTAAAATCCCCAAATCCTGGCCTGACCTGACCCGGCCTCTCTGTAAGTGCACGGCGGTTCCTTCTGACCCCGGGCTGGGCCGGCTCAAGTCTGCCTTCCGTTCCTTGCCTCCGCTGGCCTGCTCTTCCTTCCCGGAGTTCTGTGCCGCCCAGCGCCAGTTTCTCAGGCCTCCGCCCTGGCAGCCACCTATCTGTCCACATGACCGAAATGACAGCAGCGACCTAGCCCCTTATAATACTGAGAGCTGACGGCTCATCACGGTCAAATTAGTGTTACAGAGAAAATGCCAAGAACTTCCCCGATGAGGAACCTGAAGGTGGGGCCGAGGCGGAGCCAAGCCGATCTTTCTCTCCTTTTGAGAGCCGATCACTCTGCTTGGATTGACGTATGTGGTTCACTTTCCAGGGGCTTCTTCTACTCTACTCAGGATACACATACTGTGAATTCACAGACCCTGCCGGGCACCCCGGGATAGCATCCACCCTCTGGACTTCTCCAGCACCAGACAGAAGATTCTGGCCTGGCAGTCCTTGGTCCTGAAGGACGTGGGGAGGCCCTTTGGTGAGAAGACCCGTCTTGGACTTCGGGTCTCTCTCCCAGAGAGGAAGAGACCCTTTCTGTTGGGTTTGTGAAGTCAGCCCTTGGAGCCCCACCATGCTCACCCGTGTTGGTCACCTGCAGCTCTTGGCTAAACACCGAAGATACAGGACTCCATTTTGGGTGCAAGAGGGGACCCGCAGAGCCAAAAAAGATAGAAACCTTCAGTCCCACAGGTTAGGACTGGGGGGAAGACAAATACCTATGAGTATCTGTTGTTTTAATGAGAGACTGTGTGTATGCCCAGGGATGATAGGGTGGCCTGTGGCCAAAAGCAACACAATTCTGACTTGACAGACTCGTAAGATGGGCTGCTCCTGCGAATCCCGGCCCACACCGAGGTCACAGAGACCCGTGCACGCGACTACCCTGGGAAAGGAAGAGCTCTCGTCTCTGGAGAAAATTCAGATGAGCGCAGAAGGAGAGGAGGGGGCGGAGGGCAGACGGGAGACGGGGAAAGGCACATCTTGCAAATCCCTCCCCACCTCCCCGCCTCCCCCGGCTCCCCTTTAAGACAGAAGAGCTGAGGGCACGGGCCAGACTTGAGCTGGCCAATTCTGTGGCCTGTTTATGCCCTGTAACCGGAGCCTGTTGCCGCCCAGGCTGCCCGACAGCTGTGGAGATAAGGGGACAGGCCGTGGCTTCCAGAGATTGGATGGCCTGGGCTGGCATCCATCTCCGGGGCAGCTTAGCCCCATCATTTCCCCAAGCTGGGGGGTGGGGTGGGGGGGTGGGAGGTGGGAGCAGGAACGGGGGGGCTGGCTGCTGCTCGGCAGCGGAGGTGGTCCTCCTGAATCCGGGGCCAGCCTGGAAGCCCCATATTGAGCTTCCTCCAGTGCTGGCTCCAAACCCCCTGCTTCCCAGTGGGGTTGCTTTCCCCAGGGTCAGAGGAGGTGAGAGAAGAGTTCTGCCTGTTTCATTGGTTTGTTTTCCGCCCTCTTTATCTTTGTCATCACAGAAACAGAAGAGAACACGTGGTAAAGCTCTGGGTCAGGCCGAATTCTAGATTCTGTTGCCAAATGCATCTGTCAGGCCAGGGTGCCTCTTGCCTTGCCCCTACCCCCAGGCGTTCCCTCAGAGGTCAGCCTCATCCTTCTTCCCATCCCGGTCCCCTCAGCCCTCTGAGGCAGTGGCGGGGACCTCCCTGCACCCAGCCCAGCCTAGCCCAGACTCTCCGCAAGCGCTCTCCCTGCCAGGGTCTGGTGATGCCACACATTCCCTGCTCTCTCAGGGAGCTGGGTCCTCACCTACCGTCAGCTCTGTGTCCTGAGGCTTCTGGCTCTGTCTCCTTCCACCCTCCAGTCTTTCTTTCTTTTCTCCCATTGACTTCTCCTCTAACAGCTTCTTTGGACTACTGGCCCCTGGTCCTGGGAGTGCACAGTGTGTCCTGGTCCTCAGTGTTCACACCTCTCAAGTAAGAGATTTACAGATGGTTATCATGTCCTTTCCTTTGGTCTCCTGTTCCTCTGTCACTTTGGCAGGGACGTGGGGGGGCAGATTTAGCTCATCCTGGGATGGCCCATGACCTGGAACGCTCAGGGCTGCCCGCCAGAGAGCTCTTTCACTGCCCCAGCCTGTCCCTTCTCTCATGGCAACCTTGGCAGGGGCAGGGATGGAGCTCAAGGGGCTGACTGAATTTGTTCAACAGCTGCCTCAGAAAGGAAAAAGTCAGGGTGAAATGATATGGTGTGGGAAAAACAACATAAAACAAGGCGTTTAGACTTGAGAGATCTGAGTTCAAGTCCACACATGGCCAGTGACCAGCTGGAGGACCTAGGAGAGTTTTCTCATAATTTAAAATGGAAATGATACTTTACACTTCTTGAAATAGGTCCCAGGATCAGAGAAGATAATGGAAGGGAAGGTGAGTGGGAAATTGTTTTCTCTGTGTCTGGCTCAGTGTGGGTGTCAGCAATATTTGCTGCATGCTGGAATAAAAAGAGAGGAAAGAAAGGGTACGTCAAACTATAAAGTTTCTGCATGGCAAAGAAGCCATCAATGAAATGAAAAGGCAATGCACAGCATGGGAGAAAATATTTGCAAACCATATATTGGTTAAGGGACTAGTAGCCAAAATAAATAAAGAACTCATACAACTTAACAACAAAAAACCCCCAAACAATCTAATTCAAAAGGGAGCAGAGAAATGGAAAAGATATTTTTCCAAAGAAGACATCCCAATGGCCAAAAGGTTTATGAAAAGATGCTTGACATCAGTAATTATCAGAAAAATGAAAATCAAAACCTGAAGGAGGAGATATCACCTCACACCTGTTAGCAGGGCTATCATCAAAAAGACAAAAGATAGTAAGTGTTGATGAAGATGTGAACGCTTGGTGGCAACGTAAATTGGCACAGCAACTCTGGAAAACAGTATGGAGGTGCCTCAAAAAATTAAACGTAGAACTACCCTTGGATCCAGCAATTCCTACAGGAATTCATCCAAAGTAGATGGAAACAAGAAATGAAGAGATATCTGTACTTCCTGTTCACTGCAGCACTACTCACAATATGATACAGATAAGATATGCAAACAACCTGGGTGTCTGTCAACAGATTAATGGATAAAGAATTGTCTATATAGACACACAACATATACTAGAGAATATTATTCAGCCATGAGAAAAAAGGAAATCTTGCCACGTGTAACAACATGGATGGATCTCCAGGGCCTTGGGCTCGGTGAGATAAGTCAAACAAAGACAATATTGCGTGATATCACTTATATCTAGAATCTAAAAAAGCTGAACTCACAAAAAAAGAGAGGATGCTGGTGGTCCCCAGGGGCTGGGGGCAGGGATAACAGGAGAGATGTTTCTCAAGGGGAACAGATATGCAAGTGGAAGAGGAGTGAGGTCTGGGGCTCTAACACACGGTTGGTGCTTAGAGGCAAAGATACTGGATTATAGACTTCAAAGTTGCTGAGGGACTAGATCCTAGATGTTCTCATCACAACAAAGAAATGCTAATGACATGATGCGAGGCTGGCTGAAGCTACAGTGGTGATCCTCTTGTGATGACAAATGTTTCCAATCAATACATTGCACACTTCAAAAGAACGGAGTTTTATGTCAATTAGATCAGATCTCCATAAAAATAAAAAGAAAGAAGGAAGGGAGGGAGAGAGGGTGGGAGGGGATAAAGGAGAAAGGAGCTCCCTGCAACCCCTGCTTTTGCAAGTATTGAAATCTGAACCGCACCGGACTTTGAGGTGAGCTTGCCGGTTCTGACTCCGAGACTTGCTGTAGTTCAAATCTGTGACTGGGCACTTGCGGGCAAGGCTTCCCCCCCGCCTTTCTTCTTCTTGATCAGAGTCTAAGGATATAGGAGAGCACCTGTTTTAGGACTCCTGGGGCCTCCTGGGCAAGAGGACGAGGGATACCTCACCAGCCAAGTCTTACCCTCCCCACCAGCCCCCTCACTCCCCCTGTCCATTCTCATTGCTCCCCACTTGGTTCCCAAGTCTCCCCTTTGCCATGTGTCCCCAAGGGCCTGAAACACTTTCTGGTGCAAGCCACCTTCAGGACTCTGCCACTTTCCATCTGAGTGACCCGGGCAGTTCCTGAACCCCTCTGGGGGTCAGCCTCTTCATCCGCAAAGAGAAAGACCAGACCCAAGTTGTGGCTGCTTGGGGGAGCTAATTTGGATCAGGAAAGTGAAGCTCTTAGCCCAACGCCTGGCTCCGGGTCCTTGCCTCAGTGGGGACAGCCCTCTTATTTTTGTTCATTAGAATATCTCCCTCTTCTCTCTCTTTTGGGAGGCTCCATTCTACTCCTTGCTCTGTGTCTCCCCCAACAAAGATGGGCTATAGCCAATTTACTCACTGCCACCAAAGATAAGCCCATCGTCTCCCACCCTACCAGCCCACATCTTTGTTTTACTAAATGTCAGAGAAGTTGAAAAGATTTTTGAACTTCACAAGGTCCTACAAGCATGCACCTGCATAATGACTTCTCTCGTGGGATCATAGCCAAAAGCTCTGTTGGATGCTTTACTCCTACTTAAATTCTTAATGTTCTTCTTCTTCTTTTTTTTTTTAAAGCAAAAATACATTTATTTACTAACCAAGGGCATGATCCTAATTAAACTGACATTTTGAAATAGTTGCCTGGAGAACACTGGTATGAAGTTCATCATAGAGATGATTGAACACAGGAATGAAACAAAAGAAGAAGCAGTATGGAGATTAGAAGACAGCCTGTTGATCTGCATAGCTGAATCCTGTGAAAAGTGGTGATGAAATCTTTAGCCTGCCTTCTCACAGATCAGAGTCCGAGTGACATTGTTCACGAGGCATCCCAACACTGATTCTCCACCTTCCACTTGTCTTGTTGTTATGTGGTTGCTTTTCAGCCCCTTCCTGCTGGGATGCCCAGGCACCACTTTCAAATTGCCCATCGGAGTGTTTCTGCCACCAACTGAGATGTCTTCAAACTTCTCTCCCAGTTTACAAGAAAACTGAATTATTTTCAAAGGGCTTTTCATTTCATAGCAAGGCTCTTGTCGGCAGAGATGGCACAGTCAGGCTTGGCCCTTGCTCCCATTTTCACAGAGTAGTTCCCACTCCTACCGCCTTCATGTATTCATTCAAGTCTACACTCTCTCCCCCAGCGCCATCTTCCTCCACGCTGCTGAATGGTGGCCATGGAGGGCATGGCCGGGCTTTCAGGGTGGGCAGAGCAGGGTCTGGCTGGGGGAGTGGGCACCTGGTGGCCAATGGGAGGTGTGTCCTTCTGCTTGAATTCTCCATACCGGAGTTCACAGAAGTTCAGTCCCCCTGTTTCTGACAACTTCCTCCTCCTGGTGACTCCGTCCTTATCAAAAGTAGACTTGCAGACACAATCAAGGCAGAACAATAAATGGGTGATTCATGTTCTTTCACCACACCAGCTTTGACCCTGGGGATACAAGGGGAAGTGGGAAGAAATTTCCTTAGCAGCGGTTCTCAGATTTTAGTGTACAGAAAATCACCAGGGCGTTTTCCAAAAAATACCAATTTCCAAGCTCCCCACCATTGATTATAATTCAGTAGGTCTTGGGGGAACCCTGGAATGTACTCCTTAACAAGCTCCTAGGGTGATCTGAAGCAGGTGGTCTAGGGAACCCCACCCACCGTCACAAACACCTGAAAAGATCTTTTGCTCACCCCATGGTAAGTGTGTCATTCCCAGTTGTATGTCCTGTCACAGCCAGCCTGAATCGATCTGCTCAAGTGTGGCCCTCAATGCTTCTCAGTGGCCTGAATCGATCTGCTCAAGTGTGGCCCTCAATGCTTCTCAGTGGTTAATGGCAGAGCCAAAGGAGCTTGATTTGGGTGAGGTTAGCTGTTCCTAGTCTCAGACCAGATTCTTACCTACAGTTCTCAAATAAGCGTTCATAATCTAAACGGCATGATTGCACATCTGCTCTGCTAGCCTACAGGGGTCCCAGAGATGCTCTGTTCTCCCTCAGGAAGTTTACTCGAGGCAGAAAATTACAGTTCTGAAGGCAGGCTCCTGTGAGGTTGCCAATCAGCCTTTGGCCACTAGAAATCCTCTTGACCAAAGGCTGGAGATTAAATTGCTTATAAGTCCCAGAAGCCAAACTAGGTACAGGCCTAGATTTCCTTGGGGTCTTATGCAAAGTGGGGGCTCTTACTAAGCTACATTAGCCAATCTATATATTGTGAATAGGTTTGGTTTTGCAAAAGAACCCATTTTCATCATTCATCTTGTTAATAAACAAGTCCCTAATTTCACCAGTAAAAGCCAGTTTGGGCCAGCAAGTAAGCAAAATCTTAAGTGTGCTCAAGATGTTGATCCTTGAAGGACTTGGGGTGGCTGGAGTCCCTTGAATGATTCTGGAACCCCTGTGGGAGCAGGCAGAAGCCACCGTGTCTGTAGGACCTTCTCCGAGCCCACACCCTTGCCAGTTCCTTCCTCCCTCTCCTGCTCCCCCATTTCCTATTGACTTTTCTGGCCATCACTTCCATTCTAAATCCTTGCATTAAGGCCCCTCCCTTTCCATTCATGGTCTGTTTCTGGGGAACCTGATCGAAGACACAGCTGGCTGTGTATATAGGAGAGCACATCCGGATCTCTAGAGGGCTGGTGAAAAAGGCAGATTTCAGGGTCCAGTCCCAGAGACTGTGGTTCAGCAGGGTGGAGCCCAGGAATCTACAGTTTAGCGAGCTTGCTGGGAGATCCTGCTGTTTGTGGCCCTTGGGCCTCATTTTGAGAACCATGGCTGCAGCCTTTCTAGAAGCACTAGTGACTCCAAGAATGGGGTGATGGCTAGCTTGGCTCCTGTGGCTCCACCCTGCCCTGACATCTGCTGATCCCTTGGCTTCAACCAGGAACAAACTGCTGCTGCCTACAGTGCGACTGGCACTGCCCTGGTGTCAGGCTGATCCTTGGGCCTGGGTCACTTACACTGGGCTCCCGTCCAGCCAGGGCGCTTTTCGGAGACCTACGCAGCTGAGAACCGTGAGACCCCTCCTTGGCTCCTGTTCTTCTGTTCCTTCTGACACCTGCGCGAGGTGCCTCGTTTCCATTTCCTGGTTACACGTACACGCACGCACACACACACACACACACTCTTTATCTCAGATCTCTGGAGCACAGGGTGACACAGAACTCTGAAACAGCCATTTCTAGCAGTAAATCCAGCAGCTACGCACGTAAGCGTTATTGTCATACTTCCCGGGTTGACTCTGGGCTCTGTCACTTACTGCTGTGTGACCTTGGGCAAGTTGTTTCACCTCTCTGTGCCTTGGTTGTTTCATTTGAAAAAAAAAATGGAAATAATGAGTAACTTACTTCTGAGTTGAGTTGTCGCTGATAAGTGAAGTGCCTGGTACCTGGAGATCGCTCATTAAATATTAGCTAATCTGATTGTGTAGGCAGAACAAACTCCCCAATTCCCAGCCAGGCAAGTTACCTGGAGATGATAGAAGGTTTTTGTACCCTAAGTGTAATGGGGCTGTGTGGGTCCCAGGTCTTTGTGATGCTGTCTTATTTCTCTTCAGCACCGTGTGCTCTCTGCAGGGTAGCAACAGGGAAGGTGCAGGAGGGACGGGTTGGAAACAAGTTGCACGAATATTCTATAGAGCTTTGCATGATTATGTTTGGGGACAGAAATGCAGAAATTCTGACTGCAAGTTGAGCCAAGAGGGGAGGGAAACTGCTGGGTTTGTGTAGAAAGCATCCTTGTCTAACACACTCACACGGAGGGGTTCACGCATTTGCACACCCACACAGACTCGCTTTCAGAACCCCCCCCCCACGTTCTCACAGACTCACACATTTGCACACTCACAGCCTCCTCATGCGCACACCTACTTCTGTGGAGTCAGCATTAAAGAGGCCCTCGGCAGGACCGGGTGGGGGTGGCAGGGTCTGAGGAGGGAAGGGCAGGAGGAATTCAAAGGCCTTTCATGGGTCTGCTCTCAGCAGGGCCTGGGGAGGTGACAGGTAAGACAGACCTGAGTCCGGTGTTTCCTGAGTGAGGTGGCCGTGGGCAGAGCCAGTCCTGTAATAGAGCCCCAGGCTAGGGATTCGGGCAAAACGTGGTTGGAGGAGGGAGGCAGGGCGGGTGACATTTGCCTGTGAGGACCCACCGCCGCCACCAATGGTGAAAGAAAGAGCTATGTGCTGGGCGACAAGCTATGTGCTTTCACGAAGTATCCCTTTAACCTGTTCAGCAACTGGTGGGCAACACTATGGTCCCGTTCTGCAGATGAAGAAACTGAGGCACGCGGAGGCTCAGTATCTTTCTCTGGGTCCCTCAGTGGGGCGTGAACCCAGGTAGCCTGTGTAAGGGTGTAAACCCAGGGTTCCACACGGGAGTGACGTTTGAGCTACACGCGGAGGCTGGGAAGAGGCACGATAGTGGGAGAGTGGACGGCATGTCCGGCGAAGGGACGGCAGCCACAGTACGTGGGGGAGGAAAGCCTGGTTAGGAAGTTCATGCGGGGAGGTGGCCCACACGAGAAGGAGGAGTCCAGCACCAGAGAGTTAAGGCCCCTGCAGAGGTGCGTGAGGAGGGCCTCCTGACTGACTGCAGGAGGTGGCCTTCGGGGAGAAGGAGAGGAGAGGGAAGATTCTGGCCGGGAAGCTGGGAAGATGTGGGGCTGGTGACGAATCTAGGAGCACAGAAGGCACGGGGAGGAGCAGCGGTGAAGGGAATGGCACGGAGGTGCTCCTTTGGAAGGAGGTTTGGGGAGCAGGCGTGGGGACTCAGCCACAGGGGCTCTGCCGGCCCTGGGGCCTGTTGGGCAGGCACGTGGGGCGCTGCCCTGGGGAGAATGCCCGCGTGGGAGGCGGGAGCGCTGCCAGCCTGGGCGGCTGGAGAGGTCAGGCAGGGAGTATTCTCCTGGGAATGAATGGGCAGAGTGTGTGTGTTCTAAGACTGCCCTTCCTTGTCCCCTCCCTCCCAGAGGCAGGCTCTCGCCCTCGGGGCCTGCTTTCTGCAGCTGACCTCTTCTCCATGGCCACTGACGAGCGCCGAGGTCCTGCTTCCGAAGTGGGTTTCTATCTACAGCTTTGTTGGCGCGGGGAGAGCCAGCAGTCTGGCGCTAAGCCCTTCCCTTAAGGGCAAACAACTGTGACTAAACCAGAGCTGTGAAGCCCTGGGATGAGGAAGAGAGGTGGTAGCAGGAGGTAAGACGTGTGGCCTTGACGTTGGTCAACGTCACCACTCTGCCCTGGCCTGACCAGAGCCCTGTGGGTATAAAGATACCTGAGTCCCAGTGCTTGCCCCGCCAGGGCTTCAGAGACCAGCGGCAAAGACTGAGCAAACACCCTGAGACCGTCAGGGTGCGGATGTTGTAATGGAGACACCAGTGGTGGAACCAGGGAGAAAGGACGATTGATTCCTCCCAGGAGCATAATGGAACATGGCCCCAAAGAAAGACCATTATGTTCTGGGCCTGGCAGGAGTGGGGGTCGGGAGGGGGTGCGTGTGGCGTAGGGTAGGGAGGGCACTGTTGACAAAGGACATCACATGAAGACAGCCACTGACCTGTGCAAGTATAAGCCAGGAAGAACCTGGGCTTTGGTGCAGAGTTTAAGGGCGCGATGGGCGGGTGAGGCAGGAGATGAACCTGGACAGGTTGGTTGGGACTAAATCATGAAAGATCCTATGGATTAGGAGTGTTGACTATCCTCCCACAGCACCAGGCAATAGAATTTTCTGTGATGATATAAAGGTTCTCCAGCCTTACTGTCGTTTAGAATAGCCACGAGCCACGTGTGGCTATCGATCTCTTGAAATGTGGTTTGTGTGGCTATAGGATTAAATTTTGACTTTCCTTTGCCTTATTTGTATTTTCAACTTAAATAGTCACATGTAGCTAGTGGCTACTATAAAGGACAACACATTTGTAAGCAATAGAGAACACTTGACATGGGGGGGAGGGGCCAGGGGCCAGTGCAGGAGTGTGGTGGACGTGATAGAAAGCATATAATATGAAGGAGGTCATACAATCAGAGAAGGTGGGGGAATGGGGCCAGGCCATTGGCTGGGGTACTGGGGTTTTTCTCTTGACTTTGTCAAGTGGCAAAATCCGGTGTGGACCTTGGAGCTGTCACTTCCAACCTGTAGAATGATGCATCTTCATCGATGGAACCAGGAGGCTGGACGAGATTACACGATGGTCCTTCCCAACCCCACTTTTGGGAACTAGAACTCAGTAGGAGTCGTGCTCTGGAACCCTGATGGCTCAGACAGGTGCCGATGGGGCTGATCCCAGGCGAAGGTGATGAGCAGCTTCCACGTCCTGTCCAGAGGCAGGTTCGAGATCCCAACATGGCAAACACAACTCAGTACAGTTAGTTTTGTTCTCACCGGGGATGAGGGATGAAGTGCAGGGATTCCGGTGAAACTGTCACTCTGGCTAGGCTAAGCACCCGAGTGGGACAGAAGCTTCTGATGGCACAGGGGCTGAGGAGACCTAACTAACAGACAGATGCCAAGATTCTGGAAATGACGAAGCTACAAGGAAAACAAAAAAAGACAGCATTATTTTTTAAGCACCTTTAATTTTCTTATTCTTAAAACAGGAAACATCTACTACCTCTTCAGTGCCCTTAAAGCAATCACATTTGGTATATTTTGTCTGCTGGAAAACAGCAGATGGATTTGTGGGAGAAAAAAATACAGGCTTTTGACATTTGCATTCTCATTTTTAATGAAAACAAGTATTTCTGTTCTCCCATGTTCTGTAGGCCTTCGCATTTGACATTACTGGGAGTGGTCCCACCATGGAGGGGTGCGGTGGGGGGGGCGACTAGGCCATCCTGGATTTGCTCAGTGTGGGATCTTGCCTGTGTCATGCACAAGAGTCCTTCCCTGGGCTTAGAGACCCTAAAAAAGGGGACATTCTGCATCCCATTTCCTATCACCATGCTGCATTTTCTCCAGCTTGCCTCTCTTGTTCTTATGCAGAGAAGCACAGGTCATGACTCCTAACTGAGCCACTTCTGTAACCAAGATCCTCAAGGCAGAGAGATATAATCTCAAAGGAGACTGTGTGTGTGGGGGGGCGGGGCTGGGGCTATAGTATGGCGCACCTCCCGTGCCCCACTGTGCACTGCACATAGGGTGGCCGAGTAAAACACGGGAGGCCCAGTCACATTTGAACTTCAGATAAACAATGAATCGTTGATTTCATATAAGCATGTCCCCAGTATTGCACGGGGCATATGCTTATTCGTTGCTTACCTAAAAATTCAAGTTTAACTGAGCATAATCTATTTTTGCGAAACCTGGCAAACCCTAATCCTATATCCTCCGGGGCCCGCCTTTGATGCTGTTGTCGTGGCAACCAGCTCAGAGCCCTGACTGTCCTCCTCTCAACGGCACCGTGTATGGCTTGCTTCTCCCTGGGGCTTCTCTGATGGGACTGTGGAAAACCGGGCCCTGGCATGGGCACAGACCAGGAAGGGTGAGGGAATTAAGCCTGTGGGACAACTTCTGACCAGCGGTGGATGAGAGGCAGTGGATAAACGTTCCTCTCTTTCCATTCTGCTGGTACACGGAATTACGAGGTGCATTCTATATGGTTCTTCAGAGAATATGGGTGGGACTGAGCCTCATTTTGCTACAAAGATGACCAGCTGCACCCTCACGTTAGCCTGTCTTCCTCCCTCCCTCCCTCCCTTCTTCCCTGCCTGCCTCTCTTCACCCCACCCCTGTTTCCTGGGATCATTTCAAAAACTACGTCCCCGCACTCAAGCGCTTGGTTGTCTCAACTCTTGGAAAGGATGCTCAGGCTGAGAAAGACTTAGGAGCTCTACTGAGGTGTCTGCTGAAAGGAGAAACTAGATCTCAGAGCTACATAGCATGCTAGTGAATTTGGATCGGAAAACTCCTGAAAGATCGTTTACAGATCTGGAAATAAGCCGGAGACTTACCACCCAAGACTATCTTCCAACCCTACCAGCCCTAGGATAATCTGGAATTTCTGCTCTTCCTGAGGTGAACTAATCTATACAAAAGCACAGGGCTTAACACACAGCAGGTGCATGGTAAATGTACTATGGGGGGCGGGGAGCGGATGACAGTGTGCTGGGAGAGAGTGGACAATATTTCCATAGGTCTTTGTGGTAAGTCTGCCTCCAGGAGCAAAGCTCTCTCCACCTGTTGCTGCTCCTCTGGGCTCTGATTTGCACAGATAATGTCGAGGGAACTCTATAGCATTAAGACATCCTGAGGAGGGCAGCCCTTAGGGAAGAGGGACCCAGTGAAAAATCTCAGCGGAAGCCCTTATGCTCCACTTTTCTGCACCGGGGCAAAGAATTCGGACAAAGGAAGCTAGTGCCCCCTGGGAATTGCTCAGAGCCTCCATGGGTCACTTTGACTCAAATCATTTAGTCCAGCTCCACGGATTTTTGTGCCAGGAACTGCCGAGGTTGGAAGAATTCACAATAATTCATACGACAGACCTATGCTCCAGCAAGCGTACAGTCCTGTGGGTCATGAAGACCGGCCTCCTGAGGAGGAAGGTGTGGGCCAAATTAGGTTCACCAAATTCTTGAGATGGGAACCCATAACTTTTTATTTTATAAATTTATTTTTATTATTTATTTATTTATTAACACCTTAATTTCATTTTATTTTTTTCAGTGTTCCAAGATTCATTGTTCATGCACCACACCCAGTGCTCTATGCAATACGTGCCCTCCTCAATACCCACCACCAGACTCACCCAACCCCCCACCCCCTCCCCTCCAAACCCTCAGTTTGTTTCTCAGAGTCCACAGTCTCTCACGCTTCATCTCCCCCTCAGATTTCTCCCAATTCACTTTTCCTTTCCTTCTTCTAATGTCCTCCCCGTTATTCCTTATGCTCCACAAGTAAGTGAAACCATTTGACAATTGACTTTCTCCGCTTGACTTATTTCGCTCAGCTTAATCTCCTCCAGTCCCGTCCGTGTTGATAGAAAAGTTGAGTATTCATCCTTTCTGATGGCTGTGTAATATTCCATTATATATATGGACCATATCTTCTTTATCCATTCATCTGTTGAAGGGCATATTGGCTTTTTCCACAGTTTAGCTATTGTGGCCATTATTGCTATGAACATTGGCGTACATATGGCCCTTCTTTTCACTACATTTGTATCTTTGGGGTAAATACCCAGTAGTGCAATTGCAGGATTATAGGGTAATCCTGCAAAAATCCTGCAAAAATTTTTTTTGATTTTTTGAGGAATCTCCACACTGTTTTCCAAAGTGACTGCGCCAACTTGCATTCCCACCAACAGTGTAGGGAACTTATAACTTTTAGGAAAGTACCTGCACTGAGGAAAACAAAAAATAAATGACACAAACGAAGGAAAAAAGTCTTTATGGGCTCAATGCTTTCCCTGTGACCAGAACAATCTCTCCTTATCTCTGCATGTGAAATTGATAAAATCCATGATAAAATTGGACCCGTTAGCAGGAAGTGGCCTTCCTAAGACACATGCATACCAGAAAGTGGAAAGTTAAGCTCCACAAAGATTCAAAGGTCTACCCCATTGAGGCCTTTTTTAGAGGTTCAGTGGTTTGGAACACATCAAAACACCCCTGTAAGGTAGACCTTGGGCCCCATACACTTTCTAACATGGCTACTTCACTTGGAGTCCTCATGCTAATAGACAGTCAAGAAAAGAATTACTATACTGGTGGGGATAAGAGACCTTGACTGATATGAGGAGCTATGGCGGCTTTTATATAATGAGGGACTGGGGGGAATATATCTGAAACTCAAGGAATTCACTGGGCATCTCCTCATGCTATGAGTGAATGAGCAATTTCACCATCCATGGCCTAACCAAGGAAAGGCAACTAAAGATGCTGACCCTTCTCTGAGGGGCTTGTGCTGTCCCACCAGGAAAGCAACACAGAACCAATCCAAGTGCTGACTGAAAGGGAGGGGATCAAGCAAGGTTGGTGGAGGAAGGGATTGAGGAATATTAATTTTGGCTTCAGTAGAGACCCCAGCTGATTTCTTTGGGGAGACTGTGGCTGGCTACTACCCCGAAGGAGACTGTGTTAGGTTAGACTTAGGGGAGAGAGGACGTGAGTGGATCTGAGTTGGTAACAGGTGTGGACTGTATCAGCCACTTTCTGAGACCATTTTATGTCCTCTGCACTGTGACTGCTCCCACAGATACTGGACCCACAGATCTGGTCCCCAGATACTGGGACCCACGTCACAGAGATGTCATCTATAAGTGCCTTACCTTGTATCCTTGTCACGTGCACAATGTAGGACACTAGGGAATCTACTAGGCACTCCTGTTCATGCAGCCAGGTAGTGCAGGGTAGTTAACACCCTGGGGCCGGGGGCAACCCTCACTCAGAGGAGACTGGGGGCTGACGGATAAATTCTTCTCCTTTCTCCGGAGATACAATTCATAAGGTTTTTCAACTGGTTACAGGAACAAGCAGTAGTTCCCTTAACAAGGGCCAATCTGATAACATCCTCTCTGGCTCGTCCAGCTTCCTTGTTTCAATCCCCCTGTCCCTTAACTGCTGATCCTGGGACCACATTTGTGAATCGACTACTCACATGGAAGTCTTCATCTGGGGCTCTGCTTTCTCTAGGTAATCCCGGCCAAGACAGATTCCCAGTTTTGCCACTTTGGAACTGGGAGATTTTATGTTATTTATTTATGTCATGTCTTCCCCAGCCCCCCCAAGCATGAAGAAGATGCTCCCTGAAATACTTAGAATCCTGGAATTAGAACAAAATGGGGCTCGGGTAGAAAAGAAGAGGACAGATGGTTGTTGGTAAGGGGATCCATCAGGGTCCTGGGGGCAGGAGAAGAGATGGTACTCTCAGAAGGAAGGGTTGCAGAGTCCGGCCGAGGAATGATACAGTGTAAACAGAGCTGAGGAAACCAGAAAGGGGCGGGGGAGTGCACAGTGACCGAAACAGGGGGGCGGCTCCCATCCCCAGTGTGGTGTTGTCGGGTAGCCACAGGTGATAGATGCCGGCCCGTGCTATGGATTTGGTAGAGGCACTGAGCCACTATCAAGCCCAGGACCGGCAAGGAGGACATCAGGGAGACAAATAGCCCGACCTTTCTTTCTTCCCACCTTCCATCTCTCACTGAGAACTTCCATTAACCAAACCCAACCAGAAGCCAGAGGACACGGAGGCCTGACTGACCCTCCGCACGTCCAGTCTCCTGGGGCACAGAGTTGGTTGGAAGAGTGTGAAGAATGGACCAGAAGGGGCAGGTGGAGAATATCTATTCTAGTTAGAAACAAGCACCTGTTCCAGTCGCTTTACTTACTGTAGGGACACATGCAACAGGCATGGACAAATTTGGGAACACCACGGGCCCTTCTTAATAAGCAGATAACTCAGTTCCTGAGAACAGAAGGGCACGAGGACATGACAGAGTGGCCCAGTGGCTGTGAGCAATCAGGGTGCCGTGGGCTTTTGTGGTGTATTCAGAAATGGAAGGCATCAGTTGAGTCTGTGAGTGTGTGAGGAGGTGGGTGAAAAGAGCTTTCCTATTTTACCTTCCTTCCTTCCCGGGGTGGCAAGGAAGTGGGAGAGATGCTGCGGATACAATTTAGTATTGTTTCCTAAGTTGGTCCTCTGCACCCGTTACTGCGAACTAGATGCTGTGGGGAGAAACAAAGGAAGGAGGAGGTATGGCCTCAAGCCTCCTGGAGTTTACATTCTAGATGGAGGGATAAGCTACGTAGATGAACTAAAGTAATGACAAGTGGAAGGAATTAAAATGCTGAAGTGGGGGGTACAGATGAATCACTAGGACTTTGATGAAGGAGTCACCACATCCAAGCCCGCGGTTTCTGCAGGGTGCTCCAGGGACCCCCACCTGGGTGGGACTAGGTTCAAGCCCTGACACATGCATTTGGAGACCAGGGTGTGCCTAATCAAAACTGGGCAAAGGGACCAAACAGAACGGCTCATACTTGGACTTCTCTTCTCCTCCCTTTTGGGTGGAGTCCTCTTGGATCTCTTTGTCTTCACTGTGTCTGTTGTAGGCTTGTGTTGGGATCCTCAGGACCCAGACTGATGAAGGGTGATAAGCTAGAAGAGGCATTTGGGAATTCCCTGCTCTTTGCAGACACAGTGTGTGTCCAGGGCAGAGGAGGAAAGCCATTTGCAAATCTGTGAGACTGGTGTTCCATTTCAGGGGTGGTGGGGCTGATAAGAGATCCAGGGTCCTCCCCAACCCTGTGCTCTGTAAACACCCAGGGGGAAGGTGGAGTGTTAAACCCATTCATTCACCCTCAAGGGTTAGAATAGGCTTTCACAAAGCGTTTTTTGTGGGACATAAAGGTCCAGGAAGTAACAATAAAAGGGTTCCTTGGCTGAATATATGTAGGATACACCAGAGTGAACAAAGTTCAATAGGGTCCCTTGCTGTGAGGTCTCTAAGTCTTTCACGTGATGCTGTATTACAGAATTCCTGTGCAGAGCTAGCTAGGGCATAACGCGATTCCCAGACTTATTGGACCAAAGAACCCTCCTTTTTCAAGAACACCCAAGGATATCTCTTGGAATGGTAGCATTCTGAGGAGCAGTTTCAGAAACTCTTGATATGTGGTGTATTTTCCTTTTAAAATGAGACCCTCTGAGAGAGAGAAAACAGTGTTTAGTGCTGTAGGATTTCTGCTAACCTCTCAGGTGTCAGTTGTAGGGATAGTTGGGGGAGTTCTCCCAGCATTCCTGGAGTCTCCTCTCTCCTCTTTTGGGCTGAAGAGTGAGCCACGTTAAAGGAGAGGGAGGTATTGTGAGAAGGAAGGGAAGGGTGAATGGGGGAAATCGGAGGGGGCGATGAACCAGGAGAGACTGTGGACTCCGAGCAACAAAGTGAGGGTTTTGGAGGGGAGGGGTGGGGGGTTGGGTGAGTCTGGTGGTGGGTATTAAGGAGGGCACGTATTGCATGGAGCACTGGGTGTGGTTCATGAACAATGAATCTTGGAACGGTGAATAAAATAAAATAAAAGTATTCGGGGAAAAAAAGAAAAAAGAAAAAAAAAGGAGAGGGAGGGCTTCGCGGAGGGGCAGGTGGTGGGGGACTGACTCCCTGCGGAGGAACAGAACAAAAGAAGCCAGAGATAGGGATTCAGGAACGGCTTTCATAAAGGGCTGAAAGCACAAGGGGAGGGGAAATGTGGAACGTCTGAGACAGTGGGCCTTGGAAGGTCCTGAGGTGATGCCCTTCTTTCTTAGAAAGGCTTTCAGTTTGCCAGCCCCAAGCCAGCATGCATAGTTTAATCATTGTTTCCCCCAGGGAATAGGAGAGAGACGGAAGAGGCAAGAATCTGTTGCATCTAGAATATATATTTTTACCAGGGTTTCAAGTCCATGGAATTATCTGGCAGCTGTAGCTCAGGTCTGTGAGGAAGGAAGCGCTCTCACACATCTGAAGTATTTTTCTCAGGCTTTTTCAGTGCAGTTGTCATAGAAATGGACAAGAACAACTTGATTTGGCTTAAAAATAGCAAGATTCAGAGATCACAGAAACCTCCCAAGTCCGGGGCTCTGCGTTACACGTATTAAGTTGAACTATATACAATTGCCCCTTTTCCCAGGTCAGAAATGGTTGAACATTGGTCAATTGGTATATTTCAGCCTGTAGTTGGCAAATATTCAGGCTTTCCCAGCCTGAAAAGAGACGTGTGCGTGTGTGTGTGCATGTGTGTGTGTGTGTGTGTGTGTATGTGTAGGGGGGAGCTGTTGCTAGGAAGCTAGTCTTATATGTAGCAGAAATAGTCTTCCTGCTGATAAAAAGGTGTAAGAGGGACACTTTTTTTTAAATTTTTTTTTTAAGTTTTGTTTTTTATTTATTTGACAGAGAAAACGATCACAAGTCGGCAGAGAGGCAGGCAGAGAGAGAGAGAGGAGGAAGCAGGCTCCCCGCTGAGCAGAGAGCCTGATGCAGGGCTTGATCCCAGGACCCTGAGATCAGAGGCTTTAACCCACTGAGCCACCCAGGCGCCCCAAGAGGGACACTCTTTTAGGCATATTTCCAAGGAGTGAATAACAAGATTAGAAGTCCTCGACAGGTAGACTCAAGGAGATGAAGGAGGAGGTTGTAGGGACCTGTCCTTAAGATTAGATGTGCAAAGAATAGGCACAACTTTGGTATCTGGGCAAGGCGAATGGAGACTTGGGTCAGATGGTGAATTAAGTCACAAGCATTAAGTGAAGAGACATAAGAAAGTGCAAAATAAAGGAGTCAATGTCATCAGGAGAAATTAACCCCGAGCTTAAGGGGATGGCTTCTTCCTTACTCTTTGGCCTATTTCTACATTGTCTGCCCAGATCCAAAGTGTTGGATGGTAGGGTAGTTCTGAGTTGGGGGTGGTGGCAGAGAAGGACATGATTAATGTAGGGGGGTGTGGTCAGCTCTGGGCAATGATACTATGTTTCTCTATCCCCGTTACCTCAACTAGTCCTTTTGGAGGATGAATGTAGCTATAATAACCATGTTTTCTAATTTCCATGACACTTTACAATTTACAAATTAGTCCACAGATATTACCTGATTTTTTTTTTTTTTTTTAATTCTCAAACACCTTGTGAGATAGGTATTGCTATTCTCATTTCCAGATTAGGAGATCGTGACTCAGAGAGCAAATTTCCTGTGGATGGTAACTGGCATAATCAGGCTCAAATCTGTGACTTTGGACTCCAGATAAACTATTGGTTTTGTTTTGGTCACATGAAGGGTAACTGAGGCCATCACATAACCAGAAACTTTTTTTTTAAAGATTTTATTTATTTATTTGACAGAGAGAGACACAGTGAGAGAGGGAACACAAGCAGGGGAAGTGAGAGAGGAAGAAGCAGGCTTCCCACTGAGCAGGGAACCTAATGGGCTTGATCCCAGGACCCCAGGATCATGATCTGAGCCGAAGGCAGACGCTTAACGACTGAGCCACCCAGGCGCACCACATAACCAAAAACTCTTAAGGTAGAAGCAAGTGTTCAGATAGTGCTGGGGGCCAGGCACGTAACAGGCATGAGTGAAGGTGGTTAGATACAGGACAGTAGGGAAGGGTGGGGACTGTGGTTCAGGACTGGTGAGTCCATGCCCTGCTAATGGGGAGGGGTGAGGGTGGTAATCACTGCTCAGCTCCAGGTGATTATTACCAGGAAAAAGTGCCAGCCTGACTTTTTTGAGGGAAGCTGGAAATTCAATTCGATATTTGAGTGCTTACTATGTATCTGGTACTAGGGATAAAGCAATGAATAAAATGGATACAAATCTCTGGCTTTTTATGTGAACTTGTCCAATTTTTAAGGGTTGGGAACTAATAGAAAATTTAGAAAACATTGTCCAGGCCAAACAAAACACATCTGTGGGCTACATTTGGCCTGTAGGCTGCCAGGCATGAGTGAACTGTGACTTCGGTTCAAAGACTTCGATGGACCAAATGTTCTCCGAAGAGGGGTCTGTGCCGATGGGCTCATTAGGGGCAGGGAAGAAACCCCTGGTACTTTTATTCATATTGTTTTGCCATCCTGTCCTTTAAAATTTCTATTTTTGTGAATGCTGTCGTGTATACGTAGTGAACTCATACAGCACATACGTATCTTTACAAAAAATTTAAATAGATATTATTTGTGTATATTAGGGATGCATGATCAAAGTATGTTATTGATAGGAATGTGGATCAGAAAAGTTTTCAAGACCACTGGGATAGTCCTTAAAAGTAGATATTCTTACTCTCTCTGCTTGAAATAGGGCCAAAGCTATAGTCTATAGCTTAGTGCTCAGAGGGCTTCAGGGAATGAGGGGGTCGGCAGACTGATTAAACCCAAACTTTCTTCTGTTCCTTCTACCAGAGCACGTCCTGTGAGTGACAATCGCAGGCCCCACTGAATGATAGAAGAAACAAGTGCATGATGGGGCCAGTGTAGGCTAGACCAGCATTTCAGCCACCCGAGCCAAAGGTATGGCTGCGTGGTCATGACTGTTTTTACTTCGAAAAGAAGACATATTTGGGGGACGATAGCTGTGCCAGAAAAGTGGAGATTGAACAGTAATCCAATGCTCACCCTTCAGTGTCGGGAAGGTTATTATAGGAAGGCAGGTGATCAGACACTCATCAGCTTCCCTGAGGACAGAACATAAACGGGGGGACAGAAACTGCTAAAAGGGAGATTCAGGTTACAAGTACAGAAGACATTTCTGACAGTGAGCTTTGTCTGAGTCCTGTTCTAAAGCCTGTCTTGGACACTGTACTTGACATCTGTCAGTCGAGTGGCAACATCGTGTCCTGAAAACGAGCCAGGAAATGAATGCTCTAGTCCTGCAGAGACCTTTTGGGCTCCATGACCTTAGACAATGCCAGATTTGTCCTTCTCTGGATCTCATTTCCTCTCTTGGATTAAGAAGGGCATAGTCCACGGTCTCTGAGCTTCTTCCTTCGACCGACAGTCTCATGCTAAGAGTTCGAGCATTGGAAAGTGTTTTCTTGGGTCAGAGTAAGTTGTCTCTAACCCAGGTAAATAGACTATCTGCTGTAGCAAACAAATCCCCAAATATATGATGGCTCATACATGGCAGAAGTGTGTTGTTCATTAAAAGTATAAAATGTGTTTTCCTGATTGGCTTTCCCTCATGTAGTGATCAAGGATCCAGATCTTTCCATCTTGAGGCTCTGCCATCTTGAGTACATACTCCAAGGCAGTCATGCTCATCCACACCAACCCGACAGAAGGGGAAAAAACATGGACAATGGAGCTTGGGATATTTTTATGGGCTGGACTTGGAATGTGTGCATTAATTCTGCTCAAATTCTATTGACTGGAAATCAGTCACATGGAAATGCTTAACTACAAGGAAGACTGAGAAAGGAAGTTTAGCTGTGTGTCCAGGAGAAAGAGGAAGTAGAGGTGGTCAGTAGGAGCCAGTCTGTGCCACGGAGAGGACAGATAAAAAGAGAAAGCTTTGTGTGGAGTGGGAAAGAGAAAGATGGGAGTGATGCCAATTATCCCCCTGTTTCTAAAGAACTTGGAAGAGTCTGTTGAAGAATGGCAGCGCCTGGGCTTAAAACGATTTCCTGGTCCACGGAGAAGAGCTCTGAGTAAGACTCAAGACACCCCAGTTTCCAGTTTGGGGAGTATCTTTATATGAATAAAATTTACTTGACTATTATGCCTCAGTTTCCTCACATGTCAATGGCAATCAAAGCACTTAAACTAGCTACTGGACACGATGGTGTTGTCAGCTATAGCAACACCATGTATAGTTTGAGAAAAAAAAAATACAAGAATGATAACAATAAAGAATGAGTCAGTGAAGTGGCAGTTGTTCTGGAAGTGTTCTTGACCCCTTACTCTCAGTCACAACCCACATCCCACTGGCCAGCAGGTCCTATCACTCTACCTTCAAAATCCACTCCAGATCTCACCCTGCCTGTCCACGCTTTGGGGAGCCACCATGGCTTATCCCCTGTCCGGGCCAACTGTGCTCCCTGCTCCCACTCTTGCTTTCTTACATCTGGTTTTCACACAATAAGCAGGACAGTTTGTTTTTCTTCCCTCCACTGGAAATCGTCCAATGACTTCTCATCACCTCTGGAAAAAAAAAAAAAAAATCAAACTTTTTGCCTTGGCCTGCTGAGATTTCTGACCTCATCTTTACCCTTCTCTTGCACTCCTATCCACTTCCCAACTAGGCTGCCCCCATTTTGGCCCTTCTTCAAAACCCTGGGCTCATTTCTATCCCAGGGCCATGGTGCTTGCTGTCTCTTCTACCTGGGGCATTCTCCCTCCAAACCTTCTCTGGCTCCTTCCCAGGCCCCATGGAGGTCTTAGCTCAAACATTTCTTCTGGCCCGAGTGGCCACCTTCTCCAACCTTTTCTAGCTCCCAGTCCACTGAGTTCCCCGCACCCTATCATTTCTCCTTAAAGTACTTCACCCTCCCTGAAATTATTTTCTTACTTTCTTACTTGTGTATTTTCTGTCTCTCTCCACTAGAATGTTGATTCCATAAGTGCAGGGACTTTTTCTGTCTTTTGCACAATTCTGTCCCCCTTGGCAAATATAATCCACCTTCAGTAAGCGTCGGCTGAACGAACGGGTGAATGAAGAGAAACTGACCCTGAGACGGCTGCAGAGACCGCGGCTGCCCGTGGCCACCATTCTTCAGCAAAGTGGGTAGAGCTGGGCCTTTGGGTTTGATGGTGTGGGGTAACTCCGGCCAAACGCCCCCAGCCCAGGACGGCGGCACTTGAGTAGGACGGAGGGCTCTGACACTGGAGGCCAGCCCCCCGTCTCTGCCTCATGGCCCTGATCAGATCTTGGTGCCTGGAGTTCTGCACTCCCCCTCCTTTGCTCTTTTTAGGAGGCACTTGACTGGTCTCCCAAGGGGCATGTTTGGCTTCTTCTTCAAGCCACTTGCTCTTGCTGTGGAGAAATGACTAAGCAGATTCTCCATCTCCCAGTGGCCAGCTGCCAGCCTGTGAGTTGACATTGCCAGCTCTGACCGGTTTGAGAGGACATGCCCTCCTTCCGACAGAGCCCCCCTCCTCAGCTTGCATTCAGAAAAAGCACAAAGCAGACACCATCATCGCCGTCTCCTTGAAAATGGCTTCACGTATCCCCTCTTGATGGGGCTGTTGGCTGGGCCCCACACGGGAGAGGAAGGCAGAGATTAGTGGGATTCTTACTCCCCGGGCTCAATGTCCAAATCACACTGGGTGTTGCAAAACGACTGGCAGGGAATGTTCAGACGGTGGCATAATGATGACACATTTTTCTGCGTCCCGAGTGCTTGCTCTGTGCCGAGCACGACGCTACATCCTTGGGTACATTAGTTCACCGGAGTCTCAATGATTTTAGGAGGCAAGTGCTGCAACTTTATAGACAAAGAGTTAGAGGGAAATAGAGGCTAAGGAACTTGCCCAAGCAACATGGCTGACAGGTGGAGAGATGCATTTAAGCCTGGGGTTCTCTGTTTCCGAACATGGGTGCTTGGTCGTCAGGACGGTGCCCCTTCACTGCACAGATCATCCCTCAAGCTGCACACAGTGGAAACACAAAGGAAAACGGAAGACAAGGAAAAGCATTTTTTCTAACTTTCTCTGCCACCATCCACTTCGTTCACACTAGAAACACCCCTGTCGGGTTCAGTGGGAGGCTATCAGGCTTAATGTGGAAAACTGGTTTAGAAGTAAACAAGATTTGGGAACTACTGGGTGTAAAGTTAGAAAAGACTTCACCGAATCATTAATGTGTTGACATTAAATTACAAATCTTTAAGAGAGGATTAGGTAATGCTGCCATTTTTAACTTTAATTGACTAGGGAACAGCCCCTCTCTCCTGGAGTATCTTGAGATTCTAGTGTTCCATGAAGACTCTGGAAATTGCTGAGCTCTACTAATATACTCACTGACCTATAAAGGTGCTTGGCCATTCTTTTTTCCATCTATCTGTCCATCTATGCATCCATCCACCCATCCATCCAACGACCCATCCACCCATCCAATACCTACTATGATCTAGACACCATACAAGGCTTTTTCTCCTATGTCACCTTGTCTTATCCATTCTCACCACAACTCCATTTTATAGATAAAGAAGCAGTGAATCAACAAGACAGCAAGCCTGAGCAGTGCCAGGCAGTGAGAGGGTGACATTAGAATCCAAATTTACTGATCGTCCTTCTACACTTCAGGCGTTCTTCCTTCAGTTGCTTATTCAAATTCTGGGCATTTGTCAAAGTCCCACCTCAAACCCTGCTTTCTTCAGAAGGTCATACGTCCCTTCCTCCCTACCCACTGTGTGTGCAGAGATCTGTCTCTCTCCTCAACTCCCTTCACACTCACCGTGTCTCCTGGAACATGGCACCCACTTTGTCAGATTATTGGTTAAGGGGTGAGCAGGTGTGTGTGCATGTGTGTACATGTGTGTGTCTCTTGGATCTCAAGCGAAGTTGAAGTCGAGCACTTGGCACATATTATCTCCTTAAACTGGCCCATCAAAGTTTTGAAGGAAGTATTATTCAAGGAAGACACAGTCTACTGGTGAAGAAATTGCTGCAGAATGAGGTTCAGTCACTCGCCTGAAGTTTCAGAACAATTTCATGAGGAAGTCTGGCCACAAAACCCACATTCCTTCCACTGCTCCATTCTGCCCCCACCTAGTTCAACCCCTTGTTTCATAGCTGGGGGAACTGAGATCCAGAGAAGGGAAGTGACTAGCCCCAAATTGCACAGCTTGGGAGCAGCAGCGCTGACACCACCTGTTAAGACTCAACACAGGAGTCTTTTCTCCCCAGCAGGCTGTGTCTCCAGGTTTAAATATGGGTCCCCGCCATTGCTGCCAGTCAGCTCCCGCTACCTGGATGCCGTGGAAATGGTGCCTTTAGCTGCAGAGACAGCAGAAGCCTGCTAGCCTGCTCCTCGGGGAATAGCCAAGGAAGGTCAGCCTGCTAGTCTGCAGACCCAGCACCTAAAATAAACCAGGCGGTGAGCCCAGAAGAAACCACACAGCCTTGCAACAGCCCAGGACCAGATGCAGCTTCCAGCTCCCAGGTTCCCTTGGCACAGGGCCGAGCATGGCACTTATTGGCTGCTGCCGCTTCTTTTCATGTTAAAGAAAATGAATTCTCGTCCCTCTAGAAATTCCGGCTGGCAGCTACCAAGGAAACTAAGGTCTCGGAGACCCTTGGAACGTGGTGGGGAGGGGGAAAGGAATATTCTTCAGATTCTTGACTCCAAATATGAAGGTTTATCAGAATCACTGAGAAGGCTCTTAAAAAGCCTGAGAAGGCTCCAGGTTCCATTCCAGACCAAGAGTATCAGAATCTTGGAGTGAGGGGGCAGGGGGAGGGAGGACAGGGCTGGGAATCTGTGTTAGTGCGCACTCCCCAGGTGAGTTTGTTCGGGCCTGGGTTTGTGAACCACCATCTCCAGCATGCTCCTTGCATTTGCTGGTTCACCTGATTTCTAGCTCCCGTTCTCGATTCTCATTTGGTTATGATTTTTTTTTTTGACCTGTGAAACTTAAATTCTAAATTATCCATGTCCAGAGCATTAAGTTTTGGTGACATAAAAACACCTAGTGGGATTTCTGTTATTTCCAATGGGGATTTCAAGTTTTCTCTTCTGGTAGAAGTTTAGGACGGTTCTGCTCTGCAAGAGTTGTATAAATCCCCCGGACGAGTCAGTTCTGAGGAATTCGGTTGCTTAAGTCTGTCACCAAGGTCCTTGGTATCCAAGGCAATACTTTTACGTAAAAGTTAGAGGTTGCCAGGGTAACTGCAGCTGCCAGGAGAAAGGCCACTGTATTTAAATTTCTTGAGACCCCCTTGCTAGCCCTTGAAAAGACCCGCTGAAAGAGGAGGGTTTCTCTTCTTAGTTGAGAAGAGGTTGGAAGTTACTTTCCTCTGGCTTGCAAAGAGTTGAGACTTTAAGCTGTGCGTAGAGGTGACCGTTGCTTTCTCTTGTCGCCCAGGGTGAAGAAAGGGGATTCAGATAGGTTGGGGGACCTTCCTAGCTCATGAGAAGACCAGAGAGGAAACATAAACAAAGTCTCTTCCTTCAGTAAGTTGAACCCCAGGGGGCCCTATCCAAGGCGACAAAAGCCACACTAGCTGTGGTGGACCCTGGATGGGTGTTGACATGAGGCTGATCTGAACTCCCGGGCTGAGGTTCTAGATGTGCATTCTCACTTGGGACGGACTTGCTTCCCTTACAGGGATTCTGGGGAGGTGGGGAGCAGCGTGACCGCGGCAGGAGCATTGGCTTCCATCCTGCGCCTTCTCGCGGTATGACAGGGCGGCGGAATGACAGGGGGAGACGACTCGTGCCAGGGCACACCTCCCTCAACATCGGCGTTGTGTTAGGTGTGGGGGAATAAAAATCAGTAGGACAAAGTCTATCTGTGCAAGGAGTTGGTTGTTGAGAGGCTCATGTTGATGGGGGAAACAAAGGCAAGAGAAAAATTAAATTTCCTTACAACTTGTAGCCCATTGACAAGTCCCTGAAACTTCCTCTAGGGACTCAGCTGCCTCAACATTAATACTTTGCTAAGGGCAAAAGGCAATCTTAGCCCAAGCACCAGGATCGTGTAAGCCTACTTTAACATACGAAATTCCTTTGGAAACTTCCTTTGTCTCCCCCAAGATACATGTTGACGATCATCCCCCAAGCATATGACCCACTGATATACATGTGAAGGGTCTCATGACTCAGGTTTTATTAGATGGTAATAAACGACATTTTCCCAACAATAGCTAGTCCCCTCAAGGTCCTGGAAAACTTGCTTCCAAAATTCCTTAGAAACTTACACTATCCCTAATCCTCTCTTAACTTGGAAGTATACAATGGGCCGCTCCTCGCGACCCCAGTGCAGCTCTTTCTGCCCACAGGTCATGTCCCCGTGCTTTGATAAAGCCACTTTTTCCCTTCCTTCCTTCCTTCCTTCCTTCCTTCCTTCCTTCCTTCCTTCCTTCCTTCCTTTTCTTCCTTCCTTTTCTTTCTTTCTTTCTTTCTTTCTTTCTTTCTTTCTTTCTTTCTTTCTTTCTTTCTTTCTTTCTTTCTTTTCTTTTCTTTTCTTTTCTTTTCTTTTCTTTTTTCTTCTTTTCTTTTCTTTTTTAATTAACATATAATGTATTATTTGCCTCAGGGGTACATGTCTGTGAATCATCAGGCTTATACATTTCACAGCACTCACCATAGCACATACCCTCCCCAATGTCGATAACCCTATCCCCACCCTCCTACCTCCCAGCAACCCTCAGTTTGTTTCATAAGATTGAGAGTCTCTTATGCTTTGTCTCCCTCCTGATCCTATCTTGTTTCATTTCCCCCCCCACCCTCCACAACTCCCCGCCCTGCTTCTCAAATTTTTCACATCAGAGAGATCATAGGATAATTGTCTTTCTCTGATTGACTTATTTTGCATGCATTAATACCCTCTAGTTCTTTTTTTTTTTTTAATTTTTTTTTAATATCCTCTAGTTCTACCCGTATCGTTGCAAATGTAAAATCTAGGCTGACCTCATCTTCATAACGCACATAAAAGTGAAGTCTCTCTAACACTCCCTTTATGGCCTTACTATATTAGTTACTAATACACTTGTATACAGAATGCTGCATGTACAAAAGTAATCCATGGGTTGTAACATACTTACATTTTCCTTTCAATTGTTTCATATAGAGAAGAAAACTTAAAAGTAGTAATACCCATAGGAGGACCAAGTTTATACTATTACCGAGAATAGTTTCATGTCTCATTTAGGTACATTTAACTTTGTTTCAGTATTAAAACTTTGACAAAAATGGTTTTAATTCTGCCTTTAACCTGGTGTCATAAATACCAGTTTCTTTGATTTTTTTTTCCTGTATTTTCATTTAATACATCAATATTGGGCCTAAGTGGTATTCTGTAAATGCTTAAATTAGTATTACCCATCATCATTTTGATGTCTGATAATTGCTAAATAAACAAGGTCATCCATACCTTACTGAACAACAAAAAAAAAAAAAGTAAAATTTCGGATTTTTTGATGGCTGCATAGTATTCCATTGTATAATGGAACACACACACACACACACACACACACATCTCACATCTTCCTTATCCATTCATCTGTTGATGGACATCTAGGTTCTTTCCATAGTTTGGCTATTGTGGACATTGCTGGATAAAGCCACTTTTCTGCACCAAAGATATCTTAAGAATTCTTTCTTGGCCATCAACCCTGAACTCCAACATCTTTCCTACATCAATGTGACCAGAGATGGCAAGGAATTATAATTTTATTTGCTGACTAGATTTTTGTGATTGGTTGTGCCTCCCATGGCTATGTGTTTCTGTGGGGAGGGAGGGACAGATGCCATTTGCTATGTTTGAATCAAGATAAACCGTACCATGATTCTGCTGCTCAAGGGAGCCATGTGTGCACTGTAACCTGGCTCAGAGAAGACCTCCACAGATAGTGCCATTCGTGCTGCCCCAGGATGGATGTGGAGTCCAGGGAGGCAAGATGGGTAAAGCAAGAGCAGATAGAGGGCATGGCTATTTCAAGGTAAGCCAATGTGTCCTTATGTGAGCTCAAAAAAGTTTCCCTTCTGTATCTTTCATAAGAGCCCTGAGGACTATGCTAGCCCTGACAATACATAAAATGGACCAAGTTTTTCTTGGGTGGTCCCCTGTTTTGGACCTTCTAGGTCTTTTAGAAATTCCTCCCCTATGACCCTTTGTCTTTGAATAGCCCCCTGTTTTTCATAGAGAAAACTGGTCAGACAAATAAATTATACCACTAAAGGTAACTTAAAACACTTCTAGAAAGATTTCTATTTAAAAAGAAGGGCAGAGAATCAGGGAAATACAAATCAAAACCACAGTGAGATATCACCTCACACCAGTCAGTATAGCTAAAATTAACAAGTCAGGAAACGACAGATGTTGGTGGGGATGCAGAGAAAGAGGAACCCTCCTACACTGTTGGTGGGAATGCAAGCTAGTGCAGCCATTCTGGAAAACAGCATGGAGGTTCCTCGAAAAGTTGAAAATAGACCTACCTTATGACCCAGCAATTGCACTACTGGGTATTTACCCTAAAGATACAAATGTAGTGATCCAAAGGGGCATGTGCACCCAAATGTTTATAGCGGTAATCTCCACAATAGCCAAACTACAGAAAGAACCTAGATGTCCATCAACAGATGAATGGATAAAGAAGATGTGAGATACACACACACACACGCACGCACACACACACACGCACACATATACACACACTAGAATACTATGCGGCTATCAAAAAACCTGAAATCTTGCCATTGCAATGATGTGGATGGAACTAGAGGGTGTTACGGTAAGCAAAATAAGTCAATCAGAGAATGACAATTATCATATGATCGCTCTGATATGAGGAATTTGAGAGGCAGGGTGGGGGGTTGCGGGGGTAGGGAGGGAAAAAATGAAACAAGACGGGATTGAGGGGGAGACAAACCATAAGAGACTCTTAATCTCATGAAACAAACTGAGGGTGGATGGGAGGCAGGAGGGTAGGGCTAGGGTGGCTGGGGTATGGATATTGGGGAGGGTATGTGCTATGGTGAGTGCTGTGAACTGTGTGAGCCTGATGATTCACAGCCCTATACCCCTGGGGCAAATAATATATTATATGTTAATAAAAAAAAAAAAAGAAGGGCAGAAGAGAGAAAGAGAGAGAGAGAGGGAGAGAGAAAGAGAGATGCTTAATCCAAACCACGAATGTTGGCTCTTTAGACAACATTTATCTAACTGGGGAGATTCTTTAAGTCAGGGGTCAGAAAACTTCTTCTATAAAGGTCCAGATAGTACATATTTTCAGCTCTGTAGGTCCTGTGGTCTCCATTGTTATTCCTCAGGTTGCTGTCACTCTGCAAAAGCAGTCACGGAGAATACCAGTAAGTGAATGGGTGGCTATGTTGTGAATGGCTATGGTATGCTCCGACAAAACTTCCTTTATGGACACTGAAATGTGGATTTCACATATATTTCATGAGTAATAAAATATTTTTCTTTGCATTTTTTCAGGCTTTTGGAAATGTAAAAGAAATTCTTAGCTCACAGACTGTTCAAAAATCCAATTTGGCCCACAGGCTATGGTTGGCTAATCTATCACTTCTATCACAATCTAAGAGGAGAGGCACTGAGGTTGGATGAAGTTACTTTACTTGGAGATTCTCCTTGTAACAGGCTGGCAAATTGTCCATTTATTCAGTCAAATGCTCATTGAGGATCTATGACGTGTTCAGGGCCGTTGTGGGCACTAGGCTTTCAGAGATGAATAGGGCAAAGTGTTTGCTTTAGGTTAGCTTAAATTTCCCTAGCCATCAGGAGAAGAGTTACAGCCTGGAGGCAAGGGTTTGAGTTTTGGACTCAGTTCTTGCTTCCTGGCCTTGGGTATCTTAGTCACAGTCTTGGGGACAAGGTACATTTGCAGTACTGAGCTGAATAGCCTGAGCATAGGTCCCCAAGTGATCAGCTTGGACCTAATGCCCTGGGAGAGCTTTAGTGTTCCAAATTTCTGACTAAAAAGTCCAGCCCCAAAATAAAAATGAACAAAATAGCTTAAAACCCAAGACCTTTCAGACTCAGCAGACTCTGGCAAAGCATTCCAGTGGGATTCTGGGATGGTTTTCAAGAGCCGTGGCTTTTCATGGACTTTCCCATGGCCTATTCCAAGACAACCACTGCTCTGCAGATGTTCCCCCAGGACTGGATCATGGAGGCTCATCATGACTGCAGCTACCTCTGCTGCCAGGGCTGCGAGAACAGTGCTCACGTGGGCTCTGGCAATGACTCTTGTCCTCCAGCTGCCGTACATTCCCAGACAGGTAATTGAGAAACTCTGCAAATTCCTTCTCTGAGATCAAGGGTCCCCTCTATGATGTGGGAGGAATGATATGGCTGCATTAAGATAGAGAGGGGCTATTAAGTGAGTACAAACTTGCTCCCAGGCCATGGGCCCTCATGATTTGCAGGCCACCTGCTCCATATCTGGGTGTTCTTGTTTCATGCTTCAGGGAATAGGGTAGGGAAGGGGTAGGGAATTGAGCCTGGAGGGAAGACAGCAGAAAGATAAGGGAGATGGTATGGTCCCCGCTTCCAAGGTCAGGATAATCTGGCTAAGTGGGAACTCATGCGAGACAGAGAATCTCAGGCAGCACCACCTTTGTTCCCTCCTGAAACCCAAACTGGCCTTGTCACCAATAAACCATTTGACCTTGGTGTCTCTCAGTTTCCTCGAGTAGCCAGTGAGTGACCTCATTCTGTGATTACATCATTGCAAAAGGGGGTTTCATGTTGTCAGAATTTAAAGTTTGAAATCTCCTGTCTTCCTCTCTGGGGCTCTCCATCTCCTGTGCATCCATCCATCCATCCGTCTTCTAATCTCTCTGCCTCTCCTACTCTGATCTGGTTTAGAAATGTTCAGTCTTTGACCAAAGCTCATCCATGAGTGCCATTCCGCGCCAGGTTCCCAGGAAACCAGGATAGAGGATGTGGAGGGGAGGAGGGAGAGGAAGGACGTGGTCTCTGGCCCCTGGTTTTCATTAGGATCCTCCTTTATCTACTGCCCTGCCCCACCCCCAGATTTCTTTTAGCAATTTTGAATGGAGATGAATGGCTATTTTCAAGGCTTGACTGTACATATTACAGATCACACTCTCACTCATTCATCAGTCATGTTACAAGTGCCTATTACACACCACACACAATGCTGGAGATAGAAGATTGGGTGAAGGAGACCCAGAATACAGGTCCCAGATGGTGCTTTCTATTCTAGAAGATCATCTGCTCTGACTACCTCATTTTATGGTTAAAGTGGGACCATGACTTATCTAAAGTGACACAATGAGTTAAGTGCAGAGCTGGGATAAGAACACAGAAACTCTTAGCCTAAGTGAGACCAGGCCTCCTTACAACCAGACAGCAGAAACTATATTTTTATGCATTTGCTTAGCATTAGAAATGTACAGAGAATGTCCAATTTCCATCTCCCTGTGGGAGGGGGCAGGCATAATAGTTTTTATTAATATAATTATAAATAGCCTCCACATGCTTATTCATTTTTTTCAGATGAATAAAACTGAAGCTCTGGAGGTTAAGAATTTGAATAAATGTCATCTGGCTAGAGGTGGTAGAGCTGGGGGAAGAACTTGGGTCTTCTGACTTGCAGTCACTCACCCATAACACAGAAATTTCCACCTGTACCACTTTCCTCTCTCCTCTATGGCTCCCTGGCCACTCCTGGTTGTGGAGGACTGAAGAAACCCCCAAGCCATCTCAGCAGTATGCCCAGTCCTGTCAGAAGGCAGGGAAAAGACAAGAACTTGAGATCATGAGGGGAGGGCAAAGAAAATTTAGGAAAGACCCGGAGCACTGAGGTGAGGGGTACTGGTGAGACTAGAGAAGAAAGAGACATGATACAGGGAGAATCAGATCAGGGAGAATGGCCCTTGACAATAATTGTGACAGCCTTCACCATAAAAATTGAAATAGTTTGTATGAATCCAAACAAGTGCTGTGGTAAAGGAGGAAGGAGATAGGCACACACAACGTAGCTTGGACCACTGATAATTGTGAGTATTAAAAACTCTGCCTGGGACTTGGCTGCCTAGGGCCCAGTGATCTGAAGTGCAAAACTATCCAACTTCACCCTTGAGTTCTGATCAGATTCCTTCCCACCAACCCCTCTCCCTCTGGGAACTGGGAACTGCAAGCAGGTGACAGGCATACTCCTGGAATTTTGTTTGTACAGGTGAACTTCTTTGTCAAGGAGAGTTGGCAAAAGAGGATGAAATCTCAGGCTTTCTTGGTTGCCTTCTCTCTCCCAGGCTTTTGGGGATCCTTGTGGCCGGAGTTACTTCCAGAACGACTATACTAGTTACCCATCCATTAAATCATCAGTTTTAAAATCCAATTTTCTACCAACTAATAAGTGAATGTAAAATGACAGTTTCTCTGCAGCCATTCTTCAATCAGCTGATTTGGGGGATAAGGAAAAAACCTACTTCCAAGACTTCTCAGCAAGTGTATGATCCTCTTGGATCAAGATTAATGCCAACACTATATTTAATTATTCACTTAGTTGCTTGATAGACTATGGAGGTTCTGGAAATATGTCCCCAGCTCATTATTACTCTCCCAGTGGCTCTGTGTTGTATGGACACGTTACAACTTATCCATCCATTTGACAAATACTTATTGAGCACATAGTATTTCCTAGATATAGGGATGAAATAGTAGTCAAAGTATTCATGGCCTCTAACTTCTGAGAGCCAATGTTTAGTGAAAGGGAGAGGCCATGGCTAAGAACAGAATAACTCTATTATAAAAAATGCTGGAAAGGGAGCAAAGATAACTGTGACCATGTAATAATGTTCAGAGTGGTGCAGGACCCAGGATAACTGGATAAGGTGGGGAAAGAAGACCGTGCAATGAGGGTGGGGCCTGAAGTTTGACAATGATCAACCATGAGGAACATGGGGTAAGGGTGGACAAAAAGGAAGGGGGGCCCAGAGAAAAACAATGGGTCCTCCAGGTATCTATTGGCTACATGATAAACCACTCCAAAACTTAGTGGCTTAAAATGGCCATGTACTATCTGTTACAGCTCTGTGGGTTGATTGGACTTTTCTGGGTGTCAGTTCTCACTGGGAGTCTTCCTTGCAGTTGTAGTCAGATGACAGTTGGGATTGGAGTCATCTGAAGGCTCAAACGGGCTGGATACTCAACATAGTTTCTTTGCTTATATATCTGGTGTGTGGGTTGAGCTGGCTGGAGTAGTTGGAGGTTGACTATCAGTGCTCTCTCTTTATGTGACTTCTCCAGTATTGCAGGTTGGGCTTCCTCATAGCTAGGAGGCATTAGGAGAGTTGGACTTCTTACATGGAGGCTGGCTTTCTCCTGTGAGTGGGAAGGAGGAAACTGCTCATCTAGTTAAAGACTAGACTTGGATCTGGTCTAGAGTCACTTCTGTAATAACCTGTTGATCAAAGCAGTCATAGACCAGCCTAGAATCTAAGATGTGGAGGATTAGGCTCCATCAGTCAAAAGGAGAATGGCTGGCTTATTCAAAGAGGGAAGGGATTGATGGTGACCATTTTGGAGGCAAGTTAAAGCTTTGAGATAAAAAAGGAACCAGGAGAGACTGTGGACTCTGAGCAACAAACTGAGGGTTTTGGAGGGGAGGGGATGGGGGGTTGGGCGAGCCTGGTGGTGGGTATGGAGAAGGGCACGTATTGCATGGAGCACTGGGTGTGGTGCATGAACAATCAATCTTGTAACACTGAAAAATTAAAATAAACATATTTGGGGAGAAAAAAAAAGGCTTAGTGAGTTAGTGGACCAGAAAGGCAGCCGGTACTGCTAGAGTATAGAGAGGGGTCACTCAAAATGAGGCAGGAATGAGAGGCAGAGCAGGATTCTTATAGCTAAACTATGGTGAGGAATTCAGATTTTTTTTAAAAAAAGACTCTATCTATCTATCTATCTATCTATCTATCTATCTATCTATCTATCTATCTGAGAGAGAAAGCAGGGGTGAAAGTGAGCAGGGGCGAGGAGCAGAGGGAGAGGGAGACGCAGGCTCCACACTGAGCAGGGAGGCCAACACAGGGTTTGATCCCAGAACCCTGGAATCACGACCTGACCTGAAGGCAGACTCTTAACCGACTGAACCACCCAGGCACTCCGGAATTTAGATTTTTTTAAAAAGTGTCACAATAGTCTTAATATCCTGCTTTCCAAGGGATAATGATCATAAGGAGTCTCTTTTTTTCCTCCTTCCAATCCATCCCCACTCTTTGCCATTAGGTTTTCCAAAAGCCAAGTATTGAGCCAGGTGTTGCCGTGGACCCAAACTTTCAGGGAGTCCCCAGTACTTCTTGAAACAGGCACCGGTTTTCCAACCTGGATTTTAGGGTCCTCTGCCAAGTTGTGCACTTACACGTTTTTCTCACATTTTTGCCCAGCCTGTTATACGGGACCCCTTCTTTCTTCTGAGAGGTGACTTTTGTCCCCCTGCTTCCATGCCTGGTCGCATCAGTCACTTTGCTCATGATACCCTCCCATGACTGGATCTCCAACAGTCAAAATCCTACTTTTCCTTTAAAAATAACCTCCAATATCACTTCCTCAAACCGAGTAGGACGCCTTGCTCCTGGAAGCCTCCTAGTTCTTGCTGTTTGGAAGGTGTAGTTACAACTATATGTGTCCAGCTCTCACGTACATGAGAGCTAGACACATATCGTCCCCATTGACTGTAGGTCTCTGAGGGCAGAAAATACGACTCCCTTGCTTCTTCTGCCCCACAGCCCCTTGCCTTGAGCAGAGCAGTCATCCAGCTGATGCCTGCTGAGTTAAACAGTGGTTTCTCTGGGACACCAGCCTCCAGTTGTCTCTTCCTTTCCCATGGCACATTTCAGCATTCAGCTCCCGGCAACCCCTGGTCCATGGCCCCAAGGTTCCTGGCAGGCCTTTCCTGCAGGACCCTGGAACTGCTGTTTCCCAGACAGCCCGGCCTGCACCGGCCAGTGACGGCTCCCAAGGAGATGGAGAACTTCTGATTCTGCAGGGCCCCTGGCTCCTCTCTTCCAGCTGCCTTGCCCTTGTTTTCCTTGGCAGGAGGAAGACTTCAGTCACCACTTTATCTTCCATTTATAGGCATATATGCATCTTTGTTATTCTTTTCACAAAATGACAGTGCTCTCCGCTAAAAAAGAAGGATAGAAAAAGAGTTAAGGGCTGTGCAAAGCCAAGAAGCCATCTGATATAAAGCCTACAGGGATTTCTGCAATATTTCTGTCCATACTGGAGAATGGAGGACACTCTTCTGGCCTCTACTGCTCTCTTGTCTATCCTCAGCCTGTACCATTATTTTCTCAGATATCGTTGGCAAGATATCATGAGCGAAAGAGGGACCAGGGCATGGGCAGTGGGTACGGCAAAAACTAGTTAATGGGACAAGAAAATAGGCATGGCTCCTTGGCTTGAGTTCATGTCTACAGGTCCTTGAGTCCTTCTGACACTGAACTACCATGTGGCCAAGAGTCAAGCTCCGTGGGTTCCGGGTTTGTTGATCAGGCAGGCTAAACCTGCACGTAAAAGGGAGAAACAAGAACAAAAACATTTATATAGTGCTTCTTCCAGGCCAGCCACTGCTTTAGGCAGTTTTAAAATAGTAACTCATGTAAACCTCTCAATAACCCTATAAAGTAGTGCTGCTATTATTCCCATTTTACAGATGAGGGAACCAAGGGAGAGAGAAGTAAAGATACCTAACCTAAAGTTCTACCAGTGATGAGTGGCGCAGCTGGATCCGAGTCCAGGAAGGCTGGTTCCAGACTCTGCATCTAACCATTCGCAATGCTGCTCTAACAGCTCAGCAAATGAAGATGTTTAAATAATCTGACCGAATTCCTTAGTCCTTGCGTGCCCAAGTGCACTGGAAACAATATGTCCGAGGGTTGTGGGCAAGAGCTTGGATAGTTCTGAATCAGTTTGCAGCACAGGTAATTCAATTTGGTTTAAGTTGTGACTTTCCCACAGAGTTATGATTCTCAGGCTAGTGTTTTGCACCTATTTGGAAGGTTTGATTAGCAAAGGGATTTCCTGATGTATCCAAGAGCAACCTGTTTCTTCTGGCTCAAACTCATGGCCTGAGAATTCATTAAGTAACCAATTGATTCATTTCTTCTTTCCTTCCTTCATTCATCAAACTCTGATTATGTTTTGTGTGTGGAAGACACCATAGGGGCATAAGAAGCATGAGTGGAGAAGAGAGAAATGGAATGAAACAGATGTCTTCTCTACCTTCAAGCTGTTTGTGTGCACACGTGAACTCTTAAAAGTCAACCTAAGAAGCCAACTGTATCTGCCTATAGTCTTTTGGGTCATTTAGTACTCATAAAGTGCTAAATGTGGCATATTTCTCTGGTTCCCTGGAGTCTATAATGCCTTACATTAACACGACCTAACTTCAAGACTTATTATAAAATGGCAGTAATCAAAAGAGTTGCCTTGGTGAAAGTAGAGAAAAATAGATCCGTGGAACAAAGAGCCCAGAAATAGACCCACACAGATATAGATGACTGCTTCTTGACAAAGGAGCAGAAACAGTACCAGATGGCAAAGATTGTTTTTCCCCAACAAATTTTGCTGGAACAACTGGACATCCACATGGAAAAAAATGAATCTAGACACAGACCTTACATCTTTCATAAAAATTCACTCAAAATGGATTGTAGACCTAAATGTAAAACTCAAAACTAAAACTCCTGTAAGATAGTATAAGAAAAAACCTACATGATCTTGGGTATGGTGATGACTTTTTAAATACAACACCAAAGGCATGGTCCATTAAAAAAAATAATTATTAATAATTATAACAATAATCTGGATTATAATCTGGTTTCATTAAATTAAAAAAATTCTGCTCTGTAAAAGACAATGACGATGACCCATAGATTGGAGGAAAATATTTGCAAAGGGTACCTCTGATTAAAGACTATTACCCGAAATATGCAAAGAACACTTAAAACTCAATAATAGGAAAACAAACAACTTGATTAAAAAATGGGCCAGCAACCTTAACAGAGGCTTCGCCAAAGAAGACACACAGATGGCAAGTAAGGATATGAAAAGATACTCTACATCATATGTTATCAGGTAAATGCAAAAACAATGGTGTAATACCATTCCACACCTACTACAATGGCCGAAATCCAGAATACTGACAATACCACGTGCTGGCGAGGATGTGGAGCAACAGGAACTCTCATTCATTGCTGGTGGGAATGCAAAATGGTACAGCCACTTTGGAAGACAGTCTGATAGTTTCTTACAAAACTAACCCTACTTTTACCATACAACCCAGCAAACATGCTTCTTGGTATTTTATTCAAAGCAGCTGAAAACTTAGGTCTATAAAAAACTCACACGCAGAAGTTTATAGCAGATTTATTTATAATTGCCACCAGTTGAATGAAACCAAGATGACCTTCAGTAGGTGAATGGGTAAATAAATTGTGGTTCATTCAGACAATGGAATATTATTCAGGGCTAAAAAGAAATGAGCTATTAAGAGGCACCTGGATGGCTCAGTCGGTTAAGTGTCTGACTCTTGATTTTGGCTCATCATGACCTCAGGATCATGAGATGGAGTGCCATGTCAGGCTCCACATGAGGGTGGAGGCTGCTTGAGATTCTGTCTCTACCTCTCCCTCTGCCCCTCACCCTACTCTTTCTCTTTCAAAAGAAGAAAGAAAGAGAGAAAGAAAGAGAGAAAGAAAGAAAGAAAGAAAGAAAGAAAGAAAAAGCTATTAAGCCATGAAAAGACATGGAGGAACCTTAAATGTATGTTACAAAGTCAAGCCAACCTGAAAAGACTATACAAGTGTTATTCCAATTATATGACTTTCTGGAAAAGGTACGATTATGGAGACAGTAAAGAGATCAGTGGTTGCCAGGGTTTGGGGGATGGGGAAAAGGATTAATAGGCAGAACACAGAGGACTTAAAAGTCAGTGAAAATATTCTGTATAATACTACAGTAAGGGGTACATGTCATTATACATTTGTCCAAACCCCCAGGATGTACAACACCAAGAGTGAATATAAGCTGGGGACTTGAGCTGTTACAATGTGTCAATGTAGGTTCATCAAGTGTAACAAATGTACCACCCTGGTGGGGGATACTGATAAAGGGGGAAGGCATGCAAGTGGAAGCGGGGGGGGGGGGCGGTATATGAGAAATTTCTATATATTCTTCTTAATTTTGTTGTTAAGCTAAAAGTATTCTAAAAAAAAAACCCAAAGCCTTAAAATCAACCAACCAACAAACCAACTAACCAATCTACCCACTCTGGGGCTTTGAACTTGAAAAAACCACTTTTTATCTCTAACAGATACTAATTGGTTATCTTCCCAGCATCCATTTTCCCTAATCCTCCAATTTTATTTGGGAATTCAAGTGGTTCAGAGGAAGATACTTTTGCTATTGGCTCAGAGGGAGCTTAGTCAAATAGGCTATGCTACTTGCTGCCAATACTGAGTCTTTCTTTCTTCTTTTTCTTTTTTTTTAAGATTTATTTATTTTTGAGAGAGAAAGAGCGTGGGAGGGGAGCAGAGGGAGAAGGGGAGCGAGACACTCTCAAGCAGACTCCCCACTGAGTGGAGAGCCCAACGAGGGGCTTGGTCTCATGACCCTGAGCTCATGACCTTGGCTGAAATCAAGAGTCAGATGCTTAACAGACTGAGCCACCCGAGCAGTCCAGTAATGATTAGTTCTGAAGAGGCATGTGTCCTCGAGTAGTCAAGTCTGAGTGAGTTTTAGGACTTTTGTTGTGAATGCTGGGACAAAGATTCTCCTGCATTTCTTCTAGATGTGAATGAGGAAGCTCATGACTTTGGGAGCTGCTGGCAGCCATCTTAAGAACAGTGGGGGAATGAGTGTTATGAACTGGAAGTTAAGTCAGAGAGATAGAAAGAGAGTAAGTTCTAAGTGAAACTACTGAAACCAGTCTACCTGTCATCTTTTTAGTTAGATAAGCCAATAGGTTCCCTTTAAAGTTTAAGCCATTTTTTTTTTAAAGTTTAAGCCATTTGAATCAGGTTTTCTTTTACACGAAGTCAAAAGAGACAGCAAGTAGGTGCATGGGCTCTTCAGGCACACGCTATCCTAAACATGAGCAAACAACTTAGCCTCTTTAATTATTTTCATGGATGTAGGTAGAGTAAAAAAGAATTAAGATGCATTTTAAAAAGTTAATTCCTTTTCTAAACTTTCTAAAAAGTTAATTTCCTCTTCCAGAAAACACCAATGCCTCCACTATGGCTGCCAGGACCTGTTGGTTATTATATTGGGCTGCATGGACAAGTGTTCTTGAAAGAATAGAACAGAAGGCACTAGACGTAGAGATTCTTTAGGAAAGGAGACTCTCTCTCCCTCATACTTTTTCTTGGAGATTGAGAGCCCTCTAAGGTTTGTGGGGACGAGTGGAGTTTAAAGGGGTAGGTGTGAGGAGAAGCGTTGTAGAGTGTAGGTAGGAGGAAAGACTTTATTTTTATTTTATTTTTAAGATGTTATTTATTATTTATTTGACGGAGAGAGAGCGAGAGAGCGAGAGCGAGCATGTGTGTGAGCACGCACAAGCAGGTGGAGGGACAGGCAGAAAGACTGGGAGCTCGATCCTAGGGTTCCATCCAGGACCGTGGGATCATAACCTGAGTGGAAGACAGATGCTTAACTGACTGAGCCACCCAGGTACCCCGAGGACAGACTTTAGTACAAATGCCAGAGACATCTCTCAGGGATTTTTCCTTTTGATAGGAAGATAAACCGAGGTTTAGATTTGGATCTTATTCCTGTAATAATCTGGTAGCATTATAGAGGTTTGAGCTCCAAAGTCTGAACTCCCCAACCAGACTTCTTCCTCCAGATGACCTCTTTGCCTCCTCCCAAGTCTTGTGCATTGCTTCCCCTGGAACCAAACCAGATGTTCTAAAGAAAGCACTATGTCAGCATTCTAGGAGGAAGGGCCTGGTCCCCTGAGATGCCATTTCCTCAACCCACTGTGCTGGGATGATTTTGGGTCCAGGTGTTTATTTAAAGTCAGGTGACAGGCTTTTAGGACCTCTGGGAGTTATCTTATGAGGAACACAGAAGCAGATGTGATGTGGATTATCATAAAAGTTGAAAGGAGACTGAAGGCTGAGACATGGCAGTCTGTAGCAATCAGTGAGTCTAAAAAGTGGGAACAATTAATACATGGTGTGTGGCAGCATTGTACCCTCTTGCTTTAGCCCTTGGAATTCATTGAAGGTCTTGGATACTTTATAGGGGCTGGGCTTTTTTGCCCTAGTACCATCTCTTGTCTTTCACTGCAGGATTGAAAAGAGCAGGAATAATAGAACCCTTAGGAAGAATTAGCGACTGGAAGGGGGTTGGGCATGACAGGAGTGTAGAGTGGTTGTGGTGGGGGGGGGCATAGGAAAAGATTTGGAAGATTGTGCCAGGAATAGTCACAGATGTATAAAATTTGAGAGTTGGAAAACAGTTTTAGGGATCACCTCTCCTACATTCCTCATTTCATGGGAGAGGAGTCTGATTTCCAGAGAGGGAAAAATACTTGCCTAAGGGTTCACTGCAAGCTAGTGATAGAAATAAGACAAGGAACCCAGGCCTCTTTACTTCCAGCCCAAGTGTAATATCTATTGCTGTGGAAAGAATTACCCTAAAACTTAGCAACACAAAATACATTATTTCATCATTTCTATGCATCTTAACTAGGTCCTCTGACTCAGAATCTCTCATAGGACTGCAATCATGGTGTTAGGTAAGCCTACATCCTCACCTGAAGGCTTGCTTGGGCAAGAATCTGCTTCCAAGCTCACTCAACAAGCTCACTTGTCAGGATTCTGTTTTTCATAGGTTGCGAAACCAAGAACTTCAGTTCTCCACTGACTATTGGCCAGAGGCCTCCTTAAGTTCCTTGCCATATATCATTCTCTGCATGAGAACTCAGTCTGAATAAGTAAGAAAGCAAAAGAAGTGAGCAAGACAGTAGCCAAAGTCTTTCTACCCTAATCTTGGAAGTGACGTATATGCTTATATTTGCTATATCTTATTCACTGAGACAAGTCGCTATGTGCAGACCAGACTCCTGAATATCTGGAGGCAGAGATCCTTAAGTGCCATTGTAGAAGCTGCCTAACATACTGAATACTTTCTATTATTATTTGCTACCTCCTTCACCAATATGGCAGAAAGGGTTGGAAAAGCAAAAATCAAGGAGGTGCATGTTCCATTCTTCTCTGCTTTTGAGTTGGACAAAACACCCTTTTTCTCAAGGAAGGGAGAAAAAGAGAGGCAGAAAGGGCACTTTAAACCCCAGAAAGAAGTAACCATAATAATAGCTAATAAATACTGATTTTTCCCTAATATAAAATTTTTTATTGTCCATTAGTTGTTTGGTAGCTAGGATAGAAAAAGCACAGGACTTGATTTAGGATCTGAAAACCTAAGCCTAATTATGCTTTATAACCCCAGATTCAAGTCACTTATCCTAGTGGAATATTATCAACTCATCTAGTCACTAGGATAACATGACAACTTCATAGAATTAATTGAATGAAATGTGATATCCTCTAAAGTCAACAAGACACTTTCAGATAGAATGACTTAACTAATATAAATGTGTGTGTTAGAAAGTTGAATGTGGACCTACTTTTCTGGTGCACTATAAGGTCTAAAGGAATGTGTATGGTAGCCAATGCAATAGGGCAGGAAATAGAAATAAGTAGTAGAATTGTGGGGGAAGAGCAGCCAAAATTCTTATTATTTTCTGATTATATGGTGATGCATTTATTTGCTAAGGCTGACCTAAAATACCATAGACTGGGTAAATTGAATAACAGGAATTTGTTTTTCTACAGTCTTAGAGGCTAAAATCCAAGATCAAGGTATTGGCACATTTGGTTTCTTCTGAGACTTCTCTCCTTGGCTTGCCAATGGCCACTCTCTTACTGCCTTTTTTATGTGGTTGCCTTTCTGTGGACACACATCCTGTGTGTCCAAATTCTCTTTTCATATAAGGTTACCAATCAGATTGGGTTAGGGTCCACCCTGGAGGTCTCATTGTAAATTAATCACCTTTTAAAAGGACCTATCTCCAAATACAGTCACATTCTGAAGTAAGGGGAGGTCAGGGCTTCAACATATGAATTTTGGGAGGAATACAATTCAACCTGTCATAGATGGTGTACCTAAAAAATTGAGAAAATGAACTAAGAACTTATGAGAACTAATAAGAAATCAATAAGGTAGCCAGCTATGAGATAGGTATACAAAAATCTAGAAATTTATTGTATATCAGGAATGACCTATTAAAAAATACAATTAGGGGCACCTGGGTGGCTCAGAGGGTTAAAACCTCTGCCTTCAGCTCAGGTCATGATCTCAGGGTCCTGGGATCGAGCCCCGCATCGGGCTCTCTGCTCAGCGGGGAGCCTGCTTCCCCCTCTCTCTGCCTGCCTCTCTGCCTACTTGTGATGTCTCTCTCTCTGTGTCAAATAAACAAATTAAATCTTTAAAAAAAAATACAATTAAAAAAAGACTCCATTCATAGTTATTACCCATCTTCAGTCCAAGAGTATTTTCACATAGAGCAGTGAGGAAGGGCATCTTTTGACTCAGGGTTTCGCTTAGTCACCTGGGCATGGAAAGAACCTAGGTGATAGCCAGGGTCTCTTGTAAGATCTTATAAAACTATTCCAAACTTCTTGTCCTCAAACTTCTAACCCAGAGTGTGCTGCTGCTGGGTGAGACATAAATGCTCCACCATCCTTCCGGGTTCTCATTTCTTTTTTAGGTAGGACATATGTCCTCACCAATGTCCTGGTCCAATTAGCTCCGCTCCAACACAGAGACTATTACACAAGGACTATTACACCACCCCCGACCCCCGCCAAGAAACTTTTCTCCTGGCAACCACATTTTGAGTGCAGAAGCCAGTCTTTACTTTCCATTTATATTATTAAAACCTTCATTTGAACAATTTACTCGGAACAAAGAGACCCTCTATACTAAAGGATTGTTGATGTTTCCAGCCTGTGCCAGATAGAAATTGCTTGCAGCTTGAAGAAATTAAAAAAAAAGTTAATTAGAGAAGTAATATGCAATAAAATTCAGACAATACAGGTAAATCAAAAGTCTTCTTTGTTCACCACTTAATTTCATTCTTCTCCCCAGAGATGATCACTGTCAACAGCTTGGTGCAAATATTTAAAAAATGTACAAAATTGTGTGTATGTGTGTGTGTTTGTAAATATACACATATGCAATATATGTGAACACACACACACACACCCCTCTTATTTTTACATATAAAAAATTGTATCCTCTTGGGGCACCTGGGTGGCTCAGTGGGTTAAAGCCTCAGCCTTCAGCTCAGGTCATGATCTCGGGGTCCTGGGATCGAGCTCCACATCGGGCTCTCTGCTCAGCGGGGAGCCTACTTCCCCCTCTCTCTCTGCCTGCCTCTCTGCCTACTTGTGATTTCTCTCTCTGTCAAATAAATAAATAAAATCCTTTAAAAAAAATTGTATCCTCTTAAATTTAAAGGGGATCCTGCTATGGGTACTGTCTCACTATTTGCTTCTTTCCCTATCTATGTCTTAGAGATCTCTCCTTATCAATCCAGGTATGTATACGTGGATCTCTGTACATATACGTATATATCTACATTTGAACTGCTATGAATATATCATTGTGTAGATGTCATTTATTTTATTTGACTAGTCCCGTAGAATACTTCAAGAGGTGAGACTCATATCAAACTTTACAGCAGGCTCACTTTTATTAGTTAAGTCACTCTGCAAGAGTCTTGTTAACTTATTTATTTACTTAATTTATTTTATTTAATTTTTAATTTTTAATTTTTAAATTTTTTTAAATTTTATTTATTTATTTTCTAAGTACATGTTCAAATCTGTCTTTCAAATATTGGTATTAGTTACTTATACTGTTAGAAATCAGATTAATCCAACTCAGAAAACAAGAAGTGAGGTTCTTGGGCTTTTCTTTCATTAAATACGTTCTTCAGCTCCTAGTGCAAAACTGTTCACATATTATATTTTTCAATACTTAATTGCTGAATAAATAAATATATGAATAAAGAATAAGGATGATTCAGAAGAAAAAATATGCAAAACCTGACTAACGCATTTTAGTAAATGTTTTGGCTGTTAAAATTGAAACCAAACCATATTAAGACTAGATGACTTAAAATTACAAAAAAAAAAAAAAAATCAAGTTGCTGGATTTAAATGTACCTGGCTATTTTTTCATTTCTTTGCAGATTCATTATGTTCCCTAGTTATGCTAGCACTGTTTTCAGGTTTAAACTTCCAATATTTCTTTTTTTAAAATTTTATTTTATTTTTTCAGTGTTCCAAGACTCGTTATTTATGCACCACACCCAGTGCTCCTTGCAATATGTGCCCTCCTTAATACCCACTCCGCTCCCCTCCAAATCCCTCAGTTTGTTTCTCAAAAGTGAATTGGGGGAAATCAGAGGGGGAGATGAACTATGAGAGACTGTGGACTCTTGTTAACTTTAAATGTTGCCGTGACTATTGAACACGTCTTGTGTGGCGATGTAAAGGTTTCTCTAGAATAGATGTCTATGGATGGAATTTCTGGGTCTAAGAGTTTGGCCATTTGCATTTTTAAGGAATCAGCTTTTAAACTTATTTGTTTGTTTGTTTATTTATTTATGATTTCCACTTCTACCTTTCGGAGTTTAAAAAAATCTTAGGGCCTGAGTTTATGCCTGGACACCCCAGATGCAGCCCTGTGGCTCCTCTCACGGTGTATGGGCACCTACGGGACTTGGTGGCATTGTTTCGTTGGTCACAATAGTCTTCCTCAGGCTCGACCTTAGAACCCGGACCTGGCGCCTCACTCCTGTTCTAAATTGAAAGCTTTCCTTGAGGAGGAACTAGCCTTCATGACCCTGCTCTCAGTTTTCTGGTTCAAGCTCAAAATCTCGGTGTACACTCTGTATCCTGGAGATGATTTGTAGGCACACAGCTCAGTACAACTCAAGGTAATCGTAATGAAAATGTCAGGCTTATGTTTCACTGTCTGGCTGACTCTGCCGCCTCCGTTGGTCCTGAGTCTGGGGGATGCTAGGTGGTGGTCTTTCTAGTGGTGCTCTAGGGAACGAACCTTCCAAAGTTGGGGTCCAAACCTTTCTCCCAGGTGCTCCTGCAGGCTGGTTCCTTACTCTCAGTTCCACTAGCAGGGTCTTCTGCATTCCTGTCTTCCCCAGCCCCACACACTAGAGCAACTCCCTCATGCTTGCTCTCTCCACGCAGACTACTAGGAGTTTGAGCTTTGAAAGACGCCCTTCTTCCACCGCATCTTCTAAGGCAGAATGTCTTTATTTTGCCCTGACAGTCATACCGTTTTCTAGGTCCCACCAGCTCTCCGGCTCTCCACTCAGCCCTCTTCAGATCACATCGGTTTTCTCGAACTCAGATTTACAGTTATAAGGTGACTGTCTTTGCAATGAGAGGCCTCTTGCCTCCATGAAACGTTTAACATGTAATTGAGAAGGAAGGTGTAGTTAATAGATTCATGTATTTAACAAATGTTTTTTATGCGATTCAGGTGGAGGTAGGGGATACTAGGGGCAGTGAGAAAGAAACAGGGGTTCCTGGGTGGCTCGGTCGGTTAAACATCCGACTCTTGATTTCAGCTCAGGTCATGATCTCAGGGTCCGGGAGTCTGCTTGGGATTCTTTCTCTCCCTCTCCCTCTGCCCCTCTCCCTGCTGATGCTCTCTCTCTCTCAAATAAATAAATTAAATTAAATAGGAACAAATTGAAATCATGACCTCCAGTTTCTGGAAGCTTCCCGTCCGAGAATTATAGAAGAATAAAATCACGAATGTGAAAAGGGATATGAGCGCGTGTTGGGAGTATACAGGTAGATGTTACCCAGCCAGCGCTGGGAGAAGGAGTGGCCTGGATGGCTGCTCTAACAGCACCTGCTACTTACAGGTCTTTTCTCTTTTTGTCAGAATGAGGGGGTCCTGGGCTCCCAGACTCTGTTTCACTGCCCCTTTCCATTCCACCATGAGGCCTTGCCCTCATGTTCTTATGGAAACATAAGAGGCTATTCTATAGTCCCTTCTGACTGTGATGTTCTTCTTTCTTTGCGTCCATCTTGTGAGATGAGGACGGCAGCCCTGCCCTCGTCCATGTGTCCGTCGACTCAGCACGATTGTTAAGCAACCATGACCTGCCAGGCACTCTGTGAGACTCAGGACACACGGTGACATCATGCAGCCTGCCCTTATGGCAGTGTCCAGGCCTCTACTACAGTTTGGGGGCATGGAGCCCTCCCCTTCCCTCTTGAGCCAGATGGATACATTTAGCATTTAGATGTTGTGGACTCAGCAAAACTGGGGGCTCCTGGTGTGTACCCTGCAGGGCCCAGGACAGTAGTCTGCATCCTTCAGGTACTTAACACACTCTTGGTGAGTCCCTGCCTCTTCAGTGCCCATACCTTGCTCACCTTAGGGACACATCTTGAAGGGCACAAATGGTACCTGGGAGCACTCTTTCAGCCTAAGTACTGCCATAGCATAACGACCTTTCAGGCCACTGGCGTTTATGGAACGCTGGCTGCCGTCCGGGATGGATGTGGAAATGTATACAATTCTGGGTACAGAGTAGACATCCAATAAACCACCCCTGATTTAGTGGGGACACATTGTCCCCGCCCGAGGGTCCCTGTAGTAAGCAACATGGATGAGACAGAGCTGATGCTGGTCCATCTTCAGGGAAGTTATGCCCCGTGAGGGGCTTGAGACCCACCAATTCCCAGGGGTTATTCTATTACTGTATTCAAGGAGGACTGCTAGAAGGGCAAACACAGGGAGCTGGAAATGGAGGGGTGATAAAGCCCATTCATTTCTGGCTGGTTGATTAGGAAAAAAATCTGGGATCTGTGTTTTAAAATAGGGGAAGAATGTGAGAGAGGTAATCATGAGAAATGAGAGAAGTCTCCTTCTGGAAGAGAGGCTTCCCTTGGTCTCTGGCTTGATTACCTTGCGGTTGAAACTATGGAGAGTCAAGTAGACCCTAGAAGAGAAGGCGCCCTCTCGTGTCTAGGAGCGTCGGGGTCCTGCCCATTTGTTTTCCCGCTCTTTGGTAGAGGTGGGGTGTAGTCCGTGCTGTGGGCGGAGAGAAGAACATGGTGCCAAGAAGAACTTCTGAGGGCTCTTGGACATTTTGAGAGTCTGACTTTTAGTGAAAGAGACCGAGGCATGCGAAGCAGGACCTCTTTAAGACCAAAGCTTTAAAAACCAATTTTGATCAATGAAACTGCAAGCTGAAAGAAACGGGGAAGAGACATCTCTCTTTTTCCATCTTTGCTCTTTGTCTGCACCTGTCCCAGCTCACAGGGGCGCCTCTGCCAGCCCTGGCAACGCGGGGGGGCTGGGCATCCGGCCAGCCTCTCTTAGATGAAATCCAGGCTGCCAGATCACGCCGCCCACCACACTTCCCCCTGCCTCCCCTCCCCTGGGGCCAGAGGCCCACCCCTCTCTTGGGAGACACAAAGGGCTTCTGTGACTCAAGCTAGAGCTCACAGCCATCCTCTCTCTTTCCAGCAACAGGGTGAGGCTGTGGGGCGCCTTTCAAGGAGGAGACCCTGGCCTGACTCGCTATGTTGCAAACAGCGTGGATGTTTCCATTCCTTAATCCCTGGGGCCACTGCTCCAGACCTACATGTCGATTTCACTCCCGTATAGACCTTACGCAGAAATGTCAGCGGTCCCTGTTCGTCTCCAGCTGAAGTGGAGGGCAAGGGTGGTCAGGAGAGGGAAGGTCATTTGTAGAGCCCTTGCTCAGGATACACGGGGGATGGTGCCGGTCGTTTTGCATGTGGATCTTCTGAAGATCCTCCTGGGGATGCCAGAAGGAGGTGTTCTTACGCCAGTTTTACTCAGCAAGCGACAGGATCAGAGAAGTTGCGTAACTTGTTCAAGGTCCTCTGACTGTTCCATGGTTGTAGCAAGACTTGAGTCTAGAACTGGCTGAGGCCAAAGTGTTTGTTTTTTCCTGTTAGTGTTCGTTGCTTAGGGTTTGAATTGAACATCCCGACGTGTACCAGATCAAGAGAGAAGAGACATGTCTGCGCCTACTCCTCCCTGTCGCCCACCCCCAAGTATACTAGTCTACTCCCGTCAAAATGCCCCTAGGCCTTGGACTGACCAGGTCTGGTGGCAGGGGTCAGACCCCCAGGCGGTGTGGGAGGCCTCACAGAACAGAGCGCGAGTTCTGTCTCTGGACCTCCCTGGGCCATGGTGAGTGTGTCTTCTCCAGTCTGCGGGACGCAGTTCCTCCTCCTGTGAGAGGAAGGTGGTGGATTGAACACATTGCCTGATCCTCCTGGGTCTGTTTCTTACCTCTAAAATAGAGCTCATGAAATACTGCCTATTTCACGAGGTTGCGGTACAGGTGAAGCTAATACGTATAAATCTCTTAGGAGAGCATAAAGGTATTGCTGCTATTATTATTATTATTATTAATCATCATCATCCCTGGATGTAAAACTTTTCGAGACTCTATTAATTTAAAACAAACATACGGAGAACAACATACTGAAAATTTAAAGCTGAGTGCCACCATTCTGAATTTTTTCTAGTTTTCACCTTCGTGTGTGTGTGTGTGTGTGTGTGTGTGTAAGAGTTGGGAAAGGTGAAGGTAGACAAATGTTCATTTCTCTGTAATGCTTCCTTGGAACAGGCCCTGGCTTAGGAGGGCTTTGCTCTAAATGAAAAGGGCAGAAAATATGGGGGAATGAGGAATGACAGATGTGAAAATTCGGGGGACCCAGGCTAGCTCTGTCCAATAAAAGTATAATGCCAGTCACATTTGTGACTTTCAATTTTCTAGGAGCCACATTTTAAAAGCAAAAAAAAAAAAAAAAAGTAAAATCAATCTTAGTTTTTTTTATTTAATTGAAGGTGTCTAAAATATTATTGCAATATACAGTCCATATAGAAAGTATTGGGATATTTTACATTCCTTTGTTCATAGTAAGTCTTTGAACACTGGGGTGTGTGTTACAGCCAGGGTGTCTCTCAATTTGAATTAGCTGGGTTTGCAGTGCTCCACGTTACCTGTGCCCCGGGGCTCCTGGACTGTGGACGGCATAGACCCAAGCCCTCGGGAGCTTCTATCTGCCTAGTCGGCCAGAACAAGTTTTGCTGCCTGGATATCTGCAGTGGAAGAACAGAAATCATTCTTCTTAGGAGTCAGGCGAGGGAAGAAGGGCTTCCTTGGTGCTCCCAATTTGCATCCTGGTGTTCTTGACTCTCTCAGAGAGCACAGTCTCCCTCCCGACCCCTCCCTGCGATCCATGACTCCCGGGCACATTTACTTCTGCTGAGGCACGAGGATTTCCCTAGCAGCAGCCCTGTCCGTGGCTCTGTGACCCCGTCCTCGCTCTCCTGTTTGCTGCTAACTCTTTTGACATTGTGAAAATGCTCTACGTGGGGGGAGAAAAAATGGAGTTGAAACTAAAACCCACTCCTGGTTCTGGCAGCGAAAGTGAAATGTCATCTGTAGGTTCTAAGCAAATTTTGTGTGCTAAGATGGAGTTTCATAGGAGCTGCATAGGCTAGAAGTGATCACAGACAGCAGGATTCTAGAGGGGACTGTCGTAGGCTCAGGTGCTCCTTGCCCCACGCGGCGGGCCCCCCGGAGTTGTCTGCATTGTCGGGAGCTCACTGTCTGCACGCTGAGGTGGGCATCCTGGACCCACCTGCTTGGCACACATCTTCCCCTCTTCGGTCACTGTCCTTCCATTTGCCTTTCGGGACCAGCCCCACCCTGCCGCAACCCAAACGTGACCATCATTTCTTGTCTCCTGGGCCCTTGGCTTTTGCAGGGGAGTGATGTCAGAATGGAAAACAATTAGAGCCACTGCACCGCGAAGAGAGCAGTTTGAGTTTCTTCAGCTTGCTGCCTGGGTCCCATCATGAGGCCCCGTTGTCCCCTGGGACCTTCTATTCTCTGAGCACATCTTTCCAGGAGATTCCATTTCCCCCTCTTCAAGTTAGCTGGGATCTGTTTCTGTTGCTCTCAACCAAACGCAAACGGATGCCCACTTTGAACAGCAGGTGGGCTGGGGTCTAGCCCAGGCTCTGCGGCCAAGGAGGGCAAATAAATAGAAAAGGACTAGAAGGGGGATTAAGTCATCAAACCAGAGATTGCTTTTCTGGCCTCCAGTGCTAGCAAAGGTGGGAGAGGACTCACTGTTTCCAGAACTTTTTCTCATCCCCTCTCTCACTCTTTTCTCATGAGATCCCTGGGAAGTGCGATCCCCACGACCCGAAATGAGGCAGCCCGCCCACGGCTCAGAAGCGGCGGCGGAGAAAGCACTTTATCCAGACTCTACCATGCCGCCACCGATTTCTGTCCCTAGGAGAGAAGAAGTCAGGGAGACAGCCACCACTGGGCGACATTTCTTTAATCCTGTCTTTTAGACTCTTGGGACTTTTTGTTGTTTTAAGAATTGGAAGGGACTCTCAGAGAGAGCCCCAGAGAGAGGCCCTGACTGCCACGCAAGTCTGGGTGGAGGTGAGCAGGAACCTACTCTTTGAGCTCGCAATCGAATGTTCTGGGTCTCCATGCTACTCGCAGTGTGGGCCCTGGACCAGATGCATCAGTGCCACCTGGGAGCTTCTTAGAAAAGCAGCCTCTCTGTCCCCCCCACCCCCCACCCTGACCTGCAGGATGAGTTACAGAATCCGAATCTGCATTTTATCTGATTCCAGGTGTTTCTATGCATGTGAAAGTTTCAGAAGCTTTGTCTAGACCTGGCGTGATATTGTCCTTCTGTGTTCCTGAAGGAAACAGTAAGCCAATACCTCAAGGTCTGGTTTCTAGCCCTGTGAGGAGCGCTCTCTTCTCGGAAGCTTCCATTTTGAGTCACTTTTGAGGAGGATCCCTGCAAATTGTGAAATTCAATCTCTTTGTCTTTTCAATAAAAGCCACCTGTGTGTTAGGCCTGAGGACTTTTAAAGCTAATTAATTACAGAGATACTCGCCTGTTGCAAATGGAAAAACTTAACATGATCCTAATCAGTGAGTTTATTAATCTATCCTTGGTCCTTTTGACTGACATCCATGCACAGATTTTATTTTTCACAGCATATTAGGTTAAGAAGTGGATGCATTGATTTGTTTCCCAAGAAACAAGGGCTGTTTGTGTGTCCCGATGTGACCCCTCGCTTGCGGATGGCTTGGCCCTTACTCCCAGAAGTTTACAGTCTATGCGCAGTTTACGGTTTACAGCCCTGGTTGGAGAGACGAGAGCGTGCTCGACTCCTACATTTCGTGGGCAAGCAAAGCAAGCCCCAGAGAGTTGTGGCACCCGGCCTGGGCGAAAGGGTCAGGCGAGACTGAGAGGCTCCGGGTCTCTGTGGGAGTCCGGAGCTCCCTGAAGAGCTAGTAGGTTCCACCGAGCAAGTCCGTGCACAGGTGCAAGGCGCGGTCTCCGCTGGTGGGACCCCCTGAGGCTAAGGTGGGCGGCAGGGTCCTGAGTCAGGGCCAGACAGGCACAATGATACTGAAAAGCACAGTCCAATTCCTCAGGGCCATAAGTCACAGCAGTTTATATTCTAATAAGCGCCTGTGAGGTAGACATTGTGACTGATGTTTTATAGATAAGGAAGGTGAGGCTAACGGAGGTTGCAAAATTCAGCGAAGATCCCACGCCTGGTGGAACCAGGGTCCATATGTGTTCCCTTCCCCTGTCGCCTGCCCAGAGATGGATCACTTATCCTTCTGCCCGAGTCAGGCTGGGTTACAGTGACGGCAGGGCTGGAGTGAGAGGTGAAAGGGTCCCACCTCCAGGAGCAAAGGTGTGCCAGGCTTGGCCTGAGGCAGAACTAATAGATTGATCAAGGTCACAAAGCAGGAGGATTGGCTCTGAGGAAATCCAGACGCCGGCCCCTCTTCCCTGGTGAAATGCGGCACAGAGACTAGTGTCACCTGCCCCACTTCTGGGACACTGAGCTAGATGGCAGGAAGGGCTGACTGCAGGGCTCAGCGGAGGGCGAGCTCTCCCTGCTGGACTGATGAAAGGTTAGAGAGGGAGAATGGCTTGGGGGTTCTAGAAGTGAGAAGAGGCTCTCCTGAGGGGAAGTAGCCTGCTTCCCCGCTCATCAGCCTGGCGGGGTGGCCAAGACCGTGCTCTTAGAGGTTGGCTATTAAGACCCTGCTCCATTGGGCTCTTGCCCCAGGGTGCGCCTGGCGAGCCAGGGCTTGGAGCTCAGAGCCAGGTTGCTGCTCTCCTCTGGTCTTGAAGGCAGAACCTCTGTGTGACCCTGACAGCTGAGCCCCAGGCCATGTCTGACTGGCCCTGACTCCCGCCGGGGCACACAGAGTCCCCTCCCAGCTGCCGATTCCGGGCCTTCACCTCTTCAGCGCGGCCCTGAGCGTTTCTGCAGAACTTCCTGTTGGCCTGCGGCTTTACAGTCGCGCCAGTCCCACCCGGGGTCCTCTGGTGAGGCCGCGAGCAGGAGGTGGGGGTCAGCTGCGCTCTTCCCGCCACTCCTCTGGGTTCTGACCACCCGCACACCCGGGTCCTCTGGGACCACTCCCATTGCACCCCGAGGCCAGTGGCGCTGAGCCCCTGTATCCAAGTTCAGCTCACAAGAAGGTCAAGGTGACCCAGAAGGGCTTATGGCCAAGATCCTTAACTTTTTTTTTTTTTTTTTGACTTTCCACAAAGGCCAAGTCAGTGATGACTTCAGGACATGGCGTTCCAGAAACAACTGGAGAGAAGAACATAAGTCCCCCTTGGTTGGGGTGATGTAGCAAAAGCACTGAGAGGGTGAGATCTTTGTCACATGATCAGAAGCCCCCTGTGCCCGTTGGCTTCAGTGGGCCAGCCTGCTGGGTGCTGAGCTTGCAAGGAGCTGTCAACAGGGAGACAGAATGAATGTTCCTGGAGGGCAGGGACTAAATCAACACTAGTGCTGGAGAATCTCCAGCATGTGGGCCTGGAAAATGTTCTCGCAGCAAAACAGAGTTTTTCCGGGCGGCTGCAAGTCCTTCCACAACCTGACTGAAGTCACCAGGCGAGGATCTGGCGGCTCTGACTAGCCGGAGGCTGTGCACCAATTAGTTAGATTGTTTCAATGCTGAGACAATGACTGAAGCACAACATTGTATCTGAACATTCTGTCTAGGGGGAGCACTGTCCTGCAAATGATGGGCAGACCGGGTTGGGGAGCCCTGAGGAGCTTGCTCTGGGGCCTCTCTCCAGTGACTCTGGTCTGTGACAACAAATAAAACCAAAAAGTTTCCCTTAAAGTTGTGTTAGCTCCCACTCCTCATGTCCTGTGAGACTGGCCCTTGGGTTCTGGATCACCTGAGATCCCTGCCCTGCTGGCTTCCACTTGAGTTTGGCCAGGGGAGAGAAATGTCGGGCTTTTTCCGCTCTGCTCCCGCTCAGGCAGGAGCTGCCGCCTTCCCCAACCCTTCCCCAGAGGGCCATCTGCTTCCCCATGTTCCTTTATCAGACACACAGTTTGTACTCTCCTCGGGCTCCTGTGACACTATTTTGTTCTGTTCCTTCAGAGCCGCTGCTGCTAGGCTCGAGGGGTCTTGCCTCTGCGAGCAGTGTCTTCAGGAAAGGCTCTCCTTCTTCTTCGAGCCCTCCGCAGGGCCTGCTTTCCTGCGGAATCCTGACAGACACAGGCTGACCTTCTGGTCATAACAAGCATATTCCACGCTGCCCGCATTATTGCTGTTCTTGTTGGTGCCTGAGTCTTTTTTTTTTTTTAAGATTTTATTTATTTGACAGAGAGAGAGAGAGATGACAAGCAGGCAGAGAGGCAGGCAGAGAGAGAGTGGGAAGCAGGCTCCCTGCTGAGCAGAGAGCCCGATGGGAGGCTCGATCCCAGAACCCTGAGATCATGACCTGAGCCGAAGGCAGAGGCCTTAACCCACTGAGCCACCCAGGCGCCCTGGTGCCTGAGTCTTGACTTCTATGAGAGCAATTAGGTGGAGCGGGGCAGGTGCAAAGGGGTGAACTATGCAGGGAGGCATTGGAAGGCTCTGGCTCCTAGTGGTGGCAGAGAGGGGCGGGGCTGGGAGCTAGGCACTGAGCAGGGACAAAGGTGGGGAAAGGAGCCTGGGGAAGAAAGTAGGGGCACGTGACTCAGCAAGTAGCTCCCAGCAGCCACCAGCTTCGAGGTCTGCCTGAGTGGGCGAGGATACAAAGGCTTAGGTCCCATGTGGTCCCATGGATGGTGTTTTGTTCCCCTCCTTTCTGAGTACAGTCCTGCCCTGCCCTTTCTCGCGGCACCTTCAACATCTGGCACCCAAACGCCAGCTTACTGTGTCCTCAGAACCCAATAAATCCTGTTTCTATCCCGAGCAGCAAAAGCTTAACCTGTAAAGAAAGCCTAAGAGATCCTTGCAACATGTTAAGCTTTCTTTACATGGAGGCAGAAGAACTCCCAGAGGGCACAAGGGACTGTGAGAGCCAGTCATTTCGGATTAGGGATGGCAGGGCTTGGTGCACACCCAGAGAATTAGGAAAAAAACAGACAAGAGGAGGAGGTAAAACTGTGGGAGATGAGGGAATGGAAACTGGAGGGAAATACGAATTAGAAGTGTCTGTGTGCCTGATGGTAAAATTTTGCTCTGGAGCAGCGTTTGTTCCTTAGGAGACAGGAAAAAAATCTTTATTCCATGTCCTGCAGTCTTTGTCCTCTTGCCACCTGTCCCCCCTTCCCACCTGTCCCCCCTGTCCCCCCTTCCCAAATGTCCCCCCTTCCCATCATCTGACCACCTCAGACCTAGGAAGCAGGTGGCAAAACCATTAGTTATTGATGGGGGGTGAAAACTTCAGGCCCAACCTCCTGCTCCGCTCACTGTCTCTTCTAGCCTTTCCTGGTTGCTTCCCCTTTCAGGATCCCAAATGGGTGCCTTGGTTTAAATAGGAGTCTCTGTTCCATCCTGAGCCACCCAGTACTGCCTCTGAGGCGACAGGAGGCACTACTCAAGCAAAATATTGCCTGCCTCCCTGGCCAGAGATACAAACAAGGTAGAGCAAGGCAGAGTGAGGGTTACGGCTAAGGATATACCCTTAATTGAAGACACACCTAAGGTTCATTTATGACATCAGACTCGCTGGATTGCCCAGGCAATGTCCCCGCTGACATAGGGTAAGAGGACAGTCTGCTAATCCTGCTCATACATAAATTAGCATGTGGAGAATTCTGTATCCATCCCTGGGACCTGTCTGTTAGTTTTAGTTTTAGCCCATGGTTCGGGGTCCTTGTTATGAACCCCCAAGGGGTTTAGATCTTATGGCTCATTACTGGCACTGAGGACTGCATTTCTTCCAGGTCTCCTCTCCTCTCTGGTCCCTTTTTCCATAGTGAAGAGGGAGGTTGTACACGGAGACCAAGACCAGAGTATGGTGATGGTGGCCAGCCAGTGCCGAGACACAAGGGGGGAAGAATCCAGGACAAATTACCCTTGGTGTTTTCCAAGATCATGTTAAATGGCTTCATACCTGTCAATTCTTTCCCAGGTCTGCCCAAGCCCATTTTCCAGCCAAAAGATCCAAAGGAGACATTTTCAGTTTTCAAAATTTTATTGAGATGTTGAGGAGAAACAGCCAACATATACATTCCTCATTTCGTCACGATTGGCATTTTACCCACACGATAGGCTCTTCTCTGGCTGTCATCCCCTCACTGCTGCCTGGTGCTGTGTGAAGTCCACCAGGTCAGAGCCCACGGGCGGCATCACAAGTGGGAGCGGTAATTCCGATTGGCTGTAGGGGAAGGACATGGCGGCAACCGGGACACTGGTTAGAACACCCCCATTCTCCTCTTCCTGCCCCAGTAGGAGTTGAACTGGAAATGCTCAGGCTGAGATTCTGGGTCCGGGAAAAGCCAACTCTAAGAGGGAGGGCCCCTGGGGTGAGTCCCCAGCAAGTTTGACTGCTTGCCTGCGTGTCCCTACTCACCATCGTCGGCCCGTTTCCTACTCTTCAGGCTTCCCTTCCGGTATTTTCTTTTGCTGCCACCTCTCTTCACTCCCTTGTGAGGAGCTCGGTTCTTGCCCCTCCTCATGCCATGGCTCTTTAATTTGCGGCTGGTCGACATTGTAATTTCTGCCAAAATGAGGGGCTTTGCAGGGCCGGAGGCCAGGAGTCTGGGTATTTAAGGCCTTAGCCATTGTGACTGTTAAGGGGCGTGGCTTAGCAGCTGGGTGGGGCTCCACTGTGATGTCAGTGGCCTTTGTTACACTTTGGTCATATATGAGAAATAAGGTGGTCCCCCTAATGCAGCTCAAGGCTACCCTCGATTTTGAGGCCCTTTTTATGTTAAATGAGGATTTCCAGACAGGCGTTATTGAGCAATTCAATTTCAGCTCTGTGCCAGGGATCTGGGGAGTACAAGATACCATTAGAATAGGTACCTCCCGCCTGTAGGAAATTTAATGGCTTCATTGAGTGTGGGTATGTGCATGTGTGTTTCAATCTCTCACAGCACTGGGAGATCACAAATGTATTTCTGTAAGGATGTGACTCTAGGAAACCCAATTCAATATGAGCAAAATAAAAATATTCCTTCTTTTTCATCTATGACACTATGGGGTGAGTAATTTTGTGGGGACTGTCCTGTATATGGGAGGGTATTTGAAGGCATCCCTGACCTCTACCCATAGATGCCAGTAGCTGTGACAATCAAAAATGTTTCCAAACATTGACTTGGGGGAGGGGTACAATCACCCTCTGTTGAGAACCATTGGCTTCACCATTTAAAAAAATTCAGTCATCACACATTTATTGATCACCTGGTAGACGCTATGCACTGAGGTGCTAGAAAAATAGTTATGGATAAAATCAGACATAGACCTGTTTTCATGGTGACTTTCAGCCTCATCAGGGAGAAAGCCATCAAAAATCTGCACAGATCAGTAAATAATTATTTTCCAACAAGGTGCAGGATCATTACGTCTTGACATGGTGCAGGATGAGGTTGGAGAGAGAAGCAGAGACCAGACTAGCCTCACGTGCATTGGGAAACCATGGAAAAATGTTTATGAGGGTAATGTGATGAGATTATGTGGAAGGTAGATTGATGGGGTTGTAGAGTGAATAAAGGGAAATTTTAGCGCTAATAGTAGTGGTCTAGGAGAGAGAAATGTTTGATAATGGCTCAGGCCTGGGCCAGAAATGGTGTTAATCAGGATGTAGGAGATACAGACTTGGTGATGGATGGACTGGCTTTGGTTGGTGACAGCAGAAGGTGCAAAAGCTGTGGCTTTTCTGTGTAATACGGCTATCTGTATGCTGGTGCCGCCCCCTGGGATAAAGTCTAGGCATGGGGACAGGGATCATCATGCATTTTGGTTTAAAACATTTCAGGTTTGAGCTGTCTTTGAGATTTCCAAATAGAGCTATTGTGTGATTGCTGGGTTCATAGGTGTGGAGCTCCAAGTAGATGCCTGACTGGAGATATCCACGGTCTCCAACATCCCCAGCAATGAATTCACTAGCTAACCTCTTCTTCTTCCTCCTTCATACCTTATATTTAGTCCTTTGAAAAACATTTCAGTGGAACTTGGTCATTACTTCCTCTTTCTGTCCCTCCTTCTTTCTCCCCTGCCATCATCCTCATTCAAGAACCAAGCATCTTGCATGCATCAGGTTCTTAGCAAAAGTTGGTTGAATAGAAAAGAGAAGTAGTTCAAGTTTCACTTTCGGCGTTACTGATATCTATAGGTAAAAGGACAAGTCATGTTTTAAGACCCAGATTCCTTGAAAAGCCATCGTAAGTGACGTAATTTTCCATTATCCTGTTTCCAGGTGGGTTCTGTTGGGAGACTTTGATTCCCTCAAAGAGGGAGGACCTCCAGAAACAGGCTGCAGGCTTGCCTTTTTGTATCTTGGGGTTTTCTTGTACACTCCAGCTTTTTTCTTCCTCTAAGCAAGCTCCGTGAAAGCAGAAGTTTAAAAATTATGTTTGCCGCTCTATGTTCCCGAGGCCTTGAACAATCTTGCCACAGAGCAGGAGCCCAATAAGGGCCCAATAATGGCTGAATAAACAAAAAATCCTTCTATTTTTCTGACTATCTAAATCCTTCCCATTTTGTCCCACTTCTCCAGGAAGGCTTCCTTGACTTTTCAAATTCTCATTGTTCTTTGTAATTGGTCCAGTGTTCATGGTCTTTAATAGTGTTCTCAAAGTCAACCAAACCTAAGTGTGTGACACAATGTTCCATGCCCATATTGCTGGGTTGTATGTATGAGCCTGATCTCAAGAGGAGGCACTGTGTCTTGGTTTTGGTCCTGACTAGGCCCAAATATCACTTCTCTGGACTTCAGTCCCTGTATTTTGTAAATAACCTGGTTGGGTTAGGTAATCTCTGACATTATCTGACTTTTGAGGTAGGTACCTTGTAGTTAGGAGTTGTATTTTTTATTTCTACTGCATTTTTCATAGGTACTGACACAGTCCACCATAGGTGGTCAATAAACATTTGTTCATTCTCACTCCTTGGGTATCACGAGGATAGACAGTAAGACAGAATGACTCTGGATACCACATAGGAGTATGTCTAGACAGTGAAGGGTCAAAAAGACATTGTCTCCATCATAGGTCCCATCGCTCCTGTTCCTGCTGACTAAAGCATTTGCAGAGGAACTAGCCTCTTTAGTTGGAAAGACATTTTCTGGATGGTCCTGGAGACTGGATAGTATTTCTCTTCCCACTGCCCCAAGTCCATTCCGTCCCCAAAGACCCACTGTGCCCAGGGGAAGCTGAGATCACAGGGAATAAGGCAGCCAGACTTGAGAACTGATGAACAAACAAAGAAGAGTTCCCTTTTGCCTAGGATTAAGGAATGTGGTTTCAGACACCCATGCTGAGAAAGTCCAGCAGCAGAGAGCCCAGTGTGGCAGGAGGCACTTGCACGACAGTCGGGGCTGAGGCTGTGGCTGTTTGGGTCGGCTTCTGGGTCAGGCCTCCTGGAGTGAGGACAGAGCAGGGTTGAGCATTGGGCCCTGCTGCCTGTCTCTGTTTCTCTTTCCATTTCTGCCCCCGTGTTGCTTGGGCCAAGGGCAATTTAGATAGAGCACAGTGAATTTACTCCTGACCTTTAGTGGACCTGGAGCCAAATTTTTTTTTGAGAACTGTTTATGACTCTACTCTGCTGGCTGTCTTATCTCTCATTCTGCTGTTTTTCTTTTCTCTTTTTCTTGTTTTTTGGATGAAGAAACTGAGGCAAGGAGTGGTTACATGAGCTCCTTCAAATAATCCAGCACAGGAATAACAGAGATTCCCAATAAAACAATTTCCTCCATACTTTGGCTTCCCTGGTGGGTCTTAGTTTTATTTCTCTTGATGCAAAGAAATGGATATTTTCTGATATTGTGAAGGGGACATGGAGAAAGAACTGAAGTCCTTGTCTTTCTAGAATAGGAGCTATCAGCCCTCTCTGTCTTGGGGCTGAGTGTTATTTTGCCTGCAAACAGATGGCTAAACAGAATAGTAGTCCTTATCTCCCAGAAGGATGGCCAAAGTGGTGATGCAGGGAAGAGGTAGAAAGCCACCACTCCCAATGGCCCTTCTCTTAGGTTAGGAAGGGGCAGAGGCTTCGGGCGTCACTGTTTTGGAAGTCAGATCTCTATTGGGTCCCATCTCACCTCTCCAATTCAAACTCACTCCATGAATTTTCCTGGGTAGTCCAATAGATGTCTTCCCAGGGTTGGATCTCCCCAGCAGGCCAAGGGCTTATTAAGAAGGAGCTTATTGAGAAGGAAAATAGAAAAGTTGCTGACAATCCTTCCATATGTTTATGACTCAGTCTGAATCCCTCTCTAAAACCTAAGTCTCTCCAGATGTTGACCTCAGCTGGGAAGTGGGGACCTTCTACCCTGTTCACATGCATGCTCTGTCTTCTTTGCTCTTGCTTTTGCTGCTGCTGCTGCTGTTTGGGCAGGCGAAGAGGGCTCAAGGGCAGGCTATGGGATGAGAAAGTTGCTGAGAGACAGGTCTCACTGGGGGCAGAGGTCTCTGAGCTCAGGACTCATCTAATGTCTCCAGTAGGGAATAAAGAGAAACCAGAGCCCAAAGCCAAGGAAGGAAGGACCTGAACTCCATTTGCCTCTTTCCATCTAGTTCTGGGAAACAAGGAAGGCTCTTGGTTCTGAGGATGTCTGGGTTCTGCCTGAAGATCTGTTGAGATTCTTTCCCATTTGCCCTCCAGGCTCCTTTCCCATCCTTGTTGACTGCTTTCCTAAACTGTTTTCCCATAAGCAATTTCTGTTTTCCAGGAAGAGAGAGTTTGGGTTGCTAAAAGGTGGGAGACACGTCATATGACCAGTGGCCCTGGGAGGTTCCTCAAGAGTCACCTGGACCCCCTCCTTTTGGAGGCCAAGAGGTTTGTCCAAGGGCTGCACCCTGGCAATGCAAGAGACATAGCTCGACCTGGAATTGCTGATTCCTATGCCAGAGACTGCTCCCTGCTCCTTACTGCCTTCACTCACCATCTTTTGCCTTCCCTGTCTTACATGTGCTGCTGGGGTCACAGTGAAGGAATCTAATACTGAAGGTAGACAAAGTACTGGGTGGGGTCATAGTGAGTTCTTAGAGGTAGGGTGTGAATTTGGAGGTCTTCTGCACAAATTTGAAATTCTAACTTGGAGTGAATTCAAAGTATTATTTTTGTTGTTATTTTTGGACTTACAAAAAGTTATTTGAATATGTCCATTCCTTTTGTAACTACTAACATAAAACCACATGATGTAATAGTACACAAAGTAAATCCAATGCTTCTGAAGCTTCCAAATAAAGTTTCCACATTAACTACTGCCCTGACCCCACTGACCATATGACCTTGTCTATACCATAGTGAAGGAGAAGCTGTCCCTTCTTGGAATGCACTGGGGATATAGTTCCTTGCAGCCAAAAGGCAAAAACAGGGCTGTGGCCTCAGAATAGAAAGGGGGTGTTATTGTATGAAAATAGCACACATATTCAATCATTTGAAACAAACGAATGTGTTTTATCCATCTACCAACTGGAATAAGGTACTTTGAGTTGATAGTGTTGCTGGGGAACAGTTTCATAATAAATAGGTCTGGGGATGAAGGGTAACTTGGCCAAAGTCACAAATTATAGGCAAACTTAGATCTCAATTCTATATACCCCCATCTCGAGGCCAGGTTTCTTGCTATTCTGCCATGAGGCACTACTGTTGAGATTTATGGCCTTTTCCCCCTTTCTTTCTTTCTGTGCTCTTTCTCTGTTTTTCCCTTCACCCTTCATGTTCTGGGAGCCACATGCCAGGAGCCTTTGCCTTCTTGAAATCATCCTGCCCACCAACCACTATCATGTCACTGAGTTTGAGGACACCTGCCCTGTGAAAAGAAGAGTCATCACCAACAATGGCCAGGGATCGGAGTGACAGACTGTTGCCACAGTCAAGGCTCAATGCCTTTATACTTGATTGCAAGGCATTGTGACCAATATGTTGGTAGGATACATTGGCCAGAGGAGACTCTCAGCATTTCTGGATTATTTTTAATATAAATGCCTATTATAACTCTACTGATCAAAGTTAGGTCAAGAGAGGATGTCACAATCCAATGATATCTCTTTTGCCTGTTATGAAGAAGCTCCACTTCTTACTCTTAGTGGTGAGCAATGAGGGTGAAGGAGAGAAGAAATGTTGGAAGAACAATTTTACTTTGCCTCTCAAGGATCTTGAAAATTAGAACTCACAAAGAAAGCTTGTCTGACAGGATCGTTGCCTATTTGGTTTCTGTATTGTTCTTTTGTGCAGAATTCTCATATTTTGAAAAGTAGGTTTAGCTGTATTTACACTAAAGAAGGGGAACAAAGTAACTCTTTCACAAATTCTGGAATTTTGTGGTCCAAAACAGAAAGATTAGGTGACACTTTGCCCTTCACACACCCTATGTTGGGACAGCAGGGATGACTGCCTAGTGAAATCTTCAAAACAAAGCCTTCGCTTTCAATAATGACCCCCTGCTCCCCGACGCCCCCACCAAAAGACGCAGATTCTTTGAGTGTTGCAGTGATCAGATTTTATTTATCAAGAAATTCTCAATGGTGGGCAGGTTCACTTTTGTTCTGGGAGGAAATGTGGAGGGTAATGCCATAGAGGTACTCTGGAGTTCTGGTAAGTACTGGTAATCACCATGTGGAAATATTTGTATCCCCTATAGAGCATTGTCCTGCAATAGTACTGGGCAGTTTTTCCATGCTGTAAGGAAGCAAAGACAAAATTGAAGTTACAAAGTTACCTGGTTAGGGGAAGAGAATCTCAGGAGGCTCTTCAGATGGACACACAAGGCCACTTTGGCATTTTGCAGATTTTTCCTTATGGTTTTGTTATCCTTTTAGCTGTGGATTGGCTTGGCTTACTTGAAACTTCCTGCAATGCCTGTGCCTCATAAGCCATGTCTCCCTGGAATAAGCTATTTATCTGTGGGACCCAGGGCAAGATGATTATACTGGCCTCTTGTTAAAAGATAAGTTCTGGATGATAACAGAGCATAAACGAAGCCTCAGGTCCCCCAAGTACAAGGCTGTTTCACTTCTAATGGTAAACATCCAGATCAAGACATCTCTATCTAATTCATCTTTATAGTCCAGGAGAGCTGGTTAAGGTCTTATTCATGATGAGGGCTTGATGAATACTTGGAAATCGCTTGCTTCTCAGTGAGGACATGCCATGTGCCTGAGAGTGAATGAAGCCTCTTCAGTACTGCCTTCATCACACTTCCTCTCTCCCTTCCTCTTACACATCCCCCAAATGCTCCCTTTACTCTTCCTACACTACTTCAGGACCACACAGTCAAGAACTTGGCAGTTGCTTTCCGCTTCCTCCCCCATGCTCTCCTTGGTGGTACATTTATCTAAGCTCCTGAAGAAAGTCCTCTGAGTCCTAAGGGCTGGGCAAAATTGCTGTATCAGTCCTGGTAGGTTGGCTGACTGGGCAGCTGCACTCAGTCATGGTAGATGTTACAATCCCAACATGGGTTTTCTGGTTATTCACCTGAAAATGGTTTTCTGAGCCTTGAGATGGGATGGGGGGAGCATCTAAAGAAACTAGGCCACTGTGGTCTGGGACTTCCCCACTCTGGGATGTCACAAAGTCTGTATGAGATCAGCGACCAAACTAAAGGAGAAGGGCTGAGCAGTAGGACCTGGGATGATTCCTTTCAACATTTTAGTCAGACTGATTTTTCTGGGATCCAAGTCCCTTGACCTACTAAACTTAGATTATTTCATTTCTCTGGTCTTAAAAATCTTCTTTTAGTTAAAGCCAGAAGGACAGGGACTTAATGGGAATCTTATTATTTTACTAATGAGGAAACTAAATGCCCAGTTGGAAGTTTCTTCCTTATAGGCTTCAGGAATTGCTCAAGGACACATAAATACTAAATAGCAGAGGAGGGAATTAAATCTGCATCTACTTAATTTTAGTGGTTTTGTACAGTGTCTCCTCATGTATTTGCTGCCATGGTAGATAGAGGCAGGAAGTTTAGTCACCTAGGAGGTGACATATACTTAAAGTTTACTAAGAACAGAAATGTGGACAAAAGGCTTAAATATTAAAACCCAGAGGACACTGACCCAAGTCCGTGATGGGGATGGAGAAGAAGGGGTAGATTATAAAACACTGAGGTGACTGAAGAGAGGAAGGGAAAGTTTGAATCCTAGACTTCCGTCCTGAGTGAATAACCACCACTACCTCCAGTAGTTACTAGAGCAGCACCTCCATTTGGACAGAAAGTACTGGTTTTAGTTTTGTAGAGATGGAGATGTCTACTGGACAGACCTAATATCCACTACTATGTGCTCAGTGGACAAATGAGATATTGGTAACTAGCTTAGAAGAACAATGAGGCTGGTGATGTGGACCTGAGCATCGGCAAAGTAGAGTCTTGTGTGGTCGAACCTACAGTAGTAGGAGAGATGGTCTAGGGACAAAAATCATGGGATTCATCATCAACATTTAGGCATTTTAGGGAGGCAGCTGAGGAAGGAGACAGAGAGCAAAACAAAACTCAGGAAAGAGTGAGTTCACAAAGTAACATGGAAGCACCAGATGTGGGGTGCCCACAGCACTTCCTGGGGACCTACTGAGTCCCCGCAGGCACTGTGCAGAACAGTGGGGGAACCTCATCTTATTTTGCAGTCCTATCTTATTTGACTCTGTAGAGCATGTGACATTTAAGGTCCTGCAGAGACAGAGTAGGGTGTGTGGTCAAGAGGGCAGTGGGTAGAGGAGAGACAGGAGGTGAGGTAGTGGAAAGCAGAGGTTGTTTTCGAGCAGAAGAAGGTAAGCCTTCTATTCAACCATTATTGTGTGACATAGAAAGTTCCTGCAGACTCACTTTACCCATATTTCCTTCACCCCTACCTGACCTCAACTTTCTCCTTTAGAGATAGATAAGTCCGCAGTTTGGGATGGACATCCAGTCTTGACTGGTCCTTATTATTTCACCTTTGTGTCTTTCTTCAGACACCTTACACTCTGGGAGTACAGAGCCAAGATAATAGTTTGTGCTTGGAACAGTGCCAGGAATATGGTAAATAATCTAGAGATATTAACCTATTTGTGTAATCCTTACATCAACTCTGTGAGGTTGGTACTATTATTGCTGTGTTCCAGGACCAGAGGGGTTGAGTAATTTGTCCAAGACCCTGCAGCTAATAAATGGAAGAGCTGAGATGTTCTTGTGTAAGAAACTAAATTGATTTCTCATGTAAGACATATTTTACAATTTTTAAAAAATATCGAGCACAAAGATAGGCACTCAAGAGATTGTCAGTAAATTCTTGCCAACTGAGAGGTGGATTGCTATTATTTATCAAAACAAAGTTCTTGAATAAAGATATCTTGTTTCACAAAGATATTCAGGCATCTGGTGTGTGTGAGAAAGGGGGATCCATGTTCATATGTACCTAGGTTGGTGAGTTCTCAGGCATGTTTTAGTCATAATTTGAGATCTCACAAACATGGCTCCATTACTTCCTTTCTGTCCATTTGTCACTCTGACCCATGCAACCATGAATGCATAGAAAAGAGCACAGAAACACAGGCCCAGAGGCAATCGCAGATCCTCGATACAAATTTGGATGAATAAATCAGTTGTTCTAACAAACCATCTCTAGGACATAATATCATGATCATTGACTCCAATACTTTTAGTTTAAAGATCTAAATTCTGTGGATGTGGAAACAACTGGATTGTTAGTAACTTTTGATGAAAGAGGACAAAGAATAAATTAAACTCAACTTCACAGATGTGTATTTAGGTTGTTAAAATACAACTCTATGTCCCTCTCTTTCTTCTCTCTATCTCTTCCCAATCTTTGTTACATTCCCTGGGATTAAAACCTTAGGTCTTACATTAAAAGAAGAAGATTACTGTAGAATTCCTTGCTTCCTAGAGTGTGCAAGAGCCAGGAAACTAGAGGGACTGTGGGAGGTGCTTGGATTATGACCTCTTGGATCCTCTTGGAGAGGGTGAAACTGATGTTCAGGAAGTGTGCTTGAAACCAAGCTTTGAAGGAAAAGAGAGGATGACTTATGTCTTGGGGGCCTCCCTGCCAGTTTTTGCCTTCTGGCAGCACACAACAACCATCCAGGTGTGTTCTGGCACTCTTCCCTCTCCTTTCTTGTCCATGTTGAGTCTTCCTTTATGATGCTGACATTTTCATATGCTAGTGTGGCAGCCCTTGACCAATCCTTGTTACTTTGGGATTATATGATTGAATCTCTATTATCTTTCTTTTTTTTTAAAAGATTTTATCCATTCATTTGAAAGAGAGGGAACGATCACAAGCAGGCAGAGAGGCAGCCAGAGAGAGAGGGAAGTGGGCTCCCCGCCGAGCAGAGAACCCGATGCTGGGCTCGATCCCAGGACCCCGAGATCATGACCTGAGCCGAAGGCAGAGGCCTTAACCCACTGAGCCACCCAGGCGCCCTTGAATCTCTATTTTCATGCCAACTATTGTCCAAATAAACTTCCTAAAGCAAAACTAATCATGTCACTCTTGTTCAAAATGTTTGGGAAACTCTTTACTGCCCTAGAATTTTTCATATTGGCCCTCTCAACCTCGACCTTGCTTTCTAGTCATGTCTTCTGTTCTCACTCTCAGGAACCCTCTGCTGTTTCAGCTGAGTTGGGTTATTTGAAATGTAGAAATGTACAGGTGTTCATGGGAAACTCAGTGTCTTACTTGAACTGTTATATTTTAGCACCTTTACTTATTAAATTCTTATATGTCCTTCAAGACTCAAAACAAGGCCCCAAATTCTATAATTACTTCTTCAATGAACTCTTCACGTTTTGTATACATTTTACATCATTTACCAGATTCTGTCTATAATGTTTTGTGTGTACATCTTCTCTTCCCAGATGTTGAGCTTCTTGAGGTTGAAGCTATATCTCTGTGAGGTTCTGGAGTACAGGGCAGGAGTAGAAGATAATCAAGGTAAGTTGGACTAGAGCTATGAACTCCACATTGTTGGGGATTGGAGTTGGGGCAAGAAGGAGAGATTACAAAGGGTCACAGGGAAACTTTTGGAAGTGGAAGATATACTTATTATCTTGATTTGTGTAGATATATTTATGGGTCTAGAGCTTTTCAAAACTTTTTCAAATCGCAAAGTTTTGAGATTTCAAAACTTTTCAAATCGCACATTTAAAATATGTGCAGTTTATGGTGTGTCAATTATACCTCAACACATTCATTTAAAAATGTCCATATTGTTCAAATCCTTGTTAAAAAGTTCTTTCTAGAAATAAGATGATAGGACCAGGAATGCATACCTAAATGTGCCAGCCAATAAAGGCTTTGAAGATACTGGGTCTGAAAGGCAGGACAATTTTACTTGGTTCTTATCTATCAGGCTTGTTCATATGGGCTATACTGATGAGCAGTCAGCTGATTCTAGCAGTCCTAATAGGTACTTTCTTGATTTTATCCATTTGTCTCACTACTTGCCAACCACCCAACCAAGCTCTTCTGTTGACTTTCAGCTATTGTGACAAGACATCACCAATCAACAGGTCCTTTTACCAGGAGCTCCCATGTCATGGCCACTTGTCTCTGTATATAAAGGGAGTGATGGGGGTGCTGCTTTGGCTGAATGGACCTGGGGTGGGGGAAGGGGGCAGCAGACAGAGGCTGCCTTGGCAACTAGATCTCTGCTGCTGCCAGAAATAGGAAATGTAAGAAGATGGTGAAGTACTGTAGATGTAAGTGTCCAAAATGCCATCTGAAGGATTTACTACAGAGAAAAAAATCAAAGAAGTTATGCCAGAAAAAGAACAAGAAGACAAGGTATTGATGACATTTTCTGATTACAAAAGGGGACATTCAAACCCAAGGAATTGTCATCCTGGCTTGCAGGCATTCCAAAATGTCATGCTTTTGGCAAAGCAAAGTTCTCCATTTGCTTTCCAGAGACTGTCCCCAATTCTTTCCTAGCCTCCCTGCTCCCTGCAAAACCCCAGTTCTACCCCACTCTCCCCACCCCGTCCTGCAAAAAACAGACTTTCTGCGTTCATTACTTGCCGTCTTTATGCTAGAACCTCCCTTGAATCTTCCCATTCAGTAGAGAGGATGACATAACCCCTGGACCCACCTTTTTTGAAGGTGAGTTTCTTAAACTTCCTGGACTTATGTCTCATGAAATCTGAGAAACTGAGCTTAGAAGCTCCCTATATGAAAAAACACATGGGTTTCCTGAGTATAAATCTTATGCTTTTTTTCATTCTTGTTTCCTTAGTCAGCAGCATAAGCCAATGCTCTGGTTGAAGACACTGCTTGACATCTTGTTTTTCCATGTCGTGTTTTCTCCCATGGCCAGCAAAAAGAAAAGCCTCTTTTGGTGCAGGCCCAAGACCACCATGATCATCTTTGATTTTACATCTCTGCCTCAAGGTCCCTAAGTAAAATCTCTCTCCTTTCACTGGCGAATGTGTTTTGTGTATTTTTGCTTAGCTGAAGGATGGCCTGTGGCAACCTGGTGTACCCCAACCGTTTTTCATGTTAACAGGAGAAGTGGGGTATACTAGGTAAAGGGATAATCAAGGGAGTCAGAGAAAAATATGGAGTTCCTCTTTAAGAGGCTCGGTAATGAAATGGGTATGTATGAGTGGGTTTTGGATACGTTGGGATAGGTTGAGATGCTTTCTGGATATAAAAATAACTTAACTTGGTTGGATAGACTGGTAGACCTTTTGAGCTGGCCGGGCTGGGGTACAACAAACAGAAAACCCATAGCCAAATCATCAGCTTATTCTTTTAACTTCATTTGTTGGTAATTATTAGTGAAGATGCCCATTTTTCTAGAAACAAGTTCAGGTCACGTCAACATGGAGCCCAGGAATTGTAAACATGAGGAAGGGTCTAGAATGGCATATGTGTATTTGGAACTTTTTAAAGGACAACATCTCCAAGCTTCTTCTGATAGGGTATTCTAGATACATTGCAGTCTTGGGACCCTTGGGGTTAAATAATTCTGATAGCTATGTGGGAAACTTTGTATAATTCCTATAAAGGTACCACATCATCTTCTACCCCCAACACATTACCCTTAAATTGCAAAAGTTCTGCAATCCTTAAAAATCATGTGCCAGCCAGACTGAATCTGATCTATAAGCTTGAGGCCTCAAAACCCAATTCTCCTATCTTCTTCGCAACCTGAAAGATGCAGAAACTATTGTTCAGCCGACTTAGGCAGGTCCCTGGGTTTTGTCATATTTTCTAGATTTTGATGAGCTTTTTGTTCCTAATGGAACATGGGTTTCTCTGATGGTCAGTTTGCTCTTGGTTGGCACATTTGGTCTTAGCATGGGGGTGGGGAGAGATTGTCCTTGGGCCCAGGAAGAGAGGCATCCTGCAATAATGTTATATCACTAGATAAAACATGTGGTATCACTAGATAAAACGCGTGGTAACAGGTTAGTTACAAGATTAGATAGAAGTATGGACATTAGATAGCAGTGGTTCCCCATGGTAATAGGTTAGTTATAATATTATAACTAAGTCTATTTTGTAGGGGTGGCCTGTAGTAGTATGCCATCGCTCTGTCTTGGGGTGGTACCCTGTTGTAATGCTCCACTATACCTTGTAATAATGTGTGGTGGTCGCACGTTTGGCATATGCTGGTATAGTCTGGGAGAGAAGGCAAAAGCAAAGGAAGTCAGTAACCTTTCCTGATTCATCCTGGTGCCAGTTACCTATACCACACTAACCATTTTTGCCGAATTTACGTAGAACTTGACCTTGTTCACATGCATGTGTTATTGAAGAGCTTATAGTCTAGAGTCAAAGTAGCAGCACAGGGAGACCTGCCTAGCAGGTGCCCCAAGATTGAAATTAAGGGCAAGACTTTTGAATCTTAGTGTCTAAGATATTAAATATTTATTGATGAAAGTCCTGTAGGGAAGTAAAAAAATTCATGACCCTAGTTACACCTCGCAGCCTCTTTTGTGAGTTGTGTCAGGTGATAGGGCTACTTGGGGGGGGGGACCTTGAAAGTAAAGGGCGGATAGCACGCATTGTACTCTCTTTGCAGGCAAAAGTAGCCACAGTAAGTGAGTGGCCATATGGCCATGTTCCAACAAGACTTTATCTGGAGCTTGTGCTAACTATTATTTCACTTATCTTGTAACAATGATCTCAATTTTACAACTGAAACACACTGAATAAACACACTGAATGACTAACTTGAAAAATCACTGAAAGGCAGCGGTAATGGAGTATTTTTTCTACTCTCACAGTCCCCTGAACTAAAGTCCCCCGGAGCCTCATCCAGGCTCTGCCTGGGCCAGAAACTTCTTTCTTTGGGTCTTGTCTAAGTCCCAACCTTACTCTTCCTTCTCTAAACCCTTTGTGATAGTTTATCCTTTCTATTCATGGGCCATCACCTCTTTCTGGATGTCTTGATGGAATGAAGACAATGAATTTCTACTTGTCTTTCTGGTTGTCTCAGGCTTCCTGTAAAAGAGGAAATTTTGTGGGTTAGGGGTAGGAGTAGGGGAGTGAGGCTAGGGCACAGAACCTACTAGTCCTAAACTAGTGTTCCTAGATGTTCCTCAGACAGGTAAGCCAGTGATAAGAAGAAGAAAGCTAACTGGCTATTCCCAGGGTCAGGATATTGTGTGATGCAATGGGGTCATAATGCTACATAAAGTCACCATTATCCTTATACCTCATAATAGCATATGTTGAAACTGGCCCAAAATTGAAGTTCATAAGTTTATGAATTTGAGTGTCCTTTTGCGTGTCTGTAACTCAGTTCCTAATGTCTTTCTCCATTCTTTCTGCTTTTTCAAAATTTTAAAGTTGTCTGTTACTATGCCACCTGATGTCTATTTCAATACATTCTCCAACTACAGTAGATTATCTCACTCCCCTGATGTACGTCCACCTGAGGTCTTAGGAGCCAACTATAGTCCACAGATGTGTTTTGACCATGCAAGCCAACATGAGGTGAGCAAAAAACATCTGAACTGGTTGCTAACACTGGAGTCAGTGACTTTCCTGTACAATCTGGATTTCCAACTTTTTTGTTGCTCTTAAAAATTAGTCTAGGGGCGCCTGGGTGGCTCAGTGGGTTGAGGCCTCTGCCTTTGGCTCGGGTCATGATCTCAGGGTTCTGGGATCGAGCCTCACATCGGGCTCTCTGCTCAGCAGGGAGCCTGCTTTCCCCTCTCTCTCTCTGCCTGCCTCTCTGCCTACTTGTGATCTCTCTCTCTTTCTGTCAAATAAATAAAATCTTTAAAAAAAATTAGTCTAGCAACACTGCATCCCAATTGACCAGATTTCAAAAGTACCTTTTAGATGGGGCATGCTCTCTTCACCCTTGTCTCTGAAAATCTCTGTTTGTTTCACTTATATTAATATTACTGGCCTGAACCCTGAAGACGTTGGCTTTGTAACTTCTGTCCTAAACCTTGGGAATCTACCACCAATGACCCTGTTGGTTCCCCTTCTCTCTTGCCCACGTTTATCAAATAGTCCAGGGGCCCAGTTTGGTGTTGTGGGCCGGGAGCCAAGGATAAGAATCTGGGATTGAATCAAGACTGCTTGCTCTTCTTTGGCTTCCTTTTCAGATCCCAGGAACCAGCCATTATTAGGGCCACATCATTTCTTGCCTCAGAATCCCTACTTGTTCCTAAAGTACAGTTTGAAATCCATGAGGAGAAAGGAGAAGGGAGCCCATTGTCTGTCTAGGTGCGCCTCGGGTTCCATATTGGGAATGAGAGGCCCGTAACAAAGCAGAATCCTCCCATCTCTGATGCTCAGCACTCCGTTTTGGTGGCTATAACACGGTGGTCTCTAAAACACAGCTGGAGAGCCAGGTAACTGTGTTAGGCCGAGGAACGGCCTGAAACAGGACCTATCCTATCCTCCAGGAATCTTTCCCAGTGTCCGGAATGCCTGCCCGGCAGCGACTCTGACTTCAGCACCTTTGACATTTGACAGTAGTAACGACAGCCCTGACGATGATGTTGTGACAGGATAGTTCACTGAATTATTAGTTTGTGTGTATCCTCTGAGCATTGCCTCTCCCTTGTTTGAATCGGAGAGCCACATTTTCCTTTTGTTTCCTTGCTTTGGCTGGCAGACGAAACAAAAGCTCTTTGGAGAGAGCCTCCTTCCTGAGGTTCTGAGATCTCAAAACCTGTGCTCAAGAAAGTATTACATTTTGCGAGGGACTTAACTTTACTCGCCCTCCAGGAGAGCCCGAGGTAAGGACCTGGTTACATATTTCATATAATGAAGTATATTCTAGGAAGCAGGAATGGGGGAAGAGGGTGTGTGGGCCTGGGAAGGGAGAGGATAGAGTGTGTTACTGAACTGATTACTGTTCTGGGCAACTGAGTGAAAAACTATGTGAAATTTACCTTAGAATTGTACCTTCCAATGCTGGGGGGCTGGGGCATTTATCCATTGATTTTCATCCCCTATTAGTTGAAAGCTTCTTTTGGGGAATGTTAACTGTTCCCTTTCTGGGCTGCCTACTGTCTTTGGTATGTGGGAATACTTGCTTCCTCTTATTTTGTTCTCTGATCTTTAGGACTTTAGCCAAAAATAAGCCAGAAAATGCATCATTTTAACATTTAACACTGTGTGTTATGTGATCAATCTATTTATATTTATCTATCTGTAAATTTTATATACACATAGATATAATTTCTGCATTACATTCTGCAATACAGGATCTGCATAATATTCTGCTATTTGGATCTACACAAACTTAAATTAACCAACATCTTATATTTAGTACATTTCTAATTATTTGCTTTTATGCAGAAATGCATATAAAATGTACTTTTTTCAGTATTATTAGTATTTTTTGTATTTCCTTAAGATACAGCTATAGAAGTGAAGTTACAGAATCAAAGAGGACGACATCCTCAAGATTCTTAATACATTTTTTTCCCCCAAATAGTTTTTCTGAGAGGTTTTATTGACCTATCCTCCCATCAGCAGTGTCAGAGAGCATTTAGGTTGAACTTTGGCAATGAGCAGCAATGGGTGCTCAAGAGAGTTTGTTAAATCTTATTATTTAGAGAACTTGAGCACAGTGGAGATGTCTACTTATTTAGGATAAGTTAGGGGGTTATTCTACTTAATAGAGAAGGGATGGATGACACTCATTCTGCATTCCCTGACTTTTCTATTCTGAAAATGCTCTTTCTATTATATTGGCTGAAAAGAGCACGTGCCCACTCATGGGCACACATTAAACACACAGAACAGATTATTAGCGTAAGAGCTCCAGTCTGGGAATATTTGAGTTTTTAAAGGTACCATCATTTTTCCATCTTATTTTCTGTTGATCCATTTAATAAGTGAATTTTCAGGTATTCTGTGTTCAAATTTCCATGACTATATGGAAAAGGATAAACCAGATACATGTTAGGATTCTTGGAATTTCAATATACATTGTTTTGAGGAAAGTCCGACCAGGAGAAGGCTCAGGCTATTGATCATCAGGATTAGGAAGGACTTGATTTTTCTTTGTTTCTTCTGTTTCCATGAGTTGGCTGGTAATCAAAGAAAGAAATAAAAAATAGGGGTCAAGGAAAGAGAGAAAACAAAGATCTAGATAAATTGCATTTCAATTCAACTCTTGGATTAGTGAGCAGGCCGTAGTTCTCCATCAGAACTCAGGTGAACAATGAATTGCAGCCACATCTATGTTTTTTTCCAGTACTTTCTCTGTCTTCATGTTTGACCTCCTTGCCTTTCTTATCTTACAGGATCAGGGCACATTCACATTTGTCACCAACAAGAAATGGGCTTGGGTGTCACTGGAAACAAGGAGAAGAGACTCTAAGGATTCCCAAGCCCAGAAAAAACTCTGACTTCCCCATTTCCTCTGAGGCTTCACGCTAGATCTTTTAAAGTTCTCAACATGGATAATTGGTTACCTTAATGAAAGAACTTGGTGAACAGCTGATTTTCAACCCTTGTATGTCCCCACCAGTGTCAGGGCCATTCCTCCAGAACACCAGGGGAAGCTATTGTGCTGTCAAGTCCCAGCACCAAGATGGTTCTTAAGCGGAGTGTGGCCATAGACATACGTGTGTGCAAACCATCAAGACCCAAGTCCCTAGGATATATCAGTCATAGAGAGCAGAATATTTGAAACTGGGACAGTCCTAGAGTTTCCAGAACTATGGTGGCCCATGTCCATGGAGGGAAATGTAGTTCCTATCACATCTGTAAGCTGCTGCTTCCCCAGACCTCCCCCTTTCACTCCAATCCCCTGCTGTAAGTGTTTTGATTCTTGATGAGGTCTTCAGATAAAATAAGTGAAAAATGAATCCATCCTAAAGTAATAAAGAGAGAGCATCTCAGAATGACGAGAGGTAGATAGAAACATCACTACCACCATATGGCTTACATTCCATGCCTGCCAGTTCCTAAAATGTCTGATTAATGGATATTTTCCAAGGGCCTTACACCTGGGGCTGAGACAGTAGATGCTCAGTAAATACTTGCTGAATGGAGGAATGACTCCAGTTTCAGGGCTGGTCTTGCCACTCTGACCACTTGGTCCCTCTGGGTACTGGTGGGTGGGAGGAGAAAGTGAGATTCCACTACCTAATCAGTGGGCTCTGCTTTATTTGGGATGTTCTGTAGTTTCCATATTCAAGGACCTGGTTAGTTAAGTGTCTTAAGTAGGGGTCCTCTTTATTGTCTCCCAGAATAACCTGACCCATACATGAAAGAGAAACATTCCCCTTTTTGAGCACAACATCAGAATATGCCCATGTTGAAACAAAACAAAAGCTCTCTTCTTCAGCTTTGGCTCTGCCTCTGTTAATTTTGAGTTGCCCCTGGAACTCACATCCGCTGCAGGTAAAGTGATTCTAATGTTGCTAGGGGGATATACTGAATCCTCTCCCCAAGGCTGTCCCCAGTTTGGTGTGGCCAGCGCTCCTTCCTGTGTGCCTTTTGTTGCTCTGTGTGCTCGCCGCTCTCGTGGCCATCCCATAGAGGTGCTGCTCCGCGGGGACCATCCCGTCCAGAAGCAGCTGGTGTTCCAGTTTCCAGTTTTTCCAACACTTGCAGAAGTAGGCCCTTTGTTCCCCCTCGGAAATGGTATCATCAGTTGGCTGATATTGACACCCCCTTCTCCGGGCTCCGGGTCCCAGAGGCCCTGGGCCCTTCCTCCAGCAGTGCAGCAGCCCCTTGAGAAGGCTGAATTTTAGCCCTGGGGGTGTCTTCCTCCAGGCCTTCCAGTTTTCATCATTCTAGTACTCCCTTTGGTTCCCTCCTACTGAGAGACTTAGCTGCTTCTAATAATGGCTACCTCTTTGCTACTTAAATATTCCCCCTGGGCTTTTCTGTTCTTAGGGCTAAGTTAATTATTCTTTAAAGTCTCTCCGTGAAGATAACACATGTGTTTTCTGTCTGCCAAGCCTGGATCCTGACTGATAGGTGTCCTGTAACAGGGAAGACAGGTCATCCCATGAGCCCATAACATTCCAGGCATGTCAGACTGTCCACTTGTGTGCAGGCAGAGAGGCTCCCGCAGGCCAAAGGTAGTCCCCCAAGGAGAATGGAGGCCAGTACAAAGCACTGGGGAAGAAAAAGCACACCAGAGCTGGAAAAGCAAGCGATGAACCAATAAAAGGGATCTGAAGGGACCTGCCAAGAGCCCTGGTGATTTTCGCTATGTGGACCTAGAAAAATCCAGCTTACCGCACACAGAGGCTCAGGGGCCCAGACGTGTGATTTGGGAGGCTGGTGTCCTAGGAGCTCGGGGAAGGGAAACATCAGTCAAGTCAGAGAGGATCAGAACATCTCTTGGAGAGGTAGACATAGAGAGGGGAATAGCGCTTTCCAGGTTGGAGAACCAGTGACAAGAATGGTCGAGGCAAATCCAGGGACATGCACTCGACTTCAGGGATGCTTCACACAGGAGGCCGAGGAACTCCTGGAGCCTGGACTTTGCTTCTGTGTATTGGCATCATACCACAACGTCATCCTCAAAACTCATACATGACTCAGGCACTGTACACACCACCCAGCGGGTCCTGGGAGCAAGCTGGGGTGAAACCAAAAGATGTGCTTGTCAAAGGAAGGGACCAGTCTTCCCCGTCCTAGCTTTAGATGGACCTGGGATGGCACCATGTCTGCTGGCTCCTCCTGGAAGGGACATCGGACTTGGTTTATTTTTTTAGGTAAATCTGCAATGGATGACAGGATGTCAGACAGTAGGAGGCTCGTGATGTATGGTCTGGAGCACAGGTCCCTTCAGATTTCCACTGCATGTCGTCTTCATTTCCTTAGCTAAACAACGAAGCCATTGGACACACCTTGTCCAAATGACTCTAGATCCTTCCCAGTCTTGGTTGAGGCCAGTGTACTCACTCTCCACATGTAACAGATTTTCCAGGATGGTCCCAAGTGCAAGTGTATTGGTTTGGGAGTGTGGTCACAGTGGCCTTATACCACACTGTCAAAAGGCCCAGGTCCTCCTCTCAAGGAGCCTGTGGCTAGTGGGTGAAGCCACCTTGTCTTGTCCCTCGGTGCTTTCACCTGGATGCACACAGAGGTCCAGGCTCCAGGAGTGGTCCCAACACCCTTCCTTGGTCTTGGTGGTTGACAGGGAAAGAGAAGGAAAAAGGCAAATGAAGTGTGTGTGTGGGGGGGTGGCTTGGAGAAGTGGCATGTTCGGCTGCCCATGAGTCGGGCCTGGGCCCAGCAGGAGCACCGCCTCCGCCGGAAGCA
>CM052810.1:156484332-156502924 GCA_028533885.1 Nasua narica
GGGGGAGGATGGAAAGTTCCAGGGAGGGAACAGAAGAACCTGAGGGGCAGAGCGGAAGAGGAGGAGGAGGAGAAGGAGGAGGAGGAGGAGGAGGAGGAGGAGGAGGAGGAGGAGGAGGAGGAGGAGGAGGAAAGAAAGGCTTGCAGAGGACAGAAGCAAAGTGGTGGGGACGCTTGGAGGAAAGAAGGAGAGAGAAAGTGCTGGGGCGGGGGGTGGGGGGTAGGGTGGGGGGTGGGGGTGGGGATGTATCTCTGCCAACTGAAGGCAAAGGAGGCTGGGGTGGACCCGGCACTGTGGGGCAGTGGGGGGCGAGGAGGAGGTTGGAGGAGGGAGAGGTTGTGCATAGGAGCCTGGGTTGCCCTTGGGGCCCCAGAATCTCTCCAGGCGGGGGGAAGAGCACGACCTGCCAGCCCGCCGTCCCTTCCCAGAGCGCACACTCACAGGCCAGCTGTTGGTCTTTTTTTTTCCTCTTGCCGGCTTAGCTATACCGCCCCCCCCCCCGCCCTGCCCCCCTGCTTCCAGTTCTCAGAACTCACTCCCAGTGGATTCCAGGAAGTGGCTGGTGCAACTCTGTAACCAAATCCTCTCAAATCCCTTTGTATACTGTGTGTGCCCCTCTGCCCCTCCGCGGTGTCCTTCACTGCTGGGTCTGGGTCGGGTTACAGAGAACTCGGGATCAGCGGGCGGCGGTCCCGGGCCTGGGATGGTCCCAGATCTCAGAGCCTCCAGAGCAATCCCCGCCCACCGCCAGTAGGCAGCCCTCCCAGACTGGCCCAGTCCTGCAGACCCAGCCTCCCAGAGAGATGCTGGTGGGCCTCTCTGCTTCCAGCAGGTTCGCCCCAGGGAGGGTGTGGCACCAGGCCTGTCCCTGGTCCTTCCCTCCCTCCTTTGGTCCTAGGTCCAGGCATAGCTCATTTCCCCCAGCCAGTCCTTTTCTAGGGGTTGGAGGCTCTGGAGGAAATGGTCAGAGGACGCGTTTTCGCTGTCCTAGGAGGAATCCAAAGTCCACCCCAGGCTGAGGCCTGATTTCCTTTTCCTGCATCTTTGTTGTCCAGCTCCTTCTTCCTCTCTGTGGAGGGTACCTCTGACCACATCTTAGCTGAGAGGTGGGGCAGCCCATCGGGGGTTGGCAAGGTTTTTCTGTAATAAATATTTTAGGCTTTGCAGGGCCACATAAGTTCCTGGTACATATGCCTTTCCTTTCCTCTCCCCACCGTCCAGCCACCCAGCTCTTTAAAACTGTTAACCAAAAAAAAAAAAAATCCTAGTTAAAAGACTATACAAAATAGGCAATGTAGGCGATGGCCAGCTTTGGCCATGGTTTGTTGACCTGTGAGCTAGATGTTCTCTCAGGCTGCTACCTGTTTAAAATGTCTTAAAAACTAATTCTGGGCCTAGATAGAGCTTTGCTGAACCCTAATTCCACAAGGGCTCATCCTGAGAGTGTTGACCAAGGGTGCCACAATCTAACAACTTTGAGAAGCAGATCCCTTGCTACAAAGGCCCTCACAGAGCCTTTCCTCTGTCAGTGGGAACCACGTCTCTCCCAAACCAGACCTCGGGAGATTCCAGCATATTTATCTGTAGCACTCTGGCTTTAAGGAAAATTGCTGGGGTTCTGTGAAATGCCCTTGGAGAAACAAACATTTTTCTATATGGATCTTCTCTCTGCTCTGCTTTTGACTTCGAAGAACCTACTTTTCATCCAGAGGGTGAAGCGTCTCCCCAGCAGTAAGTAGCGTGAACACTGGGAGGACACCCCTGTTCGCTGAGCAGCCTCCACTGGCCAGGAAGAAGAGGCAACAGGGGATCGGGCGGTGGGAAGGGCTCTGGGACCTTGTGCTCCTTATAGCCCATGGCGCAGTGAGGTCCTCCCTGGCCCCAGCACCACCCATGTGGGCCCGTGAGGTTAGATCAGTCAGGTGACACCCCCAGGGGCCAACTTGCTGTGAGGGAAAGTGCATGTTCAAGTCTCAGAGACCTGGGCTCTGTGCTCCGTTCTGCTAAGAATTAGCTATGCAACATCCAGCAAATCTTTCTTCTTGGAATCTCAGCTGTGGTCATTGCCCATTTCTGCCCTGTGGGGACTGAAGCTCGGAATTATAGCCCACATTCCCTGAATTTGCTTCCAGATTTCATGCAGGAGGTCCAGTGGGAGCAGCATTAGAGAGAGAGAGGAGGAAGTAAGGTTTGATGAGGAAGAGCAAGTTGTCTTCTGCCCCGTGGCGATCATCTGAAAGCCAGAAGGGGGATGGGATGGAGTGCGACTGGCAGCAGAAACATCACTCCCCTGGGCGGCCTGTGGAGATCTGCAAGGTCTTGGCGTGGGTGCCAGGGATCCTGCGAGCAGTCTAGAGGGCAGGATGTGGGTTGCCGGGGTTCCCCTCTGTGATTCAGATCAAGGTTGAGACCAGGGCAGCAGGAGGCTTCTGGGCTAGCCTGGGTGACAGTGGCTGGGGCAGCATCTGTCAGCCCTCTGGGGAAGATGACTACAGCAAGATCCTACTGTGCTCGGCACCAAAACGGGGAGAGGGCCCCAGGTAGAAGGTGGTGAGATGAGACGTTAAAAGTCCATCGAACGAACGTTTCCCTCAAACCTTAAATCCAGGGAAGAAGGATGCAGTGAGGTGGCCAGTGTGTGTTGGGGGGGAAGCTGAGAACAAGGAACTTTTTCAGATGGGCACTTGGTGGCTTGGTCGTGAGCGGATGAATGGTCTGGGAGCTCAGTGCCGAAAGAAAACACCGCAAACCTAGAATTCTGTAGCCAGCAAAATTATCCTTCAAAAGGAAAAAAGAAAATAAAGACTAGGCATTTTTAGACAAATAAGAACAGGAGTTTATCACCAGGTGGCTGGCCTGCCTTGCAAGAAATGTTGAAAGTTCTTGGGAGAGAAGGAAAACTACGTAGGGCAGAAACTCAGAGCTACATAAAGAAAAGAAACCGAAAGAATTTTTAAAAAATAATGATAAAGAAAAGAGGCATTAGAGCATTCGGGGACTAAATGAAGACAAAGTAAATCTTTTAATTTTATTATTCTTAATTGATCTACCAGAGAGCAGTTGGTTCGAAATGATAGCACCCACAATGTATTCAGTAATTATGGTTTATGAATAAGCAAAACGAGCGACAGGAATGTCATAAGGGATGGGAGGAGGAATTGGGAAAATTCTGTTATGTTATGAGGCGTCCGCACCTGTTTCTTACCATGTCCAGGTGAATGGAGAGAAGGAGGTGGGCCCCTGCCAAACATGCAGGTGAAGCTGGGCCTTCCTTTCTCTTTCAGGGCCCTGAACACTCTAGCGCAGGAAGGAGCCTGCCTGACCGTGGCTTAGTCACATTACAGTCAGGGACGTTGAGGCCCATAGCTCACTTGTAGTAATACCTCAGTGCTTAGACCCCCAGGGATTGTGGGGAGAGAGATGGCCTTCCTTCCCCGTTCGGGGCTTTCTTAGGTGCAGGGGGTCTTGTGATCTTTATGTCTCCTAAGAGTAGTGAGGGGGGTGGGCGAGGGAGACACACGTGAGCATGTACTTTTCGCCGACAGTTCTTCAAGTGTCGTCCTTGGACAGGCGACATCAGCCCCCCGTGTTTAGGTTTTAGCCCTCTAGGTGACTCTGATATCCCCTGGAGATTGAGAGCCACTGGCCTAGTGTGTTCGGGGGGCTCATGGAGGGGAGACCAGCCTCCCCGTCTTGACTGGAAACCACTGGCGACCCACAAAGGGGCCGCAATGGAGGAGCGGGAGAGGACTGTTTCTGTTCTTCCCTGCCCTCCCCATCAGCTGCAGTGTTCCTCAGGTCTCCTTCCCAACGGGCACATCCCGCAGTCACCTCTCTGGGCTCGAAGCCTTATCTGCCGGTCCCAGATAAAGAGCGAATTGGCCTAATCAGTCTGACTCGACTCACTGGCTCCATGGAGGCCTGCTGGTGGTGCCACCGCCAGAAATGGAGCCGCTCACGTGGCTGACCCCCCTCTCTGCACACCGTGGGCCCCCTCGCCACCACCATCTCTCCTCCAGGAAACGCCGGGCCTGGGCTAGGCTCTCCCTCCTTCCCAAACAGCCCCCAGCAACTTTATTCCCCAGTGAGATAAGGGGGACTATCTAGGGTTTCTGTGAAAATCGCAGTGGCGAAAGCCTCTCTGTCAAGGTCAGGCTGTCTTATGGATGACTGCTGGGGAGAGAGAGGCGACTGGGCTGAAATGATCTCAGCCTGCCACAGAGCAAAACAATGTGTCTTTGTAGCCCTCACCAGTATTGCAAGATAACTGACATTTGGAATTGCGGCTAATTCTCTGCCTTTATCGAGGAAATGGACCATCTTTGAAGCCACTGCTTTGCTTATTATAATGCGTGGTTAAGTAAGTTGATAGGGCAGGTTCTCAGCAAGTTGCAAAGAGGTGGAAATGTGTTGACTGTCCTCAGGCACTGAGTAAGTCCTTGGCTGGAGCAGGGACCCAAAGCCCCATTCCTGGTATTGTGGTAGGAACCAGGGCTAATGCCTATGAAGGCTAATGCCTATGACCTCCCTCCATCTGCGAGGGAGGTCGGCTGATGGACCAGATGTCTTCCCAGATGTTCCTCCCAGGCTCAGCCTGTGTGGCATGATGGCTCAACTAAAGGGATTTTTAATCCTGGGGAAAATGGTCGGCATTCAGGGCTGGCTGAAAATTTGGTGAAGTCCGCTGTGGGTGAAACCAAGAAGTAGGGCCAAAAAGCAAAGAGGGGTTTCCATGAGATCTTGGGTTGCAGGCCCGGGGCGAGGTGGGGCTGTGGCTGTGGGCGAGGGGCCGGGAGGGGAGGTCAGGTTGCACAGAGGCTGGCTGGGCTCACCCTGGGACATCCAGGCTCTGCTGATTCTCCTTCGCGGGTGTGAGCTTTCTCCTCTGTCCACCTTCTTGCTCCAGAACTGGGAGGTGGATGGACCCAAGTGTGCAAGAAGGAATATTTGGTTAACTGCCAAATTCATGCCCAAGTCTGTTGAATACTATTATTACCGAATTGTTGCATTACTATTTACTCACTGTTACTGAGAGAGATGAGTTTAGGAGGCGGCTGGATGTCTGGAGGGAAGAGAGGCAAATCCTGGAGTCCTGGGTATGTTGGAAATGTGTTTCTAGCTTTCAGATCAATCTTCTTATGCAGAGCCTCAGTGGAGCAGAAAGGTCTTCTGTGGTTGAGATAGGAAGGGGCTTGAAGCCCCATCCCTTCAGCGTCTCCAATGCCTCTCCCAGTGACTTTTAAGGCACCTTGGAGGATCCTGGGGTTCCACGGAACACCGTTTAGAAACCCCTGGGGAAGCCTAATTAAGTCCACATGTTATTAGGTAAATCGAAGCCCTGTGTCTCAGCATGAGCACTCCCGTGGCTCCAACTGTTCCCTCGTGAGTCTGGCCAAGAACAAGGAGTTGAGAAGTCTATTTGCCAAGCGAGGCCTGCTGTTCCACAGCCCAGGTATGGGCCTTGCTGCTAGAAGGGCAGAGGCGGGAGCATCTCCCTAAGGCAGGCCCCACAGGTGGCTGTGGATCCATTTCCAGTGAGGATGGGCAAGGGGAGGTGAGGGTTGAAAGGGCAAAGAAGCAGGAGCTAAGCCAAGAAGAGCAGCTACTCTTCTGGACCAGCCTCTCCCCTCCTCTGATTTTCTCTATTTGGCATTTCTCAATAACCGAGACTTTGAGGTAGTATTCCCGCAGCGCTTGACAGAACATCAGACCCTTTGGATCTTCATCCTAGGACTCCTACCCACTTTTTTACCCTTCCATCCATAAAATAAGTTTGGCAAACGCTGCAACTGCAACCCCCAACCAGTGGCTCATAGCCCCAAGAGCACAGCCAAGGTCCTGAGAAGTCCTGCATGAAAGAGACCTCTTCTGCCTTGCATAACCATGCCTTGTAGTTCATCCGGAAGCACCTTTTAGTATCCCTAGGGATTAGCATCCGTGTCAAGCTCTTTCTTATACTGAGGTCAGGTTTGTTTACGCACAATATCCTCCATCCCTGGGGTTCTTTGCTGTGTACTGAGTCTCTCCCTTCATGGAATTTAATCTTCACGAGGGCAGGGACTTTAATAGAGGATAGTGCTCGGCACATAGCAGACAATATTTGTAAAATGCAAGGGTCGATGAGTGGCCTGGGTGCTGGGGAAGGCAGCTGTTTGTACTATGTGCTGTCCCTCCCCCGGGGACACCCTCCCCGACCTCTGCTCTCCCCAGTCCATGCTTATCACTTCTCTCTGCTCTCTGACTCACCCCGTCTCTGGAGCCTTCTTGGCTACCCACTGCCTGCCGCCATCCATCTCTGGCCACACTCCCTTAGGACACCTGTTCCTACTTTATCAGACTCTGCTTACTTGGCTTTCCTCTTTGGGTAAACTAAGGAGAGCAGGTTCAATTCAGGGAGCAGGCTGAAGGCGTGATGACTGCTGGGCTGGGCTGGGATCAGTGCTCCAGACAGAGGTGATCGCAGGCCCTCCTCTCAACGGCCTGCTGTCCAGTCCAGAGTCGGCTCCTGCTGGATCTCGAGAGCCCAGTGTTAAATCGTTAGGGATTTTCCAAGTTGGTTGTCAAACACAGCTCTGAACTAAATCCTGGTTGAACAGCAACCCCAGTAGGGGAGTCTGGCAATAATGTACTAAAGCCTTCTAGGAGAATCAACAGGCTATGTGGAATTTACAATATCTAGTATTGTGTGTTTTACTATTCGTCAATCGTCTGCTTGGGTGAGGGTACAGGCCTCTGCACTGGGACTGTTCTGTGTTTAAGTACTTTATTAGGGGAGAGCAAGTGCTGTGTGATCAAGGGGCAGAGAGATTTGCTTAGCTCCGTGGGATCAGAAAACTCTTCCTGGACTTGAGGAACTTTGTCTCCAAGCTAGAAATTGTCTTAGAGGATGGGCACTGGGAGGTCCACAGACTTGCTCACCATTGCAGATGTTGCCGGTGGCAAGATAAAGGCTAGCTCCCTGTGCCTTGGCGCATGTCACACTAGCACACTGGCCTCCTCAGTGCTCCCCTCCCTGGTCTTTGGGCTACCCTGCTCTCTTTCCTGGTTCTCATGGTCTCTGCAGATGTTCTTAGCTTCTTTGAGGGCCTTTCCCAGGAGGGGGAAGGGAGAAAAGATGGGAAGGGGCAGGCGAAACCCGCATGAGCCTCGCTCAGAGCGCATCCTGAGGCACCATCTGCCACAGCTGGGCTCCCGGCCGTCCAGACACCCCTCAGTCACGCTCTGACAGATGCATCCAAATAAATCAGCTCCCAGCAGGAAAGGGCTTGGAGAGTTCCAGGCTTAGTGAAACAGATCTGGTCTGAAGGGACAGGCAGAAGCCACGTCTAAGCCAGGAGGGGCAGGTCCCAGGCCAGACCTGGGTGCTGGAGCTCTGAAGGGAGCCTGAGAGGCTGGGTGTCTTTCTGTACCTTCCCCCGGGGACCCCTCTTTTCCTCTCCTCTGTCAGGGGGACTTGAGTTGAGGCTCCACGTGCCGCTGCCTGGTGCCTGCCCGGCCGCTAGTCCCACGGGGCTCTGATCAGCAGGGCAGGTGAGTCAGTGGGTCAGCGTGGATGAAGTTGACGGGCCTGGCTAAGTCTCGCCTGTTGACGGGATGATCAGATTTGAAGCCCGCTGTCTTCCCATCACCAGAGCTGGGCATCAGAAGACCCGCTGCCTTTGAGGGTGTCCCAGTGGACGCTGTGTGTTGCGGGGACTGAGACGAGCTGCGGCTTCTTTTCATGGCGTAGAGAATCACACATATTCCCTTCTGGGGAATTTTCCTTCTGGGCCATAGTAGTTCTTTCCTTCTGGTCATGGAGTACAAGGACGCTTTGGACCTCCTGTAGCGACGTATCCCAGCATCCGTATCCCATGTCCCCGCACCGTGAGGGCAGCGCGTAGGGGTCTTCCTGCAGTGCCATGCAAAGCTCTTTAGCTGTGACTCTACCACACTCCCTCTCATCGTGGACCAAAGAGACCTTGAGCCTGGGGTGGCTCTCACTTGCTCATGCAAGTTTTATTTCTCATATTTGGAGGAAACCTCAGCCTTGTTTCCCCTTCGTCTGGCGTCTGCCATTTGTGTTGGTGGGGAGTGACAGCAGAGGAGACGTGGGTCATTCAGGCTCATGGGGCATCTAAGATGGGGCAGCCAAGACTTGGACTGAAAGGCAGGCTCCAGGGTCCCGGAGTCCAAGAGTCCAGAGATATGGCGAGAGCAGCGTCGGAGAGCCGGGTTGGGGAGTACTAACTCAAGGGCAGAGCCCGCTCTCCGCCTGCCCTCTCACTGACGTATGGGATCCAGGCCACTGCTCTCTAGCCAGGAGCTACAGGAAACAAACCTGTCTCGTTACTCACACCCTAGCCAGCTTGCTGGGAGGTGATCGCCGCCAGAGGGAGGCCAGAAGCCAGCAGGTGAATGGTGCCCCCAATGGAGGCTTACCTCACCCGGCTGGCATCAGGGCTGACTCAGAGGACAGGGTCTCGTATCACTGCTGCCTCCTGTGCTCCCCTTGGCAGTTACCTCTCCAAGGATAGATCAGGCCAAGCTCTGCCGCACTTACATAATGAGGCCCGATTACGCCTGGTATGTGCGTGCTGGCAAAGGCCAAAAATAAATGCTATTGACCGATAAGGATTTGAAATGCAGTTTTTGGGGGTGGAAAACGGGTAGGTCGGGTGGCAGCAGGTATTGCTAATGCCAGGGAGGGGCAAGAACTATGCAAAGGCCATCTGAGGCCTTTTCTTCCCTGATCCAATGTGCCCCTCCTGACAGCTTCCTCCCATCCCTTCCCGTAAGTAATAATAAATCCACTCCCCTGATTCGCAAGTATTCCCATATGGTTCCCACATAATGTCCCACAGAAGGATGTGCTGAAAAGAACCATCTGAGAGGGTGAGAGGTGGCTGGATGGGGATTGTCACCAACAATTTTATACCCTCGGAAGCTAAGGCGTGGAGGTTTAATGACGGGTCCAGTTGATAAAAGATCGATCTGGTTCTAGAACACGGTTTTCTGATTCCAAATTCGGAGCATTGTCGTCTGTAGTATGTTTTCTCCCTCCTTCCCTCTGGCTCATGTCCCATGCTTCATAAAGCATCCACTTCTTGGGCCAATGCCTGGGAGACCTGATAAACCGATCTCTCACAAGGCCTTATTAGATATGAGGAATGCATGGTCAGAAAGAGGACACCTCTGAGTGGGTTACATGGTGGTTTTTTTTTTTAATATTTTATTTATTTATTTGACACAGAGAGAAATATCACAAGTAGGCAGGGAGGCAGGCAGAGAGAGAGGGGGAAGCAGACTCCCTGCTGAGCAGAGAGCCCGATGTGGGGCTCGGTCCCAGGACCCTGAGATCATGACCTGAGCCGAAGGCAGAGGCTTTAACCCACTGAGCCACCCAGGTGCCCCTACGTGGTGGGTTTTAATGTTGAGTTGCCAGATTTATATGGATGCCTGATTCAATTTGAATTTCAGATAAACAATGAGTGTTTTTTTTTTAGTTTAAATATTACACAAGACATATCTTATACTAAAAATCCCAAACTCAGATGGAACTGGGTGCTCTGTATTTTATCTGGAAATCCTATTTTACTGGTCCCTAAGCCATGAGAACATGATTTTCTTTGCTCTGAAGACCAGCTCTATATTAAAATACTATAACTTGTTAGCTAAGGAAGATGTCTCAGAAAAAAGGTTGAGAGTTGACTTTCTGGGTAGAGTTGAAGTAAATTCTGTGGAACCTAACTAGGGATAGGTGGAGAGGGGTTGAACCAAATACCCCAGGATCTGCCAAGTTTATGTAACCACCATATTGCCAGCCATTGGCATTTATTTTCCCACAGCTCTTGGATCCTCTGTCCTGCTTCTGTTTCATTTTATTTCATTTTCCATTTTCTTTTTTGCCTTTGTGTTTCAGTTTATTTAATTTCCATTGAGCTATCTTCAGGTTCACTGATTTTTTCCTCTAGACTGTGTCAAGTCTATGAATGAATGAGTCCACCATTGGCTTTCAGCATTAAGAACTGTCTCTCCAGAAATGGACTGAGGTTCTCCCTGGGAGGGACTGGCCATAAGACAGAAGGACCTCTAGTAGTGGAAGATACAAAGTCCTGGAAGGGGAGATTGGGAGAATCTGGTCTCCAGACACAGCTTATGAGGACTCCTGGGGGAGGGGGAGGCAAGGCTACACATGGGTTGAGCGTTCTCTATCTGAAGCATTTCATCTACTGTGTCCTAGAAGCGGAGGGAGTTTTCCTGCTCTTTTTCCTGTGATGCCAAGACAAATCTGACACTCAGGCAAAGCCTTGAGCCCAAGGAGAGGTAAGTGGGAAATGAAGAGCATTAGAAAGAGAATCATGGTGAGCAGATTTCCATCTTGAGGCAAGAATCAGACAGGAGAAAGCTCTAGAGCATCTGGCTGGAGGCCTCCAAGCATTGCGTGGCTCTGTTGTGATTGCAGGGCTGGTTTGGGGAACCTGGCCAAGCGAGAAGATGCTAATTAGGTCCTGGAGATAATCGTTTATATTCTAAAGACCACCAGCCCTTGGTTTGGAAGCATAGCAGATGCACTTTATTTACATTTATCCAGAGCCCGTGTTTATTTTTATTTTTTAAAATATTTTACTTATTTATTTGACACAGAGAGAGAGATCACAAGTGGGCAGAAAGGCAGGCAGAGAGAGAGGGGGAAGCAGGCTCCCTGCTGAGCAGAGAGCCCAATGCGGGACTTGACCCCAGGACCCTGAGATCATGACCTGAGCCAAAGGCAGAGGCTTAACCCACTGAGCCACCCAGGTGCCCCCAGAGAGCCTGTGTTTATTGAGGTAAAAGTCCAGTGGTAGTCATTCTGGGGACTCTAAGGTTAGATAGGACTCAGTCATGGCTTTATGGAGCTTATAGTTAAGAAATACCCAGAATGCCTCTCCAGATTTGCATGAAGAGTTTTTGGGGTTTGTTTTTGTCATTCGAGTGTCAGCTTACATGTTAACTATGATGACAGGCCCTTCTTAAAAGTCTCACCTAACAAACCCACTCCATCATTTCACATAGTCTTAGTGTAACCATTGAGACCTAGTATATTCTTATTTATTTATTGGCTAATTTGATCACTGACCATCTTTCCCTTCTAGAATGTAAGCTCCAGCAAGGACCTGTAATAGGTTTCCTCCTCCCGTTCCTGGCTGTATTTCCCTCATCTGGCAAATAGTAGGTATTCAATAAAATGTATTTAATGAATAAAGGGAAGTTCTTTGGTTATCGTTTGGCTGCTCTACAAGGGGCTAACATTTGACCTAAAGATGATTCTAGTTCTCCTTTTACCACGCTGCTGTGTTTTTGTCCAATTTCTCGTTTAACAATCCCACATGTGTTATACAAAGAGGGAGGCAGAACAGTCTCAAGCTCTGAACTTTTATAGGACCGTATCTGTGTCATTTTTTTTTTTTTTTTACAGTGCCTAATACAGCAGGGCTTAACGGCTGCTTTTCTGACTGATGAATGGAGGTTTGAGCCCGAAGAGGTTCTGACACAGTGGCACATTCCTTTCCTTCGTGAGCAGTGATTCCTCCTCTCCTCCAGTTGTTCTGAACCCCCGTTCTGTGTGGTAGACGAGTGTTTAGTTTCTGGAAACCTTAATGAACAAAGAACATAAATTCCCCAAATAAATATACACAGGAGTGTGTTTATCTGATTGAAAAAGCTACAACTTCCTATTGAAACAAATCAATTTATGGCAATGCTTTGGGAAGCATGTGTCTTACAGGAAATAACTATGACTGTAGACACCCAAACAAATAGTAAAATGTAGCAATGGTTGTCAGTTCTGGTACGTTTCTCTCTTGAGTGCCCGGCTGAGCTGCCGGAGGAAGCCGAGTCCGTTGCAGCCTTAGGGTCAAAGGTCCTGTGTCTACAGGTGCTAAGGTCACAACGGAATTTGACCTCAGATCTCTCTAAGCTAAATAGACCTGACTTTGTCCAAAAGTAACAGGACAAAGGAGTGTGTGTGGGGCAGGGAGCAGGAGAGAAAGACTGTGTGTGTGTGTGTGTGTGTGTGTGTGTGTGAGAGAGAGAGAGAGAGAGAGAGGTAATTGATTAATTCATTCAGTGATTACTTCTACCACATTTATTAACCTCTTCCAAGGGCATATTTCCATACTTGCCATTTTTCTTTTTCTGAAGGACTTTTGCACATGTTATCTGTAATGGGAAGAATAATGGCTCCCCAAGGAATATCTGTATCTTAGTCCCCAGAACCTGTGAATATGTTACATTACATGGCAAAGGGGAGGTAAGGTTGCAGATGGAATTAAGATTATTAATGAGCTGACCTTAACACGGGGAGATCATCCTGGATTATCTGGTGGGCCCAATAGAATCGTAAAGGTCCTGAAAGGTGGAAGAAGGAGACGGAAAAGAAGGTTGGAGTGACTGGATCTGAGAAGGACTCAACTCATCACTGCAGCTTTGAAGATAGAAGGGAGCCACAAGCCAGAGACTATAGGAAGCTTCTAGAAGCTAGGAGAGACAAGGAGCCTTCAGAAAGAAATTCAGCCCTGCAAATCAACACTTTGATTTGAGCTCAGTAAGGCCCATGTTACTTTTCTAACCTATGGAAGTATATGATAATATATGTGTGCTGTTTTGAGCCACTTGAGTTTTTGGTGATTTCTTATAGTAGGAAACTAATACACACACTGTCCCTTTGCCTGGAATTCCCTTCTTTTCCCTTGCTGTCTAGTCAACTCTTCAGAGTTTAGCCTAACTACCATTTCCCCAAGATCCCCGACTAGGTTACAGCCCCCTTTTATAATCGACACTCATAGCTTTGTCTTTGTTTTAAAAAACGATTTGCTGTAATTTCAGTTGTGTTTATATGAGATGCAGCGCAATGTGCTCATTAAAATTATAGATGGACCCTGGGGCCCAGTGGTCTGGGTTTGAATCCTGCCTCCACACTAGTTATCTGTGTGACCTTGTACAAGTCTCTCAACCTCTCCATGTACACCTTGGCTCTCTTGGTGATTAAACAGGAAGAACAGTATCTGTCCCATAGGGCTGTTGTAGGAACTGAGTGAGTTCATACAGTGCTTAGAGCAATGTCTGTCCCATAGTGAGAAACTCTGAGTACAGTTGACTCTTTTTTTTTTGAATTTGACAGAGAGAGAGACAGTGAGAGAGGGAACACAAGCAGGGGGAGTGGGAGAGGGAGAAGCAGGCCTCCTGCTGAGCAGGGTGTCGGATGCGGGGCTTGATTCCAGGACCCCGGGATCATGACCTGAGCCAAAGGCAGATGCTTAATGACTGAGCCACAGGGCACCCCTACAGTTGACCTTTGAACAACACGGTGGTTGGGGTGTCGACCTCCTGCACAGTCAAAAATCCACATATAAATTCTGACTCCACCCAAACTGAGCTACTAATAGCCTACTATTGACGGAAAGCCTTACTGATGACAACAAGTCTATTAACACATATTTTGTATGTTGTATGAATTGTGTATTCTTCCAACAATGTCAGCTAGGGAAAAGAAAAGAAAATCATAAGGAAAAGAAAATACATTTATAGTACTGCATGTGTATTTATTGAAAAAGTCTTCATATACATGGCACCTTCACAGAACCTGGCATAATAAAGTATGCCACGGGGCTCGCTATTTACATCTAGAATGAATGGCTACATTAATGAAAGGATGAATTCAGAATCAAAGCTTGGGAGAGGGTGAGTGTGAAAATACATATCAGAAATGACTCTTTTTCCTGAATGGGTTATGCTATGGCAGGATTTCTTTCTTTTTTCTTTTTTTTTTTAAGATTTTATTTATTTATTTGACAGAGAGAAAGAGATCACAAGTAGGCAGAGAGGCAGGCAGAGGGAGAGGGGGAAGCAGGCTCCCTGCTGAGCAGAGAGCCCAATGCGGGGCTCGATCCCAAGACCTTGAGATCATGACCTGAGTCAAAGGCAGAGGCTTTAACGCACTGAGCCATCCAGGCGCCCCTTTCTCTCTTTCTTTCTTTCTTTCTTTCTTTCTTTCTTTCTTTCTTTCTTTCTTTCTTTCTTTCTTCTTTCTTTCTTTCTTTCTTTCTTTTTCTTTCTTTCTTCTATAGATTTCTCAACGTTGGCATCATTGACATCCTGAGCTGGGTAATTCTTTGGTGTGGGGGCTGCCCTGCGTGTTGAAGGCGATTAACAGTGTCCATAGTATCAGCTCACTAGATGCTAATAGCACCCCCTCGACCCGTACCACTTGTGATAAGCAAAAAATGCATCCAGACATTGACACACGTCCCCTGCGAAAACACCCACTCTAAGGGGTGCACCAGGTCGCAAATGCAAGGGGAGAGTGCGGTGCCCTCGGCCATCTTGGCCTCTGATGGGACTCCCTGTGGCACCAGCTGCCGGTACCCCCAGCGGCTTATCTGCAGCTGCTCAGCGGCTCAAGGCCTCAGAAGGGAGAGTGTGATTTGATGGGAGGAGGGTGGGGCTGCCCTTCTTAGCACCACAACCTCATCATTTGCTGAAAACAGGAAGGCTTTATCTCAAAGCAGATAGTTCTTGAACTTTTCAGAAGACAGATTTTCCTGCTAATCTAAATGCCAGGAAGATTGGAGTAAATGGGATAAAAAAATTTTGGCTAAACAGCTGACCTTCGCTTTTGGCTTCCTTCATTATCAGCTTGAAAATAAAGGAGTACAGGACACCCTCCTCTCCTCACCCTGCAAAGTGGCTCTCTTTAAATTCTGTTTATGCTCAGGAGGGGGTTGCTTGAGTAAATCCTGGCAGGTAAATAGGAATTTCTCGTACCGAGGGCAGTGGCTGAAGAAGGTGGTAAGAATCTACCCAGAAGCAGCCCAGGAAGGACTGCAGGGTTGTCGCAATGGCCCAGACCTGACAGGGGTGGGAGACAGGGAGGAGGCAGAAACTCCAGGAGTCCTTCAGGCTGTGGAATCTGCCTGTGTACGGCTGTGAGCTCCCGCCAGACAGGGCAACGACGGCTGATCCTTCGGGGCTGAGGGCCCACATTCCTCTCCATACTATCCTGATGCTATGACCTCCAGGCCCTCACTCAATAAAAAAAGAAATCTGAAAACAGGAAGTTTAATTCTGACTTCTCCTCTAAAAGGGGTCCTGAGGAGGGCAAGGAACCAAGAGCAAAGTCAAAGGTGCCCCAGAGAATATCAGGAAAAACCCATCTCTCCACTTTCCCAGGAAGAATGGGGGAAGATAAGCTGAAGCTGCCCAGGCAGTTTGGAAGAAAAGAAGCCCCTAAATAGGATTGAATCTATTTTTCTGTGGAGGCAGAGCCCACTTAGCACTGTAGGTCCTCTGATCCTAAGACAGGTCCAGTGACAGGCCACTCTCCTTGTAGGCTGCATTTGGTCTTGTCCCCAAGGTTTCAGGGCAACTCAGCAGTGCAGGAGCTAATCCCATCCATGATGACCGATTTGGCTTTACGTGTCCTTTCATGGGACAAGCCTCACTTCCATCTATAAAAGAGAGTTTGAGTACATACTTTTAATATGTGTATGTATATGAAAAAATGTTCATCATCATTAACCATCAGGGAGATTCAAATCACACCACACTGAGATACCACCTTACACCAGTTAGAATGGCCAAAATCAACAAGACAGTCAACAACAAATGCTGGAGAGGATGTGGAGAAAGGGGAACCCTCCTCCACTGTTGGTGGGAATGCAAGTTGGTGCAGCCACTTTGGAAAACAGTATGGAGATTCCTGAAAAAATTAAAAATAGAGCTACCCTGTGACCCTGCAATTGCACTGCTGGGTATTTACCCCAAAGAAGCAGATGCAGTACAAAGAAGGGCCACATGTACCCCAATGTTCATAGCAGCAATGGCCACAATTGCCAAACTGTGGAAAGAGCCAAGATGCCCTTCAACAGATGAATGAATAAAAAAGATATGGTCCATCTATACAATGGAATATTATGCCTCCATCAGAAAGGATGAATATCCAACTTTTGTATCAACATGGACGGGACTGGAAGAGATTATGCAGAGTGAAATAAGTCAAGCAGAGGGAGTCAGTTATATGGTCTCACGTGTGGAGCATAAGGAAAAAATGGAGGACATTGTGAGAGGGAAGGGAGGGGTGAATTGGGGGAAATCGGAGGGGGAGATGAACCATGAGAGACTGTGGACTCTGAGCAACAGATAGAGGGGTTTGGAGGGGAGGGAGTGAGGTGTTGGGTGGGCCTGGTGGTGGGTATTGAGGAGGGCACATATTGCATGGAACACTAGGTATGGTACATGAACAGTGAATCTTGTAACACTGAAAATATAAAATAAAAGTATTTGGGAAAAAATATGTGTATGTATATACATGCTTTGCTATCAATATTTAATATCAGTAAAGCTTCTTCTAGATTACATGTAGTTGGGGTTTGTATTTCAATCCATTCTGACAGCTGAAAAAAAGACAGATTTTCTGTCTTTTAAGTAGTATATTTTGGCCATTTACATTTAAAGGGGTTATTGATATGGATGGATTCATATTTACTTTATTATAAATGTTTTCCATTCATTATCCTTGCTTGATGTTCCTTTTTTGTCTCCTATGTTTTTCTGCCTTTTCCAGTTTTAACTGAGCAGTTTGTATGGTTCTATTTTCTCTCTTGTCTTAGCATATCAATTATACTTTTTAAAGCCTTTTTTTTTGTAGTTGTTGCTCTAGATGTGTGATATACATTTACAACTAATGCAAATCCACTTTCAAATGATACTAAACCATTTCATGGGTAGTGTAAGCACCTTATAAAAACAGTGTATTCCCCATTCTTCCTCCCATCCCTAACATTCCTGTTACTCATTTTGCTTATTCACAAGCCATAATTACTGAATACATTGCGGGTACTATAATTTTGAACAAATTTCTCTCTGGTAGATAAGAATAATAAAAATAAAATATTTACTTTACCTTCTTTACTCCTTCTCTAATGCTCTAATGCTTCTTTTCTTTATTATTATTAAAAAAATTTTTTTTGGCTTCTTTTCTTTATGTAGCTCTGAGTTTCTGATCTATATAGTTTTCCTTCTCTCTGAAGAACTTTTAACATTTCTTGCAAGGGAAGTCACCTGGCGACAAACTCCTGTTCTTGTTTGTCTAAGAATATCTAGTCTTTACTCTTTCTTCCTTTTGAAGGATAATTTTGCTGGATACTGATTTCTTTTTTTTTTTTTAAAGATTTTATTTATTCATTTTTAACAGAGAGAGAACACAAGCAGGCAGAGAAGCAGAGGCAGAGAGAGAGGAGCAGGCTCCCTGCCGAGCAAGGAGCCCGATGCGGGACTCGATCCCAAGACGCTGGGATCATGACCTGAGCCAAAGGCAGTTGCTCAACCAACTGAGCCACCCAGGCGTCCCTGGATACTGATTTCTAAGTTGGTGGTATTTTCTTTCAATGCATAAAATATGTCACTCCATTTTCTTCTTGCTTGCATGATTTCTCCAATGTCATTCTTATTCTTGTAGCTCTGTTGATAAGGTCTTGGCTTGTTCACTTGCTTGTTTTTCTCTCTGGCTTCTTTCCAGATTTCTGCTTTCCACAGTTTGAATATGATGTACCTACATATTTTTTGTTGTTGTTGTTTGTTTTTTGGTATTTTTCCTGCTTGATGGCATCAGGAGCAAGGTTTTGGGCTTCTGCTCTCCTGTGATTCTTTGTGTCTACCTGTCTCTCTAGAGTCGGGGCTATAGTCTGCCCTGTGATCTCAAATCTCTGCTGGATAGGAAGAGTTGTTGATTTTTAATTCATTCTGGTTTTTATTGTTGTCAGGATGTGGATGACAATATCCAAGCTGTTTACATGTCAGACCTGAAACTTGAAGTCCAAAGCTTTTCTCTTTTATTTTTTAACTTAAAAATACATTTTAATAGAAGTTTTAAGGTTTTCTTCTCATATCCCAGTAGATTGTCTAACACACAGCCCTGGGGTGAACACAGAACACCTTGTAGATTACTGCTTCTGGCCAGGCATCCTCACCTTGACTATACACTAGAGTATTCTGAAAATTAAAAACAAAGGCAATAACAAAAAAAACATGACTATGTCCCACCCTAGATCGATTAAATCAGGATCTCTGGGAGGGCATTATATATATCAAAATCTTCCTAGGTGATTCTGATGTATATATATTTAGAATATAGATGAGGTTTGGTGGGGTCCAGAGCCAATGGCCAAGAAAGAATTCTAAAGACATCTTCAGTGCAAAATGGTGTTTTTATTAAAGGACGGGGGGGGGGGGGGGATGAAAAGAGGGACTGCTCCCTGCTGCTCCTGGATCTAGAGGAGCAATTGATTATTTACTTTGGGCTGGGGTAAGTAAAAATAAGGGAAGTTCCAAAAGGATTTTCAAATGCTAAAAAAGATTCACAGGAGGCCTTGCTATTGTCAAACCAAAGTTGTTTTTCCCTCTAGCAAGGTATTAACTTTAAGTACAAAGAAGGGCCACATGTACCCCAGTGTTCATAGCCGCAATGGCCACAATAGCTAACTGTGGAAAGAACCAAAATGCCCTTCAACAGATGAATGGATAAGGAAGATGTGGTACATCTATACAATGGAATATTATGCCTCCATCAGAAAGG
>CM052810.1:156503424-156570848 GCA_028533885.1 Nasua narica
GGGGTGATGAACCAGGAGAGACTGTGGACTCTGAGCAACAAACTGAGGGTTTTGGAGGGGAGGGGGTGGGGGGGTGGGCGAGCCTGGTGGTGGGTATTGAGAAGGGCATGTATTGCATGGAGCACTGGGTGTGGTGCATGAACAATCAATCTTGTAACACTGAAAAATTAAAATAAACATATTTGGGGAGAAAAAAAAAAGACAGCTTGGAGCTTCCTGGGGGAACATCATAGTCTGCTTGCCTGGAGTACTTGTCAGTGGGCAGCGAGGTATAAGGACATTTGATTTTATTCTCTTCTGCCTTTGTTTCCCACATCAATTCTACCATGCAGCCAAGGACTAGAACCTCTGTTCTTCTAAACTGAACTTTTAGACTATCCACCAGAGGCAAATTTCCACTTTTTAGCATTCTATCATTGGGCTACCTACAATGCCACAAGGAACTGTCAAGGCAGAGCAGAACCAATGATTCTTTCTCTGGTCTAGGCTTGTGCTTTTCATGACTTCATCTCATCTAGCCACAACCCAAGGGAGGTAGCATGGAAGACTAATTCTAAGATGGTGCCCATGATCGCTGCCCCTGGGTGTTCATATCCTATATAATTTCCTTCCCTAAAATGTGGATGAGACCCGTGAGTAACTTCTAACCAATAGAACATAGCAGATGTAGGGGCACTTGTGTGGCTCAGTTGGTTGAATACCTGTCTTCGCCTCAGGTCATGATCTTGGGGTCCTGGGATCAAGTCCCACATCGGGCTCTATGGTGGGCAGGGTGTGTGTGTGTGTGCTGCTTCTCCCTCTCCTTCTGACTGGTACTCCCCTTGTTTGTTCTGTCTTTCTCTCTGTCAAGTAGATAGTAAAATCTAAAAAAAAAAAAAAAAAAGCAGAAGTGATTAAGGTATGAATCAGATGATTTTGAGTTAATAATCAAAAGGAAGATTATTTTAGCTGGGCATGACTTAATCGGGCAGAATCTTTAAAAGAGGGACTGGATCCTACCTCAAGTGAGAGGTGCTCTTTGCTGGTTCGATAAAGTTCTCTAGTCAAGCCCTTGGATGAGACCACAGCCCAGCTGATATCTTGCTTGCAGCTTGTGAGATCCTGAACAGAGGATCTGGTTAAACTGTGCTCAGGCTCCTGACTCACAGAGACCAGGAGGTAGTAAGTACAGGTTGTTTTAAGCTGCCCAGGTTGTGGTTATTTGTTACATAGCAATAGAAAACCAAGACAGGTGGTTGAGTGCAACAGAGAACAAGCATTGTAGTTAGATACGCTTGGGCCCAGCTCCTAGCTCTGTGACTAGTTGTGTGACTTTGGGGAATTGTGTAGGGTCACTGAGCTTCAGTTTTGTCTTGTGTAGATCAGAAAAAAAAAAAAATTCCTGCCTTGCACCAGTTGGAGGGAGACTGTGAAGAATTCAGATAAATGCATAAAAGCTTGCTACTGTTAGACTCAGTGTAGTAAGTTCTCCAGAGCTGTGAGCTGTCACACTCTTCAGGTCAGCATAGTTATTAGTGCGAAATGAGTAAGGCCAAGGCCAGTGGTGTTTTGAAGGTGCCTTGATCTGAAAATTCCCATTCTGCCTATCTTCTTTCCAAAGGGAAAGAATAGCTTTGCTTTACTCCCTTAGAAGTGAGGTGATTTCATGCAAAGAAAGTGCTCCTTGAAGAGGCAGTTGTGATAACCTTCTGCCAACTAGCTTTCTACATTTCCCCAGCATCATGGCGGGTCAGACGGGGGTGCTTTCTGATGGCCAATGTGAATCTCTCTTGCTTACAGTAGACACTCACCCATTCATGTTTGTTTTCCAATATCAGTAGAAAGTCCTTATCACTTTTCAGATTCTAAACTGACAGAGGTTTGGGTTTTAGCCATTAGAATAATAACTGCCACGTAATTGATAGCTCACAAGCCACTTTCCATAAATACCCATTTGATTTCCATAAATATTTCATTTAATCCTCACCACAGTACAGTGAATTAAGCAGTATTTTCTTAATTTTATAAGTGAAGGAATGAAAGCTCAAAGAATGTAAAGAACTTACCCAAAGTTCCAAAGCTATGGAGGGCTAGAAAGGAAAATAGCTTTCAGATCTGAATGGTATGCTGTGTTTTCAATAGTACCACAGTGCCTGTTTTTTCTTTCTCTCTCTCTCTCTCTCTCTTTCTTTCTTTCTTTCTTTCTTTCTCTGCTTCTGCTTCTTTTTCTTTCTTTTCTCTTTCTCTCTTTCTCTCTTTTCTTTTATTTTCTTTTTTTTCTTCTCTTTTTTAATTTTGTGAATGAATTTCCTTTCTTTTCTCCCTGAGATAACCAGCCCATTTGGTTCTATGCCTCTGAGGAGCTTAACACCAGCAGCACTCCTACATCTTACAAACTGAAGAGCTAGTTAAAACTATTACCAGTCCATTACGCCAGCCACCTGGATACCATGTTGCTTGGATCACATCTTACTTCAGATCTGGGCATATGTGAGCCACCAGCATGAGGCCTTTGCCATCCCTTAATTGTCCAGGTTTGTTCCTGATCAGTCGTACTCTTGATGTATCTTACTGGTAGGTTTGTATGTGTGTCTCAATGAACGTGCGTTGTGTACTTGTCTCCCTTAAGAGGAAGGCAAGTTTTCTGAAGAAGTAAGCAAACACACAAAAACAGAGTAACAGAATTTACTAATTTATGATGAAGGAGCATAAGCGTTTAAGTGAAAAGAAATCAAATGCGGTCTCTGAGGTTACACGACAATCCACAAAGAATTGGGTAATAAATATATCCTCTGAAAGAAAATATGGCACCCTGTCTTAGTGTTCTTCCTTTGTTGAAGACATTTCACACATCTTCCTGGGACAGTATATCCATTCAATTTCCATTTCTTTCCCTCACTTGCTAGAACTTTTCAGGATTTTGCTCCCCTGCTGTTTTAATGACAGGCTTGACAATCATTTTGCTTTGCTGCTGATAATGAGCGTGCTAAAAGGCTCATTTTCTGCATCTGCTCTCCACACAAATGACCAATGTGGTCTTACAACTGGGGATTCGAGTTCAGTCTCTGGAAGCACAGAGGGCCCAGGCAGGCCTGGCAAATTGGAATGTTTGAGGGCTTCTGTTAGCTTTTACTGTACTGGCTTAGAAAAGCCAAGTGGATCTTTCTCAATTTTCTTAACACATGGAATTTCAAAGGCTTAGCTCTGCCCTCCCTCCACCCATCACCTGTCTTTCTCCCAATGCTCATTACACAAGGGTCTGAAGAGCAGATTTAAAACTTTGCCCTCAATGGGCATAAAGTTTTTGCTATGAAAGAGAATTAAGTTCTAGAGATCTGTTGTACACCACTGTGCTCTTGGTTAATAGTACTGTGTTATAAGCTAAAAAATCTTGTGAAGAGTGAGGATCTCATGATAAGTGTTCTCACCTCAATAGGATAAGACAAGATCAGATCAAAAATTAAATAAAATATAATGAAATCAGATAAACTCTGCCCTCAGTTTCTCTCTTTTATGATTTCGGTGCAAAATCTTCATCGTTCGTCTAACAATTTCATGCCTTTATTTCTCACAAAAAGTAAACACTTTTCCTGATTATCCTCAAAAGAGAAACTCACAATTCATGAGCACTAGAACTCAAGACCTCACGAAAGAGGAAAACACAGATCCTAAAAAGATCTCTGTACCCTATATTCCAAACACTGCATTAAGGGGAACCAGAAGTTTAGAAATAAGATGTTTTGACCAGTTCTAAAGAAAATTCAGCATTAGGTAAAATAGTATAATTTCCTTATGCTTTTTTAAAATATAGATTTCTATACCTCTGTATTTTAAGTGGAATTGACGTTGGATTATACCACATTACAAAATTTAGTATTGTCACTGGCAAAAATACGATATTTGAGATGTCTAAAGATTCAAAATGAAAGAAAAAAGCGTGACACTTTGAATAGAGATGAAACGAATAAGCCCACGGTTGACCTCATTCTGACATTTGTACGTCTTAACTGGTAACGAATAGAGAGGAGAACACAGTGCGGGGCACAACCCTGGGCTCCGCCAGCTGAACCACTCAGGTCAGATCCTTGGAACATCTCTGACGTCAGGTGACTCATTTGTAGAATGAGAGTCGGACACTCTGATCCCTTGAAACTCTAAGACTCTGAGATCTGGGATGTTTTGTGAGGTTGAACAAAATTAAACAATAGTTTCTGTACTCCTGGGCCCTTCCTGCTTGTTTCTGTCTCTGTCTCTCTCGTCACACCCGAGAGGTGGCATCATTAAACACCAGGATGGGGACTGGCGAAAGAGGCCGGGTGTTGCTGATAGAGTCTTTTTCACCTTCCTCTGGCTGCTTGGCTGTCCTCAGGCCCTGGGTCCCTGGCTTCCTGTGTCCAGAGTCAGAGCAGGGAGCTGGGCCCAGTGTCTGGAAGCGGCTCACGCACCCCCTCGTGTCAGCACTGCTTTGGCTGAGGGCCGCTGGAGCAGCTGCCGCTCGGGCGGGCTCTGCTCATGCCCTAAGCTGACACCTGACAACTTCTATTAGGCTGAGGTCCTCCATGGGAAGCCAATGGGCCCTACCAGCCATCTCCCTTCTGTTTCCCCATCTGCTGGCTCCCAGGGAGGTGGTGGCAGGGCTTAGGTGAAGAGGGGCTCTGAAGGGAGGGCAGGGCCGAGAGCTGGAGTGCTCGCGCTCTCCTCTCTGTCACATGCGGTCTGGCGGGGGTGGGAAACTGTCCCCTAGGGGAGGATAGGGTGACTCAGGCTTGCCTGACCCCTGCCGAGGGTGTCCTGCCTGCCTCCCATCCTCCCCGCCGGGATCCCACACGGAAATCGTCCTTTCGCCTAGGGTTAAACATGACCAGGTGTTTCACGGAAGGCAGCGCCAGAGGGCTCTTGGCGAGTCCTTTGCACTTGTTTGAATGCTGTGGCTTTTAATATTGGTTCTGATTCTGAAGTGTGTGTGTGTGTGTGTGTGTGTGTGTGTGTGCGCGCGTGCGCACATGTGGGCTGCAGGCCTCCTCCCAGGGTCTCCCAGTATGTTCCAGTACACCAGACAGAAAGAGCAGCAGCGTGTGTCGGGTGGGGCCAGAGCCGACTGGGCGAGGGTGGGCCGGGGTCCCGACGGGGCCAGGCCGTGTGTTCCGCCGGTTAATGCATTGGGCTGGCACGGTGGAAGGCTGCTGTGCTGGGACCCCCCTTTCTCACCAGAGGCCCCGAAGACTCCCAGATGCTACAGCTTGAAGGGAGGGGTCTGAGAGGTGGTGTGCTGCAAGCCTCTCATTTTCTTTCTTTTTTTTAAAGATTTTATTTATTCATCTGAGAGACAGAGAAAGTGAGAGAGAGCATGAGAGGAGAGAGAGAAGATCAGAGGAAAAACAGACTCCCTGCGGAGCTGGAAGCCCGATGTGGGACACGATCCCGGAACTCAAGGATCACGACCTGAGCCGAAGGCAGTCACTCAACCAACTGAGCCACCCAGGCGCCCAAGGCTCTCATTTTCTGAAGACGAAAATGAGGCCCAGAGATTGGCAGTGGCCTGTGACAGGAGCATAGAGTTGGTAGGAGGAACTGAACCTTCAAATTTGAGGCTCTGTGGACCCGAGTCTTTTCCTATTTGTCATGGTCTTGGTGTCTAGGTAGTGTCTAGTGCAGGAAGGATCACACCAGCTCAGGCCTTCTGGACCTGGGGTCTGTGTTTCCAGGATTCTTTGTGCTTACCTCTTCCTTACTAGCTTCCACACTGATGTGAGTAGGGCCACATCTGATGGCACCTTCGAGCTTGTGCAGTCCAGATGCCCCATTAGGAAGACAGTAGCTTCACAGCCAAGAGTGCAGATGCCTGGCCCTCCCTCTTCCTTTTGGTTCCCAAATCTCACCCTAGGTTTGAGGGGAGACTATGGACACACGGAGAGACTGAAATCCCATTTCCCAGTAGAGAATTTCTTTTTTTACCTTTTGTCCCCCTTGTCACTTTGTCTGGCACGAAAAATTGGGGGCTCTTTGGGAGTAAAGGCATGGGTCGTACTGGATAGTGGCTGACTTCCCAGTAGAAAGTTGTTCTCTAAATGACACTATCCCAGAAAGAGGGGTGGTGAAGCGGTTGCCATCTTTTAAGCCCGTGGACTGATCTGAAGCCTGATCATGGGAGAACATGCTTTCTCTGGGGGAGCTTGTTGTTAAAGACATCTGATAGGTAAGTCACCGCTTTGCCTTTCCAAACAGGTAGAAGCTGCCTCCAGCTGCACTCATGGGGAGCTGTGTAACACTGCTGGCTTCACGCATGGCCTTCGAGAGAATCAGACTTCCTGAGTCCAAATCCTGCTTAAATCACTCTAGGCTGTCATTTTCAGCAAGTTTCTTTCCTTTTCTCCTGACTCTTAGTGTTCTCATTTATGAGGGGGAGAGGGGATAAAAACAGCAATCCTGGCAGGGCTATTTTGGGAATTAAATGGAATAATCCTTACTACAAGCAGAATACAGTACCTACAGCGATCGACGCTTTGCAATCGTAGCCAACACATTTGGTACTTAAAGTTCTCTGATCCACGGAAAGGAGCCCATGGCCTGATAGAGGAGGTATAAACCTGCTCCCTGCCCTTGCCCAGGCAGGGTTTGGGTAACAAGTCAATGTGGCAGGAGGAGAAAGAATACCGCAGTCAGCTCCGGGACCGCTGTTCTCAGCCATGTGTCACTATTAATGGGCTTCTCGGGGGGTGCTGGGCTGAGAAAGGGAAGTATGTGCCTGAGTCTCTAGCAAACTTGGCCCTGGTGGGTGGTTCCCGGGCTCCCTTCTCAGTGTCAAAGCAGAGAGGCTGTGAAGACTATCAAGTTCTTATTATTGTGATGTGTTTATGGCAATGTTAACCTCAAAAATAAACACTGCTAGTTATTTTATCAGCAAAAGATGGGTCTATTCAAGAATGAAAAAGAATTGCAGCCTGGGACAAAAAAGGCTGTGTGGAAAAACTACAAGCAAGTCCCAGGAACAAAAGAGAGGCATGCTTTTTTAAGGAGAAAAGGGAGAAGTTGGGAAAGCTGTAAGAAACTAAAAGTCCACTGGAGTAAACTAGGAGCTTGAAGTATGGTGGCTTTTCATTGGTGGAGCTGCTGCCAGGGGATGAGGAAAGCGTCTCTTCCTCCAACTGGAATAGTAGAGTGGTATCCACCTGTAAGATCAGGTCTGTGTAAAGTCAAGTATGTCTCCTCCTGTTGGGTCTGCAATTGACTTTAGGTGTAGGGTATGAGAACCCCCTTTGCCCAAACCTCATAACTCCATTTTAGTGAGGTTTCCCATTGTTAATTTTCATATGAATAAGTAAAATCTTGTAGATCATTTATGAACTTTGTGTCCATTATCACGTAGCTGGTCCTCTTCAGCTGGGCTCTACATAGTCCAGAAGGAGTTTGCCAAGCAGAGGCTCTTCTCCTCCAAATCTAGGAAGCTCTGAGGGGAAGGCCAGGAAAGGAGCAGCAGGTGAGGATGATGGTCTATAGTCTCAGTTCCCGCCGACCTTGAGGGACTGACTCCATTCTTCTTTAGGCCACAGTCATGAGAGAGGAAGACTAGGGTCAGAACTGAACTACTCAACTTGATGAGATCCTGAGTCCCAGGACCTCTGAGGGCTAAATGTTCTTACCTCTGATCTTTCCCTGATGCATCCATAGTCCTAATGGAGTCTATCTCTCTCACGGAACTTTTTAGTTCACAGAAGGCATGGGGAGAATAACTGTCCACATGGGGTAGAGGAAGTCACCTCCGGTGGCCTTTGTCCACTCAGCCTTTATAGAATTCTGACAGTGGTTTCTTTTATTGGTTAAAAAAAGGATTTGCTGTATGCCAAACAAACCTAAGGTACTATAAGACAAGGCTTAAGAATGGTTCAAGGCTCAATATAAAATATACCTGAGCCTGATCTTGACTCTGACACATACCAGCTGTGCACACTGAGCTTTAGTCCTCTCTGCCACACAAAGAAGATAATGACCTTTGCAACTGTCCCCTAGGAAGAATCAGTGAGATAATGTGTTAGGTGCTAAGCACAGTGTCAGCTTCAATTTCAGATAACCTCCTCCTCTTCCTCTCTTCTCTTAATTCACTGTGATTTTCTCTGTCTCTTTCAGGATCTTTCAGAACTGATGATCCATGGTCATAAGAGGGTAGAAGGTCATGCCAGTAAGAGAACGAGCCATGTGAGAGTGGGCAGCTGAGCACAACATCCTTATGTCTGAAGTAGACACCAGTGTTTTTCTGATTAAAAGAAATGTATCTCCCCAGCTACTCAAGAGGCCATGCCCTCTGTGTCAGGCTACATGAAATTTCTTAGAGAGAGAAGCCTGGAAAATTGTTCCCCGGTACCAATGGGACTGGGCACAGATAAAGGAGGGACAAGGATTCAGTTGAAGAGATGAAGGTTAGACTCCAGGAAGCTTTCCTGACAGAAGAAAGCGTGAAGTATTGTCATGGATATGACTGGAAGAGGTGGTGTTCTCCCCTGGAAGTGAGGCACATATTCTCACTTCTGGCCTCTTTATGTGCAAGGCAGAATCCAAGATGGCCCCCAACGCTCCCTGCCTCCTCGTACTCACACCCTTGAGTAATCCACTCATCTCCAGCACGGACATACCGACTTGCATCTAGTGAACAGAATACAGTAGAAGCAATGAGACGTCACTTCTAAGATTAGGTTTAAAAAAAGACTGAGGCTTCAGTTTTAGACCCTTTTCTCTCTTATTCTCTTTCCAGGCATTCGATGAAGATGTGATGATTGACACAGGAATTGTTCCATCCATAAACTGGCACTTAGGTAAGAGAGGGAAAAATGATGCAGAGCTAGGTGTCACCTCTGAGGTGGAGGTAGAGTAAGATGCCCAGTAAGCAATGAAACTTTCTGAATCTGGAACTTTGTGGGCAACATTCACATGCACATAAATGACTTCAGTTTCTCCACCCCCACTCTAAGTACATAAAGTCATCTAGTGTCTAAGCTGCTGTCCTCAAAAGTAGTACCTCAACTGTTTTCTCAGCAGTCAGAATAATCAAAGGAGCCCAGTCTCAGCCTCAACTGGATGAGAGAGAAAGGCTGGGGGCTAGGTTCACCAGCTGGGAGAGCCATGTTGTTAGTCTTTTGGCTTTGTGCTCACCCTGAATGACAAAGCACCAGCAATTGTGGAGCTGCCCCTGAGGCATCTAACCTTTTCATCCCTGGGAGTCTCTGGTCTTAAGGGAAGAATGACATAATGGCCCTCTGTTCTTCACTGGGCTAAGCTGGGCTAATGGGGGGATTGTGAAAGTCCTGGGGTGAGCAAGGTCCTCTGGAGGTCAACTCATCCATTCTCCTACCTCCAGGAAGGGCAGCTAATTATCAATTTAGTAGGTCAGAGATACAAGGAAGAGAAGGTGAGTCTGACTCTCATGTCAGATGTCGGATGTCCAGGAAGGAAGATTCTAGTTTGCTTGGTCGATAATCTGGTACTTCATATCCCCAGCAGTCAGTTCTTCCAGCCTCTGTTTTCATCAATGGGTCTCTGTGTCATCCCGTGTCTTCTTATTCTGTCTGAGGTTCAGTTGATTCTGGGGACAAAAGCCTTAATACCCATTAAATAATTGCTTTTGGCCTGTGCCACACTCACACCTTTTCAGATTTCTCTTCATCTTGAAGATTTTCATTAAGAACAGAATTTACCTTCCTGATGTTCGGGCAAGGCATAAATGGTGGGGAGGTGATGGCAGATATAGAAATTAGGGATTCAGAAACTCCAATGCTGGGAGGGTCCTCTGGTTTTAAGCCTCTCTCTCTGCCACGTGAAGAGTCTGGATGACTGAAAAAGCTCTGAGGAGGTGAGTCATGTGGCGAAGATCACCCAGGTCATGGTAGGTCAGAGTCCAATACCTCGACTGTTGCCTTCTGGTCTCATGGTCTTCCCAAAGCTTTGAGTTTCCTAAGCCTGGAATTATATACAAGATGTGACTGCTTGTTTTTCTAGAGAGGGAAAAAAAAAATCCTATCCTTAAAAAATAAAAAAGAGTTGAAAAGCTCTTTGGGCTCATTAAACAGGCTGTTAGAAGGTTTCTTGAACTTCAAATAACTCTTACCAAATAACATTTTGATGAGTTAAGTGTAAATGAATCAGAAACATATGGATAAAATTTCCTTGAAAATACACAAGGGTTTCAGAATCAAGGAGCGTTATCCTCACCCCCAGCCCATCCCCTTCCCCTTCCCCTCTGGCTCTGGGTTTGGGTGTTGGGAACTTCCTCCCCAACATGGACTCACTGATGGGACTGCCCACCCACTGGCCACCCAGCGTGCTCCCGGCTTCTCCCTTGGAATTCCGCCTCATCTCCTGTGGCTTAGTGGCCAAGTGGCTGGGGTGGGCTAAGAGAAGAAAGGCCAACTGGTGAGAGAGACAGATGGGAGAAAGAAGAAGATGCAGGGAGTAAGCAACCCATGGGCTTAGAAAACCAGCCGCATGCTGTGTGCAGGGAAGGATGGCATTTGTGGCTGCAGGCTGGCTTCAGACTTGGGGCTCTTTGAAAAGCAGTTCATAATGTTTTCTTTCTTTCTAAGCAATAGGAAACTCTCTTGATCCGTGCTCAGTTTTGTGTTTTCCAGGTTGCTACGGTTTTCTGGAGCTTGCTCCTAAGTCTCTGTAGGGTCTGGGACAGGCAATGGTGAATTCCCCACGATGAGGCACTTAATGAATGGAAATCATGTCTCCGGACTGCCTCAGCTTCTACAAATTCACCTCTTACACCTCCTACAAATTCAGCCTCCTACAAATTCACCCTACCTTCCTGTGCCAGGCAAAAGTGGCCCAGAGTAGATGGAATGACCCTTCTGCGTACCTGGGAGTCCCGCAGCCCAACAGTTTCTTGGTGCACAGTCCTGGAACTAAGCAATGTCTGCAGGCTGGTACAGTTCCCTCTCTCTTCATGCCCTCCTCTTCTTTGCTGGTTGGCTGCAAAGCCAGTAAGGATGTCTAGTAACAGACTCCATGCAAAGGGGTGAATAGTCCTCATATTTTACTCTTTACGCTGCACGCTTAGTTTATGTTTCCCCAAAGCATACCTTGAATCCAGGAATTGGGGGAAAGAGTTGATTTGTGAGGTGATTCCAGGCAGCATGGTAAGGAAGAGGAGAAGTATGATGGGTAAAGGAGGAAAGTCAATAAAGCACATGTGTGTTAATAAGCGGGTTGCCTATGTAGGCAACTGGGTTCAGTAGTGATGGGGACCCTCTAGGAGATACTTGCCTTGTGAGGAAGCCAGACAGTTCTTCCACCAACTGCCACTCCTCACTGGTTGCTTCCAGAACATTAACTCTCTAGAGCTTTTGGCTGACTCTCTGTGGGCAAATCAAGTTCCTGGAGCCACAGAAAGCCTTGGGGTAGAGAGATGATGGTGACTGAGGTGGGAAGCCCAACTCCCACCCTTCCTGGGAACATTGGTCAGAGCCCAGCTGTTGCTCTGAGAGGCCCAGGGAAGAACAAGAGAGGAAAGTAGGCTAGTGCAATCAAATTCAGACCATCTGATGGGGTAAATGGTATTATGCCAAGAGCAGTAGTTCTGTGTGTTACATGTTCAGAGAGCACAAGAAAGAGGAGAGGTAGGACAGTGTGGGTAGAAGTGCCCACACTTCAGCCAGACTGAAAGCTGTGAGATGGGAGTTTTTATCTTTAAGAGGCTCTTGTCCAGATGTAACGGCTTCTGAGAGGCCCCTCTGTCCTGTAAGCCTAAAGGGTCTTAATCACGCAACATTGAAGTCCTATTTTAAGGCCATTATATTGACCCATTCTTTATTCCTTCAATGTTGTATCATGCCTCTTAGCCCCATAAAAAAAAGCCAAAAGCTTTCAAAGGCCAGAGGCAGCCTCATCCTTCTTGAAGGTGAGTGAGTTGAATGGGCAGATTGGCAGTGGGCCCTAAGGAGGATTTCTGCTAGGTGAGCAGCCCTTGGCTCTGGGTCATTGGGACAGAATAGAAAAAGGAACAAGAAGGGAGATCACCAGGAGTGAGGTGGGAAAAGAAAGCATGGTGCTGTGCTCATCTCCTCCTCTCTCTCCTCCCAGATGATTCATGCCGCCATCACTTCCCATCTATGACCCCTGGGCTCGTGGCCATCCTGAGGCCCTTTCCTGCCCAGCTCAGCTGGAAACAGATGCAGACTGACAGATGTCTCCTTCCGGAACTGAGACCTCTTCACACCCATCCCAGGGTGGCCACTCCCTTCCAGGCTGGTGGAAAGAACAACACTTCACAGATCTTCCCCAAGACGCCAGCCTGGGGCTCTGTGGCCACTCCAGCACTAGGCATCGCCCTCCCAGCTCTCACCTCCTGCCTCTTACACTCTACCATCTACCCCTACCTCGGCTGCCCTACTCTCTCATGGAAGCCCCTTGCCCACACTTCCTTCAGTCCTGTTGGCTCCCAATGCCTTAGCATGACTTCCTACTGCCAGGTGCTCTCCTGACCTCCTCATCCACTCATTTTGCTGTGACAATTTGGGTAAGGGAGTGGTGCCTCATATCTGGAGGCTTCTTCCACCACCCAGTGCCACACCCTCTGCCTGCCCTTCCTCTGTTAGCAATGTCTCTTTCCACATCTCAGGGAGGCCATGAGAAGCCAACAAATCCATCTGGATGAAAGTGCATTGGAAACCACAAAATTTCCAGAATTTAAAAGGATTATAGAGTCCATTTTGACAGGGAAGAAAATGCAGGTTCTAAGAAGTTTTTCCATTCTTTGGTGGACAGAGGACTAGGTTCCTTCTGGGTCCACGGTGCTCACTTCTTCCTGCGCTTCCAATGCCTGGGGGAGCTGGGTGAAGTGCAGATTCTCGGGACCTTCTAAGAAACTCCACCTGGTGTGTCTGAGGAATCTAAATTTAAAACACAGGTCCCAGGGGGATCTGATGCAGAAGGTCATGTTAACAAAACTCTCACCAAGGCTATCTGACTCTTGACCTGTTGCTCTGACCATCATCCACCCACACCTAGGTCAACTTTCACTGGATCCCTGGCTGTATATTTGCCAGTCCATTTTCTATTTTCTCAATAGCGGGTGAGCATGTTGAGAGCACGTTCTCAAGGCGGGTGCATGCAGAGCAGTGAAGAGAACGTGCCCTGCCCCTCAACATGGCTGAGGAAACCCTTCTGAGCACAGGTGACTGAGAGTCATGAACACTGTCCTCTAGGCCAGCCGAGATGGGCTTGGGACACTGACAGCTGCTCCCTGCCAGTCCACACCCATCCTTCACAGGCCGTTCCTCACCTCCTGCTTTCCCAGCATTCAGTATTTCCACCTAACATCCGGATACAGGATCTTCCCAGGGGGTGTGTGGCACTGTTCCTTGCTCACCTGTGGGATCATCCCCTGAATGCCCCAGGGGCTCTGCAGGGCAGTGGTGGGGCCTGGAAAATCTCCCAGTATTGGCCAGGAGTCAGTTCTGAGACATGCAGGGAGGCAGCTGGATGAAGGTGTTGTGAGCTGATACTTACAACGTGCTAGGAGATTGCCAGTTCTCCAAGGCCAGCCAGGCCCAGGGCAGAGGGAGCCAGGAAGGAGCCAAACAGCTGGGAGGACCAGCCATGGGAGGGGCAGGACACTGCAGTGGATGATGGTAAGGCAGGCAGGAAGAAGGGGGACCTGAAGCTAGGGTTCTTGTCCTGGCCCTGCAGGAGCCAGCCGTGTGTCTCAGTTCCATGGGCCTCTGTTGACTGAGAGGGTGGGGGGTTGAGATAGCATGAGCACCAGCTGTCCAGGACAACACATCTTTAAAGAAAGCTGATGGGCCATTAGGCACCTGGGTGGCTCAGTCGGTTAAGCAGCAGGCTCTTGGTGTCAGCTCAGCTCATAATCTCAGGGTCATGGGATTGAGCCCCATGTCAGACTCTGTGCTTAGCATGGAGTCTGCTTGAGATTCTCTCTCTCCCTCTCCCTTTGCCCCTCCCACCCCACTCACGTGCTTTCCCTCTAAAACAAAGAAATAAAATCATTTAAAGAAAGCTGATGGGCCTTAAGCAAGCCTTAGAACATTTTCTATGGAAAGAGGTTTCTGCTGCTAGAGGATCCCTCTGAAGAGTTTGAGAGGAGTGGAATCTTGACCACAGTCACTTGCTCTCCTGCTTTCAGTCATCCCAGGGGTTCCTTGGGGGGAATTTCTGGGTTTTTCCTGAGCTGAAGAGGACTTTGATCTGGTCCCGTGGTTTTCAGTGAGTAAGCACACCATGATTCTCCTCCTGGTTGTGGTAGGTCAGCCAGCCAGGGATGGAGTAGCCATTGGTGGTCCAAAGGCCTGCGGCATGGAGGGCTTCAGAGCAGGCTAGGCTCCTGAGTCGGCTTGGAAAGTGGGTGTCTATTTAGTGTTTCTAGAGCACCAGAAAATACCCCAATAGTGCACAGTGTCTGAGATTCTGAGTTTTTCACCGCTATGCACAGAACCATGACTCATAATTTCTTATTAGATGAGCTAATGAACACATTTTATTTATTTACTGAGTCCTGATGACTTCCTGTCTGTGAGTCCTCAAAGAAAAACCTTTGTGCTGTAAGTCACTCCAGCCGACGTCTTAGCTGGGCTTAGCTTTTCTGGTCACTTTCTCACCCTTCTTTCTAGGCAGCTGGCTTGGTAAGAGGTTCTGGGGAAGAATGGGAGATGTGTAGTGGGCCAGGGATTGGGGGCAGAAGAGTGGCAGGCAGACTAGAGGGGCACACTCTCCAGCGAGGACATTTCGCCTTACAGACGTTCAGGAGATATGCCGCCCAGAGGCCCCTTTGGGAAGGGCCTGCTGCCCAGCTGCGGGTGTGCGGTGAGCAGACCATTTCCAGCTGTGAGCTCCATCAAGGCCAGCTTCAGCCACAAAACAATTTCACTGAAGGTCACCCACTTGTTCCCACCTCCTGAGCAGGATGGGGTACCCAGGCTTGGCCAGTGCTTGACCAAGGCCACAGGTGTGCAGTTGTGCTTCCTCAGAGCGCTCCATCAGCTCGGCCAAGGCCTTGTCGGCCACCGTAGTTCAACTTCTTTCTCCGCCCAGTCTTGCATGGTTCTCCCCAGGGGTGGTTCAGAGTCCTGCTTCAGGCCCAGTCCTGTCCCTCAGGTGGCTTAATGCCCCAAAGGTTAATAAGGTGGGTGGTGCAGGCCTCCAAAATACATGCTGACAAATCATATCAATAGATACCAGGATGCGCTGATAGGTGGGATGTTAATCAGAGTCTGCTGCTACAGGCATTCAGCTTCCCAGAACAATAACATCAATCTTATTCTTGCCGCCGACACTTTCTGTTCTCTGTGCCAGGAATAGCTGAAGTTTGTGCCCAAATGTCACCTTCTCAGAGAGATCTTCATTGGTCCCTTAATTGAAAGGGTCGTCTGTCTAACTCTCGGGCATTCCATCACATACCATGTTGTTTATTATTTTCTGTTACAATGAATAGCAAAGATATTTTGGATATCTTATTTTTGGATGTCTTTGGATACTTATTTTTCAGTGTCTATCCATCCCCACTAGAACATAAACCCCATGAAAGCAGGGACCTCTCTATCTTGTTTGCCTCTGTGTCCTGAGGACCTTGTAGGGTGTCTTGAGCAAGTACCCCAATAGATAATGAATGAATGAATGAATAAATGAATAAAATGAACAAGTATTTATTGAGCAAAAACAACAGAATCCAGCTAGAACTTAACAATATTTTGTTTCCAGTATGTCAATAATTGCTTTTCCGTTCTAGTCAAGTGATGCAGGTTTTCACTCAGAACATGGATAGACAAACTTTTTCGGCAAAGAGCTAGTTTGGGTATATATTTTTGCCTTTGCAGGCCATAAGGGCTCTATTGCAACTACTTAACTCTGCTGCTGGAGTGCAGAAGTAGCCATAGAAAATATGTAAACAGACAGGCCACATTACAATAAAATAGTGTTTGAAAAAGTAGGTGACTGGCCAGATTTGGCTAACAGGCCATTGTTTGCTGACCCTGACTGAGAAGAGTAATATAAAATTTCCTATAAAATAAAATTTATTGCAGTAAAAAAAAGAAGTCTATTGAAATAACAATTTTACCTAAATAGTTTTACAGAAACCATATGCAAATTTCCAAAGCTGGAGAGAATTCAGTTCTAACTTTTCTTTCATCATCTGTGGCCACAGCTATGGGGGTGAAGGAAGCTGGAAAGGAGAAAACCTTTTAATTTAATGTGGCCAAACCGTGGAAGGTTCACACTGAGATATTCCCAAGAGTCTGGCAGGACGAGAGTTCTGCTTTCTTACCTCTTGCTGTCAGAACTAGGGGCTGTCATAAAATGTTCTTGCTTGGGTAAATTATCCTTCCATGGGTTTTAACCTCAGGGTGAGGGTTGGTCATGGCCACACTTAGCTATCTCATAAATATACCCTGAGCTTATGCATGAATATGGCAGAGCACTGAGGAGGTGAGGGTGGCAGAAGGCGACAAGGTCAGTTTGAAATTCCTGAGCCTCTAGGAACAAGAGAGGCTCAGGTCTACCGAGTACTTACCATAAGTCAGGGCTGCTCTAAGTACTTTACATTATATATATATATATATATATATATATATATATATATATATACACTCATTTGATCATTAGTCATCATCTAATAATAATTATGTTATCCCCATTTTACAGATCAGAAATTTGAGGCATAGGAGCCTAAGTAAATTGCTCAAGGTTATTCAGCTAGCAAAGGGCAGAGTCAGGAGTGTAACCTGGATAGTCAGCACAAGAGTGCACACTGCTCGTGTATTTACTGTGATGCTGTAGAGTCTCTGGGGCAGCACCGCTGAGAGTAGCCACGTTCTGTAGTCTTTCTCCACAAGTTTTTTTTTTAAAATCATTTATTATTTTTTTTAATGAGATGAAATTCATAAAACATATAATTAACCATCTTAAAGTGTATCTGTCAGTGCATTTAATGTGTTCACAATGTTGTGCAACCACCACCTGGCTCTAGTTTTAATACCTTCCACCAGTCTAGGAGAATATCCAGGACCCATCAAGTAATCACTCCCTTTCTCACCTTCCCCCATCCACTGATACCCACTAATTTGCCTTCTGTCTTTATGGGCTTGCCTATCCTGGATATTCCATCTACAAAGAATCATACGATATGTGATCTTTTGTGGTTAGCTTCTGACATGTTTCAGGGTTCACCCAAGTTGTAGCATGTACAGTACTTCATTCCATTTTGTGCCTGAATAATTTATTGTGTGGGTTTTTTGTTGTTGTTTGTTTTTTTTAATCACCATCTGTTTATCCATTCATCTGCTGATTGGCATTTGGATTGTCTCCATCTTCTGAAGGTTGTGAATATTCCTACAATGATCATTCATGAACAGCTACTTATTTGAGTACCTGTTTTTATTTCTTTGGGGGTATATACCTATGAGGGAATTCGTAGGTCAGATGTTCCGTTTTTTCAGGACCCATTGGCTTTCCGCAGTAGCTGTACCATTTTTGATTCCCATCAGCAATGTATGAGGGTTTCTATGTCTCTACATTCTCTCCAACCCTTGTGATTTTCTTCCTATTTTTTTTTCATGATTGTAGCCATCCCAGTGGGTTTGAAGTGCTGTCTCCTTGCAACTTTGATTTGCATTTTTCTTAATGGCCACTGTTGTTGAGCATCTTTTCATGTGCTTATTGGCTATTTGTAGATCTTTTTTGGAGAAAGGTCTTTTCAAATTCTTTGCCCATTTTAAAAATTGGTTTGCTTTCTCTTGTAGTTGAGTTGTAAGTGTTCTTTATATTCTAGATCTTTGAACCTTATCAGATATGTAATTTGTGAGTATTTTCTCCCATCCTTTGGTTGCCTTTTTATTTTCTTGATAATATCCTTTGCTGCTCAAAAGTTTTTAATTTTTGTAAAGCCCAATTTATCAATTCTTTTTTTCTTTTGTCCCTTGCGCTTTTGGTATTAAATCTAAGAATCCATTGCCAAATCCAAGGTCATGAATATTTATCCCTCTGGTTTCCTCTGATAGTTTTAGTTTTAGTTCTTATATTTACATATTTATATATTTCTTATATTTAGATTGTCAACCCACCCTTACCGTTTTCACATATTTTTAGCACCCAGAAGGTCCCCCACATCAGGGCCAGCTCCATGAGTGTGTAACCTCAGTAGCTGGACAGGGCCCTACACTTAGGAGGTCTCCACACTTGGTTGAATGTTCTTCTGTTGCCGTGTTGAAATTTTTAATTTTTGAGCAGGGGACTTTACGTTTTCATGTTGCACCAGACCCAGATAATCCTCATCCTCTTCTTTCCATGGGTATAAGTCTTTCAAGGTTCAACTCAAGTCCTACCTCCTCCAGGAAGCCTTCCACGATCCCTTCCCAATTGGAGCTTGTCTCCTTTCCTCAGTTTCTGTAGGAGTTATGGCCCATACACACCACTCAGTTCTTAGTCACACTGATCATCCTCTGCCCTTGCTGGCCTCTTATCTTCCTGTGCATGTAAGTTTTGTCTCTCCCATCTGGTGATGAACTCACTAGAGCATGGGGAGATGCCATTTCAGCTGGGCACTATAATGTGGGGCAGAGGATTTTTTATACACATGTTGCATCTCTTCTTTCCAACTGCCAGTTCCTATATTTATCTTGCTTTCCTCACAGCACACCAAGCCCAGGCTCTGTCAGGAGGCAGTTCAATAAAATATGCCTGGCCTCTTTCTGCCCTTCCACCCTGTCTGTTTCTGACCAGGTGGCTTTGCTCTATCCAAGGTTTCTAGAATGATAAAGCAAGAAAGGATCTCAGAATTCATCTGGTCAAATCCATCTTTAGATGAAAAGGTCTCAGAAAGGTCTAGAGTCTTACTCAAAGGGCACACAGCTCATGGGGGCCCAGCAGGGAGTATAGGAAGCTTTCCTGTACAGTTACCTCCATCCCTCATGCCTTCCTCTTTGGACAGATGTAGACCTTTCCTGGGAGTGCAGGTGGGAAGTAGCCTTTTCCCCATCTGGAGCAGTTGACTGGATTTTCGCTGAGTCCAGCAGTCCATCAACCCAAATGGCTTGTGGCTTCCTCTGTGGAATGGCTCCCTGGAGCCCCCCCGAGAAGCTCCAGGAACCAGCTGCCTGTCAGCCACCTTATTAAATTGGTTTCCAGATGTCTTCACCTCAAATTGAGGAAGCAGGAGGAGGGTGAGGGGCTGGGAGTTTGTCTGTTAAATGAAGTTTTCAGGGTCTGTAATAAACAATGTCATGCACTAATGGAGCAGGTGGTCTCCTGAGACGTGATGCGGAGGATGTCCTCAGTGAGGCCTACATCAGGATAACAGAGGCCAAGAGAGAGACCGACCAGACCATTTGGGGGCAAGGACAAGAGAGAAGAGATAGATGGACAGAATGTTGGAGACTGAGTAGAGGTGGGGCTGTCAGAGAGAGGACAGAGAAAAAAAAGGAAGCAGAACAAGAGAGACAGGAACGGAAGGCTGAAATCTGTCCTTGTGTTGACCTGCCAGGGTCCATTTGTCTCCTTCAGAACAGCTGGTGAGTCCACAGCCAGCCCTGGAGGACTCCCTCTGTGCAAGCCTTGTGCTGGTGCTTTGCAGATAGCAGCCCTTCTATTTTTTTGCAACAACCTCATGAGGTAGCTGCTGCAATTATGCCCATTTCACAGACAAGGTAAGTGAAGCTCAGAGAATGGAAGGAACTTACTCAAAGTCATACAGTGGTAGAGAAGTCTGCTTCCCACACTGTGCCATCAACCATCCCACCTGGTGGTCACATTTAGAGGAACAATCTTTTCAGGCTGGGCTCATTCCATGGATGAGCATAGAAACTGTAGCTGGTGGGCACTACCTAAACCTAATGTCATCCTTGTGGAGAGAGGGCGCAGAGCAAGAAACAGAAACACAGCCTCCTTCTAAGCCCTTATCTTGTGACACATCTCCTGTTGGACAGACTTCGTTTCTTCCAACCCAAGACAGAGTCCACCAACTGAGGTGCCCGTTTCCCACCTTAATCACTATTGGAGAACACTTACACACACGAGAAACTTGGGCATATTGGCTTCCTGGGGCTGCTGTCACAAATGCAAAAACCACCCCCCAAAAACAACAACAAAAAACTATTACAAAACTGGTGGCTTTAAAAAAAACAAAAACAAAAACAAAATCCACGAATTTATTCTTTCACAGTACTGGAGGCCAGAAGTCTGAAAACAAAGTATAGGCAGGACCGCGTTCCCTCTGAAGGCCCTAGAGAACAATCTTTCCTTGCCCATTCCTAGCTTTGGTGGCTTCCACTGATCCTCGGTATCCCCTGGCTTTTGGCTGAATCTCCCCAGTCTCTGGTCCCATCACTTGCCGTCCTTCCTTGTATTTGTCTCTATATCCAAATCCCCCTCTCTGGTTTCTTACACAGACACCAGTCATTGGATCAGAGGCTCACACTAACCCAGAATGACTTTATCTTTGATTACATTTGCAAAGACCCCATTTCCAAATAAAGTCACATGCAAAGGCACTAGGGGTTAGGACATGAACGTAACTTCTTGGGGGAAACAATTTAACCTCACTACAATGAAGATATACAGAATGTATGGGTGATAAAAAGATAAGAAAGGAAGCAAAAAAGACAAGTGTGACAAAAAGGACAAATATGTGAGGGTTCAGATGTTTCCCTCAAAAAATGGAAATTTAACTTAAGGTTTATACCTGTTGCCCAATTCTTCATTCCTTCTCCTCATCCCCCGTGTATGTACTACCTACCCTCTTTTGCCTTTTGGACACTGTCACTTTGCTTTGACAATAACACTGTATTTGGGAGTTGGGTTCCTCTAAAATTGTTTGAAATTCACAAAGGGACACCATATTTGAGATAAATATTCTGTTTTGCCCAGAGAGGCAGAGCTGACTCTTGTCTCCTGGCTTGGGTTCACTTCCTAGATCAGAGCTACCTGCCTAGCTGGTGTGTAGGAATGTCATGAAAGTTGTTTTAAAATAAAATATGAGATCCTGCTGAATTATCAGCAGGGCTATATGTGAGGGCATGTTCTGGGTGTCTGATTCACATGGGCATTGGCCACAGGATGCTCTGCTCTCCATGGACTCTTCTTAACCCTGAGTGGATCTTCCAGTGTTAGGGCTTTTGGTGGCAAGGGGTAGAAATATATCACCAAATACTTTTTCCCCCCCAGAGGGCATCTGCTGGATCATGCTATTGGATATTCCAAGGAATGGTCTAGGCTTTAGGTGTAGCTAAACCAGGAGTTTACTGACATCATCAAAATGTTGTCTCTCTTTCTCTGGCAGCAAAATATCCTCATGGGTTCCAGAGAAAGAAAGTGCCAACCACATTTCAGGAAGTGACTCCGTTAGTCCATCCTGAGTTCTGTGGATATCACTGGCATGATCTCATGGCCAGAAAGAAGAGATTCTCTGATTGGCTAGGCTCAAGTCACTAACCAGAGTGGAATAGTAAGGATGCTCTAGCTACGGTGACAACAAGCCCTGCCAATCCCAGTGGCTTGACACAAGACTAGTTTACATTTAAATCACGTAAGTTGAATCATTCTCAAGCATACAGGCTGAGGGAGATTCTGCCGTCTTCCCCATGTGGCTTCCAAGGTCACTGAGAACATCAAGTGACCTTGGAATGTTGGAGAACATTCAACCAACAGACAGGGGAAGAGAAACTGGACCAGCACACAGGAGGTTCTTTCCTGGGCCAGACCCGCATTTCATTGGCCAGAGGTTGGCCATATGTATAGACTATAACATTGTCCGAGAAGGACAGATTAGCTGTGAGTTCAACAGGAAAGGAAATAGGTTTGCTGAATGCTGGCCATTTCTGCCACTGCTTGGTATGCTTATTCTATGCTGGCAGCATTATCAGAGAATGAGGGAGGAGTGGCTTCCCAAAGGAAGGGATTCAGAATAGATTTGTAAAGACTATCCTTTGATCTAACGCACAGGATGATTCAGACATGTCTGACCTTGCTGCTCTTGGCTATGCTGGTATCTGACACAGAGACTATTGCTGTATGACAAACTATCCCCAAACTCAATGGTTTACAACAATTTTGTTGCAGTTTTCTTACATTTCATGATTCCAGTGGGTGAGGGATTTGGGCAGGGCTCAGCTGGGTGATTTTTTTGTTCCACAGGGTGGCAATTAGGATCACTCAATCATATTCAGTTGGAGGGTCTGGGACAGCACCCTGCTCTCGTGGCTGGTGCCTTGGAGGAATGGCTGGAAGTCGGGGCTCAGTCAGGGCCCTCTTCCTGTCCATGTGGTCTCAAGCCCCACCTTGAGGTCTCTGCCGCAGGATAATCAGGCTTCTGTGTTGGTTCAAAACCACTCCATTACGATTCCAAGAAACCCAAGAGAAAGCTATGAGGGCTCTCAAAATCTAGCCTCCAGAGCCCTAGGGCATCACTCCACAGTGTTCTATTGCCGGACAGGTCACCAGGCTAGCCCAGATGCAAGTGGTGTGAAACAAGACCCTTCTCAGTCAGGGCCAGCTCTCATAAGCCGCAGATCTTGTCCAGCCATGTGACTTTTCCACGTGGGGTCTTTGGGTTTGGGAGCCTTTCCTGCTCTATGGGAGGCTCCAGGCGATGAGCCCTTACTGCCCTGCTTGTTGCCAGCTCTCCTGGCCATTTTGCCCTTGCTGTTGCAATTCCTGTGTGGCGCTGGGCCCCTAGAGGCAGAATCTAGACTCTGAAGGGCATAAAGGTATTCTGGGCTTCCAGGGACAGGACAGAACAAAGGGATCCCGCATGGGGCTGGTGGATGTGGGGGTAAGAAGACAGGCCAGACCGAGTCCTGAAAGTGGTATCTAGCTCTAGTCAGCAACAAGTATGATAGCTGCTTATGATCGATGCCAGGCCTCATTCAAAAAGGTTTTAATTGCATTGACTTGCTAAATATTTTCAATAACCCTATGATGTAAGTACTCTCATGATGCTCATTTTATAAAATAGGGAACTGAGGCACAAAGCAGTTAAGTAACTGACTTGGGCTCACAGCACTGGAAAGTGAGGAACCAGCACTCAGAGTCAGGCAGCCAGGGTCCAGAGGCCATGGGACCCCAGCCACACACTCAGACTAGGAGTTGCCTTTAGCAGGAGCCTGTGGCTCCCAGTCACCTACGGGGGTGCAGCAGTCTGTCACCAGCATTACTAAGCTGACTTACTCTGTGGGAAACCAAATGTGCCCTGCTTGATTCTCCAGAAGTCTCTGCCAGCCAAGGATTCCTACTTTCAGTTATCTCTGTAAGTTCCGGTAATACCCATTCATTTCCCATGGTGCCCTAGGGCTCATACGCAAATGAAGCCAAGTAAGTCTGGGGACGTTATGACTATGTTATTACAAACCGGGGATGTTGATGTCAAGTCAAATGAATAGTTTTGTAGGGGGTCCAGTGGGTGTGTGAGGCCGTGCTAAGCACCTTCATGTGGAAATCTGAGGTCGGAGTTCTCTGAGTCAGCAGGAACTAGAAACCATGCAAAACCAGACTTTCCCAAGCAAAAAGCTCTAATGAGATTCTCGTCTCTCCTAATCCCACATCCTGACCCCTTGCTCCTCGCTCTGAGCACTTTGCATCTGCCCTTTGAAACCAATTTTCTTCTGAACAGAAACAGAAAGTCCCCAGGGAAGAAATAGCTGGAATCTTCTGGGCATTTTCTAGGACTCGATGGTTGAAGTTGTTTGGCAGAGCTGAGCCCTATGGTCCTGGCGTCACGTAGGATCTGTTTGTGGCCCTCTGGCCATCCTTCCTCCTACAGGGATGGCAGATGGCATGTATTTTTAATAATTAAAAAAATAGTCGGAGGGAAATCAGGCTCAGCAGGAGGAATTTGGCACCATCCAGGCAGCACAATTGAGCTGTGAATTTGTTTGCAGATTGGAAATAGTGTCTTTCCATTAAGCGTGCCTGCAGCCTTAGCCCTTCCAGGAATCTTCGAGGGCCCCACGTAATGATTTTCATCAGCAGGTCCTGCCCGGCGGGGGTGGGGAGATGGGGGGCAGGAAGGCAGGAGGTGGGTGGAAGGGAGCCATCGGCAGCCCCCAGCCTCCTTGTACTCAGAGGACTGTATCTCCCAGGGGGCACCACAGACAATTTGTGAACTCCCTCGGGCCCCATCTCGTCTTAGCTCGCAATAGCTCTGGGAAGCAGAGATCCCAAATGATTACACAGATCAGCCAAGAAGACCAGCCTGGGTTATTAAGCAAAAAAAGAGACAGTGTCCAGCTCTAAGGGGAAAGATACAGACCTCTGAGAAACCATGGTGGAGGTCGTACAGCTTTAGATTACATCCCTGGCCCGTTATGGGGATGCGGAAGGGACTGTCACTTCTTTTGTCCTCTGTTTAAGGGAGGCCTGGTGGAGCAGAGGAGGAAGGGCTGTACCTGGAATCCTGAGCCCCAACTTCCAACCTTGATCCCATACCGCCGGCCAAGCAGTCTTCACCTCGTCATCTTCCTTTTCTAGGTCTCAGTTTCCCTGTTTGTAAAAGAGCAGAAACGAATTCTGCAGCTAGAAGAGGTTGGAGAGATAGGGCTGCCTGTATATGACCTGATTCCCTGAGATCTCCTAGGGAGACCATTTTAACCAAGTGGTTTTTCCTTCTTTGGCTCCAAATGGCTCCTCTGTGCTATGGTCTCCTAGGCAAAGGTGACTCTAGACCATGGGGACGTGACCAAAGAGGCTGGGCCAGTTTGCTTTGGATAGACTGCCAACTCACAGAGAAACACGGGCAGCATGCAATGGGCAGAGCACGCTTGGGCGTGGATGCCCTAAGGTCAGCCTTTCATCCTAAACAGACCGCAGAAGAGCCGGGGCCCCAGAGAACATTTACTGGACTCCTCGATGCCCATCAGCATCGCTCCTCCCTTACTGACGTTGAGACAGGCCTTTCTGGAGACTGAGTGGAGTCGGCTCTGGGGGGTGAGGAGCTGGCAGAGCAGAGGGGTGGTCTGCGCTGCGCCAGCTCCACCCAGCTAGAGCCTACCGAGTCTCAGTGCCTCTGGTTGGGGCCGGAAAGGCTGGGAGGCGGCATTCCATTCCAGGAGCTGGAGAAGGAAAGAAAGCGCCCCCGCCCCTCCCCCACTCCATTCTGGCCTGGTCAGTGCTGGGTCCCACTGACCAGCTGCCATCAGGGGCGAGGCAGCCCAGCAGATGGTGTGAGCCAGCCACACAGACTAGCAGCGACTGTGAACTTGGGGCATTTCTGTTCCCAAGTCTCTTGCTCTCCCCCTCTGCTCCCTCCGTCTCTCCATTATTCATCCACTTTCTGGGCTCTTTCTTCTTTCCTTCTTATCCTCATGTCTCCTTTCTCTCCCCTCTTCTCTCCTCTTTAACCACCTCTCCCTCTTTTTTTCTCTCTCACTCAGCCTCTGCAATGCAGAGTTAGATGCGGGACTCCTCAGGGCACCAGTGTTAGTTAGAGAAGGGCCAGAGGCACTTTCCTGGTATCATGTCTTCCTGGCTAGAGGGTCCTGGGCTGAGGCAGGAACTCCCTGCTCCTGGCGAGAGCTGCAGCTGAGCTTGGCTTGGAGCGCTGAGAGCAGTACTGTCAGCTCTGAGCAGTGGGGCCAAGGCCAGCGAGGCGGCAGATAGGTTATCTGTGCAGAGAAGGCCAAGGTGAAAGCTCCAGGGCTCCAGGGCTTCAGTCCAGATCACAGAGGGCCCCTTGCCCTACTCACTTCCTCCCTCCTACCATTTGGAAGGGGACGTGGCCATGCCTGGGTCCATCCTTCCCCCATCCTTCCTTTCAGTCAGGACCCTGACTGGGGACAGGGGCTGAGCCTGAGGCCCGGGGTATTATCTGTCTCCTCATTAGGAGCCTCGGGTCTTTAGGAGACTGGCCAGTACAATGGCAATGCTAAGAGTGGCCTCTCCTGACTTTGTGGAGGTTCCTCCCTCCCAGATCATGCACCCTGTGGAATGTAGGCTGCAGTTAGGACAGTTCTGGACTTCTCCCCCAGGAATCTACTCTGTTCCTGGTCCAGATCAAGAATCCAGAGATGTCCCTGAAGGGAAGGAAAGGAAAAGAATCGCTCAAAGGAAAGCAGAACTCAACTGCTCCTACTTTCCAGGGCTGCCCTAGACGGCTAAGGTCCATTCTAGATTCTGAAACTACAACCTGTCCACAGAGTGTCCTACCAAGGTGGAAACGGTCCATATCGGCACTGCCCCATGCAGTAGCCACTAGCTGCATCGAGCTATGGAGCCCTGAAAATGTGGCCGGTGTGACCAAAGAACTGGTTCTTAAATTTTTTTTTTTTTAAGATTTTATTTATTTATTTATTAGGAAAGAGAGAGAGTGAGAGAGAGCAGGTCAGAGTGAGAAGCGGACTCCCCATGGAGCTGGGAGCCCGATGTGGGACTCGATCCCAGGACTCCGGGACCATGACCTGAGCTGAAGGCAGTCGCTCAACCAACTGCGCCACTCAGGGGCCCTGGTTCTTAAATTTTATACAATTCCGAGTAATTTAAATTTAGAGAGCCATGTGCAGCTCTAAAACGGGGGTGCCATATTGAGCAGCTCTAAAATGGGGGTGGGGAATCTGTGAACAGTAGCAACCCGTTAAGTGAACAGAGAGTTTGACAGACCACTTGGACAAAGAGCACTTCACTTAGTCCTCTTAATAAAGAGCTCCCCTCTGGCACTGGTAAAGAGCGCCATAAATGGGTTCTTTCTGTTAACCCACAAACCAGCGCTGGGTTGGAGGCACTGTTATCACCCACATTCCACAGATGAGGAAGGTGAAGGTATCTGTCCGAAGTCACACAGCTAGTTGGTGCCTGGACAGGACTGGCAAGCGGTCCACCGGACTCCAGAGCGGTGCCTTAACAAGTGTAGGTGATTTCCCCAAAGTTCTAAGACTTGGGTTCCAATTCTGCCTCTGCCCCTGGACAGCTCTGTGACCCTGGACAAGTGGTTTTTCCTTCTCTGGCTCCAAAAGGCTCCTCTGTGCTAAGACGGGATAGACGTGTCCATCCCGAGATCCTCTTCGGCTCTGAGAGTCCGTGGTGCTACTAGGTTCAGCCCAGGTTGGATGTCGGGACCGTGTCCAAGCACACTCTGAGGAAGACATTTCATAGCTCGGGACGTCGTGACCTTCTGTGAGGACAGTGTGAGGGAAGGAGCTGGGAGTGGGGAAGCCTCTGGGCTGGGGTGTAGGTGGCCTTTGGGGTGGTCTTGAGGAGGGGGTGGGAGCCGGGCCATCAGAGATGCAGGAGAGCAGAGGGCATAGAGGTACGATCGCCGACAACAGCAGGAGGAATGGCCAGTTGGAGGAAGCGGGCACTTTGTGTTCAGTTCTGAAGCCCACTTACGCAGCGTCTCCCCACCAGCAAAGGGGTAGCAGGAAACCCCAGAATAACAAAGGCGAGGATGGAGGACGCCTGATGCTTGTTTTGCTTCTACCAAGCATACACTGCCTTCTTTCTTCTGAGCTGGTTCTAATATTTCCAGCTCCCTCCCTTCCACTGGCCAGGGGGTTAGTCCCTCCGGGCTGACAGCACACTACGCATTTTCTGCTTAGCCAGTGTGACTTTAAACGTGTCCCAGCGCACGGAGCAGCCACCCTGCCCCGTCTCCAGGCGCGCCCAGGCTGTTGTCTCAAATTGCTCAGGCAGCATTCTTGGCCTTGACACCCCCGCCTGGGCTCTCCTTCTGGGGCCGTATGACTCCCTTGGAGCTGCCTCCACCCGCTTCTCCCTGGCAGCTGCTCAGACGGCCTGCCGCTATATAAGTCAGCTTGTGACTTGAGCTAAGTCTTGTGCAACGGAGCCTGTGCTTTATCCACGTGGAATGAGAGACCCTTGAGAGCCACGTGTGTGCACTGCCCTGTGGGGCACCCCCCGGGTGAATGAGGAAGGTCTTCCTTCAAGAAGCCTGTGGCCCGGGGCCGGCCTAGCTAAGGGGCCCCACCTCAAATGTCTAGGTATCCAGTAGGTTAGCCAAATGGACCTGATGAGAAATACTAGGCAAAAGAGGAGATTAGCTGAATTTTAAAGATTAGCTGAATTAGCCCATTGACTGAGCTCCAACTTGTTACGGGCACACAAGACTGGGGGCCGAATGTGCCCCATGCTCCTTTTTGTAAAGAGAAACTGGAATCTGGATTTTAATTGGAAATGACCCAGTTTTTACAAAAGGCACCCTGGCCAAATAAAACCCATCTGTGGGTCAAAAACATTCCTGTCTCTTACTTACACACAGGCCAATTCCTGAAGACGCGTTCGTTGAGTGGTTCCCAAAGGAAGGCGTGAGATGAGCTGGAAGGCGCTGTTCCTTATTTGTTCACACGTTGCTTGTTACACTGCTTTCCCCATCTTCTGTGTGGGCCCCGGCCTTGTTTGTACCCCAGCCATTAACTGGATAATTATCTCCTTGGAACTTGAATCACAAAGACCAAGTCAACACAGGAACGGTGGACGCATGCATTTGCACACTGGGGCTTTCAATGGGGTGGATTCCTTCTGCCCTCTCCCCTTTGCACCTGGGGGCAGAAAGGGATACTGGTAAATATTTTCTTAGATCATGAAGCCTGAGGTTTCTGGGCCAAGACATGGTTTAGAACAGGGCTCAGGACTCCCCAGAAACTTCCACCCACAAACACACGAACACATCAGCACTACTCCATGTGAAATGCACATCTTTATACTATGACTGTGTTCAGTGCCACTGTGAGATTGTAGGTACATAAGTGTATTGTGTTGTGTCCTTGGCTGTTGTATTAGTCAGTGTTCTCCTGAGAAACAGAACCAATAGGATGTAGACATACATGTCTGTGTGTGCATGTGCATGTGCATATACATATACACATACATAAATACATGGATGTGGAAGAAGAGATTGAAAGAGAGAGAGAAAGAGATTTTAAGGAATTGGCCATGCAGTTGTTGGAGTTGACAAGTCTGTATCTTCAGGGAAGGCCAGCAGGCTGGAGGCTCAGGGAGGAGTTAATGTTGCAGTCTTGAGTCTGAAGGCAACGTGCAGACAGAATTCCTTTCACTTCCTAGGATCTTCCTGTGGTCTTCAACTGTTTAGATGAGGCCCACCCACAGATGGAAGGGAATTGATTTTACTCAAAGTCTACTGATTTAAATGTTATCACATCTTCACAGCATCATCTAGACTGGTGTTTAACCAGACAACTGGGCACCACCACCTAGCCAAGTTGACACATAAAATTAATCATCATATCAGAGTCACCATCTCAGACTGAATTCTGTCAGTGTATTCTAAACAACACAACAAGCAATCTGAGAAAGGCTGTTGGATGGTCACTTGTCTGGATAATGGTCTTTTCAGTGTTATTTCATTTTGTTGATTTTTTTTTTTTGGTCATCTGAGTTCTGAAACAATCACAAATTGATCTGAAAAGTAGCTCAAACTAAGGAACCAAAAATGTTTCCTTTTCTGTGACAGTTTTGATCAGTTGTTGGTGGCTGCTTGGTATGATAAATTGTAAAGAAGCCAAAGGTGACATTTCCCGCTCTGCGGGAAAGAATGCTGTGTTTAAATACCAGTGTCTGCAGTGGGAATGGGCGCAGGGGATGGTGGTGTATCTTCATGAGCAAGGCCAAGTCTTCATTGGAGAAGAAGATCAGAGGGAACTTTTTTTTTAAGATCATTTGATTATTTATTTATTTATTTGAGAGAGAGAGCAAGAGAGAGAGAGAGAGAGCGCACGAGTGGTCGGGAGGATCAGAGGGAGAGAGAGAAGCAGACTCTCTCACTGGAACCCAGTGTGGGGCACGATCTCAGGACTCAGGACTCGGAGATCACAACCTGAGCTGAAGGCAGATGCTTAACCAACTAAGCCTCCCATGAGCCCCCAGAGAGAACTTATTTTGTGATGCTCACAATCAAGCAAATGATTGCTTGAGGGTGGAAAGCTGGGAGCTAGGTCTCCTAACTCAGGGGGTAGTTTCCTTAGTGAACAAGAAATATCTGGTCTGCACCTATGAAATTCCTAGTTATCTAAATAATGTTCTCATTTCCCCTATGGCTTCTTTTATTTTTTGTTAGAAGTTTTATCTCTCCTAAGAGAAGCTCATATATCATAGAACTACTGAACTACATCCTAAATTTGGATCTCTGAATTTTCCTTTTATACATTTGATTTCTACCAAGCCTCAATAAAATGTTCTAATCTAGAACTGTGATGTCCAGTATGGTAGCCACTAGACTCATGTGGCTACTGAGTACTTAAAATATAGCTAGTGTCACTGAGGAACTAAATTTTAAATTAAAATAAAATCTATTTAAATAAAAATTTAAAATTTAAATAGCCATGCTTGACTAGTAGCTATTGTATTGGATAGCACAGATGTAGAACATTTTAATCATTCCAGAGAGTGCTGGTGAACAGCTAACCTAAAAAAAAATCCAACTTATTATAGTTTTCTTTTTTTGTTTTTTTCTGTTTCTACCAACCTAACTTTGTAGAGGCTTGGTACAAATAAGACTCATTTAGCGGCCCTAATACCCAATTTCTTTTGACAATCTCCCATTTTATTTTAATTTATTTAATAATAAAAAAAAAGGCTTTTCTTAGTTTGGGTGCTGGGCCTGCCTCAAGCCCAGCACTGGGCTTGGGGCAGGATCTGAAGAGATGGCACAGGCAGCTCTTTCTATTTGGGACTGGGCCTGGAAGCACGGGGATGCTGAGGTTGGTCGGCAGGGAGACTTTGAGAAGAAGGGCAAAGCCAGTGCATATTGCCCTGTCAAGCTGAATTTTTGTATCTTTCTAGTTTTAATGCCAAATATTCATTTCTATTCCATTTGTATATTTCCTAGTATAAATGTCCTGATTCTTTCTAAGTCAGCTCATGTTTTAATGATTGCTTCTTAGTATTTGTCCACTATTTTCCAGAACTCAGCTTTGATATAAGGAAAGGACTTCTGAGCTTTCTTCTCTAAAATCTTATTGTCCTGTCCTTCCTTTTTCCTCATGAACTTGACTGCTGTGGTAATACTTGCACTCAGCACAATATTATTATTATTATTATTATTATTACATTTATTCATTTTAGTTTTATTTTTTCAGTGTTCCAAGATTCATTGTTCATGCACCACACCCAGTGTTCCATGCAATACGTGCCCTCCTCAATACCCACCACCAGGCTCACCCAACCCCACATCCCCTTCCTCTCCAAAACCCTCAGTTTGTTTCTCAGAGTTCACAGTCTCTAATGTCTCATCTCCCCCTCCAATTTCCCCCAACTTACCCTTCCTTTCCTTCTTCTAATGTCCTCCATGTTTTCCCTTATGCTCCACACGTAAGTAAAACCATATAATAGTTGAGTCTCTCTGATTGACTTATTTCACTCAGCATAATCTCTTCGAGTCCAATTCCTTTTGATATAAAAGTTGGGTATTCATCCTTACTGATGGAGGCATAATATTCCATTGTATATATGGACCATATCTTCTTTATCCATTCATCTGTTGAAGGGCATCTTGGCTCTTTCCACAGTTTGTTATTGTGGCCATTGTTGCTATGAACATTGGGGTACACGTGGCCCTTCTTTTCACTACATCTGTATCTTTGGGGTAAATACTCAGTAGTGCAATTACAGGGTCATATGGTGGCTCTATTTTGGATTTCTTGAGGAATCTTCACAGTTTTCCAATGTGGCTGCACCAACTTGCATTCCCACCAACAGTGTAAGAGGGTTCCCCTTTCTCCACATTCTCTCCAACATTTGTTGTTTACTGTTTTGTTGATTTTGGCCATTCTAACTGGTGTAAGGTGGTATCTCAGTGTGGTTTTGATTTGAATCTCCCTGATGGCTAATGATGATAAACATTTTTTCATGGGTCTGTTAGCTATTTGCATGTCTTCTTTGGAGAAGTGTGTGTTCATGTCTTCTGCCCATTTTTGATGTGATTATCTGTTTTTTTGAGTGTTGAGTTTGAGGGGTTCTTTATAGATCTTAGGTAGTAGATCCTTGTCTGTAGTGTCATTTTTTAATATCTTCTCCCATTCTGTGGGTTGCCTGTTTGTTTTGTTGACTGTTTCCTTTGCTGTGCAAAAGCTTTTTATCTTGATGAAGTGGGGGAGAGAGGGAGGGGGGTGGGGAGGGGCAGAAAGAAAGAGAGAGAGAGAGAATCTTAAGCAGGTTCCATGCCTAGTGTGGAGCCTGACTTGGCGCTTAATCTCACAACCCTGATATCATAACCTGAGCCATAATCAAGAGTCAGATGCTTAACCGATTGCCCACCCAGGTGCCCCTCAGGACAATGTTAGAGGCTATAGCCTTTCAACTTCAGCTCTACCACTCATAGCTGATGATACAGATCATGTTATTTAACCTCCCAGTGCCTTAGTATCCTCATTTGTAAAACGAGGGTGATGCTAATAATAGCGCTTGTCTCCTAGGTTGTTGGGAGGATTAAATGCACAGTGCTTAGAAGCCTGCCTGGCATAAGCAGTCTGTACAGGAACAGTAGATGTAACTGCTCCTGTGGGTTCTTGTTTCTCTTGCCTAATAGACTATAAGCTCTTGGAGAGCAGGGGCTCCAAGTAATGCCTGGTGGGTGGGAAGACTGCTATAAATATTTGCTAGGTGAGCAAGGGAATAAATTGCTGTGGTCAGTTAATCACTTTCCACTTCTTTTAAATGTCCCTGCAAGAATTCAAGATCAGCTTTTATCTCCACTTCTGCTTCTGCCACTCACTGCCTCCTGTATCTTCTGTCTCTTTTGTCTCTGTTGAGTCTCCTTTTCTGAATTCCTCTGCTAACTGCGTCCTGTAGGGGTCATGAAATCCAGTCCCTTATTTTCAGCAAGTTCTGACACCCATTTAACTTCTGCTCTAACTTGGAAGCGGGGCCTGGGGAAGACATCCAACACAAAGACTCTAAAAATTCCCCAAACACGAATTCTCTCTCCCTTTAGGAAAGTCCCGGGGTTGCAGACATGAGGACATTGCCCTGTCTTCCATGACACATCCCTGGGCACTGGGGAAAGGAAGTGGGTGGGTAAGAGGTGACAGTGTCACTGGCCCCTTCTTGAGTGATTTTGGTGGGGGATGATCTTTCCTGCCATCTTGGCTGTGAGTACATGAAACTAAAATCAGCCTCCCCATCTGGGCTTTTATCATGTGGCCCACCTCCCTTTCCTACCATCTCCTTTCCTGGCCAAGAGATGATTTTGTCCTGTCTTTGGCCCTTTCTGAAATATCAAACCCTATTGCATCATGATGCATCAACCAACAGCTTGTCCAAGCCAGGGACTGAAAGAGCATGGCAGCTTCTAAAATTCACCAGAGGTTCCTGTTCCAGAGACATACTTATAACTGTCTTGCATCAACATGGCCTTTAAGATACAGTGCAAAGGAGGAAGCTCATTGACTCACAACCCTCTGGGCTCACTGTCCAATCATCCCCTGGCCTCCCTGGTAACTCCACAAAGCAGGGCTCTAATGAACTACAACTTTCTGTCAGACCCCCTAGAAGTCCCTCACCTGCCCAGCTGTCTACTGTCCTCATTTCCCTTCTGGAAGCCACAGTCTCTAAAATGAGCAATGAGAGAGAAGTCATGCCTGATATCTGATAAGATGGCAAGTCAAGTATGGGCTCGACTTGGCTTTCCATGCTGCCTTCTTGGCCAGAAGGAGATCGTCTGGCTCAGGTGCTAAAGGGCCTTTTCACTTCTAAGAATGAAAGCCATAAATACTAGATATTAGAGAGATTTTCGTCTGTGGCAAACTGCAGTTCTTGGTTCTTTCCTGCCTTCCTGCCTTCCTGAATTCCTTTCTTTCCCCTCCTTCCATAATTATTTCTTGCCTGGTTCTCATGTTCCAGGCAAGTGCCAAAAAAACAACATCAAATATTGAAATAGTCTCAATTCTTGTTTTCTAGAACTTGCACTACAGTAGGACAAATATACAGATAAGCAGATAACTATAAATGAGTATGAAAAGGATGACCATTGAGACAGGCACAGGGTACTGTGGGAGTCCTGAGGGAGACCTAAGACAGGCTGTGCAGATGGCCTTTTGCTTAAAGGAAAAGTGGCTCCCAAATCCTGATCTGCAGATCTCTGTCATCCCATGCAAAGTCTTTTCATAGGCCAGAGGAGAAATGATAAAAATGTGGACAACATAATATGACTTCTTGAATTCATATTTCTTAGAAAATATCATCTTTATTCTGAGGTGCTGTACCCTTTTGGGGTCATAAGAAAGGATGGTGATATTAGCTGGTAAGAACAGTCACGGTAGTAGTTATTATTTTTGTGTCTATTTATTTGATAGAATGGAAGAGGGTAATCACATATCTGTCCTCCAAAATTTTTGGAAATGTTGCTGATCCATGAAAGCTTCAAGTTTGCAAGGTAGACTGGCAACGTATACAGCCTTTCCGGCTGAGGGCACCACAAGTGGGTTACTGGTGTGATGTCCAGCTGAACACACATGCTGTTGTACATGAGGTGAACACACAATGTCATTCCTCCTGTACAAAGATGGTGTCATGGGACCTACACGCGGAAAGCGTTTCTCTTATCTCTCCAGCAGAAGTGATGGAATTTTCGCCAAGTCTTCCATACTTTTACACCTGCTCTTCCTCTTGGCCAAAGAATGTATTTGTGGGATAGCTGACTGGGGTAGGGGTATCATTTGTGGTAATAGAATGGAAAGGGAAAGTGGTTCCAATTGGAGATCAAATCCTTGAACTTGGCTTGTTAGCTACCCTCACTAACAGACTAACACAACCAGTTAGGTACAGGCCAGTTGTTCTAGGAACACAGCCGAAGGTGAGTGTGTGGGCAGAAGGCCAAGTAGGATCAGTGGACAGAAGGCCAAGTCATAAAGTAGAGTCTGCCCTGCATAAATTCGTGCTCTGCTTTTGAGACCCACTGATTCCTGGCTGAGTAGCTTTTATTTGCTTCTCTTTTCTGCCCTCAGCTTGCTCATCCACCAAAAAAAGAAGCCAGATGACTTTAGACCAGTGGTTCTCATACTTTAGCAGGTATTAGAGCCACTTGGGGGCTTGTTAAAACCCAGATTACTGGGTTCTACACTAAGAGTTTCTGATGCAGTAAATTTGGGTGGGGGCCGAGAGTCTACATTTCCAAACTTTTCCATATGGTATTGAAGCCGCTGGTCCCGGCACCGTACTCTAAGAACCATTGCATTAGGCATTTTTAATCCTTCATTCCTAAAATTCTATTAATCATTCTTACTTGAAAGAGTTTATAATTTGATTAGCACTTCTCCTGTGGGAGGGAAAGAGATTAATGACTTCATTTTCTCAATTTCTAATTGTTTGGCACCTTCTGTGTACACATGACTGCAAGACAGAGAGAGGATGGCTACCACACTCTTCCTTTCCATGCTTTCCTAACCTCTGCATTGTGCAAGAGCTTTGCTTCCTGTAAGCTACTTTGTATAGTAATATCTACTATTTGTGGTCCGAGGGACAGAAAGAGTCTGGAAAATTGAGATCAACAGATAGTGGTAAGTCTACCCCCAGTGGAAAATGATGATGCAGAGAGAGGCCTGTTTGTGTATACACATCTGAATGGGTGAAGCCGTGTCAGAGAGGATTGCCTGCAGATTAGTGTGCCCCAGTGTGGGTCACCATCACCTCCTCCGTGTTCCCAGCACAAAGCTTTTGTTGAAAAATCTCATCTCACAGAGTCATGGTGGGTGCCAGACCAGAGGACAAAGGCAAATGGGGCTCTTGCCACCCCCAACACAGCCCTGACATGGACGACATTGGAGATAGGCAGACATGTAAAGACAAAGCTTCAGTTGCTAGGGCGAACAAGAAAGCGTTTATGTTCATCATGGGCTTTGTGGATTTGGGGATTTGCGAGATGTTTTCAACTCAACCAACAACAGATTTGTATTCAGAATATATAAAGAACTGTAAGAAAATGACTAACGATGCGCTTTTTAAGACTGGCAAATAAAATGACTGAGCAGCGGTGTCTGGCTGCCTCAGTTGGCAGAGCACATAACTCTTGATCTTGGGGTCATGAGTTTGAGCCCCTCATGGGGGATAGAGTTTACTTAAACAAATAATAAAATAAAATATAAAATAAAATAAAATAAAATAAAATATCTTCCTTAAAAAATAAAAGAAGGGTCATTTTACTAAAGAGCATGTATGTATGACCTATACATATTTGAAATAATCTGCAACCTCATTTGTAATCAGAGAAATGCAGATTAATACCGAAATGACGTGTTTTACATCCAAAATAAAACTGGTAATACCAAAAGGTGGTGAGAATATGGAGCTCAGGAAACTCTCACACAGCTGGTGGAGTGTAAGTTGGTCAGACCCACTAGGGGAATTATTTTACATTATCCAGTAAAGTTGGACATGAATAAAATTTATGCCCTGTCCAGCTTGCCTCCTCATACACACTTTGAGGAATCCATGGCACAGACTTAGTAGGAATGTTGTACAAAATGGGCCAGGGAGTCACTGTTCACAATAACCCAAGCTTAGAAACAACCAGAAATCCACCCCAAAGCGAATGGCTACAAAAATTATAGGATTTTCTTATAATGTAATTCTATACATCAATGAAAAGATAAATTTTTGTACACATTTCAATGTGGATGAACTCCAAAGCCTAACAGTGGGCAAACAAAGCAAGCTCTAGATGAAATGCAGTAGGATACCGTTTATGTAAAGTTCAAAAGCAGGCAAAAACTAAACAGTAGATTGTTTAGAGATACATACATGTGTGGTAAAGTTACAAAGGAAAGCAAAGAAGATGATGAAAACAAAATCTGGCATAGTGGTTGCTTTGAGACGGAGAGGGATACAGTAGGGCAGGAACACATATGGGCTTCAAAGTTGTTGGGGGGGGTGTCTCTATTTCCTAAGGTGAGTGAGACATGCAGGTATTTTTAATACGATTCTTTTAACTGTGTATGCACCTTGTATATGCTCTTTTCACCTACATTATCCTTTACAAAGTAAGAAAAACTGGTTGGAATTGTGTTTTACAACAGGGCTTTTTGATTGCTGGACTTTACTTCCCTGGGTCTTAGAGTCTGTGGTGATTAGGCTGTGAACTGGAGTTTCCACTGGGGGACCCCCAAATGCAAGAAGGTGTACACTTCTTCTCTGGGTCCATTCCGTTTTTCAAATTATTTCTTCCACGTCTTGTGTGGGATGTGACTACCTGGTTTGCAGCGGTCCAGAGCTCCAGGCGTAAGGGGGCGGCGGCGGAGCATGGGAGCTGGGGGAAATATGCAGAATTCTACTCCAACTCTGAGCCCCCGCCTTGCCCTCTTTGGAGAAAAGGTAGTTGCCTTGCTGTGGGGGAGGGGTGTGGAGGAGGGAATCCAGAGTTTGTTTTCTTCTCGTGGGCTTCTGAGCCATTGCTGTTTTCAGCAATGCATCACCATTCCCTTCCCTGGTCCCCAGATCTCAGAGCCATTCTGATTTCCTGGGGGCCACGTGGATTTGTCTCTCACTGGTTTCCCTTCCACAGCCCATCCCATGCCCTTTATGCTGAGTCAGATGTTCCCCCTCTCTGGGTCTTCCATCTGCGAGCATGTTCTTGATGCCTCTCACCCTCTGTGTTGCTTCTTCCATTCCTTTGCGCCTTTTCTCTCATGTTAGTGAGGTTTTGAGAGCAAGCACGTGCATTCAGTCTGCTGCATTTCACCCGAATTACTGCGATCAACAACCTTTCCACATGGGCTGATTCCCCCCATTTTACAGTTAAAGAAACCGAGAACAAAGAGGGGGCACACCACTTGCTGGGCAAAGACTCCTTGGTGGGTGTGAACGACTCCCCTGTGTGTACTTTTCCTCCTACACTGCCTCGCTCCCAGCAAGGGGGCTCCAGGGTCTTGTAACCCTTCTGGCTGGAGTTGTGTCCTCTTGTCTAAGCCACAGCCCTCCTGTGGCGGGTTCCCACGACCCCTGTCCACTGGGTGTAATGAACAAGCCGCAGCAGGATGTTGAGGACCGTGGTGCCTCGGCTGGCTGGGCTGTACTCTCAGCCAGGTGTGTGAAAAGCAGCAAAGCCTCCCTTGGGTGCAGGCAGAGTGACCTTGATTCTCAATGTTAATGGCTTCACACAGGCAGGGAGAGTTTCCTTTGGAAGCAGCAGATATTCATCGGGGCCATCAGCTTGCTTCATACTGAGAAGCACTTGGACTGAAATTTTATCCCGTGGTGGGAAAGAGAAAGAAGGGAGAGAGCGATGGGAAAGTTGCTTCAGTTTTTTTTTTTTTTCTTTTTTCTTTGACAACCACAGGTTTCCTGCACTGCCTTGGAACCGAATTTCTGTTTTGACTAAATGGAAAGTCTCCAAGGAACAAGAGCTGATGGGGAGCTTTCTTTGAAAAGCACCCTCTGTGTCCTTCCATCAATTCCTCTTTTCCCCTCTTCTCTTTCTCCTCTTGTACCCCCTTTCTTCTGTGTTTTCTGAGCCTGCCTCCACCCCCTTCATCAGCTGTCCAAGGCAGAGGCCCTGCAATCTTATCCCAAGCACTGGGGCTGGGGCACGGAGAGGCCAGCGCCCCTGGGGGTCAGTGGGACTGCTCAGAGGGGCGGGCCTGACAACAACTGGCAGGTGGGGGCAGGCTGGAGACACATGAGTCCCCGAGTTCCAGGATCCCAGGGGCAGTCGCATGGAGCACTTCACAGTCTTGAGCGCTCCTTTTGAGAGTCTAGAGTCTTGGTCTACTAAACCTTTGACCAGGAGAGAGAGGAGAGAAAAGAGGGAAAGTTGTCCCAGGAAACTTACAAATAAGAGCAGATCTTACTTTTCCTTTAAAATGAAAACTACTTGCTCTGAACCAGGATCTCAGCAACCCTTAGCCCCAGGCCATTGTCACAGCCCCCTGCTCATCCTCAATGGTCAGACAGGTTCCTTCACACTGCCCCCATTGCTAAGGTTCCCAGTTGCCTTGCCAGCCCTATGGAAACAACCAGCCCTGCATATTTTGTTTTTAAAGTAACTCTTTCACAGTATGATAGGAAAATCAAGCGGACATGGAGAAATAGACTCTATGCTCCCTTAGGGCAAGGGTCTTGTTTATTTTTAACTTTTAATAAAGACCCGAGGGTTAAGAAAATAAAATATATTAGCGTAATATGAATTATTACTATTATTGCTATTATAGTATTTATTGAGAGGGTAGATGCATCAGGAGCTTTTCTGAGCACTTATACGCATCTTCCCATTTGCCCAAACAGTCTAATGAAGAGGTATTGCTTTCTCTTACAATCTAAAGCCCACAGAAGTAACATGTCCAAGGACATAGAGCTAGTAAGTTGCAGATTTATACACACACACACACATACACACAGAGTCATGCACACACACACAATTTATATTAAGTGACTTCATGAGGGCAAGAATTCCCTGTTTGCTAAAAGTTTAGTAAATATTTATGAAGCCCCTGTATATCAGGCACTATATCAATGACTGGGATCCAACGTTTAATCCAATATGGCCTCTGCCCTCCAGGCGCTTGTCGTAGGAGGGGCAGGTATGGAAACACAGCTACGTCCAGTACAAGGCAGTCTGGGTGGAACCAGGTGCATACTATGGCGTATGAAGAGGTCAACAGACTTTTGCCATGGGAAGCTGGGAAGGATAAATTGGAGTTCTTGTGTGCTGAATGGAAAAAAAGACAATCCAGGCAGACAGAGGAATGTGCATGAAGCTGGGAGGGATGAAAGGACATGCTGATATTTGTGTCTTTGACCCTCACGGGCTCGTTATCTTCTCACTGGTAATGGGGGCGTGTACACACGTCACTAGTAGTCACTTCGGATGATCGCTGCATTGTAGGACCTCCGTACCACATGTTTGTTGAATGAATGGAAGCCTGGATAAATAAATGGTGCTGGAATACTCAGAAAGAGTACACAACACTGTAAGGATGGGGTCTCCATGGTGATCGGATTGAGTCCACTCCTTTAGGTATCTGAATTGCCTGGGAGATAAATATTAAAAGTTGCTGGTTGAAAAGGAGCTTGGATCAAAGGAGCTTTCTTGCTGGCCAGGTATGAACCCCAAAAGGTTTAGAATGTGGGGGTTAGGTGGAGAACAGAAGGGATGTGTCGCTGTAGGTGGACTTGAAGCACCTTTCCCAGGACAGGGAGATTCTGTCGAAGGGCACTGAGGGGAGGAGAGAATGCTGAGTGACAGCAGGGACAGGAGGACTGTATTAGCTACAGGGAAGACAAGTCTATGGTAGAGAGAAGGGTGTCACTTTCTGTGATAGCTGGAGACCAAGGTTGCTCTAGGAGTGTCCCTCTCCAAGGGACGTTGGCCTGGAGTTCTCTCATTTTTCAGGGTGCTGTGGCTACTAGGAATTTGAAAGAAGGGAACTGACAAGAATCTCTGGACTCAAAATGGCCAGGGAGTTTGCTTTGGACTAAAGATAACAGCTGAAGGAAGAGAGGAAAAGCTTTCTTGACTGGCCAGGCATGAACCCTGAATGGTTGAGAATGTGGGGATTAGGTGGAGAGGATTAGCATACCGAGTGATTTCTGAAAAGACTCATCTGTTATGCTGGAACGTTCTGTGTGCCTGGGGCTGTGACTTGGGCACAGCCGGCACCCCTATAAATCTCTTTGTCTTGCAGTAAAGTTATTTGTGGCATTCATGATGACTGTGGGGACTTGGTGGGAGCCAGCAGGTGCTGGAAGTAAGGTACCCATTGCTGAGCCCCTAAGAGGGACTCCCCTAAGTTTTCAGGCAGCAAAAGTAGCCTCAAAAGCTGACAACAGGAGCCTTGAGATTCATCCTACAACCTGTTCCAATGGCCTCTGGAGGCACCCTACCCTTGCTACCAATCCAACATCATGCTCGACCACGTGGGTTCCCTCCTCCTGTCTCTGCAGGAGGTGGGCAGGATGACTTCTTTGGGGGGTGTGTCTCTTACCCAGGTCCTGGGGCATGTGGACTAATGTGCCATATTTGAGCATTAACTTTCCACCTGAGCCTTCCCCATCCCCACGGAACTGGTCAAGGCCATGTGGCTATTGTCCCTGCTGTTCTACCTGAGCTTAACACTGTGCGCTTAAGTAAGTTCTAAGAAACTGTATTTCAACCTATATTTCTTGGGGGGGTAATGTGTTCTCCTTGGTGTTCACTAAGCACCCTTGGCATCACTCACTCATCCTTTCTGTTTCTTCTAATTCTTCTATTTTATGTTACCCTCTGTGAAATTCAATAACACCACAATTTTCTATTTCTCTTTTTGCCTCTACATTGATTTCCTATTGCTGCTGTAACAAGCATTTAATGGCTTAAAATGATCCAGTTTTGTTCTCCCACAGTTCTGGGGGTTAAAAGTTCTAAAATCAAGGTGTCGTCAGGGCCATATTCCTTCTGGAGGCTCCAACGAAGAATTTGTTGCTCTGCTTTCTCAAGCTTCTAATGGCTTTGATTTCCATTCATCTTCCATCTTGAAAGCCAACCACCCAGCATCTCCCGGTCTTTCTCTCTCTCTTTCTATCATCACATCACTTTCTGACTCTGATCATCCTGTCCCTCTCTTATAAGACCTTTGTGATTACATTGAGCTCACCTAGCTAATCCAGGATATCTCAATCTGAAATCTGTAACTTAATCACAGTTTACAAAGTCCCCTTTGTCTTGTAAGATAACATATTCACGAGTTCTGGGATTAGTACGTGGACATCCGTGCGTGCGGGGCTATCACTCAGCACACTACAACTGTTACAACTGCAAACTTAATTGTGTCGAGATTACTGGTGAATAATTGCTGACAACAAATGATCTGTTGCAAGATTAACCTCCTAGTGGTAAGGACCAGGTGCCAGTGGATTTTAACTCACCTTCCATTGGAGTCCTGGATACTTGATAAAAAAAAAAAACAACAAGTAAAGAAATATCGATGGTCCTTATGCCTATTTTTCCATTGCTCCAACATGTTAACCGTAGCAGTTAACATGTGTTTATTGAAAAAATATAAGAAAAATCAGTTCACAGTGGATTAAAATTTTGACACTTCTTGTAAGGTAAAGAATTGAATTTTACTTCTGCTTAAGAGTGAGTGGTCCTGGATAGATTCATTGTTACCTCTAGTGACAATTAGAAAAAAAAAATCCAACCAAAAAGTTATTATTAGCAAATGCCAAAGCGTGTCAGAGCTTAGTTCCCACGTGCCCTGTGCTATATGCTGATACATCCATTATCTCACTTAATTGTCACCACAAACCCAGGCGTGAGCTAGGTACACAGTTGCTTCCTATCTTGTTGGTGGAAAGACTGAAGGTCAACGAAGTTTATGGTTGTCTCACTGGGGCTGTTAGCCGTGGGCTTTCCTGAGTCCTTGTGCACTTGGCCAGTCTGGGTCTGTCGCTTGTTCTTCTCTACATGTTAGCTTCTATGGGTATTTCTGGCTCTAGCCCTTTAGTCCTGTTGATGCAGTGTCGGGGAGCCCCATATATCATCCACACCAGTTTTTCCCTTAGCTTTGTTGTCAGGGGTGAGAAAGGACCATCATCTCCTCAGAATGGGCAGCTCCCCTGGGAAGCTAGAATTGAGAGGGCTACCAAAGGGATTTTGCTTTATTTGTCTTTTGGATTATCCTTCTACAAGGAGCCCCTACACCCAGACTTTTCAAAGCTCCAAGAATGAGTGAATGAATGGGGTTTGCAAAGGAATAGTCGTAGGCAGTAAGAGTTTCTTCATATACATATTTATATTCATATTTATTTAGATAGATTTAGAAGTATGTTCCATGCATTGTTGTTTATCTGCAATACAAATTTAACTCGGAATGCTGTATTTTATCTGGCAACTCTATGGGGAGTGGGGAAAGGAAGGGAAGTTAAAATGAAATCTCTCTGTGTAGGGGAACACTTCTGATGCATTAACAGCAATATTCCATCCAATCCCTCTTGTCATGTTGTATTTCGAGAGGACTGAAAAGTCCTGACAAGGAAACCTCTCTCTACAGCGTCTACCTGACTCCACTAGCTGGGACCAAGCAGCCACTTCACTGCATTAATCCACTCCATGTAACCGGAGCCTGTGTTTGCTGGTTATTAAGCTACCTTGCCCTCCATCCTACCTCACTTCCCCAAACACACAGGCACATAAACACACAAAGGCCTTGGCTAGACAAGGAGAGGTTAAGGGGGAGAAAGGGCGGGGAGGGATTAGAGTTTTATCAAAATAGCATCTGCAAAGATCTTTCCAGGATAGACATCACTCCTGACCATGTCTGTGGCCTGGGGCCAGGCCTGGGGTGGATGGGAAAACACCAGCTGGTCAGGGAAGGAGTGGTCCTTTGAGGCCAGAAGCTTCGCCAGGTGCATGGGAGGAGGGGTGGGAGGACTCTTGTCCTCCCTCCCTTCACAGGGCCCCCTGCCCTACCCAACTTTTTTTCTGAACCTCTCTCTCTTTCTCTCTCTCTCTCTTTTGCCTTTTTAGCCATACTGTTACTTTTCCTGCATCAAACAACAAGAGATCCTTTAGCCAGAACATTAACATTGCTGGGACACTTAGATTTCACACAGGGTTCACTGTGTCTCAGAGAGCCAGAAGACCCTCCTGAGGTAGGCAAGCTTGCAGATCTGGCGCCGGAATCTGGTTGCTTTGTGGAGCCATACCCCTTGGCAGCCATCTTATCCTGTTCCCTGCCTTCACCCCAGGCTTGCTTTAATGAATTCAAATAGAAAAACGAGAAATGAATCTTTTATTCCTCAAGATCACAAATTCTTCTGGTTTTTAAATCCTGACAGCTAAGTGTTACAGTTCACCTACATCTTCCGGCTGCATTGAAAGTTGCTTATTCCCTTCCCTCCTTTTTTTGGTCCTTGTTCTCACAGATTTTTTTGTTTGTCCTTTCTGCTTCTCATGTCTACTTATTCGTAAAGGAGGAAGAAATCAGAGTAGCTCATTTAAGAACAGCCTATCTTGAGGTGTAGAAGGACTTTCTAAGTACATCAAGGGAAGAAATTCACAAGAATGACATTGATTGGTCTGTAACTTGCAAGACTTTTGTATGTCTCATAATTCCATAAAAAACACACAAAGGAAATATTTGTTACACATATTTTTTATATAAAGAGCTCTTACAAATCAGCAGCAGAGAAAAGTATATAACTCATGAAGGAATTTAAATGGGTGACAAAAATAGAAAAAAGGTCAAGTTGAGTGGTAACAAAAGAAAATTGTTTTACAAATTGAAATCATACCGAGATGTGACTTCTCTGTGTCTAAAAAAGTGACAAAAATATTTTTAAAAAAGGTAATACCAAGTGTTGGCAGAGTGTAGAGAGACTGGGACTTCCAAATACCGTAAATTGCAGTGTTAAAATGTACGGTGTTTTGAAAGGGAAATGAGGCAACACACATCAAGAAACAAAAACGTCATGAAACAATGAGTCATTATTCTACTTATAGCAATATTTTTAAGCAAATAATTAATGTTTATGCCAAGATGTAGCTGTGAAGATGTTATAAGAAAAATCTTGAAATTTGGAAATTTCTAATGAAAAAAGTCTAATGATTGTCTTAATGAATTACGGCACATGAATGCATGGGCTATGCAGACATTTACACTCATGATGTAGAACAGTGGTTTTTAAGCAATTCACTGTGAAGTCCTCTGGAGAGGGGTTTTGGGTTTTGGATGGCACATATTTGATAGGTACTTTTCTGTGTTATAAAGTAGGCTTCCATGTACAATTTAATTTGAACAAAAGATTCATAGTTAAAAATAGTTTAAAAACCACTCTGGGAGAAGAGCATTTAGGGAGTTGCCAGATATGTTCTGTCCGCCCTCCAGATCCACTCTCTTACTTTAGACATGTTTTGACAACTACAGCTTCTATTTGAATTATAGACTTTTTAAAAATACTTAAGAATTATGTGTGTACTCTAACCAATTCTAAGTATATTTTTGCTACATGGGTTACTTCATTTGAAGAACACTGTTTTTACTCTGATGTTGTTCTTTATCAAAATTTGTATTCATGTTACCATTACCTGAACAATTTTTTCTTTAATGTTGGACTTCTTAACTAAATTTAAAATATCTACAATCTACCATCATGTCAGATTAAATTTCCGAAGTTTTAGTGAGATTGTATGAATTAAATTTAAATTAGAGTTTTTTTTTAAATTCAGATAACTGATTTCTATTTGAATTATCTAAAAATACTGATATAAAACTAGAATAATTTAGTTGTTTGCCATTTTCATTTTTAGCTAATGGAGTCAACAGATTAAAAGATACCATTTCATTTTTTTGTTCACATACAAGAAAATACGAAATTAAAAAAGAGCAAAATGTTAGGAGAGCATTCATTTGATCTAAATGCAAAGTCATAAAGAATCATTGTTCACAGATATGTAAATGAACTTTCTATCCCTATAATTTGTAAAATCATTGTTTTGGGTCATGGTCTTTATCTATCTATCATCTATTTATTTATTTATTTTGGGTCATGGTCTTAAAAAAAATACCTCTTAATGAAATAGATGGCAGTGTTTCCAAACCATATTCGTGTCTTTTGTATTTCCTGTGATTAGTAATATGACTATTCCTTGTGGTGGACAATAAATATCAACAAACATTATGAGCAAATTATGTGCCCATTATTAACTTTCTTGAGAAATGAAAATTCAAAACTTAATTTTTCATTAAATGTAAGCTTAGGTTTTTTAGAGGTCACTACTGGTAGAAGAGTTATTGCAGAATAAGAAGTTTACCAAAAAATAAAAATAAATAAATAGTTGCAGCTTATTTTATACCCAAAAGAAACAACAAGCTACTATAGCATGTTTTGCTACTCAATGTGTATTTCCTGCATATATGTATATCTATATAGATATATATATATATGCTCTGTGATTTCTCACCTTTTATAACCATCTTGCTGGTTGACTGCTATCCATTAGCTGTGAGCATTTTTCAATTTTGGCCCATTCTACTGCCAAATGGCTGTAGATTCCAATGTCTAAGGAGGGACAGTGGCACCAGAAACCTCTAAAGTTACACCTGGGGCTAGGAGATGCTGTTCCTGTGTGCTTGTGTCCAGGTACACTTAAAAAAATATGATTAGTGGGTACCTGGAATACTTCTCTTGGAAAGGGGCATTAATTATATCAGGTCTGGAAATGGTAGAGAGGAGACATCATTATCACAGGTAGACTTCCAGATCTAACCACATGTTCAATGCATATGTATCTCACGAACTACTAGATGACACCATGGCAGATCCTAAAAGTATAAAAGGGAGTTTTCCAAACCCATCCCACATGATTTCAGCCCAACCGTGAATAATGACTTACTAAAAAGTGGAGAATGTGGGAAATGTCACACTGGATATGATACTCAAATGACAGATTTTTATCAGGATTATCCCAGGCAAATGTGTGTGCACGGTCACCTTATCTACATCCCACCCACACTTTTGTAAACAGTCCTTTGTGAGCAAAACCTTTTGGACTCATCCTATTTTGAGTATGCCATCTGTTTCCTGTTGGGCTATTAGTAGATACAGAGGGATAAAAGGCCATTCACTATATATTGTCGAATGACAAAAGAAGATTACAAAGTAGAGTGACAGTATGCTCCAAATTAATTATGTTAGGTAGTTATATATATGTAATTGCATAGAAAAAAATTCTGAGGATATATGCATCAAAATGTCACTTATGGTTATATCTGGGTAGTAGGATTAAAAATGACTTTTTTCTTTTCTCGTTTTCTTTATGTGGATTGAAAAAAATATCTCCAGTAAGTACGAATTATGTTTGCAATGAGAAAAACAAAAATTATTTTTCATAATTTGTTGTGAGTGGGGATGGGTGGGGTGTCAAAAGCCATGTTATTGGCTCTCTGCTGTGGATCTCATGGACTGTATTATATTCTGTAATGTGTATTAACCACATTAGGAATGGGCACCCAAATTGCCTCCAATTTTCTGCTGCAAAAAGCAACACTCTGGTAACATAATCTCACAGATTTTTACTAAAGGCCTGTACAGAACTTCTCTAGGATATTACTCAGGAGTGTGGATGCTAGTCATAGAGAATATCTGAACATAAACCTGATTTAATTGAGTACTACCAGACCTTCTTTATAATGACTATGTTAGTCTACAATCTCATCAGAGTATGTAAGGCTAACTTTGTCCCAACATCCTCACAAATACCTTGACTTGCCTAATTTTCTAATAATGTCTGCCAATCTGATGGGTGTAAAATGATATGCTATTGTTATTTTATTTGTGTATCTTAGTTACAAATGAGTTTGTCTCAACCTATTCTGTTTAGGCAATTAAATTTCTTCTGTGACTGCCTGTTCCTATCTTTGCCCATTTTTCTATTGGGTATTCTATCTTTTTCTTTGTGGTGATTTCCCGGAGTTCCTTGTATATACACAAAGAATTCAAACCAAGCTGCAAATCCAAGAAAATTTTTGATTAAATATAGTTGGTCAGCTCTCAGTTGTCCCCAATACAGGTAAAGAATATAGGCTTGACCAATAATCTAAAATTCAATATTAAGTTTCAGAATGTGGCAGAGAACATATCCATCCATGTGAAAGCATCCAATCTTGATGATGCCATTTGGAACCCCAATTTGGGAATGGGAACTATCCAAGGAGATTCACAGATGATGGAAGTAGACTTCATTTGCCAAACATACTAGCTCCTATAATCACGACCAAACTGTTATCATAGAGGCATTTTTAGTTCCACTTAATAGGAATCATAGAAGTAATGAAAATGAATGATAAATGCATGGATGATAATTGACATTTATTGAACCCTCACTATGTGCTACTCACCATGCTAGGTGCTTTACATACATTATAACCTGAGTACATTATACTCATTTTACAGGTATGATAACTTAGATTTGAAGAACTTAAGTACTTGCTCAAATGCAAACCAGGCAGACACACTGTAAAATCCAGGAATTGGGAGCACTTGGCTGACTCAGTCAGTAGAGCATGTAACGCTTGATCTCAAGGCTGTGAGTTCAAGCCCTATGTTGAGTATAGAGATTACTTAAAGAAAAAAATCCTTAAAAAAGATCCAGGAGTTGAACCTTGTAGACTAAAAGAACTTTTATGTTAAAAGAAAAAGCAAGGATATTATGCCTCCATCAGAAAGGATGAATATCCAACTTTTGTATCAACATGGACAGGACAGAAGAGATTATGCGGAGTGAAATAAGTGGAGAGAGTCAATTATCTTATGGTCTCACTTACATGTGGAGTATAAAGAAAATCATGGAAGGCATTGTGAGAAGGAAGGGAAGGGTGAATGGGGGGAAATCAGAGGGGGTGATGAACCAGGAGAGACTGTGGACTCTTGAGCAACAAACTGAGGGTTTTGTAGGGGAGGGGGTGGGGGTGTGCGCGAGCCTGGTGGTGGGTATTGAGAAGAGCACGTATTACATGGAACACTGGGTGTGGTGCATGAACAATCAATCTTGTAACACTGAAAAATTAAAATAAACATATTTGGGGAGAAAAAAAGCAGGTCTATCATAATTCTTTTTGAAATTATATTGATAAATAATTGCTAGAAATATAATCAATATTCTTGAAGAAGTCATAAAGGGATAACAGAAAATTAGAGTTTATAAGGCCCTTGATATCTATTTCAACCCCCTAAATTTAGGAATTAAAGCTCAGGGAGGTGATCCAGTTTATTCAATATTAAACAGCTGATTTGTAGTGGGGCTGGGACTAGAACTTGTACTTTCTGTCTCCAGATCACATTTATATATATTTGTAGTTATAAATATATGGGCTAACTATTTTCAAAAGTAAAGAGAAAGCCAATTGAAGCCATTTTGGAAAGTCAAAATGTTTTGGATTTCTGTAAGGGGATGCTCAGTAAAGATGATTTTCATGATTCTTAGAAATGGGACTTTGGTTCAACATTTGCAAATCAATCAACGTGATAGAGAACATCAATAAAAGAAAAGACATGAATCATATGATCCTCTCAATTGATGCGGAAAAAGCTTTTGACAAAATCTGTTTCTGATTAAACCTCTTCAGAATATAGAAATGGAAGGAAGATTCCTCAGTATCATAAAAACCATCTATGAGAGGCCCACAGTGAATATCATTATCAATGGGGAAAAGCTGAGAGCTTTTCCCTTAAGATCAGGAACACGACAGGGATGTCCACTCGCACCACTATTGTTCAACATAGTGCTAAAAGTTCTAGCCTCAGCAATCAGAAAACAAAAAGAAATAAAGAGCATCCAAATTGCAAAGAAGTCAAACTCCCTCTTTGCAGATGATGTGATACTTTATGTGGAAAACCCAAAAGACTCCACCCTCACTAAAACTCAGCAATGTGACAAGATACAAAATCAACGCACAGAAAACAGTTGCTTTTCTATATGCTAACAATGTATCTGTAGAAAGAGAAATAAAGGAATCAATTCCATTCACAATAGCAACAAAAACCATAAGAAACCTAGTAATAAACCTAACTAAAGAGGTAAAGGAGCTGTACTCTAGAAACTACAGAACACTTATGAAAGAAATTGAGGAAAACACAAAAATATGGAAAAACATTCCATGCTCATGGATTGGAAGAATAAACATTGTTAATATGTCTATCTTACTCAGAACAATTTACATTTTCAGTGCTATCCTTATCAAAATACCACTGGCATTTTTCAAAGAGCTGAAACAAAAAATCCTAAAATTTGTATGGAACCAGAAAAGGCCCCAAATCACCAATAGAATGGTGAAAAAGAAAAACAAAGCTGGGGGCATCATATTTTCTGACTTCAAGCTATATTACAAAGCTGTGATCACCAAGACAGCATGGAATAGGCTCAAAAACAGACACATAGACCAGTGGAACAGAATAGAGACTCCAGAAATGGACCCTCAACTCTATGGTCAACAATCTTGGACAAATCAGGAAAATATATCCCATGGAAAAAAGAGAATCTCTTCAATAAGTGGTGCTGTGAAAATTGGACAGCCACATATAAAAGAATGAAACTAAACCATTCCCTTACACCATACACAAAGATAAACTCAAAATGGATGAAAGACCTCAATGTGAGACAGGAATCCATCAAAATCCTAGAGGAGAACATATTGACATCAGTTACATTAACTTCTTTCAAGACTTGACTCCAGAGGCAAGGGAAACAAAACCAAAAATGAACTTTTGAGACTTCATCAAGAGAAAAAACTTCTGCATAGCAAAGGAAACAGTCAACAAAACTATGAGGCAGCCCATGGAATGGCAGAAGATATTTGCAAATGACATTACAGATAAAGGGTTGATATACAAGATCTATAAAGAACTTCTCAAATTCAACACTCAAGAAACTAATAACCCAGTCAAGAAATGGGCAGAAGACATGAACAGACACTTCTCCAAAGAAGACATACAAATGGCTAAGACACATGAAAAAATGTTCAAGATCATTAGTCATCAGGGAAATACAAATCAAAACTACAATGAGATATCACTTTATACCAGTTAGAATGGCAAAAATTAACAAAACAGGAAACAACAAATGTTGGTGGGGATGTGGAGAAAGGGGACTCTTCATACTGTTGGTGGGAATGCAAGCTGGAACAGCCATTCTGGAAAACAGTATGGAGGTTCCTGAAGATGTTAAGAATAGAGCTACCCTACTACCTAGCAATTACACTACTAGGTATTTATCCCAAAGATACAGACATAGTGAAAAGAAGGGGCACATGCACCCCAATGTTCATAGTAGCAATGTCCACGATAGCCAAACTATGGAAGGAGCTGAGATGCCCTTCAACAGATGAATGGATAAAGAATATGTGGTACATACATATAATGGAATATTATTCCACTGTCAAGATGATGAATATCCACCATTTGAATAGATATGGATGTAACTGGAAGGGATTGTATTAAGTGAAGTAAGTTAAGCAGAGAAAGACAATTATCATATGGTTTCACTCATATGTGGAACATAAGCAATGGCATGGAGGACCATAGGGGAAGGGAGAGAAATCCAAAGGGGGAGAAATCAGAGAGGGAGATGAACCATGAGAGACTATGGACCCCAAGAAACAATCTGAGAGATTCAGAGGAGAGAAGAGTGGGGGGAGGGGATAATGGGGTGATGGGTATTGAGGAAGTTATGTGCTATGATGAGCACTGGTGTTATACTTAACTAAGGAATCATTAACTAGTACATCAAAAACTAATTATGTACTATACAGGGGCTAACTGAACATTAAAAAAAAGAAAAGAAAAAGAAATGAGATTTTGGGAAATTACATCTAGTGTAGGCAAAATGAAGCACAACCTTCTCAAAAAAAAAAAAAGAAAAATGACAGGAGAAGAGAGAGGCCAACTGAATACAGAGTGCCCAAGAACTAACATTCCCAGGTTTGGAAAAAGAGGGCCCTGCCTCAAGCTACAGAGTCATCCAAAGATAGAAACTGATCAGTAGACAGAGTGGCTAATACCTATGGGGATCTTTAGTGCCATGGATGAATGTTTAGTGCCAAGTCCTATGGATGAATGTTAACTATGATAATAGAAGTGAGGACTATGCTCGTCCTATCAGTGTATGGGCCAAGGGCAAAGATGGAAATGGAAAATCAGTGAAAGAATGAATGAGAAACCTGTAGACAGGCTTCTGTCCAACAAAGAGAGGAGTTATCCCCCCTTCTCCCTAATGACAGTGGCATCACAGAGTGGACTTGAGGACCTCTTTCAGGCATAGGAGGTAACAACAAAGCCCTCATTTCACAAAGCTCTATTTTCTGTGACAGGGTGGAGGAGGAAGGGGGGAGGAATCCACGGGGGGGAGGAACAAGAACATAGTTACTGACTGTAGCTCTACACCTGACACTGGAGGATTTTAGAGAGGCTCATTAGAGGCCAGGGAGATGCAAGGCAGGCTGAAGAAGCAAACCGCCCTGTCAAAGAGAGGGCAGTGGAAAGAATCCAGAAATAGAGCTGGAAGATCCAGTTCCAGCAGGAGGAGCATGAAGGAGACAGATGAAGTGGGGAGTGAAAACCCCTTGGGGCAGTGGGTTGGATGCCGGCCAGGCAGGGTGGTGGAAAATAGCTGTTGGTGCCAGGAGAAGAACGAATTGAGTGTGAGGCCACGGGAGGGTGGGAGGGAGAGGGCACAGGGCAGGCTCCGCAGGAATCGGAGACATCCAGTGAGGGATGATGATTATTCCAGCTGTCCAAAACCCGTTCTGTTGACTTCGTGCTGGCAAGATGAGGGTCTGGAAGGAGTTGAGAGTGGCAGGTGGGGGAGGGTAGGGGGTGCTGTGGTGAGGCTGAAGGTCAGGGTATTGGCTCTCATGAACAAGAGCGAATGATACCATTGCCCCCAGGTGCTCCCCAAGAATCAGATTCATTTTTATTTTTGTAGTTTGTGGAGTGCTGATCCTAGCCCAGATTGTGTTCTGAGACAGGCTGAGACCCTAAAACAGCATGTCAGCTTGGGTCCTGTGGACATGAGATCCTTCTGAAAGGCCTCCCTAAGGAGTGCTCCATCATTGTCAGGGCCTTGGAAATAGGCGGGGGCCAGTGGAGGGGCAGTTCTTTGGCCAGAGACCGTCAGTGACCTAAAATCACCCTTGATTTCTGGAGGCCTTACTGCCCTCCTGGCCTTCCTCCCTCTGACCTGTTTCTCATGGCTGCCTCAGAGAAGTTTCTCTCTAGATCAAGACAGACCTGGGGAATCTGGCAAGGGAAATTGAGGCAAGTTATGAGCTGTGTCCTTCAATCTCTTTCTCCTTATTCCTCAGCATTGCCAGGAGATGAAAAAGAGGAAAGGTGGGAGGAGAGAGTGTCTTTAAAGTTAAGATGAAGATGGATTTATTGTCTTCATCTCAGACAATTGACCCAGTTGTAAGATCTGTAAGGCTTCCTTAGATAAATATCTTTTTTAGGTCCCATTTTGGCAGTTTTGTTAGCAACTATAATCTACCTCATAATGTCATATCTCAGATTCTAACCACCCCATTTGTCTTGTCTATGTTTGCTGTTCACTTGATGTTAATTCATTTCTTCTCTTGTTCTCTGCTTTTGGTAGAGGATAGGCCTTCTTCATGGGGAGAACTCAATACTAAAATAATCCAAGTGTTGGAGATAGGAGACAAGGCATCTGGCTGATGGGACTCAGGCAATGATAAACAGAAGACCCCCAAGAAGAAAGAGTAATGTAAATCCAGACAAGAGATGAAAACTTTGAGATTTCCTTCTTTTTTAACAGCCTTATTATAATATAATTCATATAGCATACAATTCTCCCATTCCAAGTGCACAATTCAGCAGCTTTTACTATATTCCCAGAGTTATGTACCAACACACTTTTAGGACATTTTCATTATCCCCCAAAGAAATATTGCAGTCCTTAGCTATCATTCCCCAACACTTCCATCCCCCACCCCAACCCTAGGCAACAACTAATTAACTATCTCTGTGAGATTTCTTAAGCCAACAGCAAACTCAGCCCAGGATTCCATGAATTTATAGAATGCTTTAGTGACTATGAAGTGTTTTCCCACAGGCAATCTCGGTATTATCCTTTCATCAACTCACTCAAGTAAGCAGGACAGGTAGTTTTATCTTGCATTTTTTAGATCAGAAAACTGGGGTGTCTGAATGACAACATTCCAACTTCCCTGAAGGAATGAAGTGACACATCCCTTCACATCCACGGAAGAAAAATAAAGAGGAGATTATGAATCATATTTCCTTCATTACTCCTTATCACTTGGGAAAATAAAGGCAGAAGATAAGGTGAAGAAGCAAGAAGGAAGGGCTGAAGCTGCATCTGGAGGAATTGAGGTGAAGCATTTGCTAGAACGCTTTAAGATTTCTGAGGGACTGTGGACTCTGAGCAACAAAGTGAAGGTTTTGGAGGGGCAGGGATGGGGGGTTGGGCTAGCCTGGTGGTGGGTATTGAGGGGGGCACGTATTGCATGGAGCACTGAATGTGGTACATGAACAATGAATCTTGTAACACTGAAAAAATAAAATAAAAGTATTTGGAAAAAACAAACAAACAAAAAAGAGAGAATATCCTATGAGTTATCACAAGGAGAAAATTTTTTCCTTTCCTTATATTGTATCTATATGAGAAGATAGATGTCAACTAAACCTGTTGCAGTAATCATTTCACAATATATGTAAATCAAAACATCATGCTGTATGCCTTGAACTGATATAGTGATGTACGTCAAGTATATCTCGATAAAACTGGGAAAACAAATATTCTTCACAGCTTAAAAAAAAGATTTATGACTTGCTGGAATGCATCTCCAAAGGTAACTACAAGATCTCCTTTTTTGGGGGGATTAAAGAAGAAGAAGAAGGAGAAGGAGAAAGAGAAAGAGGGAGATAGGGAAGGGGAGGAGAAGAAGAAGGATAAGAGGAGGGAGAAGATATAAAAAAAAAAAAAAAGAGGAGGGAGAAGAAACACCAGCAGAGTTCTTGAGTAGGATTTATTTCAGGGAGTGGTTGTATTAGGAGGCAGGGGGATGGATTAGGTGCTGTCCACAGTCTCTCCCAGTGCTAGGATACCATGAAGGCAGGTGGCAGACACATGCCAGCCATGCTGATATGGAGTTATTCATAGCCCCTACAAAGAAGAGGTCCTATTTATTTTTGGACCTTCTGTCTGTAAAGTGAGATGTACTATCCTCCCTCAGCTGAAGACAAAGCCCTCTAGGAGGCATTGTAGAAGCCTCAGAGAAAAGGCTAATGCAGAATCCTTGCCCTTCATTTCAACTTCCATTTACATGACAGTATGTTCTTATTATCTATTTCTGTATAACAAATGACCTTGAAACTTAGTGGCCTAATACAGTAATTCATCATTATAATTCACAGTTCTTTATGTCCACTGGGCTCTCCTGGGTAGTTCTTTCTTGCAATCTTTCATGAAGTTACAGTCAGGTATTGGCTGGGTGGGGCTGCAATTATGTGGAAGTTTTATAGAGCCAGGCATCCAAAATGGTGCCCTTGTATAGCTGGGGATTGAAGGTGGATATTGTCTGGGAGCTCAGCTGGGGCTGTCAAATGGATTGTCCTCATATGGCTTATGTTACGCGGGCTTTTCATAGCAGAGTGGCCGTGTTGTCCGAAGGGTCCAGGTTAATTTCATTCCCAAGCCCAGCACCTTGATGGGGACAATTAGAAGGCTGGGTCAGCTGGGGTCCTGGTCTCTTTAGTATGGTATGCATAATGTCAGTGAAGGGCTCCAAGAGATGGAGGTAGAAGCAATTAGTCTTTTTAAAGGTCAGATCTGAACTGATGTAGTGTCACTTCTGCTATATTCTGTGGGTCAAAATGGTCACTGCTAATCCTGGATTCAAGGGGAGAGAAATTACACCCCACCTTTTAATGGGAAGAGTAACAAAGAATTAGTGACCATCCTTAATCAGTCAATGATATACTAAGGATATCTATGAGAGAAAATGCATAGAGTTTCAAAACAAAAATATACAAAAGTATGCACCTTAATAAAGTTATAGACATAAGAATCTAGGGTGGTATAGATTAAAACTGGAAAGGACTGGGATGGTTAAAACAACTGGAATTAAGTGAACTACATCTTTCAATAATTCATGGGCTAATCAATTTATTTAATAGACATTTACTGAACCCATAGCTTATGTCAAGCACTCATACTACAAAAATAAATATGACACGATGCTTGCCTTCTAGACTTCTACCCAAAGTCTGGTAGTCCATGCATTAGGTGGCCTTCTAAATCCAAAAAGTAGTTTCTTATCTATACATCACTCTCAGCACAGGGTATTATAGTTGTATTATACTATAATATAATAGTGTTATATTATATTAGTATATAATACTAATCATAGAGTATATAATACCATTAGTATTATATTGTAATTGATATCCAAAGACTACATTGAAACAATGCTGTAAAGACATAATCATGTTGCTTAGGCCTGATTTAGCATGCTATCAGGCAAAAAAAGGAAATATTTATCATTACTAATAAAAATAGATGGAAGATACGAGGGAGAGTGGCCAAGTTTAATAGGTTTCTCCAGAAAGACTCTTTCTGGTGGGTAGATGTGCCTTCGTAGAACATTATTTGGGAGCAAGAGTGTATGTTCTGGACCCTTGGGTTCAGTTGAAGTTGCTCAGAGGCCTTGAGAAAACAGTGGCTATAATTCAAGTGACTGGACAGAATTTTTTTGACATATCTAAAAGAACTCCCAGTGGGAATATGAGAAGAAATATTGCCTGTTTAAGAAACATTGCCTCTTGAGGAGGGCACATATTGCATGGAGCACTGGGTGTGGTGCATGAACAATGAATGTTGGAACACTGAAAAAATAAAAGTTAAAAAAAAAAAAAAGAAACATTGCCTCGCTAGTGCTCAGCGTGCATATTCCAGTCTTATTCTAAAGAGAAGGAATGCTGCTGAGCAAAAGAGAAGACCAGGGAGGTAAACCATGACAGAAGTAACCAAAGTGGAGACAAAGCAGGACAAGTATGCCTGAGGCAGAGAAGATGAAAAGAAGGGGTTGCAGATTATTTACCCTAGCTTGGATTGGCCATGGCTAATTATTAGAGATGATATCATCAGAGAGTAAGTTGGTTGAAAAATTAGCATTTTTGGCTAATTTGGCCATTTAAAAAATTGAGTTGACTGGTTTCAGCAGGAAGATCTAGGTGCTAAATCATACTGGGCCACATGGAAAGCCTATAGAGAAAAGATGGCCTTTGAATAGGTGGTAGAAAAATGAAGACAAGAGATTAAGCCCTGCTCTTCTTAGCTTGCCTTGTTTCTTAGGCTAGAGTCATGTTGAAGATCAGGGAGAAATGTTCTAGTAGAAGGACAGGATTTGTAAGGAAAGGGATGCATCATCCCTTCCTGCTCTCATCCAACTTTCACATCACCTCCAATGTACTTTCCTAAAACATTATTTCATTATACCTTCCTCTTGCTTAATGACTTCCAGAAATGCTTTTCTTTTTAAAAAAGATTTATTTATTTGAGAGAGAGAGACAGAGAGAGAGAGAGAGCGAGAGAGAGCATGTGTGCATGAAGGGGGAGGGGCAGAGGGAGAGAGAATCTCAAGCAGACTCCTCACTGAGCATGGACCCCAGCCTAGGGTTAGATCTTACAACCCATGTGATCATGACCTGAGTTGAAACCAAGAGACGGGTGCCTCACTGACTGAGCCACCCAGGTGCTCCTCCAGTAGTTCTTGTTTGCAGGAACAAACATACTCCTTAGTTTTGTATCCTGGCCTATCAAGCTGGTCCAAATTCAATTTTCAAATCTGCTGGCACTCAACACCAGCAGAGTGGTTCTTTGATTCCATATCTATCTATCTGGATAGTTTCTCACCACCTGAAACATGTTTTCTCCTTTTCTTCTGATTTCATTCTTCAAAGTCTTCCTGAACAATGAAATTTCTTGGATCACTCAAAATGATTCCCCTCTCTTCTGGTTCCTATGTTCATTTGTTTAGAAATTCACTTATTTATTTGTTCATTTATTTGCTGAATTAATATTCACCTTCTGAACATATTTATTAAGCATCTATGATTTGCTAAGCAATAGGCATATTGATTTAAGACACATTCCCCACCCTCAAGGAGTTTGAATGTGAAAGGAAGAATTCTCAATTTCTATAGTACCCACTTGGAAGCAGTATTCTTGGCTAGTTGTATTCTTTGTGAGTTTTTCTGTTTTTTTTTTTTTTAAGATTTTATTTATTCATTTAACAGATAGAGAACATGAGCAGGCAGAGAGGCAGGCAGAGGCAGAGAGAGGAGCAGGCTCCCTGTGGAGCAAGGAGCCCGATGTGGGACTCAATCCCAAGACGCCGGGATCATGACCCGAGCCAAAGGCAGTTGCCCAACCAACTGAGCCACCCAGGCATCCCTGGGTTTTGTTTTTTAATCTGTAAAATATTTTCCTTATGCCAGTACCACACTGTCTTGATGATTACAGCTTTGTAATAGAGCTTGAAGGCTGGAATTGTGATGCCACCAACTTTGGTTTTCTTTTTCAACATTCCTCTGACTATTCATGGTCTTTTTTGGTTCCATATAAATTTTAGGATTATTTGTTCCATTTCTTTGAAATAAATTGATGGTATTTTGGTAGGGATTGCATTAAATGTGTGGATTGTTTTAGGTAGCATAGACATTTTCACAATATTTGTTCTTGCAATCTATAAGCATGGAACGTTTTTCCATTTTTTTTTGCATCTTCCTCAATTTCTTTCCTGAGTACTTTATAGTTTTCTGAGTACAGATTCTTTGCCTCTTTGGTTAGGTTTATTCTTAGGTATCTTATGGTTTTGGGTGCAATTGTAAATGGGATTGACTCCTTAATTTCTCTTTCTCCTATCTTGCTGTTGGTATATTGAAATGCAACTGATTTCTGTATTGATTTTATATCCTGACATTTTACTGAATTCCTGTATGAGTTCTAGCAGTCTTGGAGTGGAGTCTTTTGGGTTTTCCACATAAGGTAACACATCATCTGCAAAGATTATCTGGCACAAAGAGAGTACTAGCACAAAAACAGACACATAGATCAATGGAATAGAATAGAAAGCCCAGAAATGGAACCCCAACTCTATGGTCAACTAATCTTTGACAAAGCAGGAAAGAATATTCAATGGAAAAAAGATAGTCTCTTCAACAAATGGTGTTGGTAAAATTGGACAGTCACATGCAGAAGAATGAAACTGGACCATTTGCTTACACCACACACAAAAATAGACTCAAAATAGATGAAAGACCTCAACGTGGACAGGAATCCATCAAAATCCTTGAGGAGAACACAGGCAGCAACCTCTTTGACCTCAGCCACAGAAACTTCTTCCTAGAAACATCACCAAAGGCAAGGGAAGCAGGGGCAAAAATGAACTATTGGGAATTCATCAAGATCAAAAGCTTTTGCACAGCAAAGGAAACTGTCAACAAAACCAACAACAACTGACAGAATGGGAGAAGATATTCACAAATGACATATCAGATAAAGGGCTAGTATCCAAAATCTATAAAGAACTTATCAAACTCAACACCCAAATAACAAATAATCTGATCAAGAAATAGGAAGTAGATATGAACAGACATTTCTGCAAAAAGGACATCCAAATGGCCAACAGACATGTGGAAGTGCTCAACATCACTCGGCATAAGAGAAATACAAATCAAAACCCAGTGAGATACCACCTCAAGCCAATCAGAATGGCTAAAATTAACAAGTCAGGAAATGACAGATGTTGGCAAGGATGCTGAGAAAGGGGAACCCTCCGGCACTGTTGGTGGGAATGCAAGCTGGTACAACCACTCTGAAAAACAGTGTGGAGCTTCCTCAAAAAGTTGAAAATAGAGCTACCCTACGACCCAGCAATCTCACTACTGGGTATATACCTTAAAGATACAAATGTAGTGATCAGAAGGGGCATGTGCACCCGAATGTTTATAGCAGCAATGTCCACAATAGCCAAACTATGGAAAGAGCCTAGATATCCATCAACAGATGAATGGATAAAGAAGATGTGGTGTAAAAAAAAAAAAAGAAGATTTATGGAATACTATGCATCTATCAAGAGAAACGAAATCTTGCCATTTGCAATGATGTGGATGGAACTAGAGGGTATTATGCTAAATGAAATAAGTCAATCAGAGAAAGACAATTATCATATGATCTCTCTGATACGAGGAATTTGAGAGGCAGGGTGGGGGTTGTGGGGATAGGGAGGGAAAAAATGAAACCAGATGGGACCAGGAAGGAGACAAACCATAATAGACTCCTAAACTTGCAAAACAAACTGAGGGTTGCTAGAGGGTAGGGAGGGTAGGGATAGGGTGGCTGGGTTATGGACATTGGGGAGGGTACGTGCTATGGTAAGTGCTGTGAAATGTGTAAGCCTGATGATTCACAGACGTGTACCTTGTGGCAAATAATACATTATATGTTAATAAAAAATAAAATAAAATAAAATCCCCCCCCCCCGCCCCGCCAAATATTTTCCTTAAAGGCAGAGGACCTGTCTTGTGGTGATTTTTATTTCCCAAAGAGCCTTGACTATATTAAACTTCCCCAAAACATAATGAATTTGGGAATACTTGAAAGTAGTGGTCTGATAGTAGCACGTGGTGTGAGTCTGGGAAATGGAGGACAGATTGACATAGGAGATTTGATGATCCCCAAAGGAAACAAATCACTTTGTGTGATAACTGGGGCTTAAAATCAGAGAAAGATCCATACTTTCCCTGTTTAAAATCAATATAGATCATAGAGAAAAGCCTCTGACAAACTCTAATTTGTGTGTCCTCACCACATCCCAAAGTTCCAGGAACATGAGGACCTTCTTGTGGAAACAAAAGGGAAAGTCGCTGGGACCAAGTGGTCAAGCCTGTTGATAGCCTGTTTGTTGTGGGTCCAGTCATGAGTGAGGGCACCCAGGCTGCTCATCTGTTATAAAGAGTCCAGGACAGGTAGCAAAGTTAAGTTTGAAGAGTTGTAGTGACCAAGGCTCCATTCTGGGATTCCAGATCATTGCTGGAATGGGGTAGATCATTCTGGGATTCCAGATTATTGTTGGTGGAGTCCAGACACCCCACCTTGCCTGTCTCTTCTCCATCTGGCTTGGATTTTTAATGTAAGCTCACCCAAACAGGGTGCATGGTCTGTAGCAGACATGGGTCATTTGGAAAACACAGTGAACTAAGAGTTAAGAAAGGGAGTCATAACCTTGGACTTGGCCTTAATGACTTCTGTTACCCAAGGTAATCACTTTTGCTTTAGGTCTTAAATTTCCCATTTGAAAATTAAGGAGCTGAAATAGTTCAGTTATTTTGTCTAACTTCTTCTTTTTTTTTTTTTTAAAGATCTTATTTATTAGGAAAGAGAGAGTGAGAGAGAGCATGAGAAGGGAGAAGGTCAGAGTGAGAAGTGGACTCCCCATGGAGCTGGGAACCCGATGTGGGACTCGATCTCGGGACTCCGGGATCATGACGTGAGCCAAAGGCAATCGCTCAACCAACTGCACCACCCAGGCGCCCCTAACTTCTTTTTTTTTAAGTAAAATTCTTTTTTTATATCGAGAAGGGCACGTATTGCATGGAGCACTGGGTGCGGTGCATGAACAATCAATCTTGTAACACTGAAAAATTAAAATAAACATATTTGGGGAGAAAAAAATAAGTAAAACTCTTTTATCAAACAAATCATAATGTAAAAGTTCAGAATGCAAAGCATATAGGAGCAGAGCTGAATTGCCTAACGAGGCCAGAGAAGATTAAGTAGACCCCTTGCTTGCTCAAGAAATGCTCTCTTTTTATACACCACCCCTCCTCACCTCCAGCACTTATTCTGAAAACCTCTCGACCAGAAGGGTAGACTCTATATTTTTTTGGTGATCATGGTGCATAACCAAAAGTAATTGTAAGAGACTAATATATCTAATTTATACATATTGATAAACTATGTACCTTCATTCCAGTCAATCCTCGTGTTAGCTATTAATAAAGTTCTTTTTTATTTTTTAAGAACAAAACAAACATAGCTAGGATGTTCAACATTTTCTTCCCACACCCTGACTGACTGTCTTACTCAATTCCTCAAGTGCCTACACTACAGTTTGGAGACCACTGGTCTTTAGGGATCCTCAGGTTCTTTCCAGCCCCTGCTATTCTAGAACTCTGTGCCTGGAACAGAGAAATAGTGCTAGTAATTCCCAACCCTGTTTATTGCTCATAGAAGAAGCGATTTTCTGGGTGCTTGGGAGACTGAAATCATAGGGGCCATGGTAGGGGGAGGAAACATACTCTACTAAAAACTCCAGACTCTGTCCTATGTCTCTATTGGCCAGACCCACTCCACTGGCTCAGACATCTGCTGGGACTCTCCCCTGCTCTCACCTGCAGAGTCTCTACAGCTTCCTGGTCAAATTTCCCAGCACATGTCTGGCATGTGCCTTTTCTCAAGGAATAGACCAGTAGCCTGAACCCAGGCTGTGCCAGGAGATTTTCTTCACAATCTGCTTATGCACAAAGAACAGCAACTTGAAAATGCTCTCCACTACTGTTTAAGAAGTGTTTTGTGAGAAGCAGGCAGATTAGGGGATCGTGTGTGATACCCTCTCCTTTCTCCCCATGCAGTGGCTGAGTGGCCATTCTATTCCTGGAAGAGAAAGGGAGTTTGAGGGAATTGCCGGGCCACTTTCTTGGGAGGACTATGGGGCTCAAGAGAGGCAGCCAAGCCCAGTTCCCGGTCCCCATCCACTCATAACTCATTTGAGAGATATGCAAAGCTGGCAGAACTACCAAAGACTTCTTGCCAAGTCAGGCTTCCCTCCAAGTGGGCTTCTATATTTATGTGAAACAGAAATAAAATGCAGCACTAAAAGGCAACAGACACACTAGCTCCCAACCCCCCACAAGTGCCTGTTTAATGAAAGGCAAGACAGTAGGGAAGAAGCAGGCAGGGGGTCTCTCAGGGCAGAATGATGGTTGGGGCCTTCAGGGGCCTTGACCTAAGGGGCAGCCAGATAGATGTCCTCAGACAAAGGCCAGGCAAGTCTTAATGTTCCTTTGTGGGCCTTCACATGGCTAACCCTATATTTGTTTTCTAGACCCGTCATAACAAAGCCCCATAGACGAGGTGGCTTAAGACAACAGATATTTACTCTTCCACAGTTTTTGAGGCTGGAAGTCTGAAATCAAGTTGTGACAGGGCTATGTGCTCTCTGAGGGGGGGTAGCAGGGTATCCTTTCTTGTCTCCTCCAACTTCTGGAGCTTGCCGGCATCTTTGGTGTTTTTGGCTTGTGGATACAGCACTCCAGTCTTGGCCCCTGCCTTCTCATGGCCTTTTCCTTTATGGGTCTGTGTCTTTTTCCCCAAAATTCTCTCTTATAAGGACACCAGCCATATTGGATGTAAGGCCCACCCTAACCCAATATGACCTCATCTTAACAATTACATCTCCAAAGATCAAATAAAGCCACAGTCCCAAGTTCTGGGTGGGCCCAGATTTTTTGGGAGGGGGGAACACTATTTAATCCGGCAGAGACCCCAAGTGTACCTTTGTCAGGGAAGAATGTGGGCTGGAGAAATACAATTTGCTTTGCTCTCTTAACCTCAGAATATTACACCCATTCCCCAGCTTAGCAGAGTTCTTAGGCAAGTGAGAAGCTTGGTGGTCTTGAAGTCCCTCTGTTTAAGCTCTTCACACTGGCAGATCTCCCAGAAATACAAAGTACAAGGTTTAAGCCCTCTTGCAATAGACCCTGGGCAAATAGAGACTTCATCACTTCTTAAAGGTTTCCAGGAAAGGGTATTCACAACACACATCCTTAGTGGAGAGGAAAAAGTCTAAATTTCAAATTCCATTGATCAAATGAAAACTCTGTCTGATCTGTGTAAACCCAGGAGGGTACGGGGCTATCTATTCTGAATTCTACCTTTGAAGGTAAACTCTCAAGCTCAGACCAATGACTTCCCCTCTTTCCCTTTTTTTTTTTTTAAAGATTTTATTTGACAGAGGGAGACACAGGGAGAGAGGGAACACAAATAGGGGAAGTGGGAGAGGAAGAAGCAGGCTTCTCCCTGAGCAGAGAGCCGGTGTGGGGCTTGATCCCAGGACTCTGGGATCATGACCTGCGCCCAAGGCAGATGCTTAACGACTGAGCCACCCAGGTGCCCCCCCCTTTCCCTTTTTAAAGAGGATTTTGACTTGCTTGGTATATACATTCTTATATTCTTATATTCTTTGTGCCTCTCCTTCCTTACGCTCTCTTTCCCCTCTTAATTATATTTCTTCTGTCAGTTGTTTTTCTTTAAATTTTTGTTTCTGAAAATTAAAAACAAAACAAAAAACTTTTTTTAAAATTGCTTCTTTCTAGTGCTTCTCTTGGCCAATCTGCTGGTTTGCTGGCTGAGGGCATCTCAGCTTGTCTCAGGCCTTCACCCCACACACCCTTGGTAGTCAAAATAGGCCCCTTGGTTCATGCAGAAGGGGCTAAAGATGAGGGATCAGGGATCTGATGCAAGGAGAGGACACGGAGGGAAAAACCACACCTCAGAGGCAGCAGTGGGAAATACCAGGAAGTTTGAGTACACAGACCATCCAAGACCAATAGCAGAAAAAGTGGGAGTGAAAATGGAAAGAACCGTCAAAACCCAAGCAGACAGCCTTGAGATGCATGTAGTAAAAGGGCAGAGAAGATAATCCAGGAAAATGTAGGAAAAAAACTGTAGAGAAAGATAATCAGGGTACAGAATGAGGCCAGATGAGCAGGAGCAGAGGATTGGAATGGAGTAGAGAGCTAGCTGGGGACTGATCCTTGGTTAAGTCTGACATTCACAGTGTCAGATTCCTCAAAGTCCTTCTGTGTAAGTCCTGAAAAATTCTCATAATTTAGTCTATTAAACCCTTGTCTTTTAAGTCCATGTTCCTAGAATGGGGAATGTCGATTCTCCTGCCTTTTAAGTTTTCCAAAGGACAACACGCAGGCCAGGGGGTCTTCCTATCTCCCTCAGGTCCCCTAGAAAATGATAGAGGTTTTCACACTGTCTAGACTACAGCTGGTGGGGTTCTCCAGAAAATGGCAGACTTCCCATACTGTCTGGACTGGAACTGGTGGAGTTCTCCAGAAAAAGCAGACTTCCGAGTACTACCTAGAATAGAGCTTGTGGGGTTCTCCAGAAAATGGTAGACTTCCCCATACTGTCTAGAGTAGAGTCAGAGAGGTTCTCCTGAAAATGATCGCCTTCCCTATATTGTCTAGAATAGAGCTGGGGGGCTTCCTCAGGAGGCATGGCTGACCTAGAGTCAGCAATGATGAGAACAAAATCTTGAAGGTCATGTTTTTCTGCTGGAATGTGCTCTCCCTTTTTCAGCACCCCATCTTCTTTCCAGGGATCCACAGACCCACCCTCCATGTCTCTAAAACTCTGGACTTCCGTCTCACTCTTTGCTCAGATCAAGTGTATCTCCATTGACACGGAGCAGAAAATACTTGCCAGCTGTTATCAACTCTGCAGCTATGTCCCCTTAGTCCACAGGTAATGATAATTCACCCAAGAACTCCCTGAGCTTTAACCAAGTAAATAGATCTAAGCAAACCCAGCCAAGAGTCAGCTGGTGAGGGAGAAGAATTTAGGCCAAACCACTCAGGCCTGACAGTGTGTTAATCAAGATCATTCTTGAAAATTCCTTAGGAAGATAACATTTTGCAGTCCAGTTACACCAAGTGTTTCAGCAGAAACAGTGGTGTGCTCCAAAGCTAAAGAAAAGCGGATCTTCAGAGCTGAGTGAATATGTAGTGTTGGTCTGTGTTTGGGATCACATTGAGCAAAGAAAATAAAAATGTCCCAGCCGGATAACAGCTTGGAAGTTCTGAGCCGTCTTAGGGAAACATGGATTCCCAATTCATACTTCGTTCTTCCCAAGCTGCAGCTTTATGAGTCCAATGGGGGGCACTCAAGTCTCTCTTCCTCCTTACCGAGGACACATGCCAGGATGTACGCAAGTTAGATGAGCTTGAAGGACTCCTCTCCATCAATGCGAGCTTCCTGGTGAGTGTTGGTCGGGAGGAAGCGCTCTGCCTCCTCCCTGAGCACCACTGGAACAGACAGGGCTGGCTTAGCACCCGGTGGACCAACGTCTTCTCTCGGCTCTCGCCTTCTCCCCGTAAGCACACATGGTGGTGAGTGATCCTGGAAATTCAACAAAATTCCCGCTTTGTGGTTTTGAATTTTTTTTTTTTTTTAATCTTCAAACTCAATTTTAGGCAAACGAGAGCTTCCAAAAGGGCTGCAGTACTTTCTGATAGGAATCCAACCCCTCACCCGGGGCCCCTGGCAGAGAAAGTGGGTGGGGACGGAGAATGGGGCAGCAGAGGGGAAGGTGAGAGCTGCAGCTGGGCAAACAGAGCTTGCATTGTTCCCCCCGCAGCATCAGGGCTGCAGTCTGGGACCGGTGCCTCCCTTAGAACGCAGCCAACAAGCACATGGCGCCTCGCTGCTCTATTTACACAGGTGTCTTCCCTCCCCAGGGAAGCTGGGGCTTTGCAAACATGCGTGACCACATGCTTCCATAAGATGGATGCTCACATCTGCATGCTGCCGAGGGGAGAAACTGAGGCCCAGCAAAGCAACGATGGAAGCCGGAAGAGCAGGCAGGCGTTCTGAGTCCCCACTGGCTTCTCTGGTTACTAGGCTGCCTTTGTCTCGTCAGCCCTGCTCCTGACAGGGATAAAGCCTTGGGGCTTTTCACTCCAGATTGCAGCAGCGCTCCCATCTACCATTCCAAGCTGAAGCTGACTCTTCGACTGTTTGGGGGTGGGGGCTGGGCCAGTGACCCCCCCCCCCCAGCCACACCTGTTAGTGAAGCCCTGCTAGCAGAGTGGTGGGGGAAGGGGAGCTCTGGAGCCTGGAAAACACTGTCACATGCTTAAGAAATATCCCCTGGCCCTACTAATACCTACTCCACTCGTAGTATTCTCCTCTCCCCGACCCCAATGTCTGGAAAACTGACTCCGAGGAAAGTCAAAGGAGAAACCCAGCTGAATCATGTATTTGTCTGTCGTTTTTCTTTCCTTTTTTAAAAATATTTTTTTATTTGAGAGAAAGAGAGAGGGTCCAGGTAGAGGTGCACAAGGAGAGGGAGAGAGAGAATACCAAGCAGACTCTGCTGAGTGCAGAGCCCCATGCAGGGCTCAGTCTCACACGCCTGAGATCATGACCTGAGCCAAAATCGAGAGTCAGATCCTTAACCGACTGAGCCACCCAGGCGCCCCTGTCTGTCATTTTTTTAATTGCCCATTTTCAGACCCTCAGCTCGAATGCCCCAGATTCTTCAGCAGATGAGTTGTAAAGAAATAAAAAGGACAAAGGGGAAACCACAGAGGACAAGAGGTGAAAAAGACATATTTTTAAACATTTTAATTTAAACTCAATTTAATTAACGTACAGTGTATTATGAGTTTCAGACGTAGCGTTTAGTGCTTCATCAGTTGCATACAACACTCTGCCCATTCCATCAAGTACTCTCTTTAAGGCCCATCACCCAATTACCCCATCCCCTCACTCCCCTCCCCTCCAGCAACCCTCAGTTTGTTCCCTAGAGTTAAGAGTCTCTTGTGGTTTGCCTCTCTCTCTGTTTTTATTTTTATTTTTTATTATTTTTAAAATTTTTTTATTAACATATAATGTATTATTTACCCCAGTGTACAGGTCTGTGAATCATCAGGCTTACACATTTCACAGCATTTGCCATAGCACATAACCTCCCCCATGTCCATATCCCTAACCCCCCCACCTCCCAGCAACCCTTAGTTTGTTTCGTGAGTTTAGGAGTCTCTTATGGTTTGTCTCCTTCCCCATCCCATCTTGTTTCATTTCTCTTCCCCACCCCCCCCATAACCCCCTGCCCTGCCTCTCAAATTCTTCATATCAGAGCGATCATGTGATAATTGTCTTTCTCTGACTGACTTATTTCGCTTAGCAT
>CM052810.1:156571348-156602413 GCA_028533885.1 Nasua narica
CTGCATCTGCTTCTTTGGGGTAAACACCGAGTAGTGCAATTGCAGGGTCATAGGGTAGCTGTATATTTAATTTCCTGAGGAATAAAAGATTTATTTTTTTGAGAGAGAGAGAAAGAATGTGGGGGTGGGAGGGGGGAAGGGCGAGGGACAGGAAGCGAGAGGATCCTCAGCCTGACTCCCCCTGAGTGTGGAGCCTGATGCGAGGCTTGATCCCAGAGATCATGAACTGAGCTGAGATCGAGAGTTGGATGCTCAACCGACAGAGCCACCCACACACCCCATCTCTTACTTTTATTTTTAAAGACAAAACAGAAAGAGTTTCAAAGCCAGAGGAGGCTTACTTCACGAAGAGGGTGCGTTCAAGCCCAGGGAGCGCTTGTCCTGGATGACTGGCTGGCTGGGTGGGGGAGCCAAGGGCTGCAGAGACCCAGGAGGGCACGAGTCCTCAGCCTTCTGTCTGAGCTGACTACCGCTGGCAGCACAGGGCCTGGCGAAGGTATGGGAAGAAGACAGGGCCAGAGGTTGGAAGGTGGTCAGTGGGCGTCTGCCTCTGATTGGGAAGCAGGTGCTTCTCCTGACATGGTGATCCCAGGAGGAGAATGTGGCTAGCTCAGCAGCAGACCCCGGCAGGCCCTGCCCATGGCATTCGATTCGGTAGCCTCACCTCGGCCACATCCTGTGTGAAGGGGTCTGTGCCAAGTGCTCTGGGCACAAAGATGAACAAGACACGGATGGTTTCTGCCCTCCTGGAGCTCCAGCCTGGCAGTAGGCACTGCCATGCACATGCCAAGGGCAGAATTGGAAGGGACCTTGTTGGGGTGTGGGGCTCTGAACAAGGAAGTCGAGGCTTGTTCCTAGGGAATTCACCTATTATTCCTTCTTAGTCTGGTCTCTCCCCACCTTTGTGTATCAGGGCTGTTGGAGCTGGAAGAGGCCTCTTGTTCTCTGGTCCTTCCCCTGTAGGGTCGGAGGGTCCGAACCTCACAGACTGGGAGCTTTGGCTCACCCCCCCCGCCCCCCGCCGCCGCCACGTTTCTAAAGTACTGACTGACATGGTGCAGGTAAAAGGCTGCAGAGCCCTGAGGCCTTTGGAATGGCTTGACCTCCTTGGGTTTGTGGTCTAGAGGCCAGATGAGCCAGAAGGCCTTTAGAGATCCTTTCTTTCAGGCTCTTCATCTGAAAACTGAGGAGACTGAGGCTCAGGGAGGAGGGGAAGTTCTCGCCAGGAGCCTTAAATAGGCTGGAGCTAGAGCTGTCTGCAGACAAGTGCTCCAATTCAGAAGGGACAATCCTATTTTTCTTCCCTCCCCTCCTTTTCTTCACTTGACATGCCATTGAGAAGCTACCACGTGCCGGCTACCGTCCAAGACAGTGGTGAACAAATAGACACATTCGGGGCCGTCCTTTTGAAGCTTACGATCCATTGATGGAGAAGGCACTAACCCCATGAACAGGGGACCCAAAGGGAGCCAGTGAGCTCCCTATCAACACAGAGTGGTGGTGAGGTTTGGCCTTAGGGGTCAACACGGATTGGGATTTGTGTCCCCTTCCTAGCTATGCAACCTTAGGACAACTTACTCAACCTCTCTGGTCCTCTGTTCTCTTACCCATTAGATAGGAATAATAACAGTACCTAGCCCATGGTTGCAGGGATTAAGCGAGCTGCTGAATCTCTGGTGCCCCTCACAGAGCCATGCATGGGATAAGTGTCTGATGAACAAGAGCTTCTGACTTTTGAAGTCTGTTTGGGGCACCAAGGCCCTGCCTGCCACCTCTGGAGCCCCTAGGAGGGAGTCTGCAGGAAGAACATGGTTGGGTCATTCTTATTTTGGGGAGAGCATAAACCTGGCTTCCTTGGCTGTCGCTGAGCACCCTAGGCTACACCCAGGGATGTCTTAACTGATTTTAGCTCTCCATTCAAGTCCTTACCATGCACCAGTGAACATGACTGATACTGGTTTTCATGTTTACCTTTACTGGTAGAGGAAACTCACAAACACAATGTTGAGCAAAGGAAGCCAGACTCAAATGAGTCCACGCTGTGTCAGTCTGTTTGTGTGGAGTTCAAAACAGGCAAAATCGATCAGTGGTGCTAAAAGCCAGAATAGTGGTTATTCTTGAACTAGTAACTGGAAGGGGGCATGAGGGAGGTTACCCGGGGCGGGGTGGGTATCGCTCTGTTTCTTGATCAGGGTGCTTGTTTCACTGATGCATTCTTTTCATGGAAATAGATCAAGCCATGCATGTTTAGGTCCATCTTCCTGTAGGCATGTGATACCTTAATTAAAACCAGGCATTAACAGACAAGAAATCTTTCACTCTTCTCATGGTCCTGGTCTGGTGCCTGAAGCACATGTTTTTGATTCCTTTGGAGACCTTGTATGTCTTGATCCTACAAGTAAAAGGTCATCTGTGAGAAAAGCTGCAGAATCCGCCTTTGGATCGGGACAGCTTGCCCTGGCTGGAGGGTCCTAGGCTGCGGCTCTGTTTGAGTTCGTGCATCTTGCCTGATTTCTGGCTTGCAGTGTGGAGTGCAGACACTTGGCCTGCTCCCATTTTGGGATCAGCCTGCTGGGGATGCTGGAGAGTGTCTCCTATTTCTGGGAATGCTTGGAGTAATGCTGACCTGTAGATTCTGGCCTCTTCCAGCCTTGGTTAGGTAGAGCAGGGGAATAGGGGAATGAGAGCAGGACTTCTAAAAAAAAAAAAACCGACTCGTCCTTTTTTGTCAAGGCTAGGACCAAAGAGTGGAAGTGACTTGTCTGAGGTCACTTGGGGGTGGGGACAGGTGGTCTGACTCTTAGACTAGTGCTCTGGCTACCACACCCTAAGAACTCACAAAGCACAAACTCATTTTGGCTCTCATTCGAATGTTTCTGGCAATCGGGGAGAATATATGGCAGGGCAGTCTTTTCTGTTTGGCCTTGAGAATAAGGTAGCAATGTCAGAGTCAAGAGGGTGAGCATCTGGGAAGGAGTGATGTTCCTCAGGGGAGGGTGCTGGTAGATAGGCCCTCCCTCTGGGGATGTATGCCCAAGAATACAAGGTAATTTAATGTATATGATGTCTATCCTATAATGATCAGTGCTTTCTTCTTTCCTTGTACTTAGATTACTTTCCTTTACTTAGATTGTTATATTAACATAAAATCATAAAACATTATGCTGAACCGGATCTCAACAAGAAGTTAGTCCCAATCTTAATTTTTTTAAAGATTTTTTAATTTTTATTTATTTGACAGAGAGAGAGAGATCACAAGTAGGCAGAGAGGCAGGCAGAGAGAGAAGGGGAAGCAGGCTCCCTGCTGAGCAGAGAGCCCGATGTGGGGCTGGATCCCAGGACCCTGAGATCATGACGCAAGCCGAAGCCAGAGGCTTTAACCCACTGAGCCACCCAGGCGCCCTGCAATCTCAATTTTATAGACAAGGAAAGTGAGGCTGACGAAGAGTAGGTAACTTTGTTCAAGGTCACAGAGTAAGCAATATAGAAGGTGGAGCTTCAAGAAGCTTTTCAACTACACTGTGCTGGTTTAAACAAACAGACAAATATTTATCCATATTTTCATTCAACTTTTATCTGCAGCCCTGGCTACGTCAAAGAACCTACCTCACCATTACCCCACATGTGCCCTGAGCCCCTCCCCTCTTTCCTGGTGAAGACACCAGCTGCAAGCCCTGTTACTTATAGGAGGCTCATGTGTGCAAGGCATTCTGCTAGGCACGTAACGTGCAGAATCCCCTTTCATAAGGACAGGAGCCTTGGGCCAGGGAAGGAGCCACTGTTCTCAAGCCTCACCCTCCCTAAGCAGAGCTGAGGAATTCCCTGTGACATCCACATGGACAGGGCTGCCCGCTAGACCCAGGCAACCCGATGGAGTTCCCTGTGGTTAATATCACACACTCAGCTTAGGGAGGGCAACCTCTTTCAGGAGAGAAACAGGACCTCCAGGGATGTGTAGAGCTCAGATTTACCCAGGCTGGGTTCTATGGGTTCCATAGCCCAGTCTAGCCACAACGCAATAACAGGTGTTGGGATTGACCTGTCTTGGTCCTTGGAAAAAGAGTTTCTGAGGTGAACTCTGAAGCAAAGGAGCTTTTATTATTTCTTTTTAAATTAAAAACTTTCTTTTTATTTTTTTTTATTTTTAAATTTTTTTATTAACATATAATGTATTATTTACCCCAGGGTACAGGTCTGTGAATCATCTTGTTTCATTTCTCTTCCCCACCACCCCCATAACCCCCTGCCCTGTCTCTCAAATTCTTCATATCAGAGCGATCATGTGATAATTGTCTTTCTCTGACTGACTTATTTCGCTTAGCATAATACCCTCTAGTTCCATCCACGTCGTTGCAAATGGCAAGATTTCGTTTCTCTTGATGGCTGCATAGTATTCCATTGAATATATATACCACATCTTCTTTATCCATTCATCTGTTGATGGACATCTCGGTTCTTTCCATAGTTTAGCTATTGTGGACATTGCTGCTATAAACATTTGGGTGCGTGTGACCCTTCGGATCACTACATTTGTATCTTGAGGGGAAATACCCAGTAGTGCGATTGCTGGGTCGTAGGGTAGTTCTATTTTCAACATTTTGAGGAACCTCCATACTGTTTTCCAGAGTGGCTGTACCAGCTTGCATTCCCACCAACAGTGTAGGAGGGTTCCCCTTTCTCCGCATCCTCGCCAACATCTATCGTTCCCTGACTTGCTAATTTTAGCCATTCTGACTGGTCCCTCTCTGTTTTTATCTTATTTTTTTCCTTCCCTTCTCTTTTATTTTTCCTTCCTTCCTCTTCTGTTTTGTTCCTTAAATTCCACCATATGAGTGAAATCATATGGTATTTGTCTTTCTGTGCTTGACTTATTTTCCTAGTATAACACCCTCTATTTCCATCCACATCATTGCAAATGGCAAGATTTCATTCTTTTTGATGGCTGAGTAATATTCCATTACCTATATACACATCACATTTTATTTATCCATTCATCTGTCAGACTCAACACATTTTAAAAAATTGTTAAGGTCAAACCATAGTATCTGGGAATGCTAACCTGGTGCTAACAGCATTAAAAGGCACAAAGAAGTGATTACTATAGAGGCCAGGAGAGTGGCGACTTTCAGGGATGGGAGGAGTGTTAAGACTGAGATGGGACACATGGACAGGGTCTATTTCTTACCTCAGTGTTGTCTACAACACAGCGCACTTTGCAGTGACCCATTAGGTCATACATTTGCTTTGTGTGGTTTTCTATGTCTAAAGTGAATGGAAAGCCTTTAGAACATTCTCTGTCAGGTAGATGACAGGTAACTTCTGCATAAGGGAGCTCACAATCTTCTCCACCAAATCAAAGCTAGTGCCTGCCTTCCTCTCACAAATCCTTCTGGGGCCATTTCTACCCACCTACCATTAGACAGAGACATGCCCTTCTTCTGTCTCTCAGTGGACTAAGATGGTCACGGAGACTGCCTGAGATGCAACTCTGACTAACACAAATTCTAGGAACTGAGTCTTTCATGTAAATGGTCTGTTGGTCCTAGCAAGGCCATCAGAGACACTCAAATATTATCCAGTGTCTCCAAGTGCGTGCGTACAATTGTGTGCATCACTGTTTAGAATAAGACAGCAGGTTGCTAGGCAATGCATTTCCAGAAAGGAGAGTGTGAAGAAAAAAAAATAAAAAATAAACAGATGACAGGAGGAGATCCAATGCCTGCTAGGAGAAGAATGTTTGGGTCCAGTTCATTTTGGTTTGATGGGAGTGTCACGGGGACTCGCTCAGGGCTCGCTCAGATCCGGCATGAGTTTCCAGTCTTGCCTTCCAACTCCTCACCCTCTGTCTTATGTGGTGGGGAAAGCTGAGAAGAAATATGGCCCTCTGGAGGGCCATGCCTTTGTGAAAGGCTATTACAGCTGTAGCAAAACTTTTGTAATCTGCACCGTATCCCATTACATCTCCAGGCTCTTTGGGTCCCTTCCCAGCCTCAAGGAAAATACACACACCCTTTCTCTTTCTTTCTTTCCTTCTTTCTCTTTTGTTCTCTCCTTAGTTTCTACTCTCTAAAAGGTCAATCACAGTTGTTCTTTTCACATAGTTTTTTTCTCCAGCCTTTGAGGGAAATTGGCTTGGCATACTTAGAAAGACTGGGGGGTACTTGGTGCTTTAGGACTTATCAGATCATTGAGGGAGATGCACAGAGCACGGGACGAGGAGGTCACTGCAGTGGGTCATAATAAGGCTTCTTGGAGCCTTCTTATCCTTGGATGATGGCTTGCTGCCTGCTGCCTCTCTTAACAATGATGCAAGTTAGCCCTCATTGAGCTCAGGAGTTGTCTGTCTCCCCCCACAAATATCTTCACACTTACTTTTGTGGGGACCAGTCTGGCTCTGTGATGGAGGAAATGAGTTAGAAGCAGACCACCTGGATTCTTGTCTGAACTCCTACCTCCTAACTGTGTGACCTTAACAAATGTATTTAATGTCTCAATATTCTCATCTGCAAAATAGAGGTACTGCTATTTACTTTATAATATAAGGTTTGAGGAGATGATCCACGTCAAGTGCTGTAGACCTGCATGGCATGGTGGACACACCCAATAGGACTTCCTTCCTTTTTATTGCGGTATGTTCTGAATTCTTGGGAGACATGGCAGGCATTAGGAAGTAGAGCCTTCTTCTCCACATACTCAGGGGAACCAGGCTGGGTTCAGGGATGAGGTTGGAGAAAAATGGAAGTGAGTTCTGATTTGAGGAGTGTGGAAAAGTGGGAAGAGAAAGGAAGGACACAGAAAGCTTTTACAGTAGTTAAGATCTGAGGCTGCTTTAGTCATGAGGGGACAAGAGTCCCCTCTTTGGGTCAGGAAGAGACAGAATTGGTCAAATAGAACTGATGATTCCCAAAATTTGGATTTACCATGGTCCACTATCCTGAGATATTCAAAATATTCATTAGCTAGGATGTTTGTCATGGAAGCTCTGTGATACAAAAGCCAAGGTCATGAATCTATGAAGATCTGAGTTCCACCTTCTCTGTTGCTATTATCTGTGCAAACAGGGCTCATTTATCAAACTTTCTGGGTCCTAGTTAAATCATTTATAGAGGGGGAGTAATGGCTAGCTCATGGGGCTGTTATGAGAATTAAATAGAATAATGTGTCTCAGTGTGTCCAGTGGAGCACCTTGTCCATAGTAGCACTCAACATGCTTGTTGAGTGAATGATGGAAAGAATGAATGGTAAGGTTTCCATGGATGATATCACTCTTCGCTTTTTTTTAAAATTTAATTTTATTTTTTCAGTGTTCCAAGATTGATTGTTCATGCACCACACCCAGTGCTCCATGCAATACATGCTCTCCTCAATACCCACCACCAGGCTCACCCAACCCTCAACTCCCCTCCCCTCCAAAACCCTCAGTTTGTTTCTCAGAGTTCACAGTCTCTCATGTTTTGTTTCCCCCTCCAATTTCCCCCAATTCACCCTTCCTTTCCTTTCCTTCACTTTTGAATTGATTTTTCCTTTCTTTGCTTCTTCTCTTTCCTTTCTTCCCATTTCCTTCATTTCCCCTTCCTTACGATTTTAATTCCCAGTATTGTTGTCCCTGTATCATGTCAGCTCTTTGCCTATCTTTACCTCACTCCTTAGTCAGTATCCCCAGTCATGGAGGGCCATAAGAAGTCCTTACACCTGGCCCATCTGTATAGAAAATGTCATTATAAATGGGTGATGCAGAGGAGGCTGCCCTGCCCCACACATCCCTCTCTGGACAGATTCCTAGTGGCAGCTCTGATTCTTGGTACAATTTTTTTTCTTTTCTTTTTAATATTTTATTTATTCATTTGAGAAAGAGAGAGAGAGATCATGAGCAGAGGGGAGAGGGAAAGGGAGAAGCAGACTCCCCACTGAGCAGGGAGCCAGACATGGGTTCAATGCCAGGACCCTGAGATCACAGCCTAAGCAGAAGGCAGATGTTCAACCATTGGAGCACCCAGGCACCTCTCTTGGTATAATTTCTTAACTTCTTTGCTAGTTCTTGGCTGTGATGTTCATATGACAGAAGGTGGGGAGAAATGTGGTGAAGAGGAAGAGCCAGGAGAAGAGGAAAAATAGACTTACCTACTTGAGGCCACGTGGCACTTTGAGAAAGAACAGAATTGACCACAGAGTAACATCACATAATTTTTTGATGGTAGCCAAGTCTTCATCTACCAAATCATACTTGTTTGCCAACCTTAAGATGGAGGATGCACCTGAGGGAAATAGAGGAAAGTAGGACATAATGTCCTACTGTGCAATGTCAGAGAGATCATGGGAGGAGGGATAATGTCAGTCTTGTGCCATGGAATGCAACAAGGGAAAGGCTTTGTGCATCCAGGAAACATTCCCTAGAAGGTAACCTAGCATCTGTTCTTGTCGATCCATGTTAATGGAGTAGGGCTGATACAGGGTAAGATATCATGCACAGATGTTTCAAAGAGCCCTTCCTTTTGGATTTGCAATGAAATCTTTTTTCTTTTTTTGTTAAGACCACAAATATACCCTGTTCATCATATTTAATTGCAGCTCAAATAAAAATTTGAGGATTAAGGAATCTCCAAATCTCCAAGGCAGTTGGATTGCTTCATGGCCATAAGATAGAGGGCTGAGAGAGCCTTACCAAGGTCATTTCCCCATTTTTTTTATTTTCGGGAAGTATTGTACAAATATGAGGCTAGAGCACCCATTGATATGGTCTGCAGAGAAGACAATGATTGGTCTTCAAACCAAATTTTGATTCCTCTGAAAAGTCATTAGGGCAATCACTGCATAAAGTGCAACAGAACAGAGGTACTGTATCACCCAGCATGACAGGTGGTTGTTCATTTTATTCTACGTTCAAAGCTAAATCTTTCAGGCAGAACCATGGAAGTAACAAGGGGAAGTAATATTTTACTCTGACACTTTCTAACTTTCTCTGATAGCGTCCCCATTCCCCAACTTGTTGCAAGATATAATCTCTCTCTCTCACATATATGCACCTGCGCGCATGCGCCCGCACACACACTCACACACACACACACACACACACACACACTCACACACAGACACTCTTCATGCTCAGCTAAAACTAATTATCAACTGATTATTGAGGTTTGGGAAATTTGGGGGAATAAATATATACAGTTGTGAAATAACATCCAAGTCCTAATTTTCTTATTGACCCTCTGATGAAAGTGAAGCCCCTCATCCATATTGCTGAGCTTTAGAAGCGCACTTTCTATACTACCTGACTTCCTTACATTTTCATCTTTCTTCTTTTGTTAAGCCTAGGTTGATCTCTTTTCCAAGACCCTACACCTCACCAGTTTTTGTTTTTGGATACAGGCTTATTCTTCTAATTTGTCTCAGAATCCACTTTTTTGGCTCTCTGTTGAACTAATACTGTTTTGGGCTGTTGCCTAGGATGCACCTGGTGTACTTCTAGGTTCATTCCTAGGAAATCTGGGATCTATTCACTCTTTCCTTGCCCTCAACAGCAAAGGTAGATTAAGATGGCACGGGGTTTGGGTTGGTTATGCTCTCTGCCTTTTGTCTGTCTTTGGCTCTTCCATCACATTTTCCTCAACCCTCTCTTCCTGGACTGACCACTTTGGAAATTCAGAGCCTATGTTCTCTTCCCCTTGAACTTCCCATCTATTACCATTTCGAGGGGTTCTCAGTCTCTCATGAGTCCCTGGATGCTGAATCTCCACCCTCCCATACCTTTGCCCAGCTATAACATTCACCTTCTGGATTTAAGTATTCTGGATATTGTCACATATCTTTACTGCCCTCCTTCGTGATCACACAATATATAGCTGCTTTTTCAAATCAGCTCCCCACTGGCCTTCATTTCACAGAAAAGTTTTTAGTGCTTTGCATTTTGCTTTGGATGCAGGCCAGTCTGGCCCCTTGTCAGGAGCCTCTCCCTGGGATCTCTCCCACACCAACAATTCCATTTTGAGGAGCAGGCTGTTTCATCAGCATAAACACACATCCCCATCATCATTATTATCATAACAACCACAACAGTGATAATGATGTTAATAATGATACCTGCTAATATTTGAGTACTAACTATGTGTCAAACACTGTGCTGAGGGCTTTATCCTTCACAATGACCGTACGAGGCAGGTTTTATTATGAAGAAGGAAATTGAAGCTAACAGACATCAAGTGAGCTGCTTAGAGTTGCCCAGCAAGTGGGAGAGCCCGGATATGAACCCAGAAAGTTGTTCTCAGCCCACATTCTTTATCACCATGCAGGGACCCCCAGAGCACCACAGTCCTCTCACACTTGGACAGAGGGCAAGCAGCCAGGGACATGGTAAAGAACCAGGGGCAGCTAATGCTGGAAATGTATGGATTATTCATTAGTCTTTAAGGAAAAGCTAAGGAGACCCAGGATACACATAGCAAGGTGGCAGAGAGCACCAATCTAACTCGACACAATCACTTTCTCTCCTGGGTCAGTTGGCTTCCACCTGACCCTGGTGCTTGATGGAGTTTCTGTCACCAACACGGCTGTCTTCTGCTCTGAAGTACAAAGTCACCATTAGCAGTCCAGCAGGCTGCGCTTAAATTGGCTGCCCTCTTTAAGCAAGGGGCTATGCAAGAAGTGAAGGATTCTTTCCACAGCAGCAGTTTGGGAATATATGGTGAGAAGCTTCCTTTGGAACATGTTTGACGTGCATAAGGTGGAAAGGAAGCTTTCATTTAGTGGGGTTGGTTTGCAGGCTGAGCTAAGGGGCTGTGGTCAGAAGCTCTGACCCTGTGTGTGGTCATTCGGCTTTGCTCTGTTCTATAGCCACAGCCCATGCGCTAAGTACTGGCCAGATGTCTTGTGATGCATATGGCACCGTATCAGGGTCTCCATGGGGATGTGGGAACAAGGTGTGGGTAAATCGGTTCAGTTCCAAGTCCTTGACCAGAAGAGCAGCTCAGAACACACATCTGGAAGGCAGTGGAATAGTGTATAAATGAAACAGCAGCATCATTGTCTTGTAGGGTATTTCAATTCGGGATGACATTTCGTTGAAGAATGTCATCAGGGTATCTGTAGGCCTTAAATATGGTTGCTCTACATTACAAAGAAAGTGGAATTGAGGCCCATGTAGCTTAAATGACTACGCTGTGCAGTAAATATGAGACTGTTGAATTTCTTATATTTAGCCAGAACTCTATCTATTCCACAACAAATTCATAGACAGATGTCATTCCTATGCTGAATTAGCTTTAAATGTTTGTCAAAACCATGTGACCATGAATGTGGGGTCTGTTTCCGGACTCAATATCCCATCGATCTCTTTGTCTATCTTGGCACCAATGTTTTGTTCCCTTTATTATTGCGGCTTTATAATAAAGCTTAAAATAAGGTAGAAGTCCTCCAGCTTTTTTTTTTTTTTTTTTTTTTGCTGGTTCGTTTGTTTTTTGCTAAATTGTTTTGACTCTTCTCAGTCCTGTGTGTTGACATCTGATATTTAGAATTGACTTGTCAATCTCCACAAAAAAGCCTGCTTTAGTTTTGACTGTGAGGATATTGAATCCGTAGATCACTTTGGGTTTGACTCATTTCTCTGGGCTTTTGACTGGTTTTCATACTATGGGTTAGTGTCATGGAGCTTAGGACTCCGAGGCACTAACACAGGTATATTCAGGACAATTGTTTTCATGCCGATTTAAAGTTAAGAAGAGTAAGTATTTACCCTGCATCTAAGTCACCTGAAAGCAGAGTTACTAAGGCTTCGCGGATAAGGTCATTTACGTGAAGGGGGACTTGAACTGTTGTCAGCATCCTACATAAGCCATATTTGTAAAATGCTTAATTCCCACAAGAAGCCCACGAGGTGGGCTCTACTTTACAAATGGGGACACAAAGGTATGAAAAGTTAAGCAGTTACGGGAGGTCATATAGGAAATTAAGTGGTAAAGTTGACATTTAAACCCACGATGGCCTAATTGTACTGTGATATTTCCCTCCCTCAACCACCTCTGGGCTGTGTCCAGAATGCCCGAGGAGCCTGCCAGTGCCTTGGGGCCCATGAGAGCGTTTAAGTGTTGAGTGGGGGGCAAGGGTTACGGGCTGGTTCTCCGTGCTTCAGGCTCGGCTTCAACAAGATTTCCTTTGACCTGTCTTACGAATTGAAGTTTTGCTTAAAAACATAGAAATGGAAACAACAACAAGAAAACAGTGGTGTCATTCAAGTTAGTCTGAAAATCACTTCATGCTGCCTTTCAAAATGAGGATTCCTCTCCTTTTCTCACAGATGAAGTTCCCGGAAATTTTGAAGTAGTGGTGAACCATGTTAAAGCTGTCCGGGGTCCAGGACAGCACACGGGGGCTGTTTTTCTAACAAAATTCCAACTGGGGTTCTTCAGCCTGCAGAACCTGTTGTCTGGCCGGCTCACAGGGTCACTCGTGAACCTGAAAGCTGCTGCCTCCCCACTCCAGTGGCTGTTCCAACAGCCTGATCCCAGCCCAGGTCCAAGAACGCTGCTGTGGGTAAGATTGTTCTTCTCAGTGTCCACTGAAGCTCTGGATTGTTCCAGCCCTCGTGCCTCCTGAGCTTTGGTGACCTTCCTGCTTTTCACAGGCTGCTAGGTCTCCTCCTTTCTCTGTTCTTCATCAGCCTCGCCCTTGGCAGCCACCCCAAGAAATTCAGCCTTTTTCATCTTCTCTCTCTCAGAAACTGGAAAGGTTTTTTTTTTCTTTTTCTTTCTTTCTGAATTCCTGATGCGCTTGTCTTTGCCAAAACCCCAAATCCCAGATCTGCCATGTGCCAACAGTGCCGGGAGAGGTTGTTTGGATGAATTCAGAAATGACCTTGAACCTTTGCTCAACACTCAGATGACAGGTTCTCTCCTTCCCAACCACACCCCAACACACATGCTTCTTGTCGGATAAGGAAATGTTTTATTGCTTTTTTTTTCCTTTTTACTTTCTCTACCACCCCTCCTCATGAACACTTCCCATTTATCCTGTTTCTATCGCCTTTCTTCTGGAAAATTAATCAGAGAGCTAAAACCCCAGGACAGAAAGGGGCCTTGGGAAGGTATTTCATCTGGATTTTCACTTCTACGTAGCAGCTACCCTTGCCTGGGTGAAGGACTCTCTCTTCTGTCTTTAGACTTTTATCAGTTCCCACACCTTCTCATTTAGGCATCTCTGGGTTTTGCTCCTTGGATCTTATCAATTAATTTCATTTTTTAAAAAGTGGTTTCTTTCTTCCACTCAGGGTTGTTTCATAGGGATCTACACAATGTAAAGGCATATTTATGATATATGCTGTCATGACCTGGACCAAAATGTTGAGCTTTTTTTCAAGCAGATGTATGTCTCCAAACCCTTTTCGTGGATAAACCATGAAGTCTGAGGAGTCAGATACAATCATGGGCTTCCATGAGTAATGACTGGATGCTATCTGTAGTGGTCCAGCTGTGCATGTAGTTGACTGACCTACAGGAATTTTTGGCTACCATTAGAGGCCAAGAGTAAACGTAACAAGTCTATGATGGTACCTACCCAGATGCAAAATGTTTTCTAGGCTTGTAACCAATACCCTGGGGATTCAGTTCTAAGTCCAGCTGTTGTGGAACAATATGATTTATATTGATTGTTGGGTTGACTGATTTTGGCTTCAAGAGTACAGATTGGCTCTGTGTGGTAGCCAGTTGAGTAACTCTCTGCTGTGCTGAAGACAGATTTCCCGGGGCACAGGCATATGAAATTCCACACTCTCTTTTTCCAGGGACTGAACAGACAGAAAGGTCAACCCCTCTGTTTTCCTTGACTTGAGTATATTTTTGAAAATGCCTCTTCTCCTTTCCTTTTTCCACCCTGTCCATCTACCTTTTCCCGTATTCCCCTGTTCACCCAATTGCTCTTCGTCTATGTTTAAGAGAGTATTTCACAGCTTCAGTCCTCTAGAGAATAGGGGGTCTCTCTATGACCCCAGAGCTTTGCAAGAACATGGCTTCCTACCTGTGGGCTGTCTCTTCCGTCATCTGCTGCAAGATAGGAACCATCCTGTAAGGCACACCACACCACAGACTTCTCAGGAGTTAGCCCACGCTTGAGGGGGGGAGGGGAATGGGTGCACCAGGGGTGTCCATTGATTTGTCATTGTTTTAGGAAAAGGGGGCTGGGAAGTTGGAGTCTTTGAGATAAGGAGAATTACCCTCGCCACATGTGATGAAAAGAAGCAGCACAAAATCACCCCATGGAGAAGGATCCTGGCCCAGAGTAGGAGAGAGGAGAGTGAAGCAGGTTGGGGGGGGAGGGGCTTTAAAAAGATGAAGTTCTTTACCTAGAGAAGTTCAGAGATTGTCATGATTCCAGACAATGCTTTCATTTCTGATGTTACCCTACAAGAAAAGAAGGTCTCATGTATAAAGTAAGGGCCCAGTCAACATTTGACAACATAAATACTTGGCAGATGAATTGTTTCTCTGGTGCTCTTGTAATCTGCCAATGGAGAAATATTTCAAAGAGGGGAGAATTGGAGCTATTTCCCAGAAATAGCATCCTGTGGCTTGATGACCCAGAATGGGCACTTCTTTCTCTCTTCCCTTGAAGCCCTAAGGCCGGAGGCCTGGCTGAGACCCTGGTAGGTGAGGGCTGGGGGCAGAGAAGCACGCTTGAAAGAGAGAGGTCCTCTCTTGAGGGGATGAATGTGTTAGCTCCCTGGCTCAGACACTGTGGATGTGTGGCTGGAGTAAAGGGCGTGTTTCCTTCTTGGGCCGTCACTTTCCTGTGTGAATACTGCTTTGCTTTTCCTCATTTGTGCAGCCGTTTCCCCTCAACCTCTGCTGGGTGTGGATAGAAAGCTTGGCACTGACTCAGCAAAGTTTCGCTTTCTGTTTCTCACGGCCTGACCCACACTCTGCAGCTTCCCGGGCTGTGCACAGGTGCCTTGGGAACTCACACAGGTGACCTGCTCTCACTGGGGCTGTGCGTGGAGGACAGGGTCCCAGAGAACATTCCTTCTAGAGTCACAGTGCCCATCACTCTCGTGTCTGACCTCACTTTGACCGCGGTAAGAATGGAGGTCTTTGCCATTAGCAGCGCCCCCTCCTCCCAAAAGTCCTGGTGGTAATTTTACCCTAAAGGGCAACATTTGAAGGTTTTGTGACACGTTCTTGACCTGTACCTCTGAGGATCTTGAGGCTGAGTGTGGGTCCACTTTTCCAGAACTCTCTGTTGAATTGAATTTCTCCTGTGCTGGGTGGATGCTTTATTCCTGCTGGAGGTTCATGCTGCTTAGACCCAGATGGTATTATAGATGAAAGAGACTTCACTTTCATTTTACATATAGGACACAAGGCACCTAGAAGGCTAAAGCGACTTGCTGGCAGCCTACACTCAATGGCACAAGTGGAATTAGCATTGGGGACTTCTCTCTCTTCACTGCCCTGTGGCTTGAAACCCCATCATCCTCACAGCGTGAGATGGAGAGTCAGGCTGTGGAGAAATGACCACCAGCGGGTCAGACTTCAGTCAGAGTCTTCCTGCTGCTGCTTTCTTCAGTAAGTGTCAACCAGTCACTCCAGGGAAGACTGAAAACCTGGGGAAGGAGAGCCATTCTTGTCTGGACATGGGACCCCTTTGATGTGGAGTCTGCTTGCTGTCACTTCTTGGGTGGGATTTTGAGTCCAGCACCCCCGGCCAGCTGCTGTAGAGTTCACAATGACTGTCATCACCTGAGTTCCCTTTGCTTAACAGCTTGTGTGAGTTAGCTGGGTGGCCCTCTACTTGTGAGTGGTTCCTTCCAGACCCCAGGGTGGGTGGGGTGCCCAGCGCCTCCCAGGCTTCAGTGCCCATCTGGCCTCTCTGGGGCCCCAGCCTGGTTGTGTGCCACCTTTTCTACTCATTTGATTCAGTTGCACAGTCAAGTTCAAGGCTCAACTGATTTCTCAGGGTGCTATTTGGGGAGAAGCAGGGCTTCAGGTGATGAGTGCTTTCCTCTCAGTCACCAGACCAGTGGTTCTCACGCTAAAGGGTGCAACCAATCCCTGGGGGAATCTGCCTAAATAAAAAGTGCTAAGCCTCACCCCACAGATAGCACAATTCAGTAAGTCTAGGCTACACCCAGGAACCTGCATTTTAAGAGACTGCAGATGTTTTCAGTGGAGGTGACCCATGGAGGACTTTCAAAAACTCTATACACTGTCCCTTGAACTCTGCCTGCAGAAGCAGCAAAAGACAGCTCTTTGGTGCTTTGAGGACTTGGCACTCAGTAGTAATCCCTGAGCTGGGACTTCATGGAAACCTCAACAGACTTGTGTCCCCTGAGCAAGCTTGCTTTCTCTGAAGAAGCAGATATTATGGTGGGTTGGCAAGAACATGGGTCCTGGAACCATACTACATTTGAATCCAGGATCTGCCACTTAACAAGCAAGGTTCTAAACCTCTCTGTGCTTCTGCTTCTTCATCTGGAAAATGGGGATACTAACACTATCTACCCCAAAGAGTCATTTTGAGAATTAACCAAGTTAATATTTTTATAGAATGCCTTCCTGCCAACAGTGCAAGAGGGTTCCCCCTTCTCTACAATCTTGTCAACACTTGTTTCCTGTCTTATTAATTTTGGGCATTCTAGCTGGTGTAAAGTGGTATCTCATTGTGGTTTTGATTTGTATTTCCCTGATGGGCAGTGATTTTGAACATTTTTTCATGTGTCTGTTAGCCATTTGTATGTCTTCTTTGGAGAAGTGTCTGTTTATGTCTTCTGCCCATTTCTTGACTGGGTTATTGGTTTCTTGAGTGTTGAATTTGAGAAGTTCTTTATAGATCTTGGATATCAACCCTTTATCTGTAATGTCATTTGCAAATATCTTCTCCCATTCCTTGGGCTGCCTCATAGTTTTGTTGACTGTTTCCTTTGCTGTGCAGAACTTTTTTCTCTTGATGAAGTCTCAAAAGTTCATTTTTGGTTTTGTTTCCCTTGCCTCTGGAGTCAAGTCTTGAAAGAAGTTAATGTAACTGATGTCAAAGAGGTTACTGCCTATGTTTTCCTCTATGATTTTGATGGAATCCTGTCTCACATTGAGGTCTTTCATCCATTTTGAATTTATCTTTGTGTATGGTGTAAGGGAATGGTTCAGTTTATTCTTTTATATGTAGTTGTCCAATTTTCCCAGCACCACTTATTGAAGAGATTCTCTTTTTTTCCATTGGATATTTTTTTCTGATTTGTCCAAGATTAGTTGACCATAGAGTTGAGGGTCCATTTCTGAGGTATCTATTCTGTTCCATTGGTCTTTGTGTCTCTTTTTGTGCTCATTCCATGCTGTCTTGGTGATCACAGCTTTGTAATATAGCTTGAAGTCAGGCAACATGATGCTCCCAACTTTGTTTTTCTTTTTCATCATTCTGTTGGTGATTTGGGGTCTTTTCTGTTTCCATACAAATTTTAGGATTTTTTGTTCCAGCTTTTTGAAAAATGTCAATGGTATTTTGATAGAGATTTCATTGAAAGTGTAAATTGCTCTGGTTAGCATGGACATTTTAATGAGGTTGTGGAGAAGGGGAGTCTTCTTCACCATTGGTGGGAATGCAAATGGTTACAGGCACTCTGGAAAACAGTATGGAGGTTTGTCAAGACATTAAAACTAGAACTACCCTATGACCCAGCAATTGCACTACTAGATATTTACCCCAAAGATACAGATGTAGTAAAAAGAAGGAGCACGTACACCCTAATGTTCATAGCAACAATGCCCATAATAGCCAAACTGTGGAAGTAATTGAGATGCTCATTAACAGATGAATGGATAAAGAAGAAGTGGTACATATATACTTTTATATACATATATGCTCAACCATCAGAAAGGATAAACACCAATCATTTACATGGCATGGATAGAACTGGAGGGGATTACGCTAAGTGAAATAAGTCAAGCAGAGAAAGGCAATTATCATATGGCTTCATTCATATGTGGAACATAAGGAATAGAACAGAGGACCATAGGGGAAGGGAGGGAAAACTGAATGGGAAGAAATCAGAGAGGGACACAAACCATGAGAGAATCTGGACTCCAGGAAACAAACTGAGGGTTATAGACAGGAGGGTTGGGAGGATAAGGTGACTGGGTGATGGTTAAGGAGGGCATGTGTTAGGATGAGCACTGGGTGTTATAGGCAACTAATGAATTGTTGAACACTACAACAAGAACTTACGGTATACTGTATGTTGACTAACTGAACATAATGAAAAAAAATATTTACAAAATGCCTAGAACAATGCCTTTTGATTTTAAGTGCTATGTTAAGGTTAAATCAAATAAATACTTCTAAAATCCCATGTTTTTAAAACATGTAGTGTAGTGATTATATTGTTATAGGCTATCGAAGTCAAGAGAGGAAATGACTTACTGAAGTCCACAGAGCAGGTCAGTAGCATGGCCAGCACTAAATATGGCACTTTTCACTCACAGGGTAAATTGTCTCTTTTCTCCAAACTGCCCATCTAACTTTACTTTCTCCTTGTTATAAAAAATACCATCTCTTTGGTGGGTATTGAAGAGGGCATGCATTGCATGGAGCACTGGGTGTGGTGCATGAACAATTAATCTTGTAACACTGAAAAAATAAAAGTATTTGGGGAAAAAAAAAGAAAAAAGAGAAAAAAAAAACCCATCTCTTGTTTGGCTGCCTGCATTGATAGCCAATAATGCAACATTCTCCTTCTGGAAACCCTGTCTAGGTCAGAAGACAACTATTAACCTACTTTCTATTCTCCCTCCACCTCTACCCCAATTAGCAACTATGTCAAGTTAGGGCTGTCCCAACACCAGCTTAATTATTTCATTCTTCATCTGGTATCAATACAAGGAGGCCAGGCAAAGGATTGTTAGGTGGGGAGAGGCACAGCACATCATGGGCAGTGGGATTTGGAGTATGGGTCCCCTGGTCTTGGCACCTGCCAAGTTTTATCCCCACCTGCTGCACCATTAACCTACTACCTTGTATGAGTTTAGCAGAAGAGTCCCCAAGAACCTATGAGAAGTACTTATAGCTTTTCCAGGATACGTTGTGGGGATCATGAAGATGCACAATATCCATGTCTGGAAGTCATTTGACAACTAACTTCCTCAATCACTTGCTTAATATTTACCTTAAGCAACATATATCAGAATGAGCTGGTGCTTTGGGTGAGAGAACCAAATAGTTTCCTAAGGAGAAAGGCAGGTGAGTTCATTCTCAATCTACTTCATACTTGGCTCTCTTCCTTGTCCACTACTCCTGGCTTCACTGCTGTGCTTGGACTAATCTGGGACTGAAAGTATTGACTTGAAGCCAATAGAAGACATAAAGTAAATTAGGCAGCTTCTGTCCACCTTCCTTCCCCAAATGTTGTCCTCTGAATCATCTATCATTCTTCTGGTTTCCTTCTTCAACTTTTTTTATTTAACCAATTAGGTTCTACTATACCAACACTTCTTTTTGGTGCATTCTCTCTTACTCTCCCATTCCACTGAAAAATCTTTCTTAAAGAACCATTGGCATGGAGTAGACTGCCAAGGGTTCTAAATGAGCCAGATTAGTTGTAGACCTTCTGAATTTTATCTCAATAGGTAGTCTAGAGTGGATGAATGTAAAGGGAAGGTGCAAATAATAGACTTTTAAAATGTCAAACCACAAATTCTGCAAGATGGGGAAGTTTTAATATACATAGAAGACTTAAGTCAAAATGACACAATGTCAACATTTGATAATTGATATTATTTCTCTGACAGAATATATACTTGCTAATGTTGAAATGAGCCTAAAGAGTAAAGAATCAGGGTAATTGTCCAGACAGTGAAATCAAGACAGGATGCTTTTAAGCAATCACCCACATCTCCAAAGTCTTAAACCCAAGAGCATTGAGAGGGACCATTCTATAAGCAGAGTCTTAACTATGAAAACAACCTTTGAAAATAAGATCCAAAAGATAAGCTCAACAACAGGTGTTCTTTGCTTTCTGTAGTAGGTGTGTTCTTGAATAGTTGAGTGTCAATATTTTTCCCTCCATTAATCTAATCACAGTCTAAATATAAGAGGGAGGCTGAGTATTTAAAGCAACCATGTAGTTGATCTCATTGTAAAGTCCTTTTAGAGTTTTTATTTTTATTTTTTTAAAGATTTATTTATATATTATTTGAGAGAGAGAGGGAGAGAGACAGAGGATGAACAGGAGGGGTAGAGGGAGAGGGAAAGAGACTCTCTGTCAGACATTGCAATGAGTGTGGAGCCCAATGTGGGGCTCAATCCCACAACCCTGAGATCATGACCTGAGTCAAAACCAAGAATCAGAGGCTTAACTGACTGTGCCACCCAGGCATCCCCTATTACAATTTTAAAAATCACTTTTCTTTTCAGAGATCAGGTTTTCTTAGACTGTAATTTCTTAGAAGTAGGGACATATCAAGTGGATGTATATTGCCTACAGATAAAGGGTCAGTTAGTCACAGAGGCCGCACTTTGGGACTTTTGTACCTATTTTTATTTGGGAGAATGGGACCATAGCTTTCTCTGGAAGCAGAGAGATGTTTGATTTTTCACTTCTCCCTTCCCAGGCCCTGCAGCCTTAACCTCTTTTTTTCAGTAGTTTCGATCCCTACCCCCACCATAAAGCAACTGATTATTCTCTCTTACCCTTCAGACCTTTCCCAAAGCACTATCATCTCTGTGCTAGAATACACTGGTGCTTTGGGCTACAGGACTGAATATTCTCTTCAGGATGGAGGCAGGTGGTCAAATGACTAAGAAATCACAGGACTCTGTCTAAGGCTCTACAAAATGATAGCACTAGCCACATGTAACTATCAAATACTTGAAATGCGGTGAATGAAGCTAAGGAATGAATTTTTAATTTAATTTAAATTTTCATTAAAAAACTGGCATGCATTTCAGTTATTGGAGAACTTTTATGTATATTTCTCCCTCCACCTCAAGTATTTCTAAAAAGATTTTAGTTTTTGAATTGAGATGCACTCTAAGTGTAAAATACATATCAGATTTTGAAGATCAGTAGGAAAAAGGAATGTAAAATATTTGATTAATAATTTCTATATTGGTTACATGCTGAAATGATAATATTTTGGATATACTGAATGAAATAAGATATATTATTAAAATTAATTTCACCTATTTCTTTTTACTTTTTTATGTGACTACTAAGACATTGAACATTATAAATGTGGCTCATATCATGTTTCTGTCAAGCAAAACTGATCTAAAGAATACCATTGCCTTACTTCATGACCACCCCCTGGGTCAGTCAATACCATCAGTTATCCCTATGGCAGGGTCCAACATTTTATCAAACCCCTCTCAGCTGAAGAAAATGCATCAACCTCTAGCTTTATTCTGTGAATCACCCTCTGAATCTGCATTTGGATGACGATTGCTTTGGCATCCTTGAGTTTTCTTGCATGCCTTACTGTTCTATGCAGTCCACATAGTTTATGCTTTTTTAAAAAATAACAAGACTTTCAGAAAATACTTAAATTAGCAATACAGATTTAGAAAGAATATCTACAATTATCACTTCGAACCCCTTATTTCCTATGAGCAGAAGACTTGCTCAAATATATTCTGTTAGGCAGGGGCCCCTCCAGACCACTGCTGGTCAGGACTCTCCCTGTTACTCCACACCAGAAGTGACTAGGGCCAAGAAACAGCCTTGGACACTATGACAGATCATTACAAAACATCACACTGGCTGGTTATTAATGAAAACCAGATGATGAACCATGAACCACATTGAACAGAGAATGCAGAGTTGAAGAGTGGCAGGAGCCTGGGTTAGAAGCTTGGAGGTGGGGACACACATCCAAGTCTCTGCTGGGGATCGGCTGTGAGTCATTGGGCAGGTTATTGTCACACCCCTTGCTCATCTATCAAATGAGAGGGTAGAGGCAGAAGGTCTCTAGTTCCTGCCTGCTCCTCTAGCCACATCTCAACCAGTCTAACCTCAGCCCCTGCCACTTCCAGCTGTGAGAACACCAAGGCACAGCCACCTGGGTTTGAGAATGTCCACCATGCAGGCCATCAGGCTCGTACTGCAGAAGGTGAAAGGCAGGGTCAGGACAGCCAGCAGGCTCTGTGAAACTGCTGTAATCTCACCCCTCATCAGTGATCTCCTTGTTAGGAGCATGTGCTCCTTCACACACAACTTGGCTAAGTCAAGTTGCATGTATACTTTAGAGCCATTGCAAGCATTTATCAAACAAACAGCCACAAGGGATCCACTGTTTTACTCTTACCACCATGTAGGAGGGGGCCTACTTTGGGACACAAAAAGTATTTCCTTTTTTTTAAAAAAATATTTTATTTATTTATTTATTTATTTATTTGATACAGAGAGATAGAGATCACAAGTAGGCAGAGAGAGGGAGGGAAGCAGGCTCCCCACCGAGCAGAGAGCCCGATGCGGGGCTGGATCCCAGGACTCTGAGATCATGACCCGAGCCGAAGGCGGAGGCTTTAACCCACTGAGCCACCCAGGGGCCCCAAAAAGTATTTCCTTTTTATTCCAATTTGCTGCTTTGTGATTATAAATGCCACTGAACTTCCCCTCTTATGGTAATTGGTTACTTGCATTTCATCTCATAGGAATTGACAATTTGCATCCTTTGCCTTGTTTTCTTGAGTTGTATTTTTTTATCTTATGATTTGTAAGAGCTTTTTATGTTTAAATGTCAACACTTTCTTCTTACATATTTGCGGCCCTTTCCTGCAAATATTTTTTCCAGTTTGTGACTTACCTATCAGTTCTAAGCAAAAGTTACTTCTACTTACAAGTTTTAACATTTTTAAATGGTTATGTATATCAATCTTAAAAAACAACTTTTTATTTTTATACCTTTAAGGTGACTTCTCTATTCCCAATCAGATAATTTCACACATAATAGTTATCTATTTTTGGGTTGCCTGGGTAGCTCAGTCAGTTAAGCAGCCAACTCTGGATTTCAGCTCAGGTTATGATCCCAGGGTCTTGGGATGGAGCCCCATGTCAGGCTCCACACTCAGTGTGGCATCTGCTTGAGATTCTTTCTCTCCTCCTCCCTCTGGCCCTCCTCCCACTTGCAGTCTCTCTGTCTCTCTCTAAAATCAATCAATTAATCAATCAATCCATCTTCAAAAAAATAATCATTACCTATTTTTTCTTTTGAATCTATAGTATTGTATTTTGATGTCTGGTGTGAAGTAAGAAGCTACATTCTTCTTCTCTGCATAATCAATTATTTCTCACACTGTTTACTAAATAAACTATCCTACTCCTTCCAGTTTCCACACCCATTTAATCTAGTCCATTGTTGACATCATCAGAGAAAACTTCTCATCAGAAAGTTTGAACAGCACAATTATACTGTGTCAATCCAGCTTGAATTATGTATGGTTGTTAGGGTGGGTGGAAGTTTATGATGAAACTGGATGGAAGTTAAATGAATTATCATTGATATACCTAATGCCAAACATTTAGGTAAAACTGAAGAATTTAGTTAAATTATGGAATATGTCCTATATTCCATTGGAAATGTAGCTGAGACCCAGTGAGTTAACTAACTGGGCTTCCTTTCTACACATTTACCTTAGAAACTCTAGGATCTAGAGCAGGGTACACAGAGGAGGTAAGTAAGACATCATCTTGGGGATGGAGAGGACTTTTCCATGGTGACCAGATGTTTATCACTGCATGGGCAGATGGCCAAGGGAGTCTGGTTGTGGTTTGGGTTATTTTTTCCTGATGTAGATGCATTTGCTTTTTTCTGGGTGGGCAGCGTGGGGACCAAGACATTTCAGTGGGTGCACAACGTCCAGCAATGGGATGGAAACCATTCCATTGGATCACAGAGTCAGCCACCCTCTTTACAGAGCAGGTTGCTAGCTGCTGCTCTGACTGAAGTAAAAGTCTTATTTAGTGCCACATGCTAACTGTGGGGCACTGCAGGCCTTCCTGAACTCTTCCTTCTCAAGAGGGCTCAGAATGACATCTGGTCATGGAAAAAGAATTTCAAGTCATCTGGGTTCATCTTGTCTGAACCATTGAGGGTGTACCCTGTGTTCTTTTGAGTTAGAATTTACTTTAATTAAGGAAATAAATGAAATCCAACACACCCTGCTCACACCACACATGTTCTGAGGGGCTCCAGGAAAACCCCAATGCTGTTACAACAAAGAGTTAGCAGAGACTTCTCGGATAACTTGGTTAGTGTCAATTGGCCACCCTGCTGTTTCCTTCCCTGAGAATATCTACCCCTTTTCAGAGACTGCAAATTTTATGCTCAATAAGCTCAAGTATGTTCATATCAGTCTGGAGTCCAGTTTGTGTGATGTAACCTCCCTCCTGAGGGGAGCAGGAAACTGGGGATTATGGGAGTCGGGGGTGGTGGTGAAAGGATTCTACACCACCAAGCTTCTAGTTCAGAAAATGCATATTATTTAGCCTTCTCTGTGCATGTGTCCCCTCTTGCCTCCACCCTCCCATTTGTAAGTGTCCCTCCCTTCCCTTAAGACAGTTCAAAACTCTTCCCAACTTAACACCAAACCAGAGAATGTTTCATTTGTCTTTCTCATGCTCACACCCAACATTATATGTGAAAATCTAGAGGAATTATGTCTATGGTGCATAATGTCTTACAATTTTATTATTTTTTTCTGCATAAGCTCCTGGGCTATAAGGTTGACATAAAACCAACATATTAAACACACTTCATAGTGCTCAGTTATGATGGTCTTATAAATATACATATTTTTGAAAGTGCCTTAATTAAAACAAAAATAGAAAAGAGGCCCATCTGTTTGAGTAAGTTTAGTTGCACACTCATGTAAACTCAGAAAGATGATTTGGAAGACTTTCTCAAGTCCTGATATTATCAGGATAAAGGAAGCTTTGACACATTTGATGGTGAGGTCTGGAAGTGTTGGAAGGAGCCAAGGCTCTCCTGGGGAGGCATCCAGTGTCTGTTCCATTCTCTCCTCCTCTAGGACTTAAGAGTGGAAAATAAATTTGTCTGGATTCATTGAGTTGTAAGCTACAAATGCCCAACTCAAACTAGTTTAGATAATATAGGATATTTAATGGTCATTGGAAGTGGAAAGTCCATTAGTACAGCTGGTTTTAGGCAGAGATGCCTGTAGTTTCTCAACATTCTTTCTCTCTGCCTTATCTTTTCTGTATTGGCTTCATTCTCAGGCAGATTTGATTCAAGAGAAGGCAAGGATGTCTTCCAGCAACATCACTCTATAGCTTAGAAAACCTCAAGCAAAAAGAGAATATGTCCCAGCCAAAGTCCTGGGGAGGGCTCTCAGGGGCCCACCCTGCTCATGAGCCTCTTCTGAAATAATTAGTGGCAGTAGAATATATTCTTTTGATTAGCCCAGAGTCATCAAGATATCTGATCCTAAGACCAGGGATTAAGTGTAACCTTTCCCAAATAGCATGATGGCTCACCTAAAGGAAACTAGGCTGTTGTTTTCAGGAGAGGGGATAGCAGGCAGAACAATGACCCCTTCAATAGATGGCAGGTGGACAGTGTGAGAATTCTCATTTTGCTTCATTTCTGGAACACACAAATGATGCTGGGGCAGTGCCAAAGATAGTGGGGTTCTAGAAGTAAATTGTCACATGGGGATGTGGTGTGGCCAGAATTCAGTCCTTCTCTCTATAACTCTGTCCTCCTTCTGTCTATATCTAGGTTCCATCAGTCCAACCTATTGTACTTCGGCATCCCTACGCAGCGCATACTCAAGCCCCGTGGAATACAAATGAAGCATTTGGGGTTCATTTCCTGACTCTTGGCCTGTCTATCCTCTCCGGTTTCTCCCAGGCAGGAGCACACGTTCCATTCCCTCAGGTTGCCATGTTTCCTAACACAGTGTCTTACTCTGAATGCCCAGGTGTTGACCCATGAGAGAGACACGGTTAGCCTATTGCCTGGCTCTTCTCTTTCATGGGGGTACTCTGCCTCACTCATATTCTTCACCATGCAAGTCAGGATGCAATGGAACACCACTGCACTGGAGATTTAAATATTTGGGTTCTGATCCTGGCTCAAAAATTAATTAGATGGGTGATTTTAGGACTGTCTGTGGGTCAATTTCTTCCTCTATATTTGGTTATATCTTCTTCAAACTAACTAGGCTATAAGGTCCCTCCATGTTCTAATGCTCATCTAGTCTGAAAATCTACTACAGTAGCTTCAAGTCTTTCCTTTTCTTTTAGAAAAAATAAAGTTGCTCATTAAAATGATTCCCCAAAAGCAGACATAAAGAGAGAGAAAAGTTTGAAGATCCTCCATAGAGTAGGCATGTGACTTAGGGCAAGTTATTAACATCTCTATGACTCACTTTCCTTGTCTTTAAAATGGGACTATGGGATGTCATGAGGATTAAGTGGGTTAATGCTTGAAGAGCACCTAAGACAAAGTTCACATTGGCTATTACTGTTGTTATATACCATAATACCTAAAATAGTGGGCATAGGTTATGTTTTAGAAGCACTTATCTGTCAAGTACTTGCCAGGGACAGGAACTTATGTCTCAATGAGATAGCAGGTCTCATTTTTGGTAGATCTAGTTATAATTTTTATCTAATTGTTATTGCCCTTGAAATATTTGAAGATGCTATGAGCCATCCTCTTAAAAATTCTGTATTCCTCAATTTCTTTCTATGGCTCTTGCCATAAGACTGGCCCCCCTGTATGGATATGATAAGGTTTGTTCATGTCCTCCTCTATGCTATGCGCCACTAACTTAACAACAGATGGGATCTAAACAGTGCTAAACCTATCACTTCTCTCCAACATATAATCACACTTTTACTAGTACCACCAGGGACTGGATTTACTTCCTCACACCCAAGAGGTTGCCCAATATGCGTTTGTATTTAGCTGATAGCTAAGAAAGCCCTGAGTTGTTTTCATATAAACCAGTAGAAACTTTTTTTTTAGAATTCAAGTCCTCTATATTACCTAATCAATGTCACTCTCTGGGATAAATATTGAAAATCCTCCAAACACAGAATGAGGAAATCCTGACTCTAGGCATTTGATGTCAGTTACATATACTACATTTTCTTTTTTTTTTTCTTTATTTATATTTTGAAAAGGAAGTGAGAAGGAGCAAGAGATACTGTACATCAGGCCGGAGCAGAATAATTATGCTGTGATTTGGTATTCTGTCCCGGTCACAGGACTGAGAGTCTTTAAATAGCGCCAACCAGGATTTTAGCTTGTGAAGCTGGGAGGCAATCACTTCAGCACAATGATTTTCAAATCTTGGCTTAGGTCGTTCAGGATTTCTTCGTGTTTGTCATTTGTCATTGTTATGTTTGTGGGAAATGAAAGCTGCCATTGAACAGTCTTGGTAATCCCCTCCCAAACACCCAGCTATGTCAATGAGTTTTCATCTAGACATACTACTTTTCCATAAATGAATCTTTGCTTCTCAACTGAGATATAATAATTTGTGTTTCATAGGAACATGCCCAATACCACAGTGCCCCTGTGGCCAACTACATTAATTTGGAATTGAGTTTCTATTATTCAAAAAAGAGGGAGATATATCTGAGTTCAGATAGTCTTCCCTTCCTCAGGGAACTGAAACATAGAGTCAAATACTAACTGTTCTTTATGGGCATATAAAAGTATACCCAAGGATTTGATTATTCAGTCTATTTATCTTCATTGTATCTAGTACAACATAATGAAAAATACAGATACACACACAGATAAATAGGTATATGTGTATCAATGAATCTATGTTCAGTCATTATGGATTCAGAAGAGGTAAGGGAGCACTTTCGGCACTCCATTTTGCATGGTCATGGCTTACTGGAAGCAATGATACAAAGGGGACATAAGAAAAAAAAATGTGAGAAACTAAGGAGGACAAAGAAAGAACAAGGAGGGAGAAAATGTCCATAAAATGAATAAGGAGAAAGAAAAAAAGTGGTTATAGTTTCACATTCCAAGGAACACCCTACTAGTAAGGAATCTAATGATGAGGCAAAGAACTTCTTTTCTATTTGTTTAAGCTCCTGGCTTGATTTTGCTTTGGCTTTCATTGTATACATGAGCCATGGCAAGTTTTCCAGACCAGTCAAGCTTCTTGTTGACCTGCTGGAATATCATTCTTGGATGTCATGGAAAGAAGTGTCTTGGCTTCTATATCCCAGGCTGAATGGGTCAAAAGTATTAACAATCCACAAATACAGATTTGACTCTGTTGGAGATAAAAAAGGATATAAGTGAAGCCTTTTTTCCTCATGGGGCTTATTAGCCAGATAAAGAGATGAAACTTATGGGAAAAAAATAAGTAGAACTTTGGGGTTGTAGGTAGTGAGTGCCCAAGGGATGCCTATAAAAATAAAATCCCAACCATGCCAACGAGCAGGACCCATGGTGTGGCTTTCTCTGCAGGTGATGAAGAGAAAAGAACATGAAGTGGGGGTGGGATATATGGGATCAAATCACGATCTTGCCACTTACCCATTATGTGACCCCAGCCAGGTTGTTTTTTCCCCACAAAGACTCAGATTTACACTTAGATGTGTAAAATGGCACCTATAATGCACACTTTCAAATACATTATGTTTATTAATGTTCTTGGCAGTTCTGCAAAGTGTGAAGCATTGTACTAAGTCAACTCTCCTTACCATCGTATTGGAACTTTGCTGGAGAAAGTTCTTAGAGGACAATCCTCAGGGAGACAAGGATTTCTTGCCTTCTTGCATCCAGAGGAAGCTGTGGTTACAGAGGGAGTCACTGTTTCCAGACTGGTAGAGGTGCGAAAGATCACCAGAAGTCTACATTCTTCTGGAATATCCTGGTGTCTTGTCTCACTTTAGCTCTTTTCTGAGCTCCCCAGCTGCACAGATGTGCAGAACAGACAGGGGTGGGAATGAGCCAAGTTGAATCCAGGGCCGAGCAGCAGGTCAGTGGTTCAGCCTATGAGAAGCATTTTCACCCCTCCAAAAAGGTCTCTGACAGGAATTTTCCTTCACTCATTAACCCTAATGTCTTGGCATTGGTATGGGGTGTGTAACTCAAAGATCCCAAGGCTTAGGTCCAACTTCTTTGGTGTAGAAAACTCATAAAATAAGGGAGCTATTACAGGTGCACGTGGAAGATCTTCACAAGGGGAACATATGGTTTTGCCCCTGGGAAAAAGAAGATCTATACCCCTCATCTACTTTTTAACAAAATCTTTTCTCCCTTTCCTTTCATACTTGTTTGCTTCTTCCTTCTCTGCTGTCTATCCCAGGCAATGCAAGGTCATTGTCTTTCTCTCCACCCTCCAGTTCCAAACTCCCTCAGAAACTAGAAAAAACAAAGACATGCAGCAAGTCATGGCTACATTGCTTTGGACACCAGGGCCAAATTAAGATGAAGAAATTTCCAATTTGACAGAATGGGTAAATAGGAGTGTGGAAATTAGGTAAGGTTTATAGGAAGCTGGCCTATCTGTATCCTTATAATCAGCTCTGTCCTTTCAATGATTATGATGTGACCAATGATGTTGACAGTGCAGTAATAACATGAATATGAGCGAAAGTCTTTTGAGTGTTTATGAGGTGCCAGGCACTGCACTAAGTACCACACATGGGTTATATTAATTCTCACAGCATCTGAAGTAGGTTACATTATGATTGGCTTTTCACAGAGAAGATTGCTAATGTTCAGAAAGGCCAAGTAAAGAACTGAAGGTCAACCATCAAGGGGTGGCAGGGCCAGAATTGAAAGTTAAGCAGGTGCACACCAACACTCAAGATCTTCATTATTATATTCGGGGCCCTCTGAGTGATGGAACCTCTCCAGCCATCTTTTCCATCCAGTGCTCCCAGAGAGCATCCCCCTCATTTATACACCCATTCCTTTCCAACCTGTGTGGATGAGGGCTTGAACCCGGGGACCTCAGGCCCAAAGCATGGACTTTTGATGGGAAGGACAAAGAGACCAGGAGACTGGTTTCCTCAGGCTTCAGGAAAGCCCATACCCTTTTCTTTAAAAAAGATCAGCAGAAATGGGAGACAGGATATGTGAAAACAGAAGGGAGGACTTGGTGACTTCATGCTCCAGCCATTGGTTACTGCTCCATTTGCTTCCCCTCCTTAATCCTCAAGTTCTCTCAAGCCCCAGCTTCTGCTCCCCATTTCACTGCCTCTCCATTAACACTGGTAACCTTGATTTTTTTTTCCTGTCTCTTTAGTTTTCCCATTCCCACGTGGCTAAAGTTTGAGTATAGAGCAAATTCCAGTGAACATAAAGTTTGTTGTGAGAATGGTCTGGTTATGGAGACTGCATTAGAATAGGTCTGGAGAAGAAACACAACAACAGACTGAAGAGAAGGTTTAAATAAAGGGACTGGTTGCAAATTGTGGAAGGTTTACATATAAACACATATACACCCAAGCATATACTCATCAGTGACACTTTGTGCACTTAAAGTGGGTTCATTTAGTTGTATGTAAGTTATGCTCCTATAAAGTTGATTTAAAATTTGAAAATGGGATTCTCTTATTTTTTTTAAATTTAATTTTTTCAGTGTTCCAAGATTCATTGTTCATGCACCACACTCAGTGCTCCATGCAATACGTGCCCTCCTCAATACCCACCACCAAGCTCACCCAACCCCTCATCCCCTTCCCCTCCAAAACCCTCAGTTTGTTTCTCAGAGTCCACGGTCTCTCATGTTTCATCTCCCCCTCCAATTTCCCCCAATTCACCCTTCCTTTCCTTCTCCCAGTGTCCTCCATGTTTTTCCTTATGCTCCACACGTAAGTGAAACCATATGATAATTGACTTTCTCTGCTTGACTATTTCACTCAGCTTAATCTCTTCTAGTCCCATCCATGTTGATACAAAAGTTGGGTATTCATCCTTTCTGATGGAGGCATAATATTCCATTGTATAGATGGACCATATCTTCTTTATCCATTCATCTGTTGAAGGGCATTTTTGTTCTTTCCACAGTTTGGCAACTGTGGCCATTGCTGCTATGAACATTGGGGTACATGTGGCCCTTCTTTGTACCGCATCTGCTTCTTTGGGG
>CM052810.1:156612496-156645908 GCA_028533885.1 Nasua narica
CTCCGATATCAGCTCGAGTGATCCCACTTTGCTTTTACCTCTCCACTGCTGTCTTCTGCTCTCGGAGAGATCCCGGGGTTAGAAATCTTTCTCCTCAGGGTGATTTCATGGGTGTTCAGCGTGTTCTGGTAGATTTCCAGCTCACTTTTGGGGACCGGTTGCTGCAGGATCTCTTACTTCTCCGCCATCTTGCCCCTCCTCCGCCCATATCTACTTCTGTGGTCTGTTGTATCCCAACAGCTGTCCACTACATTGCACATGGTTGATACTCAATGCCATTTGTTGAATGAACAAATGAATGAATAAATGAATTCGAGACTGAGCATCTGAACAAACTTTGGAGGTGATCTAGTTCCAGTCTTTCCTCTGATGCTTACATGATCTCCAACCCCCAATCCAACACATATTTAATGAATGCCTCCTTTGTCCAAGGATTCTGGAGATGATCAAAATGAAACATATTTGCACCATACCCTCAAAAACGTATAATCTACTAGAGAATAAGATCTACAAACAACTACAAGGCTAGAGAGAAGGTATAAAGAGAAGACAAATGCCTCTACTCAGCAAGGAGTTCTGAAAGTTTCAATTATAGGGAACTAACTTCCACTACTAGTAGTCAATATGCATTAAGTGACTACATTACACTGAACACATTATATCATTATAATATTTATGTTCTGGTGAATATTATTATTATTATGCCCATTTTTCAGTGAGGAAATTAGGGTTCAGAAAGTTTAAGAAATTTGCTCAAGATCACAGAGCTTGTAAGTAGTAGAACTAAGACTCTCACATTTTGACCCAGTCTACATCTGAGCAAATTTATTGCTAGAAAGATCTTGATGTTGCACTGAAATCTGCCTTTCCTTACATTCCTCTTGGAACTAATTACACTCTTCCAAGCCACAGAGACCAAGTCTTTCATTACTTGAAAAAATAATTAATGAGTTAAATTACATCAAGTTAGTTTAATAGCTGGCAATTCCTTATTGCAATTACGGTTCAGGCTGCTACCATTTTCATCACAATTGTTGGTCCACACTATATTTCTTCTCTAGTTCATTGCTTTCTTTCCCCTGTTTCTACCACGCCCTCCCCGCCCCCACCAAGATATTATAGAGTATCAATGCTGCAGCAACCTGGTGACTTTTATGTTTTCTGACTCATTTACCTCAAAGCCATAGTGCATCTGATGCCTTTGGGTTTGTGGTCCTTTTCTCTTTGATTCTCTCTTGTGTATCTGGTTGTTGTTTTGGTCACTCATTAACTTAACCAATGTTTGCTATGAATTGCAAGCCCACAGAATTGCTAGCTGACAGTGTTCAGGTAGTGGGTATTCAAAAAAGGAGGGAAGATATGATTCCTGCCTCCAAGGAGATTATGGCGTAGTTTGGAAACCAGGCATGCAAACATGTTTTTAATAATACGATTTTGAAAGCACATTTTTATAATACATAAAAAGTAATGAAGTAACGTGCTAAGTATCATGTGTGCGTGACCAAAGGTCTTCCTTGAGGTCTGTCCCAGGAATGCCTGGAAAGCCTTCACAAAAAAGATTGCATTTGGGCTTAGGGCTGATGGAAGACTAGGGGAGGTAGGACACTCCAGGGAGAGGACACTCCGGGGAAGTAGGACACCTCTAGGCAGTAGGCATGAAGCCGTTAGGTGTGAGGCCGCGAGGGGCAGAGCATGGTGAGGTGAGGCCCCTGTGGAGGGGGTGTGAGGCTGTGAGAGCCGGGGGCGCAGGCAGTTTTTGGCAGCCTACTGGTAGGATAAGCTTTATATTTCAGAAAGTTCACTCTTGGGCGCAAGAATGGGGATGCAATAAATGCAATAGTGAGGGCAAGGGACACGGTTCATGACAGTTGCAGTGACCCCGGTGAGGAGAGATGGGAACTCCAGAGTGATCTGAGAAATAGACATGGTGGTGGGTGAAGAAATAGTCTGAGAGACATTTGCAAGTCTGTGAGTCCAACCTGCCACACTAGATTACCACAGACATGTGGCTTCAACAACGAACATCGATCCCTCACAGTTTTGGGGGCTGGGAAGGCAAAGCTGCTGTAGGCATGTCTGGTAAGGGCCTGCTTTCTGGTTTGATGGCTGCTTCCCATTGTGTCCTCACAGGGAAGTGAGAGAGAAGGCTGGCTTTCTTCTCCCTAGAAGGGCACTAAAATCAGGAAAGTGACCTAACTCTCACAGCCCCAATGGTGGGAGGGGACCCAAGGATGAGAAGCATCACTAGAACCAATGGAGGAGTTTCGCTAGTGGGCTCCTAACAGCCTGGCATGCTGCAGGGAGGTCTCAGGGCAAGAACCCAAAGCACTCTGAGTTTGACAAGAATGTCCTAAGGGTCTATGTCAGTCTGCCAGGGCCCCCATTACAAGTTACGCCAGAATTGGTGGCAAACAACAGAAATTTGTTGTCTCACAGTCCTGGAGCTGGAGGTCCAAGACCAGGGTGCTGGCACTGTTGTTTTCTCCTCAGATCTCTCCTTGGCTGGCAGGCAGCCATCTTCTGGGTGTGCCCTCACATGACTTTTTCTCGGTGCTCACGCACTCCTGAAATCTCTTCCTTTTCCAGTCCTGTTGGATTAGGGCCCAACCTTTGTGACCTTATTTTAACTTAATAACCTCTTGAAAGGCCATGCTTCATACAGTCACATTTTGGGGTGACAATAAAACTTTGTATGTGAGGACACAATTCAGTCCCTAATGGTGCCCAGGGCTGGAGTCCTTTCAGTCAGCAGTGGGGACCAGCACTGGGTTACTATGAAGAGGGAAGGGCAGATGCCAGCAGGGAATCGAGGTACAGACTACTCTTGGAAGGCTGGCTGGAAAGCAGAGGAGAGTCCGCATTTAAGCCGAGCAAGGATGCCCTTGCATGAAGATCCCTTCCTCCCTCTTTTCTTTCTTTGTTTTGCCCTTTCTTTCTTCTCTCTTTAATTTTTCTGCTTTCTTTTGAGAGGAAGACTTAAAGAATATGTATGTGCAGAGGGAAGCTAGTAATGGAGGTGGAAGACAGGGAAGAAAGTTTTTCTAACGAGACAGCAGGGCCCAGGATGAAGTGGGGATGGGGGCTTTTCTCCATTGCTGTCTTTATCTACCTTTGTATTTCTTCTGATTGGTTTTCCTATCCTCTTCTTTACTTTGTTTCTTCCCTCACATTTCTGCACAAGACAGTGTACAAAGAAGGGTTGACACATGTGCACCCGTGTGTGTGCACAGGTGTCCATGGTGCGCACGGAGCCACTCGCTCCAACAGTACTAAACTAATTTCATTCAAATCACATCGTTCCAGCATCTGTGTTGTAAACCTGGTGAGAGGCAGCCAAGAAATCCTTGTTGGTAGGAGTCTGACCTCAGTTGGAAAGATGGGGCTCTGCCTCACAACTAGTGATGTGTGCTCCCAGCTGGGGACGTCTGAAGCCAATGGAGCCTCTGCTTCCTTGTTGCCGTGAAGCAAGAGGACAGGTCTGGTCAGGTGTGCACTGGCACACACACATTTCCGAGCCTCCTAGGTGTGTATACACAATGAAGAAGGGGGCCTGTATTGCCAGGCAGAGAGAATCAAGCCTCCCACCCCCACCCTCAGCATGTGAAGGGGAGAAGAGAATAGTTACAGAGTGCCCGCCATCCTCAGTGGGCACCGGAGAGGCACAGCAGACTAGGGCTCTGACCCAGTCTCCACTTGGCTAGCCAAATGGAAATAGCTATTCATTGAGCCACTGGGTTCTTTCTGAAGAACAGTGAAGAACAGCGGTTTGGGGTAGGTGGAGGCAGGGGTTGGGGTGCAGCACTGGCTGGACAAGAAAACAGAGGCAAATGCAGGCCTTGTGACCCAGTAGTTTCTGTACCAAAAAAGCCCCTGTCTAGAGGCTTGAGCCAGCCCACCCCAAATATGGGAAAAAGAAGCAGGAAATTAAAAAAAAAAAAAAAAAAGACACAACCACTAAATAAACTGAAGGCACTCCTTAACCCCCCCGCCCCCAAGATAAATAGATCATCTTCTTATAGAACAAGATGAAAATCTAATCTGACTTTGCCCCAGCCGGTAAGAAATATGGAAGGTGCCTGGATTTTCAGGCCAATGTTTGTGTGCTGTACATACTTTGATGCCAGCCCCCTTTTCGGAGTGCTCTCCAAGAAGTCTACTCTCTTCCATCCCATTTTAAAAGCCCCTCTCATCAGTGACTTGGTTCCCAGGTCCAGTGAGGTGCGGGCATCGCTAGGTCATGTGGAGTTGGGACAGCGTCTCTCAGCTGACTCGGCTCAGACCCAGAGATGTGGGGAAGTCTGAATCCATGCAGCCCTCAAGTCATGTTTTCCCACTTAGAATTCGGCAGGGTGTCCATAAAGTCTGGAAACAATGTTATTTTATTTTATTTTATTTTTACAGATTGAAAATGTCCTTGGGAACAAAAACTGTATTTACCTACATTACATGAGTTTACGGATGGATGAGTGTGGGCAGTAAGATTCATATTGGAGAACAGATTATTTTTGTCTGATATTTATCTTCTCATTCACTCAACCAAACAAAAGGTATGTTTGAAATCCTATGATGTGCTATACCACAGAGGACATGGATATCCAGAAGATAAGCTGCCTTGGAGCAATTTACAGTGTGTTCTGTAGGAATGGTGCTTACATTCCAATAAATAAGATGAGGCAGAATATGTGTGTCTCTTTGTAATTACTGCAAGTGTGGTCAATGTATTGATCCGGACTCTTAACTATCAATGGCAGAAACCCAACTTTGACTTAAGCAAAGGGGAAATTATTTACTAAAAACAAAATGGAATTATTTATTGAAAGCAAACAGGGACCTGTTTATGCTTCACGTAACTTATAAGTCCAAAGGCAGAGCTGGCTTCAGATCCAGATGTGACCAAAGACCTGGGATGATATTAGGACTCTGCCTGAGAGTGAAGCCAACACAAGCAATAGAGCCCAGAGCCCCAGATGCCATGAAAGATGGAGCATGTACCCAACAGACCTCCTCCTCTCCAACACCCATCTGTCAAACCTCCCAGAAGACCCTGCCTACTCCTGCCTGGCTTTCATCATCAAATATGGACCCATCACTCTGGCTTGGAGATAGGCTACCTGTGTTGGTCATGCTGGGTCAGGTGCCTACCCATGTGATTAGAATGAGGAAGAAATGAAATCCCCAAATAAAGGGGTGCTGGAGCTAGCCAATCACCAACATCCCCTACTGTAAGACAGATCCGAAGGGATGGTTACCAGTCAATAGATAAGTAGTAGGGAGGGTGGGGTGAATTTGATGTGGTTCCTACAGAAAGAATGATGGAATTTGTGTAACAGCAAGTCATGGAGGTAGGTGGACTGGATCTTGGGGTCCGGGAGAGGAGCAGAATCACATGGCTGGAGGGCCAGATGGGGTGAGCTTTCAGAGGGCTTTGGGAGGCAGCTAAAGAGTTTGCTCCTTGGTGGACCATGAAGGACAACTAGGAAGACTTAATAATGGATTAAAGTCAGGAAAACAAATCTGCTTTTAGAGTGCTAGGTGGGTCGAGATGGAAGAATTGAAGAGTCACGTGACGGGGGGGGGGATGTCCCAATAATCCAGGGGAAAGTCAGTGCGGGAGGGTCTGAGCCAGGTTATAGCAATGGAACCGGAAAGGCAGGACCCTACAGCCGTCTGGAGAAGGAGTGCAGGGAAGAAGCCAGAATGATAGGAAGTTTCTAGCTTCTGGGACCAGCCGTGATCAGGACGGCTATTGTGGGTCGAACTAGTGTTATCTCTCATGACTGTGTCTAGCAACAGAGGTTTCCACTAAAAGTCACAGAGAACTCTACTAACTTCTAGAGACTGAATTTCTAATACTTTCATCTCAGTCACGTTCACTGGGCCTAGCACCTCTGTCCCTGAGCAGGAGCGGAATTAACACAACACACCATGTGGCATTTTCTCATTCAAATGGATTTCGGTGTCGATCTTTTTGTCTGCCTGGGAGCAGGTTCAAAGTCAGGGAGTTGTTTCTAACACTGTCCCAATATTGGAAAAATGTCTGTGGGCTGAGCCTGGGTCTCGATAATATGACTTTTTTTTTTTTTTTTTTTTTTACACAGAACAAAGAACGCAGATGAGTTTGTTGATAGCTGAGTTTCAGGAGTCGTCAAAGGTGGCCGCTAAAATTTCTGCCAGACCACCCCTAAAATAAAGCAGGGATTGGATTTGAGTGGCCAAACTTCAACTAACTTGAACATTGGGATGCCCCCTTTGTGTCCCCAATGGGCCCGGGAGCCCAAAGCAGGGAACCCAGAAAGGACCGCGCACTCTCACTCCTGAAGTTAACACGGGATTCTGTTTTGGTGTTTCTGATTCGGCCCCATAGCCTCCTACCCTTCTGTTGCCGTAATTTCTGTTGAACCAGGAGAAAATGTATGCATCTAGGCTAGGGAGGTGCTCTCACGTGTCTCCAGGGGAGTGTGGCTGGTTAGCTGAACACTGGAAATGTGCTGACAGACAGGGAGAGAGTCAGAAGAGAGCATGTCTTGTGGTTAAGGGGCTGGAGGGACTGACGGGAGGAGAGGCGGAAGTGCTGACATTAGCTTGCTCTGCACCACCAACGCCCGGAGATGTGGCCTGATAAAAGGGTGCCAGCCCGTGGTAGGGTGTGGGCCCTGGGGGCGGGGGGAGATCGTCGCGGTGGCCCAGAGGGGCTGAATCAGAGAGGCACAGAGGGAAACATGGGCTGGGAAAAAGCTGCCTAATGAATAAGCCAGTTAGCCGAGGTTTGCCGCTAAGGGCTGAGCATTAGCGGGGAGGTGCTAGAACCAGACGGAGAGGAACGCTCAGCTCTCAAACGGCATCCCGCGTAGGGGTGAGAGCACCGATGATGGGACAAGTGGCCTGGAAGGTGTGTCCACCCCACTTCCTCAGCTAAAAGATCTGCCGGACTCACCCCAGCTGCTACTTGTCCTAGAGCTAAGGCTGGCACCAAGCCCAGAGAGGCTGCTTGGGGTGTCGGTACGAATCTAAAACTGCTGCCCGTTACCGTAACTCTCAGTACGTAACTCCTCACTCAAACCGGGCTACTCTTTTCTGCTCCACCTTCTTTGCTTGAGAAGGTCTTTTCAGAACCCAAAGTACTCGTGTCACCTAGGCCATGGAGACTTCCCTGATCACTAGGTCAGTGCCATTTCTCCCTCCACTGACTGGTCTCTTTCAGTGCTTCTTTTTCTCGATGGTGAATTAAATGTTATCTGTGTGCTTGTGTCAATTTTCTTTTTTCTTTTTTTTTAAAGATTTTTATTTATTTATTTGGCAAAGAGAGAGAGATCACAAGGAGGCAGAGAGGCAGGCAGAGAGAGAGAGAGGAAAGCAGGCTCCCTGCCGAGCAGAGAGCCTGATGCGGGCCCGATCCCAGGACCCTGAGATCATGACCTGAGCCGAAGGCAGAGGCTTTAACCCACTGAGCCACCCAGGCGCCCCTCAATTTTCATCGCTTTGTATCCTGCATGTTCCTTGCCACCTAGCCTAGCATTTAGTTACTCTTCTAGTTGCTGTTATAAGTGGAATGTATTGAGTGCATTTATTAAGTACTGAGTGGCATGATTCTACTTATTGTTCACAAAAATGTTAAAGAGAGTTTCTATTACTTTCTAGATAATAGATTTCTAGATAACATTATGTATGCATATACACATGCCTAATGGAATATAGATGTACATATATATGTTTGTTGTTTTTGTTCTTGCTATCAGATTGAAAGAAACAAAATTATTATATTGGGGTTGAGAAGATGTTGAGTACATCTTCCTCATTCTGATATTTCCATCTAAGTGCAGGGGATTCCACTAGACCAACACCCTTGGTCTCCCCTCATCTGCTCACTCCTTCCCTGGAGAAATAACCCAGTTTGGTGAATTTGGATGGGAACGTCATGTAGCCTGGTTCTCTCTTTGTGCTCTTCCTTTCGGAGTGACCCCCCCCCACCCCCCCGTCGGCAACACGCGCTCTGTCTCGCCCCTCTAGGTCTTGAGATTTTGACAGGCAGAATCTGCCCTATAGGGGAGTCTGCCCCAGCCCAGTGAGGTCTGCAACTGGGTAGGGATTGCTGTACAGTTCTGGGATTTGGAATGAGAAAACCCACTTGTCCCCAGATTAAGCCACATTCACCAGCTTTAACAGTAACAAAGGTGATATTTTTGCTCTCCAGCTGCTTTATTCCTTTTTCTTCTATCTCTGTGGGCACAGGATTCTGGTGGGAAAGGGGTGGTATTTACGGTGGACCCTCCAGCTTTGTCCCACCTTGCTGACTAGTGGGACAAGGTGTGTGGGTTCTGGCATATTGGGTTGGGTAGAGGTGGGCGAATCTGGGAAGTTGCTGTCAAGGCTGATAGTAAAGACTGTCTTTACCAGTTTCTGAAAAGATCTATATCACTCCGAAGGGTGAGCAAGATGAGACCATGTTGAAAGGGCCTTTTTTTTTTTTTAAGATTTTATTTATTTATTTAAGAGAGAGAGAGAGTGAGCAGGGGGGAGGAGTAGAGGAGAAGCAGACTCCCCACTGAGCAGGGAGCTGGACAGGGGACTAGATCCCGGGACTCTGGGATCATGACCTGAGCCAAGGCAGACGCTTAACCGACTGAGCCACCCAGGTGTCCCAAGAAGGTCTTAAGGAAGCTAGAGAAGAGGGTTAACATCTCACTTGGCTGGGAACTGTACCAGATCCTTGATGTAGACACCCCTATTCTATTTTACAGATCTGAAGCGAAGGTGAGAGAGGGCAAGCAACCAGTCCCAGGCCACACAGTGAGTAGCAAAGGCAGTCTGGATTTGGACCCATCCCTGCCTGGCTCCAAAGCCCCCCTCTTTCTTTCACCTTGGAGGAGGGGTGTGGAGGAGAGAGGGCAATGAGAAATTGAGGGGCACCCAAAGGGGAAGAATGGGACTTGCCAATTGGATCTCAGGAGCAGGAGAGAACCACTGTGTCTGGGTCCGGGAGGCCCGAGTCTCTTGAAGACAGGACAGTTGGAATTGACTTCTGGCTGACCCTCCCTCCTTGACCTCTTTACAATTCCCTCCACATCTGCCTTAAATCTTCCAAAATGTTGCTCCTGGCAAGCTGTGAGAGTGCAGTCAATCAGGTATCTGTGCCACACCATAATTGTTCCAGTGACCTAAATTTTGGGATGGAGACAACATTCCATTTCTCTTCTTCAAGAGCTGGATTGTGGCCCTGGGGTCTCCTACCGCCCTCCCCGTTTCCCTGCACCCCTGCCACAAGCCTGTGACCCCTTCCTCAGACGAGGGGGGCTGGGAGCCGGGATGGAGGCCCGTGCACATGCACGCCTGTGTCTCGGGCGCTGCCCGGTCCAGAAGGAGCAGGAGATGGAGGCTTGGTGGGCAAAGCAGCCCCAGGCAGATGGGTGAGGAGCCGGAAAGGAGAAGGGTCTTTTGTAGGGTTGCCCTGGCTGTGCGCAGAAGTGAGGAGGCTGGCGAAGGGCCTTCCTGGCTGAGAGGAGGTGTCTCAAGGGTGGGTTTGGCTAAGAGAACCGACTTGTCATAAGCTCTCCTGCTGCCCCTGTGAGCGGTTCCCCCTCCTGCCTGTCAGATTCCTTTCCAGGCCAGGGAGGGCGGGGAGGGCCGCTCACCGAGGTGGCTGTGAGCTCATGGAAAGAGCACGGGGCTCAGAGGGAACTTGGGATCCAGTCCTGCTCGGGATTCTATTTGGGTCTGTTGTTCTTTCAAGGCAGAAGCAAATATAAACAAACAACGGGGAGATAGGAAATCTTGTCTCTGTCTCAGTTTTCTGGGGTCTCTGGTGAGGAAAGCAGCCCCCACCCCACGAGGCTGACAAGAACAAGCAAGGGAGGTAACTCGCACAAAACCAAGGGCCCTTTCGTGAAGGCCAAACAGGGCTGCACTGCGCAGGCGTAAAGAGCTACAACCAGGATGACTGGAATTGAATCTCCTAGGCCTGTTTCGAGTTAACATCTTGATACATTGTTCAGTGTGGATTTTTCTGCATTAATTTGGATTTCTGAAAAGATCCCGCGTTCAAATATTATTTATCTCGATTACCAAATTGTGAGGTCCTTGATTTTGTGCCCAGGTCCTGTGATTGGCCTTGCCTTGGCCTTGTCTCTTATAACTAAATCTCTTAATTCTCTGTGCCTCAGGCTCCTCATCTGTAAAATGGGAAGAATCATGACACCCGGCCCTCAGGCCTGTGGCGAGGGTGAAATGTGTTAGTGCGTGTGCCCCTTCTCCATCTTCAACAGGACCTAGTACCTGATAAGCACTCCTGGAGTGCTTGCCGTGATCCTGGGTGCCGCTGTCGTCCTCAGAATTGTGATTCCTTCTGCCAGCTCGGGGAGAGAACCTTCCAGACCAGAGGTTGTCTGTGGAGGGCGAGGGGCATGAGCTGCACTCTGGGGACAGAAAGAGGTCAGATTAAGGAGCCCGGAAGACTGCGGGCCCCAAGCCAGGGCAGGGGTGAGTGGGGGCTTCGGCAGATCCTGGCAGGAGGGTGCAGGGGAGAGGGGAGCTCGCCAAGCCCTTGCAGAAAGTGCTGGCGGTGCAACTGTTCTCTGGAGACGCCACGAGTTGCCTCAACAGCTTTTCCTTTCGGGGCTTGTTTAACATTTCAAACAAAAATAAAATAAATAACTGCAGTGTTTATGGAAACCTAAGACAGAAATGAAGACGACTGAGGAGAACGCTACGTGGCAGCCGGCCAGGAGGGGGTTTAGAAGATCCCCCTTCCTTGGCGTTGGCAGTTCTGTGCTCGGGTTTGTCAGCTCGTCCGGCCACACCCATGCATTTCTCCCCTGGCAGCCCCTCCGCAGCCATGCACAAATTCACATGTGTAAGTGGGCGCGCGTGCTCACACCCACGGGCACACCCACGCGCACCCACACTCACACGCACACAAGCTCCCATCCCCGTGGGAGGCACATGCGTCAGACACCACCTCGCACATCTCTCTCTCTCTCCCTTTCTGGAAATGCTTCCACTCTCTTTCTCCCGTGGAGTCTCAACTTTTTTTTTTTTGGAACAAAGAACCTCATGAACTCCTTTGGCCAGATGGTGCACGTGTCTTTAACCCCTTCAGTCCTATGAAGTTTTCCCCCTGACCTTCACTCTTGATAGACCAAGCCGGACTTGCTTTTATGTTGGTAAGACCTGCTCCAGCCCCCGCTCTCTGGGGTGGGGGAGCGGCAGAGGGAGCAGGTCCCCACAAGCGGGGACTTTTGCATAAGGCTTTAAGCATATGCAGATCATTTTATTCCTCCACGTCTTTTGTTTTGTTTTGCACCTTCTTCCCCTACCCAGTCTCACTTCAGCAGACTCCATCACAGGAGAGGGGGACTACCAGAAACAAGGAGACCATCGAGGAAAGGGCTGAGAATGTAAGGCTCCCGGGAAGTGCGTGCAAAGTTTCTGGGCCCTTCCCAGAGAGCACAGTCTGAAAGCCCGGCCCTCTGCTCCCAGTGCAAGTTGGGGGCATTTCCAGGAATCCAAGCATCTAGGAGCTCGGGACATCTCACCCCCTTTGCCCTACTGGGAAGGGACCCTGATGCAGGGGCCAGCGCAGATCCTGAATACCCTAGATGGCCTCCATGGGTTCCTCCTCATCCCATGGGGGCACCACGCCTCAGCAGGGCTGACTCTGCACTGGCAGCCATCACCCCCACGTGTGAGGTTGCAGGCTGCGGAAGCAGTGGGCTCGTCCTCTCGTCATCTGTGGTGACTGCCTGCAAGCACTAAAGATGCCTGCTGCCGTTTTGGAGTACAGAGACCTGGCCCCAAAGAGGAGCAGGGCTGATGTCCAGTTAGCTGGGTGACCAGTGAGCTGGGGACATCACTTCTCTGGAGCCCCAGTGTCTTCATCTGTAAATTGGGAATGCTAACTCACAGGATTGTAAGAATTAAATTTAAACAAGAGATTTTTAGCAGAACATCCTGGGGGTCCACACTGTGCAAGGCGCATGTATCGACATACATGTCTTCTCCTTTCCTGGCTCTTACTCTCTTTGAAAAACCACTACAGTAGCTGTAGATAGAGGGGTACAGTAGGCCAAGACCTTTAATGATTTCTTTTTTTTTTAATTTTTTATTAACATATAATGTATTATTTGCCCCAGGGTACATGTCTGTGAATCATCAGGCTTACACATTTCACAGCATTTGCCGTAGCACATACCCTCCCCAATGTCCATAACCCTACCTGCACCCCCTCCAGCAATCCTTAGTTTGTTTTGTGAGTTTAGGAGTCTCTTATGGTTTGTCTCCTTCTTGGTCCCATCTTGTTTCATTTCTCTTCCCCACCCCCCCATAACCCCCTGCCCTACCCCTCAAATTCTTCATATCAGAGCGATCATGTGATAATTGTCTTTCTCTGACTGACTTATTTCGCTTAGCATAATACCCTCTAGTTCCAACCACGTCGTTGCAAATGGCAAGATTTCGTTTCTCTTGTTGGCTGCATAGTATTCCATTGTATATATATACCTTTAATGATTTCTAAGCAATGTGCTATGGTGAATACCTTGCCATTTTTACATGCTCCACAGAGTAAGAAAATCATGTTGATCAAAGTACAAAGTGTGTCCTTCCAGATCCCTGGGACTTACATCAGCTTTCTTATTCCCAACTTCCCTGTTCTAGGTAGAGGAGAAAAGATCTTTCTTACAAAATTCAGAGCCACAAATTTGTCCTGAGCATGTCTTTTCCCTGTTGTGATGCATCTACCTACAATCCACTAACTCTATGGAGAGACAGTCTAAGGGCTTCGTGGGCAAGGGATGACCTTCCTTCTCTACCCTTGCGTCTCTGCTCCATCCTTCTTCCCATACCCACCGGAGAAGGATCTGCTCTTGCAAAGCAACAGAAGTGAAGACATGGTCCTTTCCTTCAATCACTTATGGAGATAAATGGCAGTCTTAGAGAAGTGCAAAAATACCTCTAATACAAGGCTGACTAAGAGACTGGGCTGCTCAGAGGACATTTCAAGGAGAATCTCACATTTACTGTCCAGTCTGAAATGTGAGTCATGTGTCGATATGGGTGTGGACAGATCTGCTTGAGGAAGCACCAGGTGGTGGGGACAGGAGGTGGCAGGAATGGGAGACCACGCTTGCCTGGATGCTCAGGTCCCTTCAGAAACCTTAGAATTAAGGTTGGAGGATTCTTTAGCTGGATATTCTCCATAGGTCCCTCTAGTCACGTTTGCCGCTCTCCTTCAGCCTGCTCAGGGCCCTGGACGCTGTCTCCAGGCTGCACTCATGGACTCCCTTACTCGCTGCCTCCTGTTTGGGGTTGACAGAGGAGGAGGCCAGGAGGTATCTTCCCTAGGGATCCCCCATGCCAGGCTGCTGGGACAGTGACCCTTTCATACAGCCACGTGGACCCAGGGATGGTGAAGGCTCTTCAGGTTGGATCTTAGCAGGGCGAGAGCGTCTCCAGCTCTTGTTAATTTCCCTTAACCCTGCTCTACCTTACAGAGCGCTCCTTCCTCCAGCTCTGTCCTGTGTCTTCCCAGTGGGCTTGTGGTTGGTACAGATACTTGAAGGTCACATTGTGGACACTGCTAAATGACAGGGTGATGAGCCCAGAGGCAGCGCATGGGGAGCCACTTCTCACAGCTCCTGGCCGAGTTCTGGGCACAGTAATGGGTACTCAGCACATAGCTACTGACCGAGCCTTAGGGAGAGCTCACAACTCCGAGGGCTGACTTTTCAAAGAGGGCTTCGAAGCCATCATCCCAGAGGAGATAATCTAGGTCAGAGACACTGCTGTGGAGAGGGTGCGAGTGGGCACGCGTGGGAGCTGATGGAGCAGATGGTGGTACTCCTCCTGCTGCAAACAGCCCGGCCGAGGGCCCAGCCGGAGGGGTGGGGATCAGGGGTGGGCACGTTTCCCCAACCCTGCTGCAATGCTGTCCTCTAACCGCGCTGCTGGGAACCACAGTGTACTCCTCGTTAGCATTTATGAGCTCATTATAAGCTTCCGAGAAGAACACCAATAAAGGGTGCTAAGTTCGTCTAGAGCTGGCTTTTTCATTTCTTTGTTTCATTTTTTTTTGAAAAAAAAATCATCCTTTACATAAAGTTTTGATTTATAGAATTCAGACATAACCAGGCAGCTCCCCATTTTGCTATTTTAACTCCCTTTGCAATAATTTTGGGAATGAGCTAGAAGTCACAGGGGCAGAAAATCCAGCCCACGTCCACATCTTTGCTGGCTTGGCCCCAGGGCTGGTTTCTCCGACCAGCCTGCAGTGTGTGTTTGCAGGCTGGTCTGGAGGACCTGAGCCTGCTGAGGTCTGCAGAAGGAGCCAAAGACACAGTGTCCCCAACGTATATGGGGAAATTCCACGTCTCATGCTCATTAGCTTTGAGACCGTGGGTTTGTTTCTCAATCTCACTGAGTTTTGGCTCTCTTATCTATAAAACAGGAATGAGGAGAGTACCTAACTCATTGTTTTATGGTGACGGATTCATAAATGGCAGCATAACCAGAACGGAGAAGGGGAGAAATGGAGGCCAGTGAAACCAAGGATTTCCTTGTTGAATTGAATTTCCCTTTACCACAGCAGATTTCCTTGTGGGAGGGATTTTGGGCCAAAGTAAGTGCCTAGCACACAATCTTTCTTCCCTTGCCAGACCACCCGCCATACATAGAATGAAGACAGACAATATTCTTAACACTCATTGGCATTTCCACCTGGCCATGCCCTTCCTAGATTCCACTGCTCCCCAGTTGTCTGTGTCCTCCCAATAAAGTTAATTAAACAAACCTGTGTGTATCAACTACGTGCCAAAACCTTCATGTAGTACTCCCACCATTTTCCAATAGCTCTTAACAGTAGATATTACTGCCCTCTTTTTACAGATCAAGATACTTAGTATCTATCACATTAGGTAGTGTTCAGGGCCCCGCTGGACCCGGCCTCCAAGCCCCAAGTATGGTCAGTATTATATTTTTCTCCCCATGTCATCCGAGTTCCCCCAACTGGTCATAAGATACAGGAAAATTCTCCAGTCTAATCCATTCAATGCAATACTCTGCCCACCCCAGCACCCCCCCCACAAATAAAACACCCAAACCCAAAATGAGACGAAACAGATAGCACCAACTTGAATAAAAAACAGCTCCAGTCCTCTAGCCAGATCTTGGCTACAAGGTGGACCATATAAAATAGATAATTAACTTTTATGCAGTGTTTACTATGTATTGGGTGTTTGTTTCAAGTGCATTTTATGTGGACTGTCTCATTTAATCCTCAGTCTATCGCTAAGAGGTAGGTACTATTATCACCCCCATTTTGGAGACGAAGGAACTACGCCACAGGAAGGTAAAGGGATTTACCCTGTTTCTACTGCAAGGTGGCTAGCACTTGAGCCCCAGCATTTGCCCTAAAGCCGAGCTCTTACTCTTTCCGCCATCCGCTGTATGATGGAGCTGATTTCACAGGGGCTCGCTCAGCTAGTAGAATGTGCTTTTGTTCATGGTCCTCTGAACCCCCTGCTCTGCTTGTTTCTGAGACAGTTATCCACTAGCTCACCCATATCACAGCGATGGTAGTTACAGCTCCCACCTACTGCGCGCCTATTTGGTCGCATACACCTGGACCAGTAAGCATTCATCTTCGTGACAATCCTGTAAAAAGTGTGTTACCGGCCCCATTTTGCAGAAAAAGAATTTGACTCTTTGTCTAAAGTCATATGGCAAGGAAATGGTAAAATAGGAATTCCAATCCAACTTTGTTTTATTCTGAAAATCCGGGGAGTGGAGCTGAAACCCAAAGAATGTATTGTGCCTATATTTATTCTTTGGTTTGCAAAGTGATTGGGTTATTAAAAAAAAAAAAAGACAAAAACAAAGAAACTTTAGGGGTAAAACAAGCTAAATTTAATTTAGTAGTACATAATGGGCACTGCCTCTTTCATACATCTTACCTATGAGACACCTCAATATTCAATCAGTCAATAGTTTTCTTTCTGTGATCTGCCCCTTCCAAGTATTCTTTGCTGTCTGCATGTCTGCCTTAGATACATAAGGACTTGGACCTGTTCTCTGTGTCTCTGGGAATGGTGTCTCTTCTCTGGTTCAGATGCCAGGAAACCCCGGGTGAGTGCTTTTGAACAATGCTGATAGGGAACATAACTACAGAAGGCAGCCCCTGAGATCCCCAAAGGTAGGGCTGCAGCCCTGGGTCCTTTGCAGAAGTAAGCCATCCTTTTCCAGAGTTATGCATTTTCCCCCCTCAAAGCAATAACTCCAGGCACAGTCCTCAAAGCAAATAGTTGTGTTACAGTAGAGACATGGACAGCCAATTTTTCTATTTGCTTGTCAAGCACATTTTAAAACTTTGGCTGCCAATGGTGGGGCTTCCATGGAGCTCAGAACTCTAAGTCTCTGCCCCAGGTTTCTGGGCTTGCGTTCCAATGTGATGTTAATACCCGGAGGATCAGCCAACCTCCAAACGTGGGCAGTTGGGAGAACTGAGCTTCAATGGACACATACTTCATGTTGCCAAACACATTTTTTTTTTCAGTCCTATTTTTTTTTTCCAGTGCAGTTTAGAATCACTCAGGAATCAGCTTAAATCTCCTAATACCAGGTATTCAGTCATCCCATAGGAGAGTCACAAGCCTCTGGCCCCCAAGATCCCAAAGCACCTAGAGCACAAAGATCCGAAAGTGTCTGAGTTGTTTAGAAAGCTAGCTCCGGATAGATGCCCAGGTCCCTCTTAGGCTTGTGGACAATGATGGATGTAAAGAAAGTGACAGCACCTGGGAAAGGGATGGTAAGGAAGCCAGAACTCTTACACCTACCTTCTTACTTGACTATGGGAATGCACTCATCTTAGTTACTTATTTAACTTTTTTTCCATTATGGTTGTGATGGAATAAAAAGTATTTAGACACTAAAATAGAATTTGAATGCAGTTCGAATTCTTAATCTCACATTTTTTAAATACAACGTTGGGCAGCCTCTTCATCATTCTCTGCCCTATTTTTTCCTATTCCTTTTTCTCCTCCCTTCTTATTTCTCCCTCTATATTTCTATGACCTCTTTTTGTTTCTCCTTCTTGCCCTTTCTCCTCAATAAGTAAATAATCCAGAATGCTCACACTTACCAAAGTTGCCATTGCCCATCTATTAGCTACTAGAGATGCCCCTGGATGGTGGAACCATTAGGTAGGAAAAATTTAGATGGCATTGGTTTCCTTCAATGGGACATATTCATGCAGGCAAACCATGGCCACATTGCCTGTTTAGCACAACTAGCCTAGATTGTACCTTGTCTTTGGAGAATGTGGTGATACAATCCCTGGCATCATCTTTTTCTTCTCATTTCCTGGATTGGAGGCCCATGCTCACTCTAGCCAGGTTAAAATTTGGGCTTTGGACCTCCCTCTCTCTGATAAATAGAAAGAGGGCTAGATTCTTGTCCAAGAGTAATGGGAATCAGAATTTAACATGAGAACATGCATCCTCAGAAACACTGGGGAGACCAGAATTCCTGAAAGCACTATTCTTGGAAGACTTATGTGTGCCTTCTTTACTCCCTCATGTCCTCTCTCAATCTACTGGCTTGGAGATGATATCAAGTTCGGGTGAGGAGTTTCCTTGAAACTTTGTCAGATACCCACTGAGTCAGTCACTCTTTGAACTTTTGACAATGAACAAATATCTGGGTGACCAACCCAATACAACCTGACCCAAATGAACCCGATCAGATGTTTGATGTTTTGAAAAAAACTTGAGAAGTGTCAGGAATTTTAAATATGTCTTCTTTATTTTTTCCTGTCCTCCTTTTTTGCCAATAATTATTACCAAACTGAGTTTTAGGGGCAGTCCTTATCTGGCCCAATACCCTATGTTCAATAACAGCCTGGATTGTTATTGGAGCTACTACTGTCCTTAAACTATAGAACTCCAATGATTCTTTCCATAACTTCTAACTACTTCTTCTCCTCCTCCTCCTTCTTCTTCCTCTTTTTCTTTAAGCCTCAGCACGCAGAGGAATTCACTTGCAAAGAACTCTTCATTTATATCCACTCTAAAATTTAATGATTCTAAAATAACAAAGGAAAACTGAAATGAGCACACTGGTCTCTCTGAATCCCTACGGTAAGAAACTCATTTGCAGCTCCTGAAAGCCTCATTCGGAGTCTCCTATGAAGCCATGCCATATCTAGGGCTTTAATTTTGTGGTCTGTATCTCAGTAGAACCTGCAACAAATGCCTGCCTCCTTTATCCCCTGCAGTGTGTGCCTGTTCTAATCAAATTATTGGCAGGGTAGGCAACTCCTTTCTAAGCAACTTGGATTCACAACAGAATGATTCCCTCTTCAATGCCAATCTAAACAAATGCCATCAACTTCATCCCAGAATGTATTAAAAACAGAAGAGTCCCTTTGTGACTCTGATTGGCTCTGTGACTTCCTTGGGGCAACTGTTGGTCTCAGGCTTGTGTCTCCTAATCATGCAGAATGTGGGTGGGCCATGTCCCACCCCAACCGTGGTTGTGAGCTCAGATGATTCACTCAACTTTCATCATAGAGCAATAATCAAATGCAGTTGTATGGTTCACAAAAGGCCCCCAGAGTTGTCATTGCATCTGATCCTCATAATGACCCTGTGAGCTAAGAGAGGTTAAGGGACTTGTCTGATACCATGTAACCAGGAATTGAAAACTTGGTATCTGATGCCAATTTCTGTACCACACGCTCTTCCTGTTGATACTAGGGGGAATACCACATAACTAGGCAAGCACATCTTTTGCACAAAGCCATCTATTAAAAATACGGATAGGCCTTTTGGGTGATTTGCTGATTTGGGTTATCATGCTCTGCACCCCCCTTTTTTGCAGTAACGAAAGCTGAGAGCACCGTCTGTCTTTATAAGTATCTCTTTGTGTGATATATGGAGGTGGGGGAAAAACAAGGATCCAGAGCTGAGGTGAATTTGTTGATTTTCTTACTGTTCTTGCTGCTCTACCTTGAGCAAAAATTAGCTTTATGAATATCTCGTTTATGATTAAAAATAATAGCTAATATTTATCAAGTGCCTACTATGTGCCAGGAGTGCTAATGCCTGATATTATACCCATGTAACAAGGCTTGGATACCCAGAAGTAATTGCTGTCCCCTCTGCCCAGAACACTCCCCACTCCCCCATTTCCTTGTGGTGCATCTCTCTCCTTTCCTTCTTTTCCACGTCTGTTCGAATTCACATGTTCATGCAGTTCTTTCCTGACCATTCTATAAATAGCCTACACCTTTCTGCTTTCACTCCTCGCTTTATTTCTCTTTATAGAACCCACCATAGTTATAGTCTCTATTTGCTGATTAATCTGTGTTGTCTTTCTTACCCACTAGAATATGAACTCCTTGAGAGCAAAGGTGTCCTCCCCTCCCCCGACCCCATACTGGATTCCCAGCACCTAAAACAGTGCCTGGCACGTTACTATATTCAACAAGTATTCTCTGAGTGAATGATCTCATTTTACAATTGAGGAATCTGAGGTTCTAAGGGATTAGTAAATCCTTTTGCCTCAGGTGACAAAACAAGCAGGAAGTGGAACAGAGCCATGAACCAGGGCAATCTGACTCAGGAGCCCCAGCCTCAGCTCCTGCTAAACTGTTATCTCTTGGCCTCATTAAGCAAATCATGAAATGCCTGTCTGTATGGTCTGTGTTCATTCTCTCTAGTTGGGGCCTCCTAGACCAGGGTGAAAAAACTCAGCTTGCTCAGCCATCCTCCTAATGGTGCTTTTCCCCCCTCCTCACCCCACCTCTCAGTCTAAACCCCCCTCTTGTCCAGCTTATGCACATCTATCCCATTGCATTCCACTGTTTATGAATGTGGGTCTGTGTTGATACATATCACAGCCCCCTTAGTCATTGTTTAGCTGTTATGCTTTGCTGGGGCAATTTTCCAGTCCTCTGTTTATATTATAGTTGAGCTTCTCTCCTCCTTCTCCATTTTTAAGGGCAGAAGAAGACATGTGCAGTAATACAAGCGATAACACAGTTATAATGAAGATGGAATCATTTTGCCAGAAGGAGGATTTAGTTGTGATTTGTTGAATTCCACTCAGAGTAGATTATTTAAGAACAAATTCATAGCTCTTTTATGAGACTTTCCAAATGGAGCCATCTTCTGATACTTTTGTTTCTAGAAGCTTTGTTCCAGCCATGGGGGCTGGGATTGGGCATGGTGGGGGGCACATGTCCAGGAAGGACTGATTGCTGAGAAATTTCAAAAAGAGCCTTCAGAGGACACAAGGAAGATCCCCCAGTATATCTTTTCTGACCCTGGATACTCCCACATGGCTGGTCATTGTTCTTGGTAAAGAATGAGACTAAGAACCATCTACCTCCATCTGAGAACACACTTGTAGCCCAGATTCCATTGAAAAGCTCCCTGATGTGGGTGTGGAGTCATTTCCCATGCTCTGGCTAGAACTCATTGCATTTCATGCTCCTAGGATTGGACAAAAAAACCAGACAGAGTGGTAGCCCCAACGATTAGAGGAAAAGTTTCCCAGAATCAGAGCTCGGTAGAGCTAAATTCAGTTGTGAACTTGAGCTTTACTTGCATGGCATTGTTCATTGCAGCCCCAATTTCCAGTACCTCTGGAATTTGCATCCTGTTTGTTCAGTTGGTTAGGTGAGGATGTTGGTAGTGGGGACACTGTGGAGGGAAGAATGAGAAGAGCAGGTATGAGTCTTGGGCTTGTTCTTCAGCAGCATCTTTCATGTTCCTCTGCTCTACTGGGAGCCTCAGGGAGCTAGCCATTTTTAGGTTGAGGTTTCCAGCCTCCTCCATCAGCTGGCTTCTAGTTGGATTCTGCCAATGGTAGGCACTGAATGCAGATGGGAGGGAGAGAGGAAGAGAGAGACCATGTTTTTTCTCCTTCACCTTCCTAGTCTTGGGTGGTTTCTCCAGTAGCAGCTACTTGTCTTCCTTGACTTCAAATCCTACCAGACAAATGGGCTGTTGTTCCAGCTTTTGCCTCGTGACCCCAGGCCCTGGGTTCTGATAATTCCATTTCCCCTTCTGTCCTTGCATCCTAGATTTGGTAGTTGTATCCTGTTGTTGCTACCTTCTGATTTGCTCCGTTATATCTTGTCTGACTTCTCTGCTCTTCCATCACCTGGGTAACTAATTCCCTGTACTCAAATATCGGTTTTAGATACTCAAGTATGGTTTTCATTATTTTCATTTGGATATTGACTGACACAGAAAGTTTGTCATTTCTCCATTGTTAGAAGTGGCATAATAAATAAGAGCTCATTAGGATAAAACCACGTGGTTGAGTACATGTGTTTTTGTTTTCTCATACCAGAGGTTGATGAAGCAAAGTACCACAAGGTCTTTAAAAAGTAAAGGGCTTTTAAGAGTAAAGACTTTTAAGAAGAAAAAAGAAAAAGAGGATGGCCAGGTCTCTTGTTTTCTCCTCTTCCTCTTGAAACTACTATTTTTCTTTCTGTGATTTGAATATATTTCAAACCTTCTTTTTACCTCCAGTCCTTGGCTTGTAAGGAGAAAAAGAAAGAGGGAGAGGGAGACAGAGCGAGAGATCAGTCCGGCAGGCAGCAAACCCAACGTGCAAACATTTTGCATGAACACTGAATGCTTGGGTGAGCTGGGATTATTTGGCAGAGACAACACGAAACCTCCTCTGTGTATTTGAGCTTTGGGATAGACTTCACTGGAAGTTGAACCTCAGGATAAAGAAAGAAGAAAGGTACAAGGTATGGGACAAGAGAGAGAGAGGAGTGGGAGGTGAGGCACATTCTCCCTTGGTGACAGGAAGCAATTTCTTTGTCAGGAGAGTGGTTCATTTTCTAAGACTAGACCCCTTGTTTATGCTTAGGTGTGAAGCTGGCTTAGGAAGTGAGTTTAGCTTACCTATGTGCTTTTACAAATGTGCTTGCTGCTCAGCAAATTCAGTATCAAAACGTTTTAAGTAAGCAGAAGAGAAAATATATTTTTAAAAAAGTTGATTTAGCAGAAGGTTAGAGTATAGAATCAAAAAAAAAAAAAGGAGATTCTATGTTCTGGGCTTAAAAGAAAGTGTGTGTGTGTGTGTGTGACATTAATTTATACCAGCTGGGGTGATCTCACAGGGACCCCATGGGCCAGAGCTGCCGTTCCTCCATAGAGAGCACATCTCCCCTGGAAATGTGTACTCAGGTGCAGTTGCAGGGTCTGAGGTCATGGCTGTGGCCCTGGCCAAGATCCTCCCAGGCTTCAGCTTCTGCTTCCTCTAGAGACGGTTGGTCGAGAGCCATCCTTCAGAGGTCAGAGCCAGACCATGAATCCAATGTGCATGAGGACAGCATGAATTATCCTTGGAGACCAGTGGGCCCTGCTAATCCAGACATTGTCTTTCTTCTTGGAGAAGTTAGATGTTTCTTTTCTCTCTTCCTTCTTCCATAGCCTCTGAGAGCTTGGGTGGTAAATTTCTCTGGGATAAGTTATGAGATACCTCTTCAGAGAAGCAGAGATGAGACAAAGTGGTCTTTGGACCACTCCTCTACCACATTCTTCTCTTCCAAAGCTCTGGTGGGCTCTTGGATTCATCCAGAATCCATGGTGTTGTGCTTCCTAAAAAGGGCAGGAAGACTCACTTATATTGGGTCAAGGATAGGGATGGAGAAGAAAGAAAAGGAAGGGGAATCTCTTAAGGGAGATGCATTATAGACTCCTATGGCTGGAAGGGACTGGAAAGGTCACCTCAGTCAGATCACTATATTTTCAAACAGTACTTGTCTTCTTGAGTTTACTGGGGGACTATATGCCCTGTAAGCTTGTTTTCTTATGTTCACTGCTGTTTCCCTAGTTGAGCTGAATGCTTGGAACAGGAGAAGGAAGAGCTGGAGTTACCCCAAGATCCCAACAACACAATGAGCAAGTATAGAAAAATACTTGTTAGTTGCAAAAATTTCACAAAGCCTAAAAAAAAATTGTGTTGTCTCTGTCCAGGGAATGGGGACAAGGGGACACTTACTGAATATCTACTGTGTACCAACTCTTGGGCTTTTACCCAAGGGATTTATACAGAGGCAGAGAATTGGGGCTATAATTCTCTGAAGACACAGAAGAACTCTAAGCTTAAAAATTTAAGCTTAAAAATAAACAGAGGATTAGTGCACTATCTGGAAACTGAAATGCCAGTCAGCTTAAATTAGTGAAGTGGGCTAGGAGGGGACTGGGGCAAAATGACAAGAACACATCAAACTAGAGGGGAGGAAGGGGCCCACTTTATGCTAGGCTGTGGTACCAGTGTAGGAGGAATGACCCAGCAGAGCCAGATCTTCTGATATTTCAAGACAGGCCAAAAAGCTGGTATTTTTGTGAAATATCCTGGCTTGATATGCTGGTGACCAATTAAAATATTAATACAATTGACATAATAAATCATACTTCTGGATAGGATCCTTCCTGCCAATTTTCAACCTGTATCCTAATGGAATTCAGGCTGTCCCATAACAGTCTACGCTGTAATAGAAGTTCTTCTTATATTGTTTCTCATGGAGTTGAAGAGGGATTTTCATGAGTTTTGGGGACAATGAAAGTAGTGACACAATGGGGATGCTGAGATTCCTGTTTATCTCTTGTGGCTCATGGCTGTTCCCTTAGTTCCCTGAGGGCCCCATCTTCTTTTGAATCCTTCATAGTGTATGTCCCAGGGCACACACTACATATATGTCAGTAAGATAGGCTTGACTTTCCTCCAAGTCTAGCTAAATGGGGAATTGGAAGATTTAGGGTGGTGGAAATTATCTAAATGGTTTTCAGCCAAATTTTTCTGCCTTCTTTGTCTTTAATTCTCTTGAATTTTGCATTAGGTATATAACGCTGTGTAATATATTACCCCAAACTTCTCTTCTTAAAACAACATTTATTATCTCACACTTTCTGTGGGTCAAGGATTCAGGTACCTCTCAATTGGGTACCTCTTCCTAAAGACCAGCTAGGGATCTAGTCTCATCATAAGGGTCAACCCCAACTCACTTTCATGCTTGTTGGCAGGATTCAGTTCCTTATGGACCATTGTGCTGTGGGTCTCAGTTCGTTATTGAATATTGACCAGAGGTTTCCTTCAGTTCTCTGCCATGTGGACCTTTCCATAGGCAGCTCTTAACATGGGAGCTTGTTTCCATTAGGACAAGCAAACAAAGGAGAAATCAAGAGAGTACAAGAGAGAAGCCACAGTCTTGTTACAACCTACTCTCAAAAGTGATATTCCATCACTGATTCCAAATTCTGTTCATTGAAGAAAAGTCACTGGATGCACCTCACACTACAGGGGAAGGAATTCCACAAGTTGTAGGATTGTCATGGCAATAGAACCATGGAGCCTGAGCCCTTAAATCTTTCTTCCTGAATATTTCTTAGCCTTCCTGTCTGACCAAGAAACTCTTGGGAGTTTTCATCCCACTTCTTCTTAAGAAATTCCAGGAATTGTAGGCATTCTTTTTCCCTTTTCTTTTAACTCACCTTAAAATGAGAAAAAAAAAAGATGAGAGAATCAGATGAATTTAGAACTGAAATTCTGGTAGGCTTTTGGGGAGATAAAGGAAGGATCATACTGGTGAGTAGGAACAATGGATTCTGAGTCAGAGAAGCTGAAAAGGTTTTGTTGTTGTTGTTGTTGTTGTTTTGTTTTATTCCTGGTGTCAAGATCAGATGAACTTGGCCTTATAGTGACTGAGCATCTGAGAAGTGGAAGAAATAATGTTACAGTGGGCTCTGTTATATCTCAGGTGTTGGCCCATGGAATGGGCAAAACTAAATAAACTAGGACCAGAACTCCAGGAAGATTCTTTGTTGGTGAAATGCAATAGATCTGATCAGGCAGTAAGGCCAGTAATCAGTATCAAGAGGCATAAATGTATAAATCTGAAGTTATTCCAAGACCAAGAGGGTAGGAGCACCATTGGCTGAGGAATTTACCAATACAGAGATCCAGAGTCTTTTTAGTCAGGAATGACACCTTGATTACTAGGGGTTCGAGGGATAAGCAGTCAGTAAGAATAGGCAGAAAGCTGGCTTCAGGAACGACCTGGCAAAGCCTGAATTAGAAGTCAGGGGCAGGGCATCCCAGATGCTAATGAGACAGGGCTCCAAGGAAGGCTCCCTGGGGAGACTAGGAAGGAAGCCTGGATCTCAATTGCTGAAAATGGGTAACAAGATATGAGAGAGTGAAGTAATGTAGAAGAAAACTCTGGCTTATGAAAGAGGTTTGGTCAAGAAATAAGCAAGAGCCTGATTATTGGGGAACAAGACAGCCCCCCTCAAGCTGGGCCAGTAGCAAGAGAGCAAGAAGAGACAAAAAGTTGACAGCTGCCCAAAACCAAGATTGGTCTCTGAGTTTGGCATAGGACTGAGACTACTGTGGTTGAGATCAGGCAGTGTCACTCGCCAGGGTTAGAGTAATGCAGGAACCCAGAGCCAGGACCGACATAACACCCTGGCGACCCTGTGACCAGTTGCACTCAATATCCTGATACCTCATGGGAAAAGCAGACAAGTTCTGTTCTGAGAGGCAATTAGGTTTCAAGACTTCCTTCCCCAGCCAAGCATCAGCATGAAATTGGAGGCTTGGCTTCTAAGCGCCCACCCACCTCTGTTTTCTTTCCCTCTTGCGAGGGGCAGGGTGAGAAAAACACCATAGGACAGAGCCACCCTTCCAGACAGCCTAGAGAAGATGCATGTATAAGGAGGGTAGTGTGTGTGTGTGTGTGTGTGTGTGTGTGTGTGTGTGTGTGATACCATGGCCTTCTCTACCACCTCATAAGCTACTCTCCCAACCCCCAGCCTAGGAATATTCTTCCCCTCTGTTTGCCAAGCCACATTCTCCACAGGACTCACATATTTAACTCAGCTTTCAGCTTTTCCAGGAATCTTCTTACACATCTTTCCTTTCCTTCATCCCCCTCACCTCCTCCACACCACCCACAGCCCCAGGCACCCATCCTGCTTTTACTTACCGTGTTTCTAATTATGCAAGCTAATTTGTTTCCTTTCATGTTTTCCCAACCTGCCTGTATTTTTCCGACCTTGTCCCCCAACTACCGTGGGATGGAATCCTTTCCCTGGATAGGGTTATGATTTTTCCTCCCTAAGTGAACCCCCAATGCCTAAGCTGGACTCTGTGTGTGGTAACTTCTCCAATAACATGGCATAATGGACTTGCCAGTTGAAGGGGGAAAAAAGTCAAAGTGCTGTTCTGGGCCACTTTGATCTGCATGGTTTGTGTTAAATTTCTGGGCATAGGAATTCCCGCAAATTTATAACATGTATTGTTTCCCCCCCTCCCCCCACCACCATCACCACAACCGGTGTGTAACATTGTCACAGCAACCAAATCAGGAGAAGCTGGAAGGTAGGGGTCAGAACACGAACATTTTCTGTACTGCTCATAGAACTAACATAGTATGGGCACCCCTCATTGCTGACAGAGTCCTTGCTGAATGAAATGGAATTTTCCTGAAGTGAATGCCTCATGCCTATCTTTAGAATTGGACTCTCATGATAGAACAATCAGGAGATTTGGCTGAATTTTCCACTATTTAACTCGCAATGTTGAAGTCATGTAGAAACAACCTTTAAGAACATAATGACCTTTAAGAGAAATCCATCTTTGAGGTCAGGGTTGGTCACTAGTCTGTGGCAGACCACTGCTTCCATTGTACACTTTCCTCTGTTCTTCCCAGGGTGAAGACAGATTTTGGGGACAATCTGGCTCTAGTTGTCTACAGAGTTGAATTATGAAACTGGCCCTTTTGAACTTTACCTCTTGCAAATTAACTGACTTTTCCTATCATAAATCGAAATGACTGAAGAATGCCAAAGAAACCTAGGAAATTTTCTCTTGTAGGCTCAAGGATGTTTGAAGAACACAATCACACCAGCCCTCAATATCTTTCCTGAGATCCTCTAAGGGTCAGGACTGCTGATTTGACAGTGGAGTGGGTGAGCATGGGGACAGCAAGTGGGTCTTGCTGTCACTGAATGTACTTGGTTCTAGAACAAAACTTGCACACCAGCTTTGTAGATTCCATAGCTTAAGCATGTTGGGGAAGTGGAGGCTGCTGAGAGTCACCAGAAATGCTACCCCTGGCTTCTGTCCCATCTGAGTGCCTTACTCTTTCATCCGAGCAAGACCTAAAGTCCTGCTGTTTGAGTTGGCTTTGCCCCTACTCCGTGATTTCAGTTCCTTGTCTCCATTCTTCAATGTGTGGGTTCATTTCCATCCTCGGAACACTATTGTTTTTCTGACTGGAACAATGATCCAGAAAACCTCAGTAAAAGGGCCTTTGTATCATTATTTGCTTTTCTAATTATATATGTCTTTCTCCTTCCCAATGCTTGAAGACACCAAATTGCAGTTGAAATAACTGCATGAGGAAAAGCAAGAGTAAACCACTTCACTCCTCTGGGTGAAAACATGCAATTGTACCAAGAAGGATAAGGAAAAAACTGCTCATATATAGAGAAAGAGGTTGGAATAAGGGAGTGAGAACAGACAGGTTACTTTGGCATCTGATGCAAGAGATGTGAGAAAGTAGCTCAGTGCGTTAGTTGGAAAAGTGGGGCTGTGAGACCAAGCCCTGAAAAGGCCTTGAGTTTGAAGTCCCAAAGGTCTGGATGGGCTAGGAAATCCTCTTTTTGAACTTTGGATCCTTGAGGTGGTAGCAGCTACTTCTGCAACTTGCCCTGCCTTGCCATCCTAGAGGCAGGCTGGGACTTTAGAGATCGACTTTGTGGATGAACCCAGGTTCCAGTATTTCTTATCATGAATTTGAAATGTCACAGTGGCATTAGGTGGAATGATGCAGACAGTCCATGTGGGCAATTCAGTGGAAGCTTCAGTCATAACAATGATGGAAACCCCAAGGTCTCCTGGCCAGGTAGGCCTATTCAGAGTGCCAGAACCTGTAGATAGCTATTGTTCTTGCTACCCAACAATCATTCCCTACTTTTCCTGGAATGACACTCTTATTTTCCTTTGAAAAACTTATCCCTTTCCCATTCTCAGCGTATGTGAAGGCCTGTTGAGGTCATATGATTCGTGTCTGACCAATGAGCACATCTTATGCTGCTACCTATACTAATTGGCTTAGAAATAAAGTATATGGATTTGTGCATTTTAAATTTCACTTTGGAATTTTGTGACGGGGAAAGAAGATTTCTGTTGGACGCCTGGATTGAGCTGTGCCTGAGTTTTTCAATTACATGACTCAGTGAATGTCCTTATTTATTTAAATTAGATTGAGTTGAGTTTCTGTCTTTTATAACTGAGAGAATGACATACGTTCATATTAAAAGCCAGTCACCGATACAGTCTATTCCTTTTTCCAGGTTGGTTGTCCTTCTCTTACATAGCAGGAGATAATAAGTTCTCCCTATCTATTAGATGTATAAAAGAACCAATAAACAAGAAGTAGAGTCAAGGTGGCTAATGGTTGGGCTCTATATAATTTTCATGGTTCCACTGCCTTTCACTGACTTTATTCTGGTTGTGATCTAGGAAGTAGAATCCAGGTTCTTCTAAACACCAACTTAACTGTGGCTCCTGAGGGAGTGTTTCAGATCTTAAACAATTTCGAGCAGGTTTAAAGGAGAATGGGTGGTCCTTGTAAGTTTTCTGTGGGAATTCCCTTTGAGTATCAGTTTCCGAATGTACAGCCAAACAAGCACTTGGATTAGCGAGGGCCAACTGTATACTCTGAATGCCACTGAAGACACTGGATGGAAGCAGTTCATGCCAAAACATTTTTTACTATCATCTTTCAGAAGCAAAGTTGACACTACAACTGATGAACCCCAGACTGAAAGGAATGGATGGCCTTGACCCTGATTTTTGGAAATGCTGCACATTTCAAGAATACAATGTTGTCAAATTAACCTGTTGGAGTTCACCTTTCCTAGAGAATATTCCCTTGAGCCCTGAGCAGGAGCAGTGCAAAAGGAACCCAAACTTAGGGGCTGGCCGTGTTTCAAAGGTCATTCCTAAGTCTGCATGTTTCCACAAGATAATGAATTCCAAGATATTATAAGGTCCAATATTATATATGATTATTAGCCTCCCAAGCTAATGCATTGGTTCTTAATGAAGCCTTCTCTAACTCTCCTAGTCAAGAGTAACTTTCTGTCTCCTCTTATATATCACACACATGTATAGGAGTTTTAAATTTGTTTTCTTAATTTTTAAAATCTTAGACTCAAGTAATTATGCTATTTGAGAGTGTTTAGCTTATTTCTATCATTCGTTGTTAACAAATTGAAGCAGAGGCCACAAGTTGCACATTGTTCTGTCTCTCAACATTGTTTACAGTGTGTCCCACTGTAGGTTCTTAATAAATGTCTCCTCAATAAGTGCCCAGAATTCCACCATTTATATCCATTTTCCCTCGTGGAAAACATGCTTCTTGGGTTTCCCTTTGTGGATTGAAAATGAATAGCCTCTCTTCAATCTAACCAGCTCATGCCCAACATTCATTCAATGAATAAATACTATTTTCCTAAGTGTCATGTACTATTCTTGGACCTGGGGATCCAAAGGCAAATAAAAGAGATGTGGTCTCTGCCTTCAAAGAGGTTATAATTTCAATCACAGAATACTGGACAACAGGCCTTGGGGTGGCTCAGTTCTTGCCTGTTTCAATTAAACTGATCCCCAGAGCAGAAGTTCTTGCCCAAGTCTTCACAATGAGTGAAAGGAACACTCCTGATGCTCTCAGGAGTTCTTCTCTCAAAATGTCATGTTTGGCTCTCAGATAGGCTTCTTCTTCCCCTGAAGCGTTCTCCAACATTCTTCAGAGGCTCCATTAGGCCCTAGCCATGACTCACATTAAAAAGTGACCTGTCTACCTATTTTTTCATTTATTTGGGAATATTTACTTATAACTTTTCTAAACAGAAAGTCATTGTTAATCTTGCCCCCTAGGAAGCTGACACAGTGAGTATCCTCAGGGGGAAAATCAGGACATGTTAGTCAGGATCCCAGAAGCTCTATATCCTGGGTGGACATGAGATGTTTCCTTAAAGGAGCAGTTGTTGCGGCAGCCCCACCTCAGCCAAGCATGAGGCCGACTTTCAGGCAGCCTCAGATCTCCTCTGGGCCTAGAATTATGACCACCATCATTGCCAAATGGGGTCTGGCTCCATTTGCACTTTCCTGAGCCTCTCTTCTCCTTTTACCGCAGTGTTGTCCTCACCTCACCAGGCGCAGAGAATGACCAGTTGTTTCTTGGGCCCACTCAACATCCCTACTAGGTTGAATAGTGTTCCTCCAAAACTCATGTCAACCCAGAACCTGTGAACATGATCTTATTTAGAAATAAGGCTTTTGCAGAAAAAATCAAGTTAAGATGAGGTCACACTGGTTTAGGTTGGGCCCTAATCCAGTGACTGGTATCCTTATAAGAAGATAGATAGATAGATCTTGCTATAGAAGAGGGGCACAGAGAGATGGCCATGTGAAGACAGAAACAGAGATCAGAGTTATACTGCCACAGCCAAGGAATGCCAAGGATTGCCAGCAAATACCAACATCTAGGACGAAGCAAGGAAAGATCTTCCCCTAGAGCCTTCAGAGAGAGCATGGCCCTGTTGAAACCTTGAGTTTTGATTTCTAGCTTTCAGAATTATGATAGAATAAATTTCTGTTATTTTGAGCCACTTCAGTTTATGGTAATGTGCGAGGGCAGCCTAAGGAAACTAATGAGGCAACCAATCATTGATTTCAATAAAAATTTAGCACAGGACAAATAGATAATGGAAAACAGGGCATTTAGCTTCTTTCTAGCTAATTTTCTTTGTCTGCTGCCCAACTGCTGCTATGCATTAAACTGGTGGTAGAGAATGAGCAGAGCAATTTGAGATTTTTTATTATCTGAAAAGATCATGGGCTATGGATACATTAGGACCCTTAGGATTCTGTCTAAACTGAATCTGGTTAATTCTAAGGCAGATGATTTGCATTTGGAGCTATGTGCAAATGTATTAGGGTTCTCCAGAGATGCAGAACCTATAGGAGACTATGTATATATGTAAAATATATAATTATATATTATATGTTTACTTATTATTTATATGTTATATATAAATATATATACTTTACATAAAATTATAAATGTATAATACATAATTATATAATATATATAAACACAAACATTTAAATATATATAATATATATAATGTAATACATGTATATATAATATAATACATGTATATATAATCTACTATTGGTTCTGGTTCTTTGGAGAATGCTGACTAATACTATATATACAGAGAGAGAAATTTATTTTAAGGAATTTGCCTATGCAGTAATGGGGGCTAAGAAGACCTAAGATCTGCCACAGGGAAACTGGAGACCCAAGAAAGCCAATGGTTTAGTTCTAATCCAAGTTGAAGGCCTGAGAACCAGGAAAGCTTAGTGAAAGCTGGCAATTCCAGGACCCAAGATGAGGCAAACTTTCAGTACCACTGTCAAGCTGGAAAAGACCACCGACTCAGCTAAAGGAGGCAGGAGGAGTTTACTTTCACTCAGCTTTTCTTTTCTATTTGGATCTTCAGTTGGTTGGGTGACACTCACCTACCCACCAATTCAAATGCTTATGTCATCTGGAAACATCTTCACAGACATATCCAGGAAGATGTGGCCAGATGTCTGGGCACCCACCCAGTGGCCCAGTCAAGTCAACACATGAAATTAACCATCACAGCAACACGTACATACTGGATCAGATCCATGTTGACTCCAGGTGACATTCTCAAGAAACATATAATTATCTTAATCAGGATCAAAGGTCAAAAACATAATTTCCTCAGTTAACCTAGCCTGGGATTGCTGGGACCTGAGTGTGAGACAAGGGCTTGATTACAGGTAGTTCCTTTGGGAGTATTATTCCAGGAAATAGGAGAATAGGACAGGGGAAATGAAGTGTGGAAGGATGGAAAACAATTCAAAGATGTGTTAAAGAGTTGGCCACCACTACAGGCTACTGAGTTGTGGTACTGCTGGGACATTCTGAAGAATCTTGTACAATGCATCTTGGAAGGATCCATTTAGAGGACAAAGTGAAGAAGAATGTAGCTATCACCTTCCATTCCTCTAAGGTGCCCCAGCATGAATTAACTTTCCCACACTTCCAGCGTGTATATGCTCGAGGGTGATGCAGGTTTCACCATCATCCCACCACACAGTGCCAAGGTAGGATTTGAGAGATATGAAGCACAGGGCTGAAGCAACTGTACCTGTACAAAGGTTTTCAAAGCTTTATTTTGCTGACTGGTACAGCAACAGCTGGAGAAAGAGGCCGAGTAGAGGATTTTGGAATTATGTGCCCAAGTGCCCAGTGTACCTGGGGGTACACTGGGGGTACACATGTGAAAGACATGTGCCATTTTGAATGACCTCCTTTCTATTTTTGGTAAGAATATCATACGACCAAGCCTATCTCTTGATATAGAAGCTGAAAATGCCAACACCCTACAAGCTACATAGGCTGGGAAAGCAAGTGATAACATCTGGGCCCACAGTCTACCAATCAGAAGGAGGATCTACCCCACACCTAGGGGAGAAGTCAGAGATATGAAAAAGAAGATGCCAAGATACCATTCTGGTATCAGAAATATAACCTGGTCTCAGGTAGAACAGGGAAGAAAATATGTCCTTTCCCCTGGCTGTCTTTCCCAATTGCTTCATTTTCTGTTCATTTCTTGATAAGCTCCTTCTGCTAATTCATCTCACTGGAGGTCTTCTGCCCCATGTGACTGGACTGCCTGGCTTAGGTCTTCAGCCCAGTACTACCTTCCTTCTGTAGCTCCTAGAACAGATTACTGATACGAAAGCTCTTATTGGCCCACCTATTATATTACTTTGATTCAGGCCATAAGTTTTTTTCCAGTTCATGGATGGATTATCCTTGGGTCATGTGTCCATTCTGGTCTAGTCAGATATACTTGGAAATGGGATCAGAGGGCATAAGACACAGGAACCTGGAGAATCAAGACTAAGAGTGAAGAATCCTCTAGAAGAGAGGCCACGATAATGGAATATTCAAAGAAAGTACTTGTGGTTGGATATTGTGGTCTGGACTGGGAATCAAGAAACTTGAGTTCAAGGTCTGCTTTTGTCACATGTTTCTGTGATCCCAGGGAAGTTAGATAACTTTCCCAATCTTCACATTTTACAAAAAAGAATAATGGATATAGGTCAGCAGATCACTAAATCCCTTCTACCTCTAAGACCTGCAGGGCCCACCCAAAACCAAAATTGTCCTCATACAGTTAAGGCAGAGTTGTGTTGGACTTTTTTAGGGACAAGGGGCTATCAGAAGACTGATACAGTGCCAGACACATCTTTCCCCCGGAGAGATCCTCATCTACTTCTC